>CM060917.1:17808571-18420714 GCA_030737875.1 Allium sativum
GGTGATTTAGGCTAGGTATTAGGGTCCTTTTATAGAAGTTTAGGTTAGTTTAGGCCATAGGATTAACCCTAATTCAGATCTGAGCCGTCAAATCACGTCACCAGCCAACAAAACAAGACCCAGGAGCCAAAACAGGTGCACCAGGCCAAACTGGCCGACCACCCAAGTCGACAGGGGTGTCGACTGGGCAGTCGACACCACCTGGGGTGTGTCGACTCCCAAGTCGACTCCCCAGTCGACTTGGGGCTGGCAGGAATTTTCCCGCCTGTCCTGCTTGGGCTGAATTTGAAATTCAGAATTCAAATTTGAACTGTTTTTGAACTTGAAATTTTCTGAAAAATTTGACGGGCCATAACTTGGTCATACGGACTCCGATTTTCGAAAACTCAGACTCTATTTCACGTATTTTTCCGGGACGAACGTAATGGCATAGCCCATTTCCCTTGATTCAGATTTTTACATTTAATTCTGCCTTGATTTACGTTATAACATGTTATTCAAACTACGGGTTGTTACATTCTCCCCACCTTAAAGGATTTCGTCCCCGAAATCTTCAAGTTAGGAAGAACGTATCCTACCATCCATCATCCATCTACTCAAAACATCATCCACGAGTAGTCATTGTCCTTAAAAGATTCTAAATGCTGTATGATCATATGCGAAAGGTGTGTGTATATGTACTTATCTAATGCGAAAATCATGCGGTTACTGATTCAGTAAACCTCCTTAATGCAAAGTATGTTAGTGAAATGAGTCCATATGTATGCAAATTCCTAACATAATTCATAATCTCTACATGAGTGCACATAACATTCATCCATATGCAACATCCACGAGATATCATAACAAGTTTCATCCATGAATAAGTATAAGCACTCATGCATATGCAATATGAAAGTGTGTGAGCCGATCTTAGTGCCTAATGTGTATCATGCATCCATGAGTATCCACTTGCAAACACTTGCAACCACTTGCAAACATCAAGCATAACATGTTTCAAATACATGTTTCATCCAAAGGGTTTCTACCTAAGGTTCTCATGACAAGGTTAACGAGATAACAAGATAAACATGGATAGCAAAAGAAAGATATGCTAACTAGGAAAAGAGATTGAGAATGTACCCTCAAAAAGGAATGGATAAAGCCCACGCATCTTCTCCTCGGTTTCCCAAGTTGCATCTTCATCGGCTTCACTCCACTGAACCTTTACTAACTTGACTTCTTGATTCCTCAGCTTCTTGATCTCCGTTCCCAAGATACGAATCGAAGCTCGCCTCAAAGTTGCCTCTTTTTCTACCTCCATGTCTTCAAGAATGCTAGGCTCAACTACCTCGGCTGACTCATGTAGGCACTTCCGGAGATGCGAGACATGAAAGACATTGTGCACTCCGGCCAGCTTCTCGGACAATTCCACCTTATAAGCCATCTTCCCAAATCTCTCTATGATAGGGAAGGGTCCTACGAACCTTGGTGCTAGATTCCCTACTGCTCCTAAACGAACCACGTTTCGCAAAGGAGAAACCTTCACGAAAACCATATCTCCAGCTTCGAATTCCAAATCTGTCCTTCGCTTGTCAGCATAGGATTTCTGTCTACCTTGGGCCGTTTTCATCCGTCTTCGAATCAACTCTACCTTCTCGGATGTGCCCCTTATCATGTCGGGCCCAAGTATAAGCTCATCCGTCGTCTCCTACCAACATGTTGGTGTCTTGCACGGTCTCCCATACAAAGCTTCGAATGGTGCCATCCCTATGCTTGCTTGGTAGCTGTTATTATAAGCAAACTCTACGAGAGGAAGGTGGTCTTCCCAAGTGCCACCAAAGTCAAGAATGCATAGCCTCAACAGATCTTCTAGTACCCTATTCACCCTTTCGGTCTGGCCATCCATCTTTGGGTGATAGGCTGTACTTAGATTCAATCGCGTACCCATTGCTTCTTGCAAACTATTCCAGAACTGGCTAGTGAAGATTGGGTCACGATCGCTAACTATGCTAGAAGGAACTCCATGCAATCGCACTATCTCTCGAAGATAAACAGATGCTATGCATGATGCGGTCCTCTTGCTCTTCACCGGAATAAAATGGGCGCTCTTCGTAAGTCTATCAACTATGACCCATATCCCATAAAGCCCAAATAGTTTGGTCAACTTGACGGACATCTTCACCCCAACTATATATCACAAACAGGCGAGTCATACTCCTTATGGGGTTTGCAACAGAACTAAGATTGAAAATAGGACCGAGAGGATATACTTAAAAGATAGCATGCGAGTAAGCTCTACAGAATAATAGGGATCAAGGATATACTCTTAGAAAGAGATATAATGCGCGTATCTAGTCTTCAATCTTCCAAGTCGCATTTTCTTGAGCTTAATCCTATCATGCCTTTACCGTCTTTTAACTTCACAATTTCGTAGCTTCTTAATTCTTATTTCCAAAATATGAGTTAGAACTCATTTTACCATTGCCTCTCGTTCCACTTATTCTTTTCCTAAAATACTTGGCTTAAACATAACTGCGTGCTCATGGTTTCATGCAAGCTTTCCAAAATTCGTTAGTGAATCCTGGATCTCGTTTACATACTATGCGGTATTCCATGCAGAAGAACTATCTCTTGAAAACAAATGCCAATCCATGTTGCCAAATGTACTTACTAGGGTGATTCCTCTAACCCATGCTTAAGCGAAATGGACTATCCGCCTTAGTGGCGAACACTACTCGATTCGATTACAAATTTCCAATAAAGGTGCCAAGGGATTTTAGATAACTAATCATGACGGAACCCTAAAGGTCACACGAGATTTCGAGGGTATTACCGAGGCGAGTCATGAGCCTCGCAACCCTATGTTCAAAAACAAGAATGGCTCCATAACTGGACAACCAATCCATGCCCAAAATCAACCTGTATCCCATAAAACCGAGAACACAAGCATTACACATGAATTCTATGCTCAAGATAGAAATCCTCAAATCCATACAAATCATAGATAAATGGGCGGAACCCCCAATTGGATTTGAAACACTAACGGGATTTTCAACTAGACTAGTACTTAGGTGCAAACTTTCAACAAGATTAGAAGAAATAAAACTATGCGATGCGCCAGAATCAAATAAGGTGCGAACAGGATAATCAGAAATGTAAACAAGGTTTTCTACAGAAATACTACCTCGATCAAGAACTGGAGTAGTGTTGAGAGCATGCATCTGCCCTCCAGAAGGTCCTGCTCGCTGAGTCTGTTCTTGCCCCTGCCCTTGCTTCTTTGGGCAATCCTTATAGAAGTGTCCAGTCTCTCCGCAATGAAAGCATTCTCCCAACTTCCTCTTCTTCTTCCTACAATCTTTGGCTATGTGTCCAACGATCCCACAGAAGTTGCACTTCTTGTGTCCTTTGCCTTGTTGTTGTTGGCCTTGTTACCCTTGTTGTTCTTGTTGTTCTGATTGCTCTGATTGCTCTGATTTCCTCCCCACTTGGAGTCCGCCTCCTTGGTTTGAGTCTCATTAGGCTTGACTTCCTTCTTGCCATTCTTATCATCTCCCTGAAGCAATGCCATATCTACTAGGCTCTCAAAAGTGGCCCCCATGGGTATATGAGACAAGGCTAAACCTTGTAATGGCTCATTCAATCCTCGTGCAAAGCGCAGAGCCTTCTTCTGGGGTGTGTTAACCATGTCCAAACTGAATCGAGCAAGCTGGTTAAACTTATTCACATACTCCCTCACTGTCATGTCCCCTTGCTTCAAAGATATAAACTTCTCCATTTGTAGATTCTCCTCAGCTGATGATAGAAACTTAAGCCCAAACCTCATCCTAAAGTCGGCCTAAGTTTCTATAGGCCTAGTAGCGTTGGTGACCTCCCACCAATAAGCAGCTTCCTCTTTCAATAGCCATACTGCCAACAGAACTTTCCTACGATCATCCACATCAAAGATAGCAAAAAGGTCTTCAGTTTCCTTTAACCAGTTTCTTGCCTCCACATAAGTCTCCGTCCCAACAAAATTCTTGCCACACATCGCCTTAAAGTCTTTGCAAATCTTTGTGAAATCCGTTTGTGGACGCTGAGGAGGAGGAGGAGGAACCTCAGGTACGGTGGGAGTGGTTGCTGGGCCCGCATCGTTGGCCCTAGCTTCCAGGTACCTCCGGAACCATCCGGGTATGGGTACTCCCTCGGGAAGGTTAAGATCGACCAAGCTGAAAAAGGGAAAAGATAGATTTAGAACGAGGAAACGAAGGATAGTGCTAATGGCTTTTGGGGAATAGCCTTTTAAAATAAACTAGACTTTCTTGGAAAAATACTTAATTGGTTTTGAAAATAGTTTTTCAAAAAGATAAGTTTTAAAACCTTTTGCTCAAATCTTGTAAACCTTATTCTTTGATACCAAATGTAATACCCCACCTCCTCCAGGGTCACTCTTGCAAGTACACTAGCTTTGGAGGGGTGTTGGACAAGGTAACCATGCATAAAGATATCACAAGACAGAATATATAAGTAAAACAGAGTAGGTAAAGCAGCGGATAAAACTACTATTTCAAAACCATAGTCAACTTACATCAAAAGTACTTAGTCATTATTTTCCAACTACCACAAGTCTAGAAACATAAACTGAAAACTGGAAATAACATAAAGTAAACTATCCCCAAAGTAGACGTGGTAAAGCCATAGCGAGCTCAAGTCCAAACCGTACATGAGTTATCCAGTAAGCAAGCTAAAGATCCAAGCTAGGTGCTAGTGTTCCCACCCTGAGAACCTGGGGGGGGGGGGGGGAACGGAAGAATAGAGGCGAAAGAAAAAGAGTCAGTCATAAAGACTGGTAAGTCCTACCTACTATTAGTATAAAAACTAATAAAGTTAACTGGACATGTAAAACAGAGGTGAAACATAGGATGATAACTGGCATGGTGGAAAGTTAACAAGAGTGGCATCACATATACAAGGTTAAGTTGCACCAAGTGTACTAGTATTCTAATCCATGTCAAGTATAAACAAGAAATGATCCCTTAGCCCAATGTTGGCCCAAACTCATGAGATGACCTAAATCAAGGTCCAACTACTCGGTATAGTCGATCGGCTCCCTATAAGCCTAACTCGTCGTGTATCGGTGTCATACGGCCTAATCATGGAATGTAGTTAACTGTGCAAGGTCCACCCTAGGGTGTATCCAGCCCTAAGGTGTAAACCACAGACACAAATCAAGCACGCACAGTCTAAACCTACTGGTGCCCATGTTCAACTCCGGACTTAATGTGCACGACCATCGTCCGCCTGAACAACCGGTGCACCATTCAGCCTTCTCTTTTGGTCTCTTACAATCAGTCCAGTGATCGTGCCCTACCCTAGCCTAGTTCTAGGGTATCCATGATACTCCCTAGTGGGTTACTGCTGAAAAGGACCACGTAACTAGGATTTCAAGCGGGTTAAGTGTGGTTAACCCTATCCTAACCATGTATTGAGTTGGTCAAGTGTATCCAAGCAGTTCATGACTTAACCCTATCAATACATCGTGTTCAACTGGTTAAGTGTATTCAAGTAGTCCATGACTTAACCCTACCAATCCATCGTGTTTAATTGGTTAAGTATTCAAGTAATCCATGACTTAACCCTACCATGTGGCATTAATTAACTTAATGCACCCCAACCTCTCACATTAGACTTTGTTGTGGTTACTAGTTAAGCCGGGCGGGTCCGGGTAGCTATACACCATAACCTAGTCTAACCTCGGGTTTTAAGTGCGATATGACCCACTACTCACATTGAGTCCTATTGTTCGTAGCCACTAGTTAAGCCGGTCGGTTCCGGGTAGATTTATGCTACAAACTCAACCCAACCTCGAGTTGGCCACTTTCATGTTTTCTACATGTCATGTCCACGTTCATGTTTTCAAGCATAATCACATGTCATATTTTCAAGTCATGTTTCATGTCATTTAAGTTTACCCATAACGTAACCCCATCGCACGTAAGTTCACATCAACACAAATAGATCAAAAGGGGGAACATAAGAATATGACAAGATGGCGAAGGCTATCACAAGTTAAACATGGTGATACGTGAGGCAAAGGTGTTCAACATACTAGCATATGGCCTCAACATGTATGATAGCATAAAAGGTGACTTGGCCTCAAACATATCAAATAGCATAAGGGTGCTTTGGCCTCAAGCATGCATAATAGCATAAGGGTGCTTTGGCCTCAAGTATACATAATAGCATAAGGGTGCTTTGGTCTCAAGCATGCATAATAGCATAAGGGTGCTTTGGCCTCAAGCATGCATAATAGCATAATTAGCAAATAGGGTGGTAACATGGTAATAGTTGACATAGGGTGACAATCCTAACTTGTGCATAACAAATAGGTTCAATATCATCATATGCATGTTAAGGAACATGAGGGGTTAAGGTTTGTTAACATGCATAAGCCATAATCCATTTCATAGCATTTTACCTAAAGGCCAACATGAACGGTACTAGGTTCATGATAGGTCCACAATCATAGATCAAGAGAGGCATGAATAGATCTATGCATACAATGATAGGTTTAAGGCAAATATTACACTTAGGTCCAATTCCGATCTACACATGTATGACATTAAACTTAGCAAATAGGGTGATAAACTTGTGATTAGCATATAGGTCAACATCATATGCGAGGTAACATCAAGGTTATAAGATGGTTCTATGTTGCATTTATGCATAACTACCAAGTTCTATGTTGCATTATGCATAACCACCAAATGAAGCTCATAGCTTTCTACCCAAAAGTCAACATAAATGGTACTAGATTCATGATAGGTAAACATTAGGTCCACAAAAATAGATCTAAAGGGTCATGAATGAATCTATGCATGAAATCCAAGGCAAGCATAACACAAAAGTCTCATTTCAACTTGCTACATGTCATATTAAGTTCATAGTTTAGATCTAAGAGTAGAGTAGGGCTTACAAAGCTTGGCTATGAAGACTAGAACAAAATAAACAAGATTGAGACGAAGCCACACTAGAGATCCCCAAATGAATATAAGCTCCAAGTTGTCTTGAGAAATAATAAGAAAGATCCTTGTTTTGATGAAGAAAGGTGGCTCTTTTACTAGCTTAGAACACTCAAGCTTTCATGAAGAGGATGGAGGCCATGATATGAAGATGGAGGCCATGATCAAGGAGCATTTTGGCATAACCTAGTTGTAGGATTGATTTGTGATGATTTAGGCTAGGTATTAGGGTCCTTTTTATAGAAGTTTAGGTTAGTTTAGGCCATAGGATTAACCCTAATTCAGATCTGAGCCATCAAATCACATCACTAGCCAACAAAACAAGACCCAGGAGCCAAAACAGGTGCACCAGGCCAAACTGGCCGACCACCCAAGTCGACAGGGGTGTCGACTGGGCAGTCGACACCACCTGGGGTGTGTCGACTCCCAAGTCGACTCCCCATTCGACTTGGGGCTGGCGGGAATTTTCCCGCCTGTCCTGCTTGGGCTGAATTTGAAGTTCTGAATTCAAATTTGAACTGTTTTTGAACTTGAAATTTTCTGAAAACTTTGACGGGCCATAACTTGGTCATACGGACTCCGATTTTCGAAAACTCGGACTCTATTTCGCGTATTTTTCCGAGACGAACGTAATGGCATAGCCCGTTTCCCTTGATTCAGATTTTTACATTTAATTCTGTCTTGATTTACGTTATAACATGTTATTCAAAATACGGGTTGTTACACGTCCCTCCTCCAGTAGGCGGCCTATGAATTATGTCAGGCCACATCATTTGAAACTAATAGACCGTTTTACTTGGGCAACAACGCGATGTTATTCTATTATATCTATCGCTATCGACGTTCAGAGTTGTGAGATTGTTGAGATGTTTTGAAATGATCCATCAGTCTTGGATATGGTGCAGGTGCTTCCTGATCTCGAAATAATTGGATACCTTAATTATCTGCCGAGGAGGTTCCGCTATACTTAGTAGTGGTGTAATTTTAATTTATTTTGTTTGTTGTAAATTGTTTGTTCAATTTGTTTTGTAGTCCATTTGGTTCGCCGGTATATGAGTAAAATATGTTGTGACTGAATGAACTATTGAGTTTACTTTGTTGTATTCTATTTTTATTTATTAAACATATATCACAAAACAAAGCAAATAATTAATTAAGTTGACATCGATTAAATTAAAATCAAAAATTAAAATACTCTGCTCAAATGACCCTTTCAAAAGTCTTGTTTAAAGTTGTAAACATATACCTCCTTCAACTTCATTTCCAGCTTAAAGGATCCGTTTAAATGCTCAGCCTGAACGTTCTCTTTCTGTTACTCGCAAACACACCCAAAAGCAAATATATTTGTTTCTCCATGCAACGCGGGTTTTGACCCGGTTTGTACAATTGTTGGGTTGTAGATTTATGAATCTTGAAACTTTATTTATCAATGACAAAAAAAAAAAAAAAAAAAAAAAAAAAAACATTACATGACTCACTTTGACTGTGAGAAATAAACCTCATCACTTAAAAGCATCGGGTATCATAGTTGACCAAATTCAATGTCAACTCAAAGCATATAACTATAATAACAGTCAACTTCGATCTACAGATTCATATGTCCATAAACATGTAAAACGTAGAGATTAAGTTAATCGATTCGTTGATATTATATTGTATTATACTATATACGGATCTGGGATCTGGGATCTGTTTTTTAGTTTTATATGTAAGCGTTTTTTTATTTTGATTTGAGTTTGAGTTTTGAAAGAGAAAGAAAACCGATAGTGCTCATTTGTGGAACTATATTTTATACCTACTAGGTTTGACCAATCCGAGTTAAGTCACCTTTAGTTCACTTATCAATTCTGCAAGTATATATCGAGATACCTAAAAAATCAGAAACATAAAGACATAATTAAAAAGCAAGTTGCTCATATACAGTATATGCAGAATTTCCCCCCTTCTTTCTTTACTGTGGTACAATTTATAAGTGGTAGGTGATCGGGTTCTTACTCCAAATTGCTCTCTATAAATACCCATCAAGGTTCTTGTTTTCTTTTAAAGCAAATTATCATTCTTATTCCATATATGCCAGGTATGGTACCTCCTTTTTTTAACACTTATTATTACTTTCATTCCATTTGCTACATTTGGTGATAACTAGAACTGAAGGTTATGAAAATTTCAGAACAATATGGGTTGAAATTAGAATGTCAAGTTAGATATTTTATAAGAATAATATCTTAATATATATTTAAAAGATATACATTGTGGTTTTAATTGCGTTTCTAGGGAACTGTAATTGAGTTTCCATTTTTGTCACGTATAAGTTTTATGTGTCAAATCAGTGGCAGGTATCTCTATCATGTATTCAGGCATGTGTGAATTTGTCCTGAAATTTGATCATATTTCTTGGGTTTTGCTGACATTGGCTATTAGGATCATTTGCAATTATCTGGGGACATTATTTTAATCGAACTTTTAAATTCTTGATTTGAAATATTATTTATTTAAAACCATATTGGATGGAGCTATAGATTATTTACAATTATAGCAAAATGTTCTGATTAAAGTATGTACAATATGTCAATAACTATAATCAAACTGTATTTTACTTACACAGGCTTTCAAACCATCTTGGAAAGATATTCTGGCTGATTAGATATGAAGAACTTCCAAAGAGTGGCCATTGTTCTTTCAATTCTTTGTTGCTGTACCATAACCAAAGCAGAATATTTGAAATATAAGGATCTAAAGCAGCCACTAAATACTAGAATAAATGATTTACTAAATAGAATGACTCTTGCAGAGAAGATCGGTCAGATGTCACAAATCGAAAGGAAAAATGCCTCTACTGAAGTTATTCAAAATTATTACATAGGTAAAAATATATATGTAGAAATAATGTACATGCACCGCGTGCGTATAAATGGCATATGTGTACTAAAGTGAAGCCATGTTTATATATGCAGGCAGTGTATTGAGTGGTGGAGGTAGTGCGCCCGCTGATAGAGCTTCGGCCAAAACTTGGGTTGATTTGGTGAATAAAATCCAGAAAGCAGCTTTATCAACTCGTCTTGGCATACCATTGATTTACGGTATTGATGCTGTGCATGGACATAATACAGTGTACGGAGCTACAATATTTCCTCATAACGTGGGCCTTGGAGCAACTAGGTGTGTTGTTTAGAGTCCATTTATTTTGTTTTTACTTAGTGGCTCAGTTCACTTATTGAAAGAGAGTGTGTTATTGAATGATGTGTTATCTTATCATATGCAATGAGATCTTATCTATTAAAAGCCTAAAAGTAGATCATTCACAACTTCATAAAGTCTCAACATTTACATGCACACACCCAAAAAAGAAAAAAGAAAAAAAAAAGGAATAGGGTGAAGGCTTCCATTTCATAATGTTGAATACGATAATTCTTAGAGGCCCGGAAATGAGGGGTGCGAATTATGCCACAAACATAATGGCCATGAGATTTGGAACGTGGGCATTACTCCCCCTGAATTCCACTGTTTGATTGGAATTTTGTTCAATGTGACAAAAAAAAGCTTCGGGCTTTCTAGCAGCCTCCATGAAAAAAAAAGGAATAGGGTGAAGGCTTCCGTTTAATAATGTTGAATAGGTTATATATGAACTAAAGTATTTGAAATGTTATTGATTGTGTCCCTGTAAACCCTGAACGAGGATAACAGGTTGAAGTGATGGTCTGAATTTTGAAAGCAATCGAGCAACTTATCTTGCTCAAGTTTTCAAACTAAATGGTCAAGTATAAAACATGGATATTTTTGTTTGCTCCGACTTGAAGCTCAAACTAATAGTTATCAAATATTGAAGTCTCTCGTGTGTATGCAAAAGAACAGCTGAAGTTCTCAAATACTTATTTGCTCTATATATATTGGGGGTTGCTACAGATCCCGGAAATAACATGTCAGGGTTGTGCGAAAAAGAATCTTACGGTGTAATTCAGGGGGTGCTTGATACATGGAACGGCTGAGATCATTACTGCACTTTTCGTGACCTATATTCCCTGGCCTTATAGCAATTCTGATATATATTGCTAATGAATTTGTATAACATTTGACAGGGATCCAGCACTTGTAAAGAAAATCGGTGAAGCAACTGCCCTTGAAGTTAGAGCAACCGGCATCCCTTATGTCTTTGCTCCATGTCTTGCGGTATACTCATTCTATTAATATTTTAGCATTAATTCAGTTTAATGGAATTGACAAATATTGACATATCTGGAGTATTATATGAAAACAAGCATGCATAAAACTATATATGTATGGCTATTGTTCAGGTATGCAGAGACCCAAGATGGGGTCGGTGCTACGAGAGTTATAGTGAAGATCCAAAGATTGTACAGGCCATGACTGAAGTTATTTCAGGTTTGCAGGGAGAAACCCCTCTACATTCTAGGAAAGGAGTTCCATTCATAGAGGGAAAGTAAGTTATAAAGGCCTTTTTTTAAGCATCCATGTAAAACACTGCCAAACTCATGAGAGAATATGGACAACCCCACACAGTGCTTTCTTGAGAGGACTATAAACAGAAGTTACTGAAGTATATGTTTCAGTGCATGCACTTCACTATTTTGACGTATATGTTTCAGTGCATATACTTCAGTTTTTTGACCAGAAAAGCTACTCTTGTATTTATCATGAAAATGTGAATGTATATATGCAGTCTTAAATTTGATTCATTTGCGTGTATGTGTAGGAGAAAAGTGGCAGCCTGTGCAAAGCACTACTTGGGCGATGGTGGAACGTATATGGGAGTTAATGAAAACAACACAATTATGGATACACATGGATTTCTAAGCATCCATATGCCTCCATATTATAATGCTGTTATTAAAGGAGTGTCAACTGTTATGATCTCTTACTCAAGTTGGAATGGAGTCAAAATGCACTCCAACAAATTTCTAATCACAGACTACCTCAAGAAAACACTTCGGTTCAGAGTAGGTTTTAGTTATACTAGTTACTTTCAAATATTAAAGCAATGATTGCAAACATATGACTTTTGATTGCGTTACTAATGTTCGATTCAAGCATCCCGCTATTCCAATGTTTTAACAGTTGTATATATTTTAATAGCCTATCTTAGTGCGACTATTAAATCTCATAACCGCGTTAATTAAAAAGAAAATAAAGAAAATCAATGCTTTGGCTAGAGATAATATGTTGGGATTTAATTATAAAATGTAGTTCTGTTACAAGATCTGAAGTGAAGATATATTTTTACTAAATTTCATTACTGGTTATTTATATACAGGGCTTTGTTATATCTGACTGGCAAGGTGTTGATAGGATCACAACACCTGAGAAAGCAAACTACACATACTCCATCCAAACTGGCATTCTTGCTGGTATTGACATGGTACATAATCAGTTATAACTTACGATCCTTTAATTGAAAGTATATCATTATACAAAGCTTAGTAGACAATGCATTACTTTCTGTTGCAGATAATGATACCATTTGACTATCCAGGATTTGTCAACAAGCTAACCTTTCTTGTTAACAACAACTTCATTCCCATATCACGAATAGACGATGCTGTTAAAAGAATTCTACGAGTTAAATTCACATTAGGCCTTTTCGAAAATCCTTACGCTGATCTAAGCTTAGCGGATCAAATTGGAAAAAAGGTGAAACTCGTGATTACTAGCTTTAGTAATTGTTAAACTAAAGTGGATGCATGACTGTTACTTAAACAGTTAAACCATGAATATAATCAACAGGAGCACAGAGAAATAGCCAGAGAAGCTGTGAGAAAATCACAAGTACTGCTGAAGAATGGAAAGAATGGGCAAAAACCATTACTACCGCTTCGAAAAAATGCAAAGAAAATTCTAGTTACCGGTACACATGCAGATAACTTGGGTTATCAGTGTGGTGGGTGGACAATTCAGTGGCAAGGACTCAGTGGAAATAATCTCACTATTGGTAACTTATCGTGTTATATCACGCATACTCTTTCTTTTATACAAAATCAAAGGCATATGTTAAAGTTTGATTATATATTGTGCAGGAACAACAATTGTCGATGCAATTAAATCCACAGTTTCTCCATCTACCGAAGTAATCTACAATGAAAGCCCAGACATGGACTTCATCAAGCAAAACAAAGAAGACATTTCTTACGCAATAATTGCAGTGGGAGAAGAATCATATGCAGAAACATTCGGTGACAGTTTAACCTTAGAAATGGTTGAGCCTGGACCTGATATAATAAGAAATGTGTGCACGTACGTAGAATGTGTGGTGATTGTTGTCTCAGGTAGACCCATTGTGATCAAACCATATGTGAATAAGGTCGACGCACTTGTGGCTGCATGGCTTCCGGGCACTGAAGGTGAAGGAATCACTGATGTTTTGTTTGGGGATTATGGGTTTACTGGGAAGTTGGGGAGGACTTGGTTTAGATCGGTGGATCAGTTGCCAATGAATGTAGGCGATAAGCATTATGATCCTTTGTATCCATTCGGGTATGGGCTCACTACTGAAGCTGTGAAAGAGTAGTTGATGATCCTGTGCTTTACATGCTCATGTTGTTTGAATGATTTTTCTTTGTTTCTGTCACTAATGAAGTTAGATTAAAGGAAGAAATAATATTCACTTTTTCTTTCGTGAAGCTATTCCTTTGTCTTGTCTTTATCTTATTTTATTAGTAATTGGAATATGATTACACCTTTCCTAATCCGGTTTTTGAAAAATATTTGTATATGTGAATGAGTTTACAAATTTAAATATAGGTTGTGGTGGATTGATGAAGTTGACTGAACCATCCCTTCGATCCATTAGTTACATTTATGAAGCAGTACCAAATAGTTGCCCAAAATAATATTTTTTTCCTTTTTCAAGTGGATCTCCTTAGTGATACTGCACATTTAGGTTATTGAGTTTGATTTTCTGAAACATTAACTTTTGCCTGAAGATAATTTTGCTAACATTGTCTTATCATGGTTCCTAATTTGCTTCTTGACCAATGAAATAAAGGAAAACCTACTTGTCGTCCGAGATATTGAAATGAACAAGATCGAGGCCATCTTTATCTCAACAAAAGAGGGAACAAGTCGGATTGCGTCTATTCTTGATAACTTACTTGTGCTTGACAAGTTTACCGAAGAAATTAGGAAAATTGATTTTACTAGAGCACTTGTTGAAGTCTCTAGTTCGTTTTGGTGCACCAAGCAAATTACTATTTCGTCCGAAAATGATCAGTTGGTCATGCAATATGTTGATGTTGTGATATGTAATCATATGGATGTTGAAGACGACGTGAGATTTTGAGTTCGGTAACTCAAGGTATTGCAAGATGCTGCTGAAAGGAGCAGAAGTGGACAAAGCAGGTGGTCAGACGTCTGAGTTGTCAGGAAATTGTTTCCCGAGGGTTTGGTCAGACGTCTGACCATCGAGATCAGACGTCTGAGCCGATGTGGGCCTGTTTTGATCGGGTTTTCTGCATCATATATTTTGGAGATTTTTTTAAGGGGCAAATTGGGTATCTGCCTACGTTTTATGTTTTTCTATATAAAGAGCTTTCAGGATTGGATATGACCGAATTGAGTTGAGAGATTGAGAGGCTGTGTACCTCCTGGGCTTGTGCCCTGGAGAGGAAAATTAGGAATTGAGGGCTGAGAGAAGCTATTCCTATTGGTGCCTCTAGGTTGTCCAAGGATTTGTCATCGTTCTTTATTGTTCTCGTTCTCCAACAACAGTTGTAGTCATCTAGATATTATTTCCCTTTCTCAATAAGGTTATTGATTCTTGTAGTTTGTTTACTTTTGGTTTTTGATCCATTCGGTGTAACCAAAAATTTGTTTTTGTGAATCAATAAAGAGGGTGGTTAGGTGAAATATCTTGTGTTTGTGCATGTAATTTCATATCTATGTTGTTTTCCATAGAAATCACCTTCGAGTAACTGGGTGAATAAGATTCTGATCGCTTCCGCAAAAGGCGCAGTTTTCCTAACAGTTGGTATCATAGCTAGATTATCACAAAGCTTAGAGTGATTGTAGATTGAAGAAAAAAATTGATTTTTGTTTGGAATTTTTTTTTTTTTTTTTATGTTAGATATAACGGCGTTTCCGAAGATGACTATTTTTTATGGAAGAAATTAGGGGATTTTGAAAGCCTATGTGGTGGATGCTTCATACCTTAATAATTTTGTTGATGGAGATGGAAAGAAGCCCTTGGATGTGGATGAGAGAAGATGGAAGAAGACAAAGAAGTTGACAATTGGTTTTATTTGCCTATACCTTGGTGATTCGGTTCATGTTTTCGACTTGGGTCTTCACGTTGATAGTGCTCGAGGGATTGGTGGAGATCAACCAAGGAGCTTTAGTCAAGTGGTAGACAGGTGTCGATGTGGAAAATCCACAAGTCAAAGATCTTGTGGTATTGCAAGAACTTTTAGACCATTGGTTTCTGTATGGTGCAGCTCATGGTGGAAGATGCATCTTTTGCAGGCAGTGAGTTGTGTTTGTAATTCAGGTGTGGTCGTAGTCCTTTCAAATCAACTAGGTATGGTTTTATTTCCTTGAAATCAATTGAGTCCATGTACTCTGGAAACAGGTGGGGTGTATCTCATTGCCTGGAAATGGAGGTTGGTTGTAAGTTTTAACTGAGAGTAGGTGTGGTTGAAAGAGCTAGGTGACTTGTTTGGTGATTGTAAGAGTGTTGATATGATTTCAGATTAAGCTGGAGCATTGTGATTTGTGATATCACATGTCCATGGTAATCGAATGACTTATTGTTGATGTGATTTCATATCAAGGTGGAATGTTGTAATTTGTTATATGTAATCTCATGGATGTTGAAGATAACATGAGATTTGGAGTTTGGTAACTCAAGGTATTGCAAGATGCAGGTGAAAGAGAAAGATGTGGACAAAGCAGGTGGCCAGACATCTGAGGCATCAGGTTAGACATCTGAGTTGTGAGGAAATTGTTTCCCGAGGATTTGATCAGACGTCTGACCATCCGGATCAGACGTCTAAGCCGACGTGGGCCAGTTTTGATCAGGTTTTCTACACAATATATTTTGGAGATTTTTAAGGGGGGAAATTAGATATTTTCCTAGGTCTTCTATTTTCGTATATAAAGAGCTTTCAGGATTGGACTAGGGTATGACCGAATTGAGTTGAGAGATTGAGAGGTTGTGTACCTGCAGGGCTTGTGCCCTGGAGAGGAAGATTAGGAATTGAGGGCTGAGAGAAGCTATTCCTATTGGTGCCTACAGGTTGTCCAAGGGTTTGCCGTCGTTCTTCATTGTTCTCGTTCTCCAACAGGACTTGTAGTTGTCTAGATATTCTTTCCCTTTCTCAATAAAGTTATTGATTCTTGTAGTTGGTTTACTTTTGGTTTTGATCCTTGTGCGTATAATTTCATATTTGTGTTCTTTTCCATAGAAATCTTCTTTAAGTAATTGAGTGAATAATATCTCCGCCAAAGGTGCAATTTTCCAAATAGTTGAGTATGAGTGGTTTCTCCCTATGTGTTTGAATTGTCATAGTTTTGGCCATCTAGAAAATGTATATTAGTTTACTAATGTTTGGGTTTCCAAACAAATGGATTCTCCGAGTAGCCATTCTGAGTCAATGGACATTGACCCCGATCAAACTCAAAGACGTCATGTAGGAGATGAGTCTCCTTTGGGAACTGCTGAAAAGGATCCAAAGTGTTCTGTTGGAAAGTCTTTGCATCATGATGAGTGTAGTGAGCAGCAAAAACGACTTCATTTACACTATGAATGTCCTATTCTTCTCCTGGTCCCGATGATTTGCATTCTCCAGCCACAAATGATGATATTAAAATCCCTGTTAGAAACATTTTAGACAATAAAGCTTGAGCTCAGCCAGGCTCGAGACGTAAGGTAGTTCGTAAGGTTAGACCTGATTGTTGGAGAATGGAGTTTTGATGACAACAACCTTATTTCAATTATAATTGATTATAAAATATATACTAACATCTTTATCTAGAATATGTGTGTGTATATATATACACATATGCAGGATTTGTATACATGAATAAATACTGAAGACTGTACAGTTTAAGAGCTTTTAGAGATTCAGAATTCAGAGTAGATTCAAGACTCATGAGTAATCAAGATATCAAGATGTCAAGAGTTCAATATCAATATAATTATAGAATCTATATTTTGTAAGACTCTAAATAGTACTCCAGGTTCAAATCCAAATTCAAATTCTGATTTTTCAATTCTTTTCTCAATCCTCTCTATTTTTGTTTTTTCTCAATTCTCTCCATTTTTGTTTTTCTATTTTATTCTCAATCCTCTCTATTTTGTTTTTATGTTTTTATTCTTCTTTGTTTTTCAAGCTTAAGTTTTTATATATACTTTATTTATATTTTTATAGTTTAAAACCTTATAATTTTATACATATATTTATATAGTTTAAAAATATGTTTTCATATGTTTTTCTATCATATAATATTGATTTACAACATTAGAAATTTATTCAAGAATTAGTTTTATATTAAAACGCTTGAAAATGCTTTGAAAATCAATTTTGTACATAGGTATGTCGACATAGCATAATATGTTTGTCGACATATAACAACTAGTTTTTTAATTTTGAAGGGAAGTGGTTTTTCACTATATGAAACGTTTCAGAAACGTTGCAACCCTTCATTCTCTATTAAAAGAGGCCAAAACCGAATTTTCTAACATCTCTTCTTTTCCATCTTCATCTCCTTTCATCCTACCATTATTCTTATTCATTTTTGTGGTTTTTACACTTATATTCTGCCGAATTCACTTTTGAAGTGATCGAACTTCTTCTCTCTACACTCTCTACTCTCTGAATCAAGTGCTATTGAAGAGCTATAGGGATGTTTTGTAATTTCTTGGATTGAAAGATCCAATTTGTAAGTCAAGAGTAAACGGTTTTATCCTTGAATCCGTGAAATCAAGGTTTAGGAGTCGGTGTGCCCTTGTTGAGCCGTGAAATCAAGGGATAGGAGTCGATGTCTCCTTATTGGGCCGTGAAATCAAGGAGGGCGTATTTGGCTATTTGAAAATAGTAATAAAACTCTGCACAATCCAGCGTTGTGCGGGACTGGATGTAGGAGTGATCCGAACCAATATAAAATCCGGTGTGTTCTTTCCTTTTCTGCATTTTCCTTTATCTCTATTTATTTTGCATTTTTGTTTGAATTGGTGTCTGTGATTGTGTTTGTGTTGTTTGATTCACTCCATAATTCTATTTAGATTTAAGTTTTGTTTAAAATTCTTACAAACACTATTCACCCCCACTAGTGTTTGCTTTGCCTTAACGATCCTTTCTGCAGTCCTTAACACTGATGAGACTCCTTTCGAGTCTCAAGTGTCTTCTACACTAATCGAAAATCCCGAATGGAATTCAATGGTTACTCATATTGAGGAGAAGAAGAAAAAAGTGAAGAAATTTAAGTAAGTGGCATCTCTTTCTTTCTTCGTTCCTTGTGTTGTGATGCAGTTTTATTGTGGTAGTTAAGAGTATGTGGGTTATTTATTGGGTCTTCTATTTTGGTCATTTATTATACTTGGATTAGGCTTTAGCTACCTTATGTCTTTTATTTCAGTATGAATGAGTTTCATATTGAGTTCTGTGTCACTTATTTTGAAATTGTGCAACTATAAAATTATATATATATATATATATAGAAAACTCTACTTAAACACAAAATAATGACACAAATATGAACACAATAAATCTCAGTCACCAAATTTCTCTCTGAATTCCACCTTCTACGTAAACACAAACAAATCCAACAGTCCAGACTTTGTGTCTCTAACTTTGTGTTTAATTTTGTGTCTCAATAGGCTCTCCCCCTCCCCCATATATATATATATATATATATATATGTATGTATGTATGTATGTATTAATAAAGTACCAATTTTCTAAAAAAATATCACGCAACCCTCATTTATATATAAGATGGTTATTTCATTTAGTATAATACATGAAGTAAACATTTTGTAATACGTGAAACTCCCAATATCATTTTATCATCGATAAAATTGCACTTCAATCTTTCAATTAAACAAATCATCATTTTTTCTATATTTTTAACATGCTATCAGAGCTTCTCAAAGCCTTACCGTTGTGCTTTGCCTAAAATATCATTAAAATATAGCCTTATAATTTGATAGTTCGACTGCACAGTGACTCTTCATAAGTTTCTTGCAATCAAATTGCAACCATCGCTTGGAGAAGTTAATTTATTTGATTAGAAATCCTTGATTTTTAATTAAGAATCGCTCTTTTTTCCGAAACAAGGTAAGCATTACGCTTGGCCAAGAGACTACTTTCAGCATTAATATCACTCGCTAGCCTACAACTACTTCTCATTAGAAAATCCCATGTTGAACAACTTTCCATCCTTTAATTGGTTTTCTTATTATCCTCACAATTCAAGAACTTGAGCTTTTAAAATGGTAGAAGACTCAAACAACAACTCCACATAATTAGACCATTCAAGAATCTCAAACTTGCAGTAACAATCCATAGATGAAGGTTTGATAACTATGATCATTCCACAGAGTCAACTGATAACAATTCAACTAAATGAAAGTAACTTCCTATTATGGGAGTTTCAGATAGAAATTGCAGTCAAATGTTATGAATTAAAGGGGTTTATCTATATGAAAACATCAATTCCTACATGATTTACTGAAGATGGTGAAGCAATGATGATCAACAAAAAAGAAGTAACAAAACATTTAAGATAAGATAGTTAATTAATTTTTTGGTTGTTATCAACAAAAAGTTCAAACTTGTTGCCATAAATAATGGATGTAAGTCATATGTGAGTCGATATGGAGAAGTAGTGAGCATATTTTTAACTCACAATCAGCTGGCAAAGTATTTCCTTACAAAAGGCAAACGCAGAACTTTAAAAAAAGACAACATGCACATGTGATAGTATCTTATCAAAATAAATACATATTGTGACCTTCTTTAGACAGCAGGCAGAAAAGCTTTAGAAACAGAGTATGTGTTGAGCATTATAAATGGATTAGATAAAGAGTACAAAGTAGTTGTTTTAGTCAACTTATCAAGAGAAACTACCCACCACATCAGTCTTCAGTATGTACATTCTACAATTCTAGCACATGAAGGTAAAATTGAACAAAAGAAACCCTTAAACTCGGATATAGCCATCAGTTTTTTTTTATCATAATCAAGAAACATAAATTACGATAAGGGAAACAATAGTTAGAATAATCAAAGAGGTAATCAGAATCAAGGTTTGAACTTCCGTCCGGCACGCCAGAATCTCGATGGTTCCGTTCTGGTTCCAGCATAAACTGGAACGAAATATGGGAAATGTGACACCCCACGTCCGTTAATGTCACTCTTTAATAGAATGCATTAAGTTTCGTTAAGTTTTATAGGTAAACAGAAACAGAAACATCACAAGACAGATATAAAATAACAGTGAAATTTAAAACTTTATTTTCCAAATAGAAAACATCGTGGTCCAATTTCAGTTACAACATAAGTCTGAAACACAGAAAACTCATTACATCAATTTAAAGTATCTTCCCTGTACTGAAATCATCAGAGTATAGTAATATAAAAGCTTAGTCCCCAAAAATAGCCATATCAGAGAAGACATAAAATCAAAGCGGTATGTCTAAGAAGCTCCAAGCAGAATGAAAGAGAGAATCCTATCAAGACTAAGTATTCCTACCCTGAGAACCGGGGAGGAAGGAAGAGAGAGAAAAGGAAACAAAACGAGTCAGACATAAAGTCTGGTGAGTCCAGTTACTTTTAGCATATAAATAAGTAAAAACATTATGACAGGCATATAAACTGGATGAGAGAGATAACAATATCATCAGACAGGTATAGCAAACTGAATAGGATAAACAGAAAAAACAAAACAGAATATATTGCGCTTCTCAAGTACTTTTCTCTGCACCAATACTAGTATAACAGAAACAGGATGATCCCAACAAGAACAAGATGGTAGACTAAGGTGTACATCTAGTGAGGGGTTTTACCCCGTACAATAATAACAGGTAGCCCAATAGAAATGACAGGCGTTACCCCCAATGATAATAATGGGCTCCTAAACAAGAAAGACTAGATCTACCCTCATTATTACCCCAATCGATCGGCTCCCTATCCCGTAGACACCCTGTGCTGGCCCCACAGTAGGATGTATCACTTCCTAAAGTGGCAACCCCTTTATTAACAAGATGCAAAGCCATTTACTGATGTCACAACATCTTATTATCCGAACGCAAGTAGATTCATCAACGCACATTTTTCCGACAGAGTGCGTCGTCAACATCCCCACTTAAACGAACCTCTAACACTCAACTCAGTAAGCGTTCCCAGACCCCGACCTAGTTCGGGGTTCCCTATTTGATACCAAGATGGGTTACTGACTGATACATGTCCTACACAACAGATTATACATGCTTCCCCATGGGTTTGCATCCCCACTACTAGGATTTTGACAGGTTATGCCTAACAGTTTAACAAGGTTGCATAACCCCAACATATAAAGCAGGTTAAGTTTGTCGGGTATATATATATACATATATATATATATATATACATATATATAACCCGCCCCCATAGATTTAACAAAATTAACTTAACCCCCATTAATTCAAGCAAGTTTACTTAACCCCTGCTCAATTTGACAGGTTCATGTAACCCCCAAAGATTTAAACAGGTTAAGCATTTCAGATTAACAAGTTATTATCATATTTCCATTCATGGTTGTTAATGCACTTGACCTCTCACATTAAGTCTACCCCTTGTGGATGCTGGATATGTCGGGCGGTTCCGAGTAGACTTCTTCAACAAGTCAGACTTAACCTTGTGTCTCAACACCGTTGCATGTATGCACTAGACCCCTCACATTAGATTTACCACTTGTGGATGTTGGATTTCCCGGTCAGTTCCGGGAAGGCTTCTACCACAAGTGTAATCTAACATCGTGTCCAAGTGCGGTTACAATTTCTAATTACTATAAATCTAGGCATGTTCATTATTAAACAATTTTTCACGTTTATCTAAGGTTATGCCCCAAATCTCAGTCTGATCCACGATACAAGTTATTCCCCAAGTTAAAGTTTTAGATCAAGGTATAGATTATTCCCCCAAATCCCAATCATGTTTACAAAATAAGTTATGCCCTAATTTATCATTCCTAACCATTCCCAATTTCGTGCGTTCGCATATTTCAGTTATAGGCCTAGGTTTAGAGGTAGCCTGGCCATAAAAATAAAAAGGGAAGGAGGGAGGGAAGAGAACGAAAATAGGCATAAAATCAAAAGAGGCATATGATGGCAGAAATAAGCATACTAACAGAATAGGCATATGGTGTCATGATGAGGCATAATAACAAAGTAGGTATATCAAGAATGGGCATATGAGAACTAAATAGTAGATTAGGTGTACAAGTAGTGGTAGATCTGTTTAGTTATGATTCAAGTTATTAACAGGCACAGGTATAGATCCAAACTTAGAAACATGTCAAGATTACTATTAAATGTTTATATATAAAAATAACATGAACTCACTGCGACTGGATCTAAAGAATAGAGAATTGACTGTTGATGTTTGTAGTAGAGATTCTTGTATGCTTATAAGTTGTTCTTGCAGAAGAATAGGCTAATTCAATCTAAGTTGGGGGCAGCACCACGTTGTCTCCATTGTTTTTGATGAATAAAACAATAGAAATGAGGTCCTATTTATAGCCTAAGGTCAACAAATCTTATTTAGAAACGCATCCAAGTGCATGGGAGGAATCTGCCCCAGATCTGGCTGGGGTCGACCCAGGGGTCGACCCATAAGTCGACACCCATGGTGCATGGGGTCGGCCCCTAATGGGTCCGTTTCCCCCTGTTCCCGCTTTTTGATTTTTGGTATTCTGGACATGATTTATTTATATTTATATTGCTTATATGTATACAAACTTCAAACCTTAATATCTTCTTCATACGATGTGCGTTTTACGCAATCTTGGAGTCTGTCTTAAGCAGAATTCCGAGAAGAATGCAATGGCGCAGTCCGTTTTACTTAATTCCCAATATTTAATTAAGTATTCTTAAGTTTATTATTATAGTGTTCTTTAAAATTATGGGATGTTACATTCTCCCCTACTTAAAGGATTTCGTCCCCGAAATCTTTAAGCTAAGAAGAATGTATATCCTAACATCCATCATCCATCATCCATCTACTCATCCACCAATCATAGGCATCCATTGTCCTTAAAATATTTCTAATGCTTATATGAACATATCCAAAGGTGTGTGTATATGTCCCATACTAATGCAAAAAATCAGGCGTTCTACTGATTTAGTTGACCTCCTTATTGCAATGTATGTTAGTGCTATGAATCCAACATGTATGCAAATAATCCTAAAATATATTATAAATACTATATGCGTGCACAATCATCCATCCAAATGTAACATCCATATGATGATACAACCATTTTCATCCATAAAAGAAAAAAATGCACACGCATCCATATGCAGTATGAGAGTGATTGAGCCGATCTAATGCCTAGGCCGTGTATATGCATCCACGAGCAACCACTAGCAACCACTTGCATCCATCAAACATAACATGTCTCAAACACATGTTTACATCCATTGGATTTCTACCTAAAGGTCGAAGATTTGACTGATAGGATATACTTAATGATAGAAAAATACGAATAAAAGCTTTGGAAAAAGAAGTTAAGAACATACCATTGAAAAGAAAAGGGTACGAAGCGCGAATTTTTTCTTCAGTCTCCCAAGTTGCATTCTCGGGGTGTTCCCCCCCATTGAATTTCATCAACTTGAACTCTCGTTTGCGTAGCTTTTTAACCTCTGATCCAAGAATACGGGTAAGAACTCGTCTAATTGTCGCCTTCCATTCCACTTCTACTTCCTCAAGCATACTTGGCTCTACTACTTCTGCAGTATCATGTAAGCACTTTCGTAAATGTGAAACGTGGAAAACATCATGAACCCCAGCCAGTATTTCTGGTAACTTCACTCTATAAGCCATTTTACCAATCCTTTCTGTTATGGGAAATGGCCCTACAAATCTTTGCGCCAATTTCCCTACAGATCCAAAACGAACCACATTCCTCAAATGTGAAACTTTGATGAAAACCATGTCTCCCACTTCAAACTCAATATCAGTTCTTCTCTTATCTGCGTAGGACTTTTGCCTGAGTTGTCTTCATGTGTAACACCCCGTATTTCTGTTAACACTATAGTAACAAATTAAAGAATAGCTAATCTCATATGTGAGAATTAAGGGAAACGAGTTGCGCCATTGTGTTCGTCTCGGAATTCTGGTTGAGATAGAGTCTGAGTTTGCGTGAATTGGACTTCGTATGAAGAAGTTATGGCCATTGGAAGTTTCAGAAAATTCAAAATAGATTTCGAAAATTCAAATTTCAGAATCAGATGGGCTAGGTGGGAAATTTCATGTTAGGGCCAGGTCGACCATAGGGTCGACCTGCCCCCCCCCCCCAGCAGATTTGTTTGGTGACCTGTTTATGACTGTGTGCTGACTCATTAGGGTTTCTGATCTGCTCTGATTGGCTGGGATTAATTCTGGGTTGATCTAACAGCCTAAACTAATCCTAAACTCTATAAAAAGACATGTAGACTCAAACCCTAAAATCAAATTAAAATTAGATTCATGGCCTCCATGCCGTCACCTTGCAACCTAGAATAGCCGCCACCAATTAGAGAGGAAGAAAGCTAATCAAATTCAATTCTATTCAACTCTAACAACGAATCTACTTCAAAGGAAAGCTAATTCAACTTTAGAACTCAGATTTCAGAACTCAAGACCTTCTTTGAGTTGTGAGTTCGATTTCTTTAATAAAATAATTAACAATTTAATTAGATTAAGCTATGATGCGGATTATATGGTTATGTTGTGAATTATTGACCGCATGCTATCATCTATGTTGTAAAATTGTGATGTTATCATTTATGTTGTAAATTATATGATGTTATCATCTATGTTGTAAAGTTGTGATGTTGTCATCCATGTTGTAATTCTATGATTATTTATTCATAGTGATGTTTCATATGATAGTTTGGTTATGTTGATTCATATGATAAACCACATGTATGTATGCAAGTTAGGACGTTAATTGAGACATAGATCATATGCAAGTTAGTGAAAATTTTGTGCATAACCTTACATGTTTCATGACATCTATTTTAGATCTAAAGTTAGGCTATGACATGTGTGAGTTATATGCTAAATTTTACATGCTAGTTTATATGTTTATATGTGAGTTTACACCATCGTTATGTTGCATAAATCACATATGCAAGTTTATATAAATATAGGTGTTTGGAGTATGAATCATGGTATGTAAGTTTGTGGTTATTGCCTATGCAAGTTTACAACTTTAGATGTAGATCTATGACATACATGATTTATGCAAGTTTATGACTATTGCCTAAACAAGTTCACACCTTTAGATTTGGATCTATGACATATGTAGTTTTATGCAAGTTTGTGACTTTGTCCTATGCAAGTTTTAGATGTAGAACCTCATTCACACATGCAAGTTCACCCCTTTTGTTTAGATCTAGTTTTATTTCTATGTATGTTGTGATGTTTTCTCTTTATTCCATAAGTTAGACTATTCGAGTCTAACGTATATGTTACGTTAAAGGAATGAACGTACAACGTGGGGCAATGGGATAATATTAAAAGATTTAATATTGAGAATTGGCATAAATGCCTTAAATGGCATAAAATTTGTGATGATAATTGGTATGATTTTGCATACCATAAATAGATGGACATAATTGAGTCAATTATGGCCATAGTTAAATTTGGAATTGATTGATAATTTGAATAGGGAAATTAATTCAAACTAGGGAATAATTAATTTTGTGTAATTAATCGTCTAAGACACGAGGTTAGGCTCTTTTGTGGTGTAAGACTGCCCGGACCCGCCCGGCAAATCCAGCTGCCACAAATGTCAGTCTAATGTAGGAGGTCTTAGGCATAAATTAAATGCGTAACAGTTGTAAAGACACGAGGTTAGGCTCGTTTGTGGTGTAAGACTGCCCGGACCCGCCCGGCAAAACCAACTGCCACAAATGCCAGTCTAATGTGAGAGGTCTCTACAAGGTTACAGTGTTAATGAATTAAGAAACACTTAACCGGATAAACATGTAGTGGGACATGAAGGGGTTAAGTGGGTGCCTTGGGTGGCATGTGGAATTTAGTTGGTGCCTTGGGTGGCATTTGAAATACGATTATAAACACTTAACCAAAATTGAACATGAATAAGAAGAGGGTTAAGTGGGATGTACTAGAGGGGACCAAGCTTAGGTGGTTAGCTTGTGTCAAGTAATGGGGGCCCATTTCAACCAGTAACCCATAAGTATCTTTGTGGGCTCGACCCAAGTCGAGGACGGGACACGCGTATTGGGCTTGACTGTAAGAGGCCAAAACGGGTTAGCGGTGGCAACGCAAGTCCAACGGGTTCATGTGCGTGTGTGGGCTCGGGCTGGTAGGTAAGATCTTGTTGCATCGTGTAGGTATAAGCCATGCATTATTGGTGGTATCGGGTTGCCACTTTGGGGAGTGATACACCCCACTGTGGGGCCAACACGGGTATCTACGAGTTACGAAGCCGATCGAATAGGGGTAGTGGGTACACCTAGTGGAGTTAGGGGCAGGCGACACCTATGAAGGCAACTAGGGGTGCACGAAACTACCAATATCATTATTAAGTTCTATAGGCGAGATCAACCTTAGGGTGACTAGTGGTGGTGCAGTATAGTAATTATCTTATAGTGGTTTAGGTGCGCCTTTAACGTTATCTTTGTTCATCTTATTTCCTTGTTTACTCTATCATACCCAATTGTTCACAGTCATTTCCTTATTTTCCAACTTATGCGTTAGCCTAGTTATTTTGGTAATTATATTGTTAAAGTTATCGCACTCGCCAGACTTTATGTCTGACCCCCTTTGTTTCCACCTCTTTTTTTCCTTCCCCCCCCCCCCCCCCCGGTGCTCAGTTTGGAACTAGCACCAGTCGAGCTTGATTTTGGACAGCTGTATCTCTTGCTTTTAAAAGTTGCTTGGATCGCTGAAGTAAAGTTCAGCCTCTCTTATTTATGGCTATTTTGTTCTGGGGTTATGTCTTTCAATTTATGTACTCTGATTTAGTCAAGATGGATATTATGTACTTTGACTCTGGTTTTTGATGATGTAATCAAACTTATGTGTTTACCGCTGCAATGAATAAAATTTTAAAGTTTTAAGTACTGTTTATATCTGTCTTGTTGTTAAGTTTCTGTTCTATATACACTTAAATCTCTCCATAGAAGTTAATACATTCCTTGTGAGTGACATTAATGGACGTGGGGTGTTACACGTGGTATCAGAGCTGAAGGTTACCAGAACAGATATGAATTTTGAAAAACTGTTTTTCAAAAATACTTTTATAAAGAAGTACCTTCAAAAGTATGTTTTACGGAAAGTATTTTCAACAGAAAAGCTTATTTTAGAAAGCATAACCCCAAGAGCCGTATATCTTTCCTTCGGTTCTTTTGTATTTACTCTTTCCTTTTTCGTTTCAGCATGTTTGGAATTCCCAAGATACCCGAGGGGATACCGATAGCAGGATGGTTTAGGAGGTATTTTGAGACTAGGGCCACCATTGCAGGTCCAGCAAATGCTCCTCCTCCTCCTCGTGTCGATACTTTTGCGAAGATATGTAAGGACTTTCGGGCAATGGGTGGAAAACCTTTTCACGGGACGGAAACATTTGTTGAAGCTCGAAATTGGCTAAAGGAGGTGGAAGAATTGTTTGGGATCTTTGAAGTGGAAGATGGAAGAAAGGTCCAGTTAGCTGCCTGGCTAATGAAGGATGAGGCCTCGTTTTGGTGGGAGGTCACTAATGGAGAACATCCAGTCGATACATGGCCAGATTTTAGGCGGAGGTTTGAGGCGAAGTTTCTCTCACGGGCTGAAGAGAATCTATACATGGAAAGGTTTCTAGCATTGAAGCAGGGGAATCTATCGGTGAAAGAATACGTCAACAAATTCAATCAGTTGGCGAGATTTGGCTTGGACTTGGTGAATACACCAGAAAAGAAGGCCCTGAGATTTGTTAACGGTTTGAACGAGCCGCTTTATGGGTTAGCTATGACCCACATCCCTATGGGGGCTACCTTTGAGAGACTAGTTGACATGGCGCTTATGCAAGAAAAGGAGAAGGGCGCCGATGCTAATAAGGCACCCGAAAAGAAAGGGGATCAAAAGAAGCCGCAACAGCAACAACAGAACAAGAAAGGTGGTAAAGGCAACAATGGTAAGGGAAAGAAAAAA
The DNA here is from genome assembly GCA_030737875.1 of Allium sativum. Lineage (NCBI taxonomy): Eukaryota > Viridiplantae > Streptophyta > Magnoliopsida > Asparagales > Amaryllidaceae > Allium > Allium sativum. The sequence continues at coordinate 17,836,898 of CM060917.1, forward strand.
TGCTTTAACTATGGGACACCAGGCCATCTAAGCAAAGGCTGTAGGAAGAAAAAGAAGACTGGTTATTTCCACTGTGGCGAAGCAGGACATCTGATTAAGGACTTCCCAAGGAAAGCGCAGAGGGCAGGGTCTACCTCGGGAGGGCAGGTGCAGGCTCTTATGGCACCAGGGCAGGCAAGGGGGCAAGTTCAGGCTCTCGTGGTCCCACCGCTGCAAGACCGAGGTAGATCAATTTCCGTTGAAAGTTTAGTTTTTCTGTTTGATCATCCTGTCCATACTTTATTCGATTCTGGCGCATCACATTCGTTTATCTCTACATCATTAGTTGAAACACTGCACCTAGATACTAGTCTAGTTACGGATCCCTTTGTAGTCTCAAATCCTATTGGTGGTTCGGCTCATCTTTCTATGATTTTTTAGGATTTGAGAGTGTTTATCTTGGGCGTTGGGTTTGAATGCAACGCCTTTGTTCTTGGCTTCATGGGCTACAGCTTAATTCTAGGTATGGATTGGCTAACTAGATACGGGGCCATCCTAGATTGTGAAAGAAGGGTAGTTAGATTGTTGACTCATTGTGGAAATACCCTTGATATTTCTTATGACCCTAGAGGTCCAGTAATGCTTAGCTACCTAGAATCCCTTGACGCATCCGATGATGATTTACATTCTGTTCGTATAGTCCGTGAATATGTTGATGTCTTTGATGAGGTGAGGGGTTTACCCCCAAAACGTGAGATATATTTTCGAATATATCTAGTAGATAATGCAAAGCCAGTTGCATTGCCAGTGCGCCACATGGCTCCAAGAGAGAGAAGAGAACTCAGTAAGCAAGTGAAAGAATAGCTTGAGAAAGGGTTCATCAGACGTAGTATATCAGAGTGGGGTGCTCCAGTAGTATTTGCCACGAAGGCAGATGGCTCCTTTATACTTTGTGTGGACTATAGAGAACTTAATGAGCTTACTAAGAAGAATAGGCACCCACTGCCGAGGATTGACGATCTCTTCGATCAGTTAGTTGGCGGCTCAGTGTTTTCGCAGTTGGACTTAGCCACTGGTTTCCATCAGTTGAGAGTGGCTAAGGATAGCGTAGACAAGACTGCCTTTAGGACTCCAGATGGCTTCTTCAAGTGGCTTGTGATGCCCTTCGGTTTGACAAACGCCCCCGCATACTTTGTTGACTTGATGAGTAGGGTGTTTAGGGAGTACCTTAATAAATTCGTGGTAGTCTTTGTGGACGACATCTTGATCTTTTCTAAAAGCGAGGAAGAGCATGCCCTACATCTTAGGGAAGTGTTGGAGACTCTTCGAGCGCATAGCCTTAAAGCTAAATTTTCTAAATGTCACTTTTGGAGGAAGGAAGTGCGATTCCTAGGGCACGTGGTTTCCAAAGAAGGGATAGCTATTGATCCCGCGAAGGTAGTGGCCATCCAAGATTGGAAGGTCCCTAAAAATGCTACCGAGGTGTGGAGTTTCTTAGGGTTGGCTGGCTACTATAGGAAGTTTATCAAAGACTTCACAAAAATATCAGCCCCATTAACACGCTTGACGAAGAAGAACCTAGTTTTCACATGGGACGTAGATTATGATGATGCGTTCCAACGTTTAAAGAGAGCTTTGACCGCAGCCCAGTCTTAGTGTTGCCAGATAGGAGTAAGCCATTTACCGTTTATACTGATGCTTGTGTGATAGGACTAGGCGCAGTCTTAATGCAAGAGGGAAGGGTAATAGCCTATGGTGGAAGGCAGTTGAGAGTGCATGAGAAAAATTACCCTACGCATGACCTAGAGTTGGCCGCTATTGTTTCCACACTTAAGTCTTGGCGCCATTATCTTCTTGGCGAAAAATTCGAATTGTTCACTGACCACAAATCGCTAAAATACTTGTTCTCTCAGAAGGACTTGAACTTAAGGCAGCAAAGGTGGATGGAATTCTTAGCGTCCTACGATTTCGAGATAGCATATACCCCTGGCAAGGGTAATGTGGTGGCAGACGCCTTAAGTAGGAAAAGGTTGTCCTTGAGTCCATTGTTTGTTGAGCGGCGAAGCTTATAGTTCATCTCTACGTTTGACTTTAGACCTTCCATTGACTTTGTACCTGGTTTACTAGCATCCTTAGAGGTCAGACCTACGCTTTTAGGACAGATTGGTGAGGCACAGCGAGATGACCCACAGTTGGTTGAGTTAGTAGAAAAGCTCAAAAGGGGGGAGTCATCGAGCCATCTCAGTAGGTATACCCTAGATGATAAGGGTTGGTTACGTAGGGACAATAGACTTTGTGTACCACAGGACGAGGATTTGAGGAAGACCATTCTTGATGATGCACATCGTTCGAAGATGACCATCCATCCCGGCGGGGACAAGATGTACATGGACATGAGACGAGTTTACTTTTGGGCCGGTATGAAGAGGGATGTGGCCGAGTTTGTCGCTAGATGCTTGGTGTGCCAACAAGTAAAAGCAGAGCAAAAGAAGCCCGGTGGGTTGCTTCACCCATTGGAGGTCCCACAATGGAAGTGGGAAAGTGTCTCGATGGACTTTATCGATGGGTTACCGAGATCAAGGAAGGGTAATATGGTGATTTGGGTCATGGTAGACAGACTTACTAAGAGCGCCCATTTCATTCCCGTGAAGAGTAAGAGGACCGCTCCATGGTTAGCCTCCGTACACATTTGAGAAATAGTTCATTTGCACGGTGTTCCTTCTAGCATAGTGAGCGACCGCGATCCTATCTTCACTAGCGAATTTTGGAAGAGCTTGCAAGAGGCGGTAGGGACTCAGTTATGTTTGAGCACCGCATATCATCCTCAGACGGACGACCAGACCGAGAGGGTGAATCGTATTCTAGAGGACCTATTGAGGTTGTGTGTCTTAGACTTCGGAGGTACATGGGAGGAACATCTTCCATTGGTAGAGTTCGCATATAATAATAGCTTTCAGTCTAGCATTGGCATGGCAACGTTCGAGGCTCTTTATGGACGGCCATGTCATTCGCCTACATTCTGGTGGGAATCTACAGATAAGATCTTGCTTGGGCCCGATATGATTAGAGAGACTTCGAAAAAGATCGATTTGATTCGAAGGAGGATGAAGACGGCGCAAGATAGGCAGAAATCTTATGCTGACAAGAGGAGGACAGATCTTGAATTTGATATTGAGGACATGGTCTCTGTCAAGGTGTCTCCATTACAGAATGTGGTTCGCTTTGGGTCCGTTGGGAAGTTAGCACCAAGGTTCGTAGAGCCATTTCCTATTAAGGAGAGGATTGGACATATGGCGTATAGAGTGGAGTTGCCCGAGAGACTTAGTGGTGTACACGATGTATTCCATGTATCACATTTGAGGAAGTGCTTGCATGAGACCGCGGAAGTGGTAGAGCCGAGCTTGCTTAGAGAGGTGGAGATAGAGCGTGATGCAACGATTTGACGAGCTCCTATGTGCATTCTTGGGTCGGAGATTAAGAAGTTGAGGAATCGAGAGGTCAAGCTAGTTAAAGTGCAATGGGGAGACGATGAGAGCAACGCTACTTGGGAGACGGAAGAGAAGATGCGTTCATTGTACCCTTTTCTTTTCGAGGGTATGTCTTTTAATTTCTCCTTTATCGCTTAGCTTGTGCTTGTTTTATCTTTAGTATGTCCTCTCGCTAGTATCTTTGACCTTTAGATAGGGTAACCCTATGGTTGAAACATGTGTTTGAGACATGTTATGTATGATGGATGCATGTGGATGCAAGTGTTTGCTAGTGGTTGCTCGTGGATGCATATACTCACACTTTAGGCACTAGATCGGCTCTGTCACTTCATATTGCATATAAATGTGTGCACATATTTATGTAATGGATGTAAAATGATTGTACCATCATATGGATGTTGCATTTTGGTGAATGGTTGTGCACACATGTAGAAATAATATGTATCGATAGGATTCTTTCGCATACATAATGGACGCATGGCACTATCATGGTTTGCATTATGGAGGTCAACTGAATCAGTAGACCACCTGATTTTGCATTAGATAAAGAACATATACACACACTTCTTGCATATGTTCATACAACATTAGGAATTTTATAAGGAAAATGGATGCCTGTGTTTGATGATTGAGTAGATGGTTGTTTGGATGTTAGGATATGCATTCTCCTTAACTTGGAGATTTCGGGGGCGAAATCCTTTAAGGAGGGGAGAATGTAACACCCCGTATTTCTGTTAACACTATAGTAATAAATTAAAGAATAACTAATCTCGAATGTGAGAATTAAGGGAAATGGGTTGAGCCATTGTATTCGCCTAGGAATTCTCGTTGAGATAGAGTCCGAGTTTGCGTGAATTGGACTTCGTATGAAGAAGTTATGGCCATCTGAAGTTTCAGAAAATTCAAAACAGATTTCGAAAATTCAATTTTCAGAGTCAGATGGGCTAGGCGGGAAATTTCCCGCCAGGGCCTGGTCGACCATAGGGTCGACCAACCCTGACCAGGTCGAACATAGGGTCGACCTGCACCCCCATGGAAGATTTGTTTGGTGACCTGTTTAAGACTGTGTGCTGACTCATTAGGGTTTCTGATTGGTTGGGATTAATTCTGGGTTGATCTGACGGCCTAAACTAATCCTAAACTCTATAAAAAGACATGTAGACTCAAACCCTAAAATCAAATTAAAATTAGATTCATAGCCTCCATGCCGTCACCTTGCAACCTAGAATAGCCGCCACCAATTAGAGAGGAAGAAAGCTAATCAAATTCAATTCTATTCAACTCTAACAACGAATCTACTTCAAAGGAAAGCTAATTCAACTTCAGAACTCAGATTTCAGAACTCAAGACCTTCTTTGAGTTGTGAGTTCGATTTCTTTAATAAAATAATTAACAAATTAATTGGATTAAGTTATGATGCGGATTATATGGTTATGTTGTGAATTATTGACCGCATGTTATCATCTATGTTGTAAAATTGTGATGTTATCATTTATGTTGTAAATTCTATGATGTTATCATCTATGTTGTAAAGTTGTGACCATGTTGTAATTCTATGATTATGTATTCATAGTGATGTTTCATATGCTAGTTTGGTTATGTTGATTCATATGATAAATCACATGTATGTATGCAAGTTAGGATGTTAATTGAGACATAGATCATATGCAAGTTAGTGAAAATTTTACGCATAACCTTACATGTTTCATGACATCTATTTTAGATCTAAAGTTAGGCTATGATATGTGTGAGTTATATGATAAATTTTACATGCTAGTTTATATGTTTAGATGTGAGTTTACACCATCGTTATGTTGCATAAATCACATATGCAAGTTTATATAAATATAGGTGTTTGGAGTATGAATCATGTTATGTAAGTTTGTGGTTATTGCCTATGCAAGTTTACACCTTTAGATGTAGATCTATGACATACATGATTTATGCAAGTTTATGACTATTGCCTAAACAAGTTCACACCTTTAGATTTGGATCTATGACATATGTAGTTTTATGCAAGTTTGTGACTTTGTCCTATGCAAGTTTTAGATGTAGAACCTCATTCACACATGCAAGTTCACCCCTTTTGTTTAGATCTAGTTTTATTTCTATGTATGTTGTGATGTTTTCTCTTTATTCCATAAGTTAGAGTATTCGAGTCTAACGTATATGTTACGTTAAAGGAATGAACGTACAACGTGGGGCAATGGGATAATATTAAAAGATTTAATATTGAGAATTGGCATAAATGCCTTAAATGGCATAAAATTTGTGATGATAATTGGTATGATTTTGCATACCATAAATTGATGGACATAATTGAGTCAATTATGGTCATAGTTAAATTTGGAATTGATTGATAATTTGAATAGGGAAATTAATTCAAACTAGGCAATAATTAATTTTGTGTAATTAATCGTCTAAGACACGAGGTTAGGCTCTTTTGTGGTGTAAGACTGCCCGGACCCGCCCGGCAAATCCAGTTGCCACAAATGTCAGTCTAATGTGGGAGGTCTTAAGCATAAATTAAATGCGTAACAGTTGTAAAGACACGAGGTTAGGCTCGTTTGTGGTGTAAGACTGCCCGGACCCGCCCGGCAAATCTAACTGCCACAAATGCAAGTCTAATGTGAGAGGTCTCTACAAGGTTACAATGTTAATGAATTAAGAAACACTTAATCAGATAAACATGTAGTGGGACATGAAGGGGTTAAGTGGGTGCCTTGGGTGGCATGTGGAATTTAGTGGGTGCTTTGGGTGGCATTTGAAATACGATTAGAAACACTTAACCAAAATTGAACATGAATAAGAAGAGGGTTAAGTGAGATGTACTAGAGGGGACCAAGCTTAGGTGGATAGCTTGTGTCAAGTAATGGGGGCCCGTTTCAACCAGTAACTCATAAGTATATTTGTGGGCTTGACCCAAGTCGAGGACGGGACACGCGTACTGGGCTTGACTGTAAGAGGTCAAAACGGGTTAGCGGTGGCAACGCAAGTCCAACGGTTTCATGTGCGTGTGTGGGCCCGGGCTGGTAAGTAAGACGTTGTTGCATCGCAGGTATAAGTCGTGCATTATTGGTGGTATCGGGTTGCCACTTTGGGGAGTGATACACCCCACTGTGGGGCCAGCACGGGTATCTACGAGTTAGGGAGCCGATCAAATGGGGGTAGTGGGTACACCTAGTGGAGATAGGGGCGGGCGACACCTATGAAGGCAACTAGGGGTGCACGAAACCACCAATATCATCATTAAGTTTTGTAGACGGGATCAACCTTAGGGTGACTAGTGGTGGTGCAGTATAGTAATTATCTTATAGTGGTTTAGGTGCGCCTTTAACGTTATCTTTGTTCATCTTATTTCCTTGCTTACTCTATCATACCCAATTGTTCATAGTCTTTTCCTTATTTTCCAACTTATGCCTTAGCCTAGTTATTTTGGTAATTATATTGTTAAAGCTATCGCACTCGCCAGACTTTATGTCTGACACCCTTTGTTTCCACCTCTTTCCCCCCCCCCCCAAGGTGCTCAGGTTGGAACTAGCACCAGTGGAGCTTGATTTTGGACAAGTGTATCTCTTGCTTTTAGAAGTTGCTTGGATCGCTGAAGTAAAGTTCAGCCTCTCTTATTTATGGCTATTTTGTACTGGGGTTATGTCTTTCAATTTATGTACTCTGATTTAGTCAAGATGGATATTATGTACTTTGACTCTGGTTTTTGATGATGTAATCAAACTTATGTGTTTACCGCGGCAATGAATAAAATTTTAAAGTTTTAGGTATTGTTTATATCTGTCTTGTTGTTACGTTTCTGTTCTATATACACTTAAAACGCTCCATAGAAGTTAATACATTCCCTTTGTGAGTGACATTAATGGACGTGGGGTGTTACATCATTCGTCTTCGAAAAAGATCTATCTTCTCTGAAGTTTCCATAATCATCTTAGGTCCAAGTAGAAGCCATTCTGTAGACTCCCACCAACAAGTTTGTGATCCACAGAGTTGTCCGTACAATTCCCCGAAGGGTGCCATGCCAATACTAGCCTGATATCTGTTGTTGTAGGTGAACTCTACCAAAGGAAGATGCTCTTCCCAAGTCCCTTCGAAGTCTAGGATACACAGTCATAAAAGATCCTCAAGAACTCTATTCGTCCTTTCCATTTGTCCATCGGTCTGAGGGTGATAAGCGGTGCTAAAAACAACTGTGTTCCTAATGCCTCTTGCAAGCTCCTCCAAAACTCAATGGTGAATATGGGGTCATGATCTGTCATAGTACTGGAAGGTACTCCACGTAGACGTACTATCTCACGAAGATAAACTACTGCCAACTATGCTGTCGTCCTCTTACTTTTAACAGGAATGAAATGAGCGCTCTTAGTAAGCCTGTCAACTATAACCCAAATACTGGTGTTGCCTTTCCTTGATCTAGGCAAACCATCAATGAAATTCATAGAGACGCTATCCCACTTCCACTATGGGACCTCCAAAGGATGAAGTAAACCACCGGGCTTCTTTTGCTCAGCCTTGACTTGCTGGAAAATCAAACATTGAGAAACAAACTCCGCTACATCTTTCTTCATCCTAGCCCAAAAGAAAACCCTCTTCATATCTGTATACATTTTATCACCGACTGGATGAATAGTCATCCTAGAATGATGGGCTTCCTCAAGGACTGTCTTCAACAAACTCCCAACTCGGGGAACAGAAAGCCTTCCATCTCGTCGCAACCACCCTCTATCATCCATGAAATATCTACTAAGATGACTGGAAGTCTCCCCTCTACTGAGCCTACCAAAGATGTCTACTATGTGTGGGTCATTTCGCTGCGAAGTTCCTATCTAATCCAAAAGAGTAGATCGCACCTCTAATGATGCCAATAAAACAAGTGTGAAATCGATAGAGGGTCTAAAATCAAAAGTCGATATATACTCTAAGCTCTGCATCTCTACAGATATAGGACTCAAGGTCATCCTCTGCCTACTCAGTGCATCCGCCACCACATTACCCTTACCAGGGGTATAAGCAATCTCAAAGTCATAGGATGCTTGGAACTCCATCCATCTTTGTTGCCTCAAATTGAGATCCTTCTGCGAGAACAAGTACTTGAGAGATTTATGACCGGTGTACAACTCGAACTTCTCTCCAAATAGATAATGGTGTCAAGTCTTCAGCGCAAATACTATGGCACCCAACTCTAAGTCATGGGTAGGGTAGTTCTTTTCATGAACTCTTAACTGTCTACCTCCATAACATACTACCCTTCCCTCTTGCATCAGAACCGCATCAAGCCCTGTACCACATGCATTAGTGTATACTGTGAACACTTTGTTCCCATCAGGCAAAGTCAAGACCGGAGCTGTTGTCAGAGCCCTCTTCAATCGCTGAAAGCATCTTCATGTTCTATATCCCAAGAAAATTTCAGATTCTTCTTCGTCAGTCTGGTGAGTAGGGCCGATTTATTTGTGAAGTCCTTAATGAACTTCCTATAATAGCCCGCTAAACCAAGAAAACTCCTCGCCTCTGTTGCATTCTTTGGAATCTTCCAATCTTGAACTGCAACTACTTTCGTGGGATCTACTGCTATCCCATCCTTAGAGACCACATGCCCTAAAAATCTCACATCCTTTCTCCAAAAATGATATTTGAAGAATTTTTCCTTAAGCTGGTGTGCACGGAGAGTTTTCAAAACCTCCCTTAAATGTCAGGTGCTCTTTCTTGCTCTTCGAGAAAATCAAGATGTCATCAACAAAGACCACGACGAACTTATTTAGAAACTTCTGACACACCCTACTCATCAGATCCACAAAATAGGCGGGTGCATTCGTTAACCCAAAAGGCATGACGAGCCATTCGAAGAAACCATATGGAGTTCAAAAGTCAGTCTTGTCTATACTATCCTCAGCCAACCTCAACTGATGAACCCTGGGAGAAAATAAACGCACCAACAAGTTGGTCAAGCATATCATCTATCCTCGAAAGTGGGTGCCTATTTTTCTTAGTGAGTTTATTCAACTCCCTATAACCCACGCATAAGTGAAGTGAACCATCTGCCTTAGTGGCGAACACTACAGGAGCACTCCATTTAGATATGCTTCGCCTAATAAACCCTTTTCTCAATCCCCTACATGCTTGTTGAGCTCCCTCCTTTCTCTCGGAGCCCTGTGTTGCACGGCAATGTAACTGGCTTCGCATTGTCCACCAAGTATATATGGAAATCAATCTTACGCCTCAGAGGTAAGCCCCGAACCTCCTCAAAAACATCAGCATACTCACAGACTACATGTACTGATCATAAATCATCGATAGATGCATCAAGTGACTATAGGAAACTAAGTATGACAGACCCCTTAAGGTCACAAGAAATCTTAAGGGTCCCCCCGTGGCAAGTAAAAAGTCTAACGACTCTCCTCTCACAATCCAGAATGGCACCATACATGGCTAGCCAATCCATCCTAAAATCAAACCAAAGCCCATGAAACCAAGCACATGTGTGTTGCACTCAAACTCGACACCCAACACAGATATTCTCAAACCCCGACAAATCATAGACAAATGAGCTATACCTCCAATGGGGTTTGAGACAACAACAGGATCCAAAACCATACTAGTACTAAGGTGCATAGACTCAATCACAGAATCAGATATAAGAGAATGTGAAGCGCCTGAATCAAAAAGAGTTCTGACAGGATGATTGGAAAGAGAAATCAAACCTTCAATTGAAACTTTCCTATCTCGATCCAGTACACCATCCACAAGAGCATGCACCTGCCCTCCAGAAGATCCTGGCCTTTGGCTCTGTCCTTGCTTCTTCGGGCAATCCTTAATAAGATGTCTGACCTCTCCACAATGGAAACAAGCATTCTTCCTTTTCCTGCACTCTTTGCTCAAATGACCTACACGTCCACAATTATGGCATTTCCTCTTACCTTTATTTGAAATTTATCTATATTCCATTTCTAGGCCACCATTTTTCTCATCCTTGGGCTGTGCTCCTTAGCCCTAACTCCCTTATTATCCTTTTTACCATCCTTGTGTAACATACTAACAAGTCCCTCGAAAGCTTCCTCCATCGCATGGAAATCCTTATGAAGCTTGAGAGAAAATTAGCCGCATGTGAAACTACTATGGCTACAGATGTAGGTTATGCACTTCCTTAACCTTCGACATGTGCCGTAGTTTTAAAATGCCAATGGAACCATGTCGCAATGAGGACAGCCTTTTGGAAGAATCGGTTCCCCATATGATTGACATAGAAATGTGTTTATTTTATGCTCTTATATCTCGTCTTTTGTATATAAATAAATATTACTTGGGTATTGTTTTGTTATTTTTACAGATATTCCAACCCAGCCCGCATGCAACCAGAAATGTAGAGAAATAGAGTTCAATTTGCTGTGTATTTGCATTTTGAAGAATTGTAGATAAAGATATCACATCTAGTTGCTGTTGGACAAGAAAAGGATTGATAACAAGGCTTTGCACATCACAAATCAATGAAGAAGTGTCAAGGAAACAAGAGGAAAAGAGAAAAGGCCCAAATTTGCTTTAATTATCAAAGGCCCATTTATGTTTCTCATTGTGAACTAACTAGTGATGTAATAACCAGGCCCAGTTATCATTAGGGTTAGGGTTTGGCTATCTACCCTATATATACCCTTGTAATAACCTTGTAGCCACCATCTCATCTCTTATTCCATTGTTCTAATAAAAGTTCTTCTTCCTCTTTTATTTTCTGCATTTTTTTTGTTTTCTTAGCAACTAGTGTTGTCTACACGATTAGATTCGGTAGAACACTATTTGTATTTTGCACTTATTTGCATTAGTGATTTACCGTATGATTAGATTCAGCGGAAATCCTAATTTTAATTCTTGTTTGTTATTTCAATTTCTGCAATTTCAATTTCTGCTTTTTATTATTTTCTTAGGTCAAATTGGATTTGATTAGATTCAAATCTAATTCATAGTTTCATTGCTTTTCCATTGAAATTGTGATTTGATCGTCGGTTCAGTTAGATCTGTTCTGAATCAAATTACAGTTTTAATTTTGTTTTGTTTTGCAAAATCAACCACCAGCTTCGTCTAACTCGCCCAAGAGATTAGATAAATAATTGATTTAATTCACCTCCCTGTGTTCGACCTGTATGCTACACACCTGTATGCTTGCAGAATTTAATTAAAATGTCGCGCTTTTCTAATTCATAGATTAGCGTCGATCAAGTTTTTGGCGCCGTTGCCGGGGAGGTAACGATTGAATTTTATTATTTATTTAATTTCTGATTCGTGTTAGTTTTTATTTTTTATTTTTTATTTTCTGTTGTTTTCTTGTGTATAGATATAGAAAAAAAATCCTTGCTAGTTTTTCTTTTATTTCTTTTTTTCCCCCTCAATCTCTTTCCTTTATTTTACAAGTTCTTCCGTCTTTTCAACTTATAGACAAAAAATAAAAAAATAAAAATAAAAATAAAAATTCCTTCTTTTTCTTGATTTCCTTCCTCTGCTCCCCTTATTTCTTTCCCTTTTTTTTTCTTTTTATTCTTTTTACAAAACCCTGATCATGCCACCTTTGCCAAACATCCTCCCTTTCCATCCATCTTCATCCACCCAGTCACAATAAAAACCTTTCATCGTCATCCTCATTACAGCACCCCATAAACCAAAAACCTACAGCTTCATCTCCCAATCTCCTGAAACAAAACCCAAATCTTCCCATTCAAATCCGCACAGTCCTCCATCTTGCACAAACTTTCAACCACTCACCCTCCTCTACAGCAATCCATTGCAAAGCCTCACTCCATCTACATATCAGACCATCACAAACCCACGTTCACCGATCTCTTCAACAACTCCGACCATACAATCATCGCCACACCGTACCGGTCTATCAACCCAGTTCATCTCCACGCCACCACCTTCACAGAACCACCGACTAGTCCCTGCCTCTCACTCACTCATCAATCATCCCTCACAACAAAATCACCCACGACTTTAATTCCGTTCTCCACAAACCTCCACATCCACATCCGAATTCAACCAGATCCGAAACCCAAACCCTCCCATCAACGTTCATCAAAACAGTCGGCACCAACATCGGATCCCTCTTCTGATCAACTCCCATCACCAGTCACGCAACAAACAGCCTTCTGTCACCCTCAAAAAGTGCACCGACAAACCTGCGTCACCAACCGCATCCATTCACAACCCAGAATCGCACCTACTTCTAACACTTCCACCTGACAAACTTCCCTGTTCTACCAACCACGAGCAAAACCCCTCCTCATACCACAAACAGACAAAGCCATACAATCCATCGATCCCAATTCTTACCATCACAGCACGGCTACAAACTCGAAGACGTTTACATCCCAAAACCCGATCTCAAACAACAGGAAATCGAATTCAGACAGAATTTCAATTTTCGAATAAAAGAGGGGTTGAAGTAGTTGACTGGGTTTTGGTTTCCTGGAAAAGGCGATTTGCTCCCATTGTTACCATTTGTTGCGGATTTGTTTTGAATAAAATAAAGAAGGGAGAGAAAATCTGGATTGACGCCTGGTTGTTTTCACTTGGATGCGATTTTTGTGGTTCCTATTTTTTTATTTTGTTCAGGGTGATAGGGTCAGCGTTTTATAGTTCTGAGGGAGTAGTACGTTCATTACTGGCATACGGATTTGTTGCCTTCTATTTTTTGTTTACCGAGCATTAAATTGTTCAAGTTGAGTTGTTTAGTTTAGATTTTTTTAAAGTCAATTTTCCATTTTTTGTTTTTATTTGTTTTTCCCAAAACCCGTGCCGCAGCGCAGACAAACAATTAATAGAAGGGGACAACAACAGAAAGCAGCGGACGATTCAGATGGGTTGGAGCGGTTGCACACCAAGTGGGGTGTGAACGCGCTAGCGCTTCCCAAATTCACTGGAGGACTGCCGATCCAGGTGAAAACTTTTAAAACTCTACAGGTGCTCTGCCGCAAAGAAAAAATATATAGACAACTGTTGTAAAAAATTTCTGCAGGGGCAGCGGCTTGAATGTAAATTTTAATTCTGCAATTTATATTTCTGTGTCTGTTCTGTGACGGAAATTTCTGAATCTGTTTGTGAAGAACGAATTTACATACCTTATATCATCGCTCTCATCGTTTTTCAACAATAAAATTTTCATATTTCAAAATAATATAATTGAAAAGTGGTGCTTTGTGAAGTTGACTGTCTCGTATAATTAGATCGTGGATATATATTAGTTCAATTTATTGAACTTCTAGCAAAAGAGGTTGCATACTACCCGTAAAACATTGGTCGTATCCCTTAGTATTTATACTATACGTGAACGGCCATAAGACCCTCTTCCCCCTTCTAATTGAGTCAGTTAATTAATAGAGTACAACTCATTCTTTTATACTATTTTGAACTAAGAATAATTTCTGTCTTCTCTTGATTGCATTCAAATGTCTGATTCAAAAAAATCTTTGAGAGAAATGTGGGATAAAAACCTGAGTAGACGTCCACTGGAAGAGTATGAGTATGAATTACAACTCATGAGGCAGAATTTTCCAAAATTTCATGAGCCCAATGCCAACAATTTTCAAAATTTTCCAAATGACCAATATTTTCAAAATCATGGATATGATCGAAATTGCGATTTCAACTCAAATTTCAATAATTTCGATTATGGGCCACATCCTCATCAAAACAACTTTGATTCTCAATATGGCTTTAATCCACATCAATATGGGGTTGTAAACCAAAATTTTGAAAATTATAGCCCATATCAACATCTTGAAAATAACCAAAATTGCAATTTTCCCTCGAATTTAAACTGTTTTGGTTACGAACCTGATTTTCAAAATCAAAATGATTTCCAATACAATTGTCCTTTTTTTGAAAATTCAAACAACTATCACATTGGAAATAATATTGATGGTGAAATTGATGAGGATCATACTTTTGATAATCATGAAATCCAAAATGAGAGCTCTCAAATCAACGATTTTGAAGAATGTCATTTTGATGAGAGGGTAGAAAGGATAGATAGACAGCTTGATGAAAGAGATAGAAAGATGGATGAACTTCTTTGTTTGATGACAACTTTGAAAGAACAGCGAGAGCAACAAAATCAAATTCAAACATGCGATGATTCAAATACTCCACTCTTTACTGATAGTGAAAATTTTCAGATAACAACTTTTGAAATTGAGAATAACAATCTAAATGAAGTTGTTCAAAATTCAACAAATGATGTGGACTTCGACTCTTTTCAAGAAAAAGATTTAAGCTCAAATTTTGATCTTCCTCTTTCGGGCTGTGAGGAAATTGAAACTTTTGAAATTGAACAAAATAAAAATGTTGAATTTTTCAATTCAAATTTGGAAATGGATTTTAATGAACATGAATTTCTTGATTTGTACGAGGATGAATTGCCAAATAAGGAAGAAGTGGATTCATGTCACGAGTTCGAAAATTTTAACTTTGAGGAAATTTCAAATGAACTTGAGATTGTCAGTGTCGAAAATACGTTGACAGTTATTGATGAGAAATGTGATCACATAGTTTTGAACACCACTCGGATGTCAAATTTCACTGAATTTACATACGATCACAAATTTTTGAAAAATTACACTGACAAATTTGTTGAATACATGAACTATTTTTGGAATGTTAGTTTTGTAGAAAAACTTCATGTTAGGACGACCCTAGACATTTATCTCCTGGACTATAAATCTAGGGTTAAACATGAGATGGTTTTCAAAAACCTTTGCTTATTAGAAAACATGCCTAGACAGAGTGGGAATGGGACTCATAGGGCTAGAACCAAGTGTGGGGGGAAAAGTTGGTGGAATTCTTTGCATCGCGTTCACCGCAAACACATATATCACTGTATATATGATCCATTCTTACATATAGTTAGATTGCATTTCATTTTACATATCATTTTGCATCTCATTCACCTTTGGGTGCGATCTTTCAAATTTAGGAAACGTTACAGTGTGGGGGGGGGGAGTCTGCATTTCATCCATTTTCATTTTTCTTTGTTTTTATTTCTTTTTATTTTCAGCCATTTAAGTAGGACCATCATACATTTTAGATTGTAGTAACATACCATAATTTTTTTTTTAAATACGACTCATTTTCAATTGATACAGCAAAATAAGTTTACAATTTTTACCCAGTTGATGGTATTTTTCTCTCTCAGCTAAGTTCGAATTTGAAATATAATGAAAAGTTTAATCTTGAGGGATAATAGTGTAACCGGTACATAGGGAGATTCTTAGGTGATGGCCATGAAATCTATTCTATATTGTAGACTTTGTTTAAATAAGTGGAGGACTTAAAATACTTATAATGGCTTTTCAAATCCTTAAAACTAAGTTGTGTTAAGATTGAATTCGCATAACTCTCTTTTGTGCTTATATTTTCGATAATAAGAATAATAGTATTCCAAGGGTATCCAACATTGCTTGTATATCGAGCGTTGGTGTGCAAACCCGCCAAGCTCTATCCGACACGTTGTTGACAAAGTCAGCGTTGGAATATCTTGGTCTCATTTTATGAGATTGGACACCTAAGGATTACCGACACGTTGTTGACAAAGTCAAAGTCGGCCTGCACAATCCGCCAAGCTCTTTACCTACTCTCCGTTAGTCCGTGAGGCAGTGCATGGGTGGTAAACCTTGGTCTTTTTAGTTAGGTGTATGTACTTAATCATAAATCGTAAAATTTTATAGAATAAAGAATAAGCGATGATACCCAAACACTTCTTGACCTTATTGATTTGACTAGCCATACATGAGAAAATTAGAATACCACTTTGCAACTGTGCCAAGCAAACTAAGAATTTATTTCATGGCTGCACTATGTTATCGACCGAACTAACTGGCCAAACTGGAATTTAACATTTGAAAACTTGATTTATATTGAAAATTTGTGACAAGTCGAGGTATCTGAAATAAAATCAACTGACTAGAAATTATTAACTTAATTTGTTGTACCACTTTCCTGAAATAAGTCGTGTTGTCATTTTTCGTTTTTATTTTTGCATATGTCCATTGCATTCATGTAGTTTCATTAGAATCATAGCATACTGCATATGGATTTTGTGGGTAGTATCCCCTGAAAACCCTCACGAGACACCACTCGTCCTACTAGGGACACCTAGAGGTTTAACGGCTTGTTGCATGTGCTCAATGCAATCGTGTTTCCTACGAAAGTGTGACCTATCTAGTTAGTTTTTCATTTCTTGTTTTACTCGAGGACGAGTAAAAGATAAGTGTGGGGGTATTTGACATGCTGAAAAGAAAAAGGAGAAGGGACTCAAATAGAGAATCAAAAGGTATTTCATATGGCTTTGAGGAATATGTTGGTTTCAAAACAGACTTTTCTTTTTGAAAATGCTTTCTTTTAAAACCTTTTTGAAAACAATTTTCAAAATCTTTTATCCGATCTGGTAACCTTCAGCTCTGATACCAAATGTGACACCCCACGTCCGTTATGGTCACTCTTTAACAGAATGCATTAAGTTTCGTGAAGCATTATAGGTAAATAGAAACAGAAACATCACAAGACAGATATAAAATAACAGCAGAATTTAAAACTTTATTTTCCAAATAGAAAACATCATGATCCAATTTCAGTTACAACATAAGTCAAAAATATAGAAAACCCATTACATCAATTCAAAGTATATGCCTTGTACTAAAATCATCAGTGTACAATAATATAAAAGCATAGTCCCCAAAAATAGCCATACCAGAGAAGACATGAAATCGAAGTGGTACGTCTAAGCAGATCCAAGCAGAATGAAAGAGAAAATCCTAATCAAGCCTGAGTATTCCCACCCTGAGAACCTAGGGGAGGGGGGAAAGGAAGAGAGAGAAAAGGAAACAAAACGGGTTAGACATAAAGTCTGGCGAGTCTAGTTACTTTTAGCATTTATAGCAAACCGAGCAAGATAAACAGAAAAGAATATATTGCGCTTCTCAAGTACTTTTCTTTGCACCAATACTAGTATAACAGAAACAAGATGATCCCAACAAGAACAAGATGGTAGACTTAGGTGTACTTATAATGTGGGGTTTTACCCCGTACAATATTAACAGGTAGCCAAACATAAATAATAGGTGTTATCCCCACCGATAATAACGAGCTCCTAAACAAGAAAGACAAGATGTAACCTCATTACTACCCCAATCGATCGGCTCCCTATCCCGTAGACACCCTATGCTGGCCCTATAGTAGGATGTATCACTTCCTATAGTGGCAACCCCTTTATTAACAAGATGCATAGCCATCTATTGATGTCACAATGTCTTATTATCCCAACGCAAGAAGATTCATGCATGCACATGTATCTGACGGAGTGCACCATCAACATCCTCACTTAAATGAACCTCTTACAATTAACTCAGTAAGCGTGCCCAGACCCCGACCTAGTTCGCGGTTCCCCGTTTGATACCAAGATGGATTACTGACTGCTACGGGCCCCACACAATAGATGATACAAGCTTCCCCTAGGCTTGCATCCCCACTACTAGCATTTTGATAGGTTATGCCTAACAGTTTAACAAGGTTGCATAACCCCAACATATAAAATAGGTTAAGTTTTTTAGGTATATATATAACCCGCCCCCATAGATTTAACAAGATTAACTTAACCCCCACTAATTCAAGCAAGTTTACTTAACCCCTACTCAATCTGACAAGTTCATGTAACCCCCACAGATTTAAACAGGTTAAGTATTTCAGGTTAACAATTTAGGATCATATTTCTATTCATGGCTGTTAATCGACTAGACCTCTCACATTAAGTCTACCCCTTGTGGATGCTAGATATGTCAGGCGGTTCCGGGCAGACTTCTTCAACAAGTCGGACTTAACCTCGTGTCTCTGCACCGTTACGTGTGCATTTATGCACTAGACCGCTCACACTAGATTTACCACTTGTGGATGCTGGATCTGTCGAGCGGTTCCAAGCAGGCTTCTACCACAAGTGTTATCTAACCTCATGTCTAAGCGCGGTTATAGTTTCTAATTACTGTAAATCTAGGCATGTTCATTATTAAATAATTTTTCATGTTTATCCAAGGTTATGCCCCAAATCCCAGTCTGATCCACGATACAAGTTATTTCCTAAGTTAAAGTTTTAGATCAAGGTATAGATTATGCCCCTAAATCCCAATCATGTTTACAATATAAGTTATTCCCTAATTTATCATTCCCAACCTTTCCCAATTTCGTGCATTCACATATTTCAGAAATAGGCCTAGGCCCGAAGGTAGCCTGGCTATAAAAATAAAAAGGGAAGGAGGGAGATAAGAGAACAGAAATAGGCATAAAATCAAAACAGGTATATGATGGCAGAAATAGGAATATATACTAACAGAATAGGCATATGGTGTCATGACTAGGCATAATAACAAAATAGGTATATCAAGAATGGGCATATGGGAACTAAATAGTAGATTAGGTCTACAAGTGGTGGCAGATCTGTTTAGTTATGATTCAAGTTATTAACAGGCACCGGTTTAGATCCAAACTAATAAACATGTCAAGATTGCTATTAAATGTTTATATCTAAAAATAACATGAACTCACTACGACCGAATCTAAATAATAGAGAATTGACTACTGATGTTTGTAATAGAGTTTCTTGTATGCTTATAAGTTGTTGTTGCAGAAGAATATGCTAATTCAATCTGAGTTGGGGCAACGACTCGTTGTCTCCATTATTTTTGATGAATAAAACAATAGAAATGAGGTACTATTTATAGCCCAAGGTCAATGAATCTCGTTCATAAATGCGTCCAAGTGCAAGGGAGGAATCTTCCCCAGATCTGGCTGGGGTCGACCCAGGGGTCAACACTCCCGTATAGGGGTCGACCCATAGGTCGACACCAATGGGGCATGGGGTTGACTTCTAATGGGCCGATTTCCCCCTATTCCCGCTCTTTGAATTTTGATTTTCTAGACATGATTTATTTATATTTATATTGCTTATATGTATACAAACTTCAAACCTTAATATCTTCTTTATACGATGTCCGTTTTACGCAAACTCGGAGTCTATCTTAAGAAGAAATCCGAGATGAATGCAATGACGTAGTCCGTTTTACTTAGTTCCCAATATTTAATTAAGTATTCTTAAGTTTATTATTATAGTGTTGTTAAAAATTATGGGGTGTTACAAGAAAAGTCCCATTCCGGGATCTAGGGCACAAAAAAATGTAAAAGAAGAACATGAGCAGGGAAATTGCAGGAAGCTGAAGGAAAGCTATCAATTTAGTGTTCATCAGTGAATGTTCAAATCGATCTTTCTGGATGAGAAGACATGGCAGTTTTTCTTTATCCGTTCCTCCAAGGTTTGTTGAAGGATGCGCTGATTCAATAGAGAGAAAGACAGGGATACATTGGCCACTAATAGTAGTAATAGGGCTTAAAGTTTTATAATTAATAATTATAATTTTAAGTAACAATGGGATTTAAATTTTTGTTGCTATAAATATGTCATTATTATAAATTTGTAATTTTTAACTGTTTAAATTTTATTTGTAGTTACGACTACATAAAATGTAAAGTTGGCTACATAAATGTGTATAAACTTGATTTTACGTATTAATTAGTGATATTGTTGCATATTGGATATTGTATATGCAAAAATATACCGGAACGGAATTAAAAAAGAATTTCCGGAATTACCGGAACGGGATCAAAATATTAGTATTTGCGGATGACCTATCTGTTCTGAACATGGATTTAAATAATATCCTTTATGGATGCACACACCAAGTACATATGGATATACTTTCATAGAAGGACAAATTTTCGAAGTAGACTACTTTCGAGACAATTTCGCGTTTGAGGCTAATTTTGAAACTTATTACCAAACAAAGCTGGTTTATGCCCAGTCAGTAGACACATAAACAAAGTTGTAACTTCCTCGTCTGGGTGCAACACGTAGTTGCACCTAGTTTTTTTTTCTGTTAAACATTATATTATGGCTAATCCACATATATTTATAACGCAAAAAAAAAATTCCAAGTTTGTGGTGGTGCAACTCATGGTTGCACCACAGGAAACATGTCTTTTTTTTAAATATAGGGCGCAACTATGAGTTGCGCCCCACCGATTTCAATTACAAAAATGCTGACTGGGCTGCTGATTGGGCATAAACCAGCCTTGTTTGGTAATAAGTTTAAAAACTAGCCTCAAACGTGAAATTATTTCGAAAAGTAGCCTACTTCGAAAATTTGTCCTTCGAAGAATAGAATTAGAAACTTGTAATGTTATAATTTATAATTCAAGCAGAAAAACATACAAATGATGGTAATTGTTGAGCCCAGACCTGATATAATTAAAAATGTATGCATGTACATAAAATGTGTGGTGATTGTTTTGTCAGGTAGACCCATTGAGATCAAACCATCTGTGAATAAGGTCGACACACTTGTGGATGCATGGCTTTTGGGCACTAAAAGTGAAGAAATTAATGATGCTTTGTTTAGGGTTATGTTAGAAAGCTACAACAATAGCCCATGTGTTCAATATGGGGCTGCCACCAACCAAGCCACCAACCCCCACCAACCATCTTCTCACCCTATAAATACATCAGCTAAACTCTATTATCAAAGTTTGTGTGTCTTACCATAATACATTTTATTTCTTTTCTCCACAAAAAAAATCATAGGGAATTTGCGTAATTTCCCAACAACTGGTATCAAAGCCATAATTTGTTAGAAATGAAATAAAATTCAAGTGCGAGCGATGGTAATAAATGAATGCAAGGTGAAAATTGAGAATTTTAATGGAGCTGACTTTGGCTTTTGGAAAATGTAGATTGAAAATTACTTATACAGAAAAGACTTTATCAACCTCTCTCAAAAAAGAACCCCGAGAATATGAAGGATTAAAATTGGGTTCTTCTTGATAGACAGACTCTTGCAGTCATTAGATTGACGTTATCTCGTAATGTTTCTTTCAACATAGCAAAGGAAAAGACATTGGCAGGCCTTACGGTGGCTCTCTCCAGTATGTATGAGAAGCCATCGACATCTAACAAAGTTCATTTGATGATGCGATTGTTCAATTTGTGGATGAGAAAAGGTGCATCGGTAGCTCAACATCTCAATGAACTAAATACAGTTACTTCTCAACTATGTTCAGCTAAAATTGAATTTGACGAAGAAGTACGATCATTGATACTTTTGTCTTCCTTGCTAGAAAGTTAGAATGCTACTATCACGGTAGTGAGTAGCTCGTCGGGAAGCAGCAAGTTAAAATTTGATGGTATTCGTGACATGGTTCTCAGTGAAGAGATCCGACGGAGAGATTCCACTGAGTCATCAAACTTTTCAATTTTGCATACACAATCAAGAGAAAGAAATTAAATAAGAGGAAATAGACGTAGAAAATCAAACTACCGAGGTAGGTTGAAGGATTGGAGATCTAAATCCAGAAATCCCAACAATTACCATTGCTCAAAGACCATTGAGTGTTGGAACTGCGGAAAGACCGGGCACTACAAAAAATCAATGCAAAAGTGCACCAACGGACCAAGAGGTGAAGGAAAATGTTATTTCTACCTCAGGATGAGATGAAGCGTTGACATGCTCTTTGGATAGCAATGAAGAGTCATGGGTGCTAGACCTCGGAGCATCGTTTCATGCCACTTCGCAGAAAGAATTCTTCGAAAGGTACGCCTCTGGAAATCTTGGAAAGATATATCTTGGTGACGATCAACCTTGTGAAGTCGTTGGTAAAGGTGTTGTAAAGATTAAGTTAAATGCATCCGTTTGGGAGCTAAAGAATGTCAAGCACATACCTGACTTGAGAAAGAATTGATCTCCATAGGAAATTGGCTAATGAAGGCAATA
This sequence comes from Allium sativum, assembly GCA_030737875.1. Lineage (NCBI taxonomy): Eukaryota > Viridiplantae > Streptophyta > Magnoliopsida > Asparagales > Amaryllidaceae > Allium > Allium sativum. The sequence continues at coordinate 17,859,219 of CM060917.1, forward strand.
CTACGACATTCCATGGTGATGATTGTAAAATTTCAAAGGGTGCAATGACGATTGATCAAGGTAAGAAGAGTGGTGCTCTTTACATGACAGCAGGAGAACGATGTTCGATCACTGTAGCAGCTAGCAATGAAAATTACAACATATGGCTCCAGAAGTTTGGCCATATGAGTGAAAAGGGAATGAAGATAATGTAATCGAAGTGGAAACTTCCAGATCTACAATCAGTGGAAATAGGCAGGTTCAAAAATTGCATACTTGGAAAGCAGAAGAAAGTTAGCTTTCAGATAAATGGTAAATCCCCAAAGAAGGAAAGGCTGGAGCTTGTTCATTCCGATGTTTGGGGACCAATGACCGTCTCATCCATTGGTGGGTAGCATTACTTCATTACTTTCATCGATGATCACACGCAAAAGGTACCGGTTTATTTTTCAAGGCATAAATCTAAAGTGTTCGAAGCTTTCAAGATATAGAAAGCTATGGTTGAAAATGAGACAAATATAACGATAAAAAAGCATAGAATTGACGATGGAGGTGAATATGAAGATACCAGATTCAAGCAATTCTACTATGAGCATGAGATCAAAATGCAGAGAACTGTGCCGGGTACGCCTCAACACAATGGTGTAGCTGAGCATACGAATTGAACGTTGACATAAAGAGCCAGAAGCATTTGTATACAATCAGGTCTTCCAAAGCCGTTCTGGGCAGAAGCAGTTAACGCAACAGCTTATATGATTAACAAAGGCCTTCACTTGTATTAGAGCAATAAATACTAGAGGAGTTATGGAGTGGAAAAGAGGTAAAAATATCACATTTAAAAGTTTTTTGTTGTATATCTTATGCACATATTAGTGATCAAGGCAGGAATAAACTTGATTCCAATTCCAAGAAATGCTCTCTTGTTAGTTATGACGAAAATGTGTTTTGCTACAGCATTTGGGATGATGAAAACAATAAGGTGATCCATAGCCGAGTTATTATTTTTAATGAAAGAGTAATTTACAAAGACAGAAATAAAACAGAAGTCAACGACTCAAAGCAGAGTGAGCCAATATTTGCAGATTCAAATGATATTCTAGATAGTCTTATAACAGAACAATTTATAACAAATCCTCAACCTGATGAAATCTTTGATTTGAGCATTGTGGACCAGTCTGACACACCACAACATCCTACTCCAGCTCCTGTATTGAGAAGGTCTACTCGATCTCATGTACATAGCAAAAGGTACATGAACTATTTGTTGCTAACTGATGTAGGGTAACCTGAATGCTTTGATGAAGCTACTAAGACTGAAGATGCTAGCAAGTGGGATCTTGCCATGAAAGATGAGATGAAGTCCCTTATCTCCAACCAGACATGGGAACTAGCTAAGTTACCCATAAAAAAGAAGGCACTTCATAATAAATGGGTGTTTCAGGTGAAAGAGGAGCACGATGGTTCCAAGAGATACAAAGCTCGACTAGTTGTCAAAGGATTCCAACAGAAGGAAGGACTGGACTACAATGATATTTTTTCCACCCGTTGTGAAGCTCAATAATACCAGGCCATTATTAAGTATTGTTGCTATTGAAGACCTTCATCTTGAACAGTTAGACGTGAAGACTGCATTTCTTCATGGAGACTTGGATGAGGAGATATATACATACACCAACTAGAAGGTTTCTTTGAGAAAGGGAAGAAGAACATGGTGTGCAGACTAAATAATAATTTGTATGGCCTGAAACAAGCCTCAAGACAATGGTACAATTTTTTTGATGAATTCATGCACAAGGAAGATTTCCAAAAGTGCAATGCTGACCATTGTTGCTACTTCAAGAGATATTGGTCTAGTTATATCATTTTACTACTTTGTGTTGATGACATGTTAGTTGCAGGATCAAATGTGGATTATATCAAAAGGTTAAAGCAGCAACTACCAAAGGAGTTTGACATGTAAGACTTCGGTCCAGCAAAGAACATTCCTGAAATGCAAATCATTAGAGATATGTAGAGAGGACTCTTGCAGCTATCCCAGGAAGATTACATAAACCGTGTTTTGCAAAGATTCAACATGGACGATGATAAGCTAGTTAGTACACCAGTCACTTTCTCTTATCCAAGAATCAGTCCCCTCAAACGGAGGAAGAGAGAATTTCATTTTTAATGTTCCTTATTCCTCGGCTATTGGAAGTTTGTTGTATTCCATGGTCTGTACAAGACCATACATTGGCCATGCAGTGGGAGTTGTTAGCAGGTTTATGTCAAATCCAAGGAAAGCTCATTGTGAAGCAATCAAGTGGATTTTGAGGTATCTACGAGGCACCATACAGTACGGTTCGTACTTTGGTAACATTACGCCATAAATGGCCTATTACAACAGATTTGAAAGGTGTTGCCAGCTAAAATGTCCCGATAGCTATAATATTTCGTTCCTACTGCAACGTTCTATTTTTTATGTTACCTTAGCCATAAAAATGTGTTGCTCTAGCTAAACAAGTGTAACATGATGCAACATTTTATATAATATTGCTATAGTAGACCTTTCCATATTTTACGCAACGATCCATGTCAATCAAATCCTATACTGGAGAATGTGACACCTCATCAGTCCTATCGCTTCTTTTGCAATCAACAATTTTTCTTTGGTGCAATTCATTTCTTACCCTCTTTTCGTTCCCCGTCCTCTTATTTTCATTTTCCCGCTTCCCAGTTTCCTTAACTAAATAACATTTTATTTTGCAAATAACATTTTGATTCTTCTCTGTTTTCTTACAAAGGTTCAAGTAAACATTCTTAAGTTGGGGTTCAACGATTTCGGTTCGATTAGTGGCTTTGATTTGGGGGTTCAAGGTTTGTTCAATGATTTCGGTTCTATTAGGGATTTGATTTGGGGATTCAAGCATTGTTCACATCAATTTAGGGATTTAATTTCGATTTTGAGGTATAACACTCTATCACATCACTTTAGGGTTTCGATTTGAACTACTTAAAAATTCTAAGGTTGGTCTAAATTAATAATTCGACTTGTCTTAGGTTTCCTCTTGTTGGACACATACAAACATATGTTATCTTTTTATGTTAAAATACTCATATTCATAAATGTAGTGATGGACATCGAAAACATATGGATACAACTTCCGAAGTTTAGTGAAGGATATATTAGTGGAATGAAAGCCTTTATACAAAACGGTTTTTCTAAATTATCCATAGGCGATGAAATGACGCGCCCTTGAAAGAATTGTAACATTCGTAAGTGGCAGCGTCAAAATATAATTTATGATCATCTCATCTGCAACAGTCCATCTCCATTGTATGTGAAATAGATATGTGAGGTTTCTTGCCCAAATTTTGGAAGGAGTGATGAAGATATTCACTTTGATGCTGGTGATTTTGGAGATAATCTTAGTTAAATGTTGGACCATACTCATGAACATATGCAAAACTGTGAAGATGAGAATTCTGATGCACCGAATGCCAATGCTATAAGATTTTATCGCCTAGTTGAAGATGGAAAGCAACCATTATATCCTGGCTATTCAAAAATTTCGAGATTAAGTTTTATCATCAGGCTTTATTCTTTAAGTTGTGTACAGGGAATTAAAGAGTTTGCATTTGGTGATATACTAGAGTTGATGAGAGAGGCTTTTTCACAGGCCCACATACCATTATCTTTCAGAGCCGCGAAGAATATCACTAAAGATTTAGGTCTTGAATAAAAAAAATACACGCATGTCCAAATGATTGCATACTGCATTGGGTGGAAAATGAAGATAAAGGTGTCTGTAAAACTTGTGGTGTTTTGAGTTGGGAACCAGTGAAAAAGGAAGACCCCCATGACAATTATCCAGAGAAGTTGAGTTGCAAAGTCCCATCAAAAGTGATGCATTACTTTGCGCCGAAACCAAGGCTGCAAAGGTTGTTTATATGCAAGGAGTTTTCATAACTTATGACATGGCATACTATTCAGCAGATAGCGAGTATTGGAAGGTGATGGATGCTATGTATCCTGATTTTTCATCAAAAAATAGAAATATCAAATTAGGTTTAGCCTCTGATGGATTCAATCCTTTTCGTACAATGAGTGCAGCTTACAATACATGGCCAACTGTATTGGTTAACTACAACCTTCCACCTTGGTTGTACATGAAACTCGAAAATATATTTCTTTCAACGCTCATCTCCGGTCCAGAGTCTTCAAAGAATAAAATTGATGTATACATGCAGCCTCTAATTGAAGATTTTAAGGAGTTATAGGATCTAGGCATAGAAACTTACGATGCCTTTACTTATCAAAATTTCATGTCACGGGCAGGTGTGTTGTAAACCATTAACGATTTTTTGGGGTATGCAGTGTTATCCGGTTGGAGCACAAAGAGTAAATTGGGTTGTCCCGTATGCCATTGTGAGAGTTGTTTAATGTACTTGAAACATAGTAAAAAAATGTGCTACATGAATCATAGAAATTTTTTGGATCCTAAACACAAGTGGAGGTTTGATAAGAGGAGGTTCGATGGTGAAGTAGAAATAGGACAGATTTCGAGAAATTTATCAGGAACAGACATTGAAGAACTGTTGCGTGGCTTTGAAAATAATTTTACGAAGAAAAAGAATTCCCTCTTCAAATAGAAGTCAATATTTTTCAATTTACCGTGTTGGAGCCACAATTTATTACGACATAACCTTGATGTTATGAATATAGAGAGAAACATATACGACAACATACTCAGTACTTTGCTAAATATTAGTGGCAAGTCAAAAGACCATTTGAATGCTCGTTTGGATTTACAAGAAATGAGTATAAGGAAGGTCCTTCATCCTACTTTATCAAGTGATGGCGAACACTTTGAGATTAGGGCTTCCATATTTGACGTAACGAATAAAGAAAAAGAAATATTTTTCTTAGTACTGGAGAATACTAAATTGTCATACGGTTGTGTAGCCAATATCAGTCGGTATGTTCACTCGAAGGAAAGGAATATCTCAGGGTACAAGACTGTATGTCAATGGAGGGGGGACGCAATGGCCTCCAACGGCTTCCAACTTTAGTAAAAAAAAAAATATGTATAAAAAAACCGTGGGAAGCCATTGGTTATAATGACGTTGCCGGCTGTTGGTATCCGTTAATGATTCTTCCTCCCTCACTTCAGTTTTGTCCCAAATTTTTCCCTATTTCCCCAAATTCCTTCCTCCCCAAATCTGAAATAGGCCCACCACCGCCTCCATACCCTCCGCTACTCTCTCCAACATGTTCAAGGCTCTCTCTCCTCCTCTCTAGGCTCCAAATCATCTCCATTTTTCAAGGTATGAAGCCCTAATTTTTGATAATACCCTAGATTTGGTAATTTAGGGTTAATTTGATTGTTAGATTATATGTTTGTATGTGTAGTGTTGTTAATATATGCATAGGTTGAATTATTTATGTTGCTAATGTTGGGTTAATTAGAATTTATGTTGTATGTATATATGCACATTGTTAGACCAAAAAGTGGCTCTAACAACCAACTGAATGATAATTCTAATTAAAATAGAAAGAAAACAATGAGAACACAAGATTTATAGTGGTTCGGTGTTAACGAGCCTACGTCCACTTTGGTACTTCTTTGATTGATGATTTGAATACAAATACAATGTTGATTTCCACTCAATCTCACTTATATAATTGATAATCTCCTCCAATTTCATACTTTACTCTCCAAGAATTGTGAAATGATCCGAGTTCACTAAGGAAATTCTCTAATGAAAGAGTTGGAGTTGATAATTTGCCAAAAGATCCCTTGAAATGGAGTGTTAAGGGGTATTTATAGGCTGGAAACTCATCCGATTCGGATGCCACGTGGGGACCATCTCGTGCATTTCAGACTTGGGAGCCTCGAGATGATGACATCACATTGGGAATGTGGAGTAATGGAGTGCAACCGTTTCGGGTTTGTAGGAACGTAGTATACAAGTGCTTGCAGTTCCATAACACGGCTCAGATCGGATGGTGCGATGGTGGTTTGGATGCTATAGAATCGAACTGACCCGATGAAATTGTCTGGAGCTGATTTTCTGGCTCATACGCGTAGAGGAGATGGGGTTCGGATTGAGTTCTCCGAACCAATCCGGAAGCTTGCCTGCTACACTTTTTTCCTTTTAATTCATTTGTTGATAGATTCCTTAACTTTGTTTAGCCCAGCTACAAAGTAGGGTAACATTTTTGCCCCCTCAAATTACGTTTTCATGGGTGATGAAGCATACTTTGGAATAGCCAACTTGCTTGCTTCTGAATCTATGTCAATCAATAGTCATGTCCTTTGATTGAGTCATGACACTTTACGAAGTCATGTGTTTTGGTATCTGTAATGCTTATAAATACGTCGCAAGTTTAGGGATCACCATTGCTGCCTCTAACAGTTTCAAGACTTTGGCTAAGGCTTCATGCATTTTCTCTAGGTACTCTTTTGATATATATATATATATATGCATAAAGCATGACCATTTCTTTTAATCTCATTTGTTAACACTTTGTGTGTTGCCGTAATCACTGAATTGGCAAGCATGCCTTTGCTTGGATTGACTCGATCTGACCCATCTTGCTTCCGATTTGTCGGTTCGTCACTGGGCTAAAGGGCATTCGCCTTGCTTTCTGGATGGATCGGTTTGGGATGTAGGGCCCACTGGAATACGAATGACCTCCCTGTTTTCATATCAATTTATGCAGCCTCATCACTCATTCTTCCATCTCTTCGATTGTGCTCCCCCAATTCATCACAAACCATAATTCTTAAAGCACGAAGAAATCTCTTAATTCCCAAAATAAACTTATAGATGGGGTCTTAATTCTCATGTTATTTAATTTTTGCCAGTCTAAACCTGAATTTAGAGTCGACTTAGGTGGTTTTGTTCGATTCAACACCAAACTCGATGTTGGTGCCTTCCATTTCACTGCCATCGCCGTTGGCGGCCTTGTCTCCACCTCGAGGCAGTGGTGGATGTAATTTGAGCTGGCGCCGAGAACATCAATTCACGAACACTTCATCAAAAATGAACATACGAGAGTAACGGGTTTGTTGCTCTTAGAGGAGTGGAAAAGAGGAAGAAGGAAGTGTGCTTGGGAGAGTGGGGCCAGTCTAGGATGGAGCGGATAAGCTCGGAGTTCATTGGAATAAAGCATGTTATTTCGGTTTGGATTGTTGGGTCTAAAGTTAAAGGAAGCTTCCAAAAGTGCTAAAGTGAAGGAATTAGATTCCAAATAGTTAGGAAAACTCGATTCGGTGTTGCTTGGCCCACATGTATCTGTCTTTATGAGATTCGATCTTAACCGAGCTCACATCGCCCCAAGTTCTGAACCGGCCCAAAGTTTTCACTCAAACATTTATGCTTCGCACTAACATTTTCATAAGAATCTCCGTACTGAGCTATTTAAAACATAAACTACCGAACCAACCCACATAGGACACGAATTTCTGAACCGACCCGTATAAGATAGGGACTTCCGAACTGACCCGAATAAGACATAAAACATGAGCATACCCAAACCAGCTTAACTAATATCAAGTACAACTCGTGAATTTGTGGACCGTTGGGATAGAGCCTCTGTAATTGGACATTCTCGGTTTGAATGAGCAAAGGACTGTTAACTTTTCTTTATGCTGCAATTCATTCTGTTAGCTTTTATATTTTCTGATTCCAGCATTGTACACATATGCACAGTTTAGCGCACACACGAGGGGAGGGGCATGGGTAACTATACTCTAATTTCTGTTATCTCTTGGATAGTACAAAGATCATGACTAGAAGACGTTCGGCTAGGTTAGTAGAGATAAAAGGAACTGCAGGGTCATTTGAAAATCCCATCATCGAAGATGTATCCTCTGCTTCAGACCCAGATTGGGATAGTGCGGGATCAGACTACGAGAAAGAAACTCATGAAAATGCAGCATCATCCGGAGGTGAAGTTTTTATGGATGAAGAAGAGGAGGGGGAGTAGAATATAGTCGCGCTCCCGATGAATTCGAAAATGCCATTATCCTAGAATCACCTCGTGACTCCGTCGACAATTGATGACCCCAAACTTGCACGAATATTTTTAAAGCATGGAATTATTCGAAAAGACATTGAGTTGCCTCCTAAAACAGACCGACCTCATAATCCACCCAAAGGGTATATGGCGATTAGTAGGAAAATGTGCATTGTTGGGGCGATACCTCCATTTCTGCCATTCGTCGTCGATTTTCTGAGAAGAATGCAAATCGCTCCCATGCAACTCCTCCCCAATGCGTACGCTTATCTGTATACCTTATACATCGCTTATAGGGAAATTTAGGGGCAGAGCTCACCTTCGAAGAAGTGTGCTTCTTCTATAACTTCAAACACCGAAAACAAGATACCCCGTCCTTTGTATATTTTGAATCGGTGCCAAAAAGGAAGATTATTATCATACCGTTCAGTAGTAAAGTAGGTGATATGAAACCTAAATGGTTTCACATTAAGCAGCAACTGGGATGTTGATCCTGAAATTTGATTCAACACCAAAGATGTGACAAAGCACTTCACCAAATTAGTAAGGAAGATTAAAGTGAGGCCACAATCATAAACATCCGAAAAGCATAAAAGTAATAACATGGAATTTTTATAGTGGTTCGATCCAATGTGGATCTACTTCCGCTTTCATAAAGATTCCATTATCAATATGTTGGTTACAAGATACAATTCACTCTTACAACAAATGTTTCACTCTCTCCCTTATTTCTTTTACTCGAATTCATCAAGGATCTTCAATCGACTTTGGAGAATAAGTATTTAGAATTGCTTGGGATAGTTGCAGAGAAATTTTAGCGGCACTTCGTGATCTCCAAAAGCCTCTCCCCTTCCAATGAAGGAATGTGGGGGGTATTTATAGGTGGAGTTCGGACCAGGTGGCAGTTATGTAAATATTATGCTCTTGTTTTAGGTCATAGGCAGTCTAAAGTGGATGTTACACGATCCAACGTAATGCGGGACGTGCTAAACAAGGCGGAGCGGTCTAGCTCTCCATCTGAAGGTAGTGCGAGATAAAGGACACGGAGCAGGCTAGGTTGTGACACTACGGGCTTGGACGGAGCGACCCAAACAATCTCATATGGGGATAAATCAGAATGAAGCAGTTTAGGCTTTGATGGAACGGGCTAAAATCTTTAGCGAGCTAGCGATCCAAGAACCCCACGAGCTAGCCTCTGAGCGGATCAAGATGCCCCGACGACTTAAGATGTTCAAAAAAGTGAAAGCTTCGTAAACACCACACATTATTTGAACGATCTAAGATGCCAGAACGACCTAGAACACTTACGTCAGTTAACGAGCTCATCGAGTTAGAGAGGACACAACGACCCAAAGAGCCTAACGACCTAAAATCATAAATTAACCATAACGTGCTCATTGTTTTCTGGAACATATTTTATGGGTTAACATTTGCCTCTTGAAGTTCGTATTAATTAAAAATAATACGGGCTTCGAATTAGGCTAAATTAGCATGCGATTTAAGATTTTTAGTCGTTTGGGCCTTTAGGTCTCGTAAGCCCTTAGAGTAATTTATTCCTAGGTCGCCCAGGTACATAGTACATGGTAAGGTTTTAAGTCATCGCGGATTCTAGGTCGCTCATTAATGAGTGTCCGTTGGTATTCTTCTTGGGATTAGACCGCTGTGGGGCCCCGCGAGCTCGGTTTAATTGTTTAACCCCGCCCTCATTCCTTCGTTAGGTCATCATTCTCTTAAAAAACCCTTCTTAAGCTAAAAACCCTCATCAATGGCGGCCAATATCAATTAAATCCACCAATTCACATCATCATCAAAACAATTGAAGTCCGAATAATCTCGTAGTCTTATAATCAAGTTCAAAGCTCTTCATCACTAAGAACCAAGTGCGATTTAAGGCTTTTACTTACGGTGTATATATGTACATTTTAAGTTGAACTTGATACTCTTAGACTTTGTGAGATTATTGTTTGGTGCAATTTCAGTCGTGCATTTGATGACAATGTTGATGGGTTTGGTGACCTTGAGCTTGCTTATTTGTGATAATTTTTAGCTTAACTTTCATGTACAAATTCCCACAATTTGGTCGTGGCTCTAAATGCTTAAGGATCACGTACTCTAGAATAATAATCTTGCTCAATTCCATAATTTACTGACATCCTTAATTCACAATATCACGCCTTGCCATTCTTTTCAATAGTTGAAGCGCTCCTGTTGGTTGTACACCCTAGGTCGTTATTTTGCAATGGTTCGTGTTGAATTAGGTCGCTGTAGCCACTTTCAAGCTTTAGTCCGCAATCACACTCTAGGTCGTTGTGATAACTCACGGCTTTAGGCCGTTATTTCAATCCTAAATTTGAGTCGCTGGACCCTTGCAGTTTTGGGTTGTTCATGACCTAAAAGCTTGAAGTAAAAAGACTTCATAAGGAATCGGACTGCTGTTGCGACCTAAAGCTTCTTGATTGCGTAGAACGACACAAAGTCTGATATCATACATAATGACCTAAGATTCTATGGCTGGTAGGAATGATCTGAAATCTCTTGAATAAGTTGTCTTCTGATTTGTTGTTTACTCCTTAACATTGCTATTTGCACAGGATGTGTAACAACCCGCATTTTACGTATCGGAAGATCGTAAAATATTTTTATTTTATTCCCTGAGGGTTGGATCATTCTCATCTTTTGATATGTTGCTTATGGGGATGTGTGACATGTCCATAATTTTTACCAATTTTGTTTGTGACCATTTTGCCCCTGTCAGTCTTGTACTGGGCATAACTTTTGACTCAGGTCGAATCAGAGGGTGAGACCTGTGCCATTGGAAAGGAATTGATGATTCCCTTTCCGTAGAGTGGTTACATTAAGGATTTGTTTCAGCGGTTTGGGAGAAATCGCTGTTTTAAGGTTTTTCAGTTGGTTGTTCAGGTTTTGGAAGGCTAATGGGCTGATTTGGAGAAGGCCCATTAGAGGGTGGGTGGAGACTATAAATAGGGGGTAAGGGGTATGGAGAAAGGTTGGCATTTTCCATTCTCTTAGGGGAAGGCTTTGATCTCCTCCTTCCTCTAACACCTTTCCACCATTAAAATTCCAAATCCAAGGAGGGAAATCGAAGATCTATACCATTCGAGGCTAGATCAACATCGTTTCAAGGGAGAATTCATCAGATTGAAGAGTTTGATTCGAAGTGTTCGCTGTCCGGATTGCTTTTGCATCGTTTTTGCTTTGTTTTGGGTAATCGGTGAGTGATTTGCATCTCTCATTCGGATTCATGGAAGTATGTGAGTCATAGGATGTTAATTTCATCATTTTTATGTTGTTTTCCTTAGATCTACACCATGCTAAGTTTATTTTACATATGAATCACCTTAGGATCTGATCTAAATAGTTTAAATGGCTAATTTCATGATTTTTCACAAGTTTATGCAAGTTAGATCCATTTTTATGTTCATATGATTCACTTATCATGTTTTTGGGAAATTTATGTGTTTTGATGGAAATTGTTGGATTGATGATAGTGTTGGTTGCATAACATGTTTGTGGTTGCGTTTGGATGAATCGGATAAGCTGATTTCGTCGGATTCGTCGTTTGGCGAAGTTTTGGTCGAAATCGAAGTTGAAACGGAGCTATGCAGGAATGGGGTCGGTCTAGGAGGGGTCGGTTCTATACTGGTCGGCCAATTTGATGTCTTGGAGAACAAGTCAGATTCTGGTCGGTTCAGATGGTGGCATTCTGGTCGGTTGTGCAGGGCTGGTCGGCTTTGATGGAGCAGGTCGGTCATAACCTGGACAGTCCAGAAGTTGAAGTGTGAAGGTTGAGTCGGTCGGTCCACTCTGGTCGGGTCGGTCTGAAGCGGGTCGGTCGTGTGGAAACTGTTCTGGAGTTCTGGTTCTGGAGCAGCCGGGTCGGTCCATCCCTGGTCGGTCTTTTGGATGGGTCGGTCGATCTCCACATTGAAGGAGGGTCGGTCGAGTAAGTTGATTGATCCGGTATGTATGTGGGTCGGTTCGAGCAAGGTGTGGGTCGAGCTTTGCATATGGGTCGGTCGTGAAGACTGGGTGGCGGAGCGGTTTGGTCGGTCGATCCATACTGGTTGGGTCGAGCAGATCTGGAGTGCTAATTTGGAGCAGGCGTTCGATCATGTTCCAGGGAGGGGTGATCAGGTCGGGTCGGTTTCAAAAGACAAAGGTGGTCAGCCTGGAGTCTTGAGAGGAAGATCCTGTTCTGGTCGGTTTTGAAGGGTCGGTCAGATGGTGGCATATCTGGTCGGTTTTGAAGGGTCGGGTCGGTCAGATGGTGGCATATATGGTCGGTCGGTCGGATGATTGGTGTGACTTCGAAGTGGTTCAAGTAGGAAGGCTCGAAGTGATGGATGTGTTCGTTGATCAAGGTGGAACAACGCATGCGGTGACAACTCTAAAGTGTCCTGAGTTGGTGGATAATGGCTGCTCGAGAAGGTTGCTTGAGCTATGAAACGTCGTCAAGGTTGGACGATTAGAGATGCGAAGGCCGAGAAGTCATCGTTGTCGTAAGTTCTAGCAGGCTCAAAGCAGGGGTACGATGGGTATCGTTGAAAGGCCAAAAAGACCGGTTGTTGGTCGAGTACCCTGGGTCTTTCTGGTTGGGGAAAGGCCTAGTGTCAAGGTTGGACATTGCCAAGGTTGGGCATATGGAGTTCATGCTAGAACTGGGGTTACCATTAGCTCTTGACATATGGCAAGGTTGGCCGTCATACGATAATGATGGTTTCGAAGCTGGATTGGCGGTGATAGCCGGAGTCTGTCATGTATGCTGGATGTTTTGCTTGTGCCATCTCACGTGGGTTATCCAACATCGAAGTAGATGTTCCTTGAGTGCTTGTCTGATATTGGTTTCAGCCTCTGGGGCTCGTACTCGAGGGATGTTGAATTCGACTAGGATGATTTTTGTGAGATCTATATAATCTCGATGTCATGATTGCTATCGCTGGTTGTTTCTGTTTTCCATGGATAATTGGTTGTTCTGGTTTCTATGGATTAATGATTGAAATGCTTGGTGTAAAGGCTATCACTGTCCGATGTGGGGAAGATAAGGTTGAGTTCTTCTCTGGTGATGTGGGTAGATAAGTTGTTCATTTACCCATTCTCATATGCTTTATTGTTGAAGTTTGTTAGCTGTATTATCGCTCACTAAGACTATTGTCTGACTCAAGGTTTTATGTCTCCTCTTATTACCTTGGGTTGTTCATACGGTTGTGGATGGGCAGACTAAGTAGCAGGTTACAGGTAATGGAGCTTAGTGATACGAGGAAGCTGAGCGATGACGAGCAGGAGGCTGGCGTACCAGTTTTATTCTATCTAGTATTTCTGTTTCCGCTGTTTGAGTTGCTTGAGAGTTGTAGTGAGGCCTTATGTACAAACTTGGATATCAGTTGGATAATCTTTCTGGATGTTGAAAGAGTTTCAAAAGTTTGCTATATGATACCTCATTACTATCACCAGTTGTATATGTTCTATTATATTTTATCCTTGCGCTGTGAGTTCTACGATAGGTTTCGATGTGTTCACTTACTATGATGATCGTCCATAGCAGCCTGGCGCGCCCTTCAGCGCATTATTCCTCTTGTTTAGTGCGGGGGTTATGGGCGGTCATCACATTCGGTATCGGAGCCCTGGTCAACGATTTTGGCCAAAGTTCAAAGACGTAATTGCGTATGAGGGACGTATTTGTAGATTTCAGTTGGATGTTACTATATATATTAGCATATATAGTAGTAGTGGTTGTATTCTTTTAGCAGTTTTCTTGGAAGTGGCTAACTATTCTAAATTGCAGATTTAGAATGAGTAGACGACCATCAAGGCACGCTGCTAGGAGAGCTAATACTGGAGGGGGAAAATGGTGGTGAGCCAGATTACCCGGCCATGTTTGAAGCCATGGCAGAAGCAATTATGCGAAGGGTACCCGCTCCAGTGGCGGCTACGGTAGATGTAGGTGTGCGAGTTCCTAGAATAGATTTTGCAAAGATGTGCAAGGACTTTATATCTCTAGGAGGGAAAGGGTGTCATGGTGCAAGGTAATTTTTCCGTTAACGGTGTTTCAGTTCGAGTGTTGTTTGATACTGGAGCATCACATTCGTTCATCTGCAATGAGCTTGTGTGTCGCTTGGGTTTGGAACCCGAGATTTGTGATAGACCATTTATCGTGACTAATCCAGTTGGGGGTTCGTCCAGTTTGTGCATGATTTGCCGTGGTCTAGTATTATCGAGTCATGGTTGCTCTTTTATGTGTGATTGCTTTGTTCTTAACTTTGCTGGGTATGGGATCATCTTGGGCATGGATTGGCTCAAGAAGTATGCGGCAAGGGTGAATTGCGAGAAGCTAGAGGTGAGGGTCGGGGATGTGGAAGGGCGAAAGGTGTTGATTAGATGTAAGCGCGAAGACGGGGTCTTCGTGAGTTATCTATATTCGCTTGGGATTCCACAGGAAGACCTATCATCAGTGCTGATCGCTAATGAGTATGTAGATGTCTTTGACGAGGTCAAAGGGTTGCCGCCGCATCGCGAGATCGAGTTTAGGACCGATTTGGCCGAGGGTGCAAGACCAATTGTTATGCCACTTAGGCGGATGGCGCCTAAGGAACAGCGAGAGTTGGAGGTGCAAGTTAGAGACCTTTTGGGAAAAGGTTTCATTCGGAGGAGTGTTTCCGAGTGGGGTGCACCAGTCGTGTTTGCAACTAAAGCAAATGGCTCGTTAAGGTTGTGTGTGGACTATCGTGAGCTGAACAAGGTGACTAAGAAGAACAAGTATCCGTTGCCAAGGGTTGATGACTTGTTCGATCAGCTTCACGAAGCCAAAGTGTTTTCTCAGATGGATTTGGCAACGGGATTTCACCAGTTGAGAGTAGCTAAGGATAGTGTGCCAAAGACTGCTTTTAGGACACCATCCGGGTTCTTCGAGTGGTTGGTGATGCCATTCGGATTGACTAACGCGCCAGCGTATTTTGTGGATCTTATGAATAGAGTGTTCAGAGATCAGTTGAATAAGTTCGTGCTTGTGTTCGTGGATGATATACTGGTTTACTCCAGAAATGTGGAAGAACATAAGACGCACTTGAGAGTTGTGTTAGAGATCTTGCGAAAGCATCAGCTTAAAGCTAAGTTCTCAAAGTGTCACTTCTGGAAGGATGAAGTGAGGTTCTTAGGTCATGTTGTTTCTGGAAAAGGTATAGCGGTTGACCCCGCTAAAGTTGCAGCAATCCAGGACTGGGATAGACCTAAGAATGCAACGGATGTTCGGAGTTTCCTTGGATTGGCTGGTTATTACCGAAGGTTTATCAAGGATTTCTCTAAGATGGCTGCACCATTAACAGGATTGACGAAGAAGAACCAAGTGTTCGCATGGGATGCGAAGTGTGAACAAGCGTTCGAAATCTTGAAGGAGAGATTGACGAGTGCACCTGTGTTGACCATTCCAAGTGGGAATGAAGAGATGGTGGTATATACTGATGCATGTGGTACTGGACTTGGAGCAGTGCTAATGCAGAAGGATAAAGTAGTGGCTTACGCAAGTCGACAGCTAAAGCCACATGAGAGAAACTATCCAACTCATGATTTGGAGTTGGCAGCGATTGTGTTTGCTCTGAAGATGTGGAGACATTACCTGTTGGGAGTACGATTCGAGTTGTTCATGGATCACAAGTCGTTGAAGTATCTTTTCTTCCAAAAGGATTTGAATCTTCGGCAGCAACGATGGTTATAGTTTCTGGCATCGTATGATTTTGAGATAGCCTATACTCCTGGCAAAGGCAATGCAGTTGCAGATGCATTGAGTCGAAGACACGCAAGTTTGGGAGCGATGTTTTCGGAATGGAAGGGCCTCGAGTATTTGGCAAGGTTCGATTTCAGGCCAAGGTGTGAGTTGGAAACTGAAATATTGGCAAGCTTGTCGATAAGGCCTACTCTTATCGAAAGGATTGGCGAGGGCCAAAAGAAAGATGCGAAGCTTGTCGAGTCCATTCAGAAACTGAAACCAGAGGATAAGGAGTTCGAGGTCGACCGAGAAGGCTGGCTTCGAAAGCGAGGACGATTAGTTGTTCCTGATGTCGACGGATTGAGGGATGAGGTTCTGAGAGAATGTCATCACTCGAAGCTAACGATTCATCCCGGTGGTAATAAAATGTATCAGGACATGAAGCGAGTCTACTACTGGGAAGGGATGAAAAGAGATATTGGAAAATTCATTTCAAAGTGTATGAACTGTCAGTTAGTGAAAGCTGAACAGAAGAAGCCGAGTGGTTTACTTCAGCCATTAGAGGTTCCTACGTGGAAGTGGGAGCATATATCGATGGATTTTATTGATGGACTACCTAGAACTAGGGCAGGGAATGAAGGGATTTGGGTCATTGTGGATCGTTTGACCAAAAGTGCGAGATTTATTCCTGTCAAGACGAGTAGGACAGCGTCAAAATTGGCTAAGCTTTATGTGAAATGGATAGTTTGATTCCATGGTGTCCCAAAGAGTATAGTAAGTGACCGGGATCCATTGTTCACGAGTGGATTTTGGAAAAGTTTGCAAGAAGCTTTGGGAACCGAATTGTGCTTAAGTACGGCATATCATCCCCAAACTGATGGTCAGACCGAGAGAGTCAACCGAGTTTTAGAAGATCTCCTGAGGGCTTGTGTGATAGACTTCGGAGGATCATGGGAAGACCATCTACATCTGGTTGAGTTTGCATATAATAATAGCTACCAGTCGAGTATTGGGATGGCACCATACGAGGTGTTGTATGGAAGGTCGTACAATTCTCCAGCTTGTTGGTTAGAAATTGGAGATAAGTTGGTACTTGGGCCCGAAATGATTAGAGAAACCTCGGGTTGTATCAAAATTGTTCGGCAACGAATGAAAGCGGCCCAAGATCGTCAAAAGAGTTACGCCGATAAGCGTCGTAAGGATTTAGAATTCGACGTAGGTGATATGGTTTTTGTGAAGATTTCACCGTTAAAGCATATGGTTCGATTCGGAAGTAAAGGGAAGTTGGCTCCTAGGTTTTTTGGACCATTTCCGATTGTCGAGCGAATAGGAAAGCTCGCATATAGGTTGGAGTTACCCGAGAAGATGTCGAGTATGCATAATGTTTTCCATGTGTCGTTTCTACGGAAGTTTTTGCACGACTCGAATGTGGTGGTATCTCCAGAACAGTATGAAGATTTAGAAGTCGAGACCGCAGTTGCGAAACCTCGTAGGCCACTTCGTGTTGTGGGAAATGATACGAAACAGCTTAGGAGGAAGACGGTTAAGCTAGTCAAGATACAATGGAGTGAAGATGGCGACGATTGTACATGGGAGACGGAAGAGAGCATGAAGGCGACTCATCCAGAACTTTTCATCGGTAGGACCCTTTGATTGTATCATCGTTATATCGTTGTATCTTGTTGTTGTTTGATAGAATTCCGCGTGCTAGGATAAGGCTATGGATGTATGGCTTGATGGTTGCTAGTTTGGATGATAGGATTGGCTTCTCATGGATGATAGGCATGCGGAATTGTTGTGGTTGCTTGTGTTTGCTTGGAATTTCGGGGGCGAAATTCTTAAGGGGGGGAGAATGTAACAGCCCGCATTTTACGTATCGGAAGATCGTAAAATAATTTTATTTTATTCCCTGAGGGTTGGATCATTCTCATCTTTTGATATGTTGCTTATGGGGATGTGTGACATGTCCATAACTTTTACCAATTTTGTTTGTGACCATTTTGCCCCTGTCAGTCTTGTACTGGGCATAACTTTTGACTCAGGTTGAATCAGAGGGTGAGACCTGTGCCATTGAAAAGGAATTGATGATTCCCTTTCCGTAGAGTGGTTACATTAAGGATTTGGTTCAGCGGTTTGGGAGAAATCGCTGTTTTAAGGTTTTTCAGTTGGCTGTTCAGGTTTTGGAAGGCTAATGGGCTGATTTGGAGAAGGCCCATTAGAGGGTGGGTGGAGACTATAAATAGGGGGTAAGGGGTATGGAGAAAGGTTGGCATTTTCCATTCTCTTAGGGGAAGGCTTTGATCTCCTCCTTCCTCTAACACCTTTCCACCATTAAAATTCCAAATCCAAGGAGGGAAATCGAAGATCTATACCATTCGAGGCTAGATCAACATCGTTTCAAGGGAGAATTCATCGGATTGAAGAGTTTGATTCGAAGTGTTCGCTGTCCGGATTGCTTTTGCATCGTTTTTGCTTTGTTTTGGGTAATCGGTGAGTGATTTGCATCTCTCATTCGGATTCATGGAAGTATGTGAGTCATAGGATGTTAATTTCATCATTTTTATGTTGTTTTCCTTAGATCTACACCATGCTAAGTTTATTTTACATATGAATCACCTTAGGATCTGATCTAAATAGTTTAAATGGCTAATTTCATGATTTTTCACAAGTTTATGCAAGTTAGATCCATTTTTATGTTCATATGATTCACTTATCATGTTTTTGGGAAATTTATGTGTTTTGATGGAAATTGTTGGATTGATGATAGTGTTGGTTGCATAACATGTTTGTGGTTGCGTTTGGATGAATCGGATAAGCTGGTTTTGTCGGATTCGTCGTTTGGCGAAGTTTTGGTCGAAATCGAAGTTGAAACGGAGCTATGCAGGAATGGGGTCGGTCTAGGAGGGGTCGGTTCTATACTGGTCGGCCAATTTGATGTCTTGGAGAACAAGTCAGATTATGGTCGGTTCAGATGGTGGCATTCTGGTCGGTCGTGCAGGGCTGGCCGGCTTTGATGGAGCAGGTCGGTCATAACCTGGACAGTCCAGAAGTTGAAGTGTGAAGGTTGAGTCGGTCGGTCCACTCTGGTCGGGTCGGTCTGAAGCGGGTCGGTCGTGTGGAAACTGTTCTGGAGTTCTGGTTCTGGAGCAGGCGGGTCGGTCCATCCCTGGTCGGTCTTTTGGATGGGTCGGTCGATCTCCACATTGAAGGAGGGTCGGTCGAGTAAGTTGATTGATCCGGTATGTATGTGGGTCGGGTCGAGCAAGGTGTGGGTCGAGCTTTGCATATGGGTCGGTCGTGAAGACTGGGTGGCGGAGCGGTTTGGTCGGTCGATCCATACTGGTTGGGTCGAGCAGATCTGGAGTGCTAATTTGGAGCAGGCGGTCGGTCATGTTCCAGGGAGTGGTAATCAGGTCGGGTCGGTTTCAAAAGACAAAGGTGGTCGGCCTGGAGTCTTGAGAGGAAGATCCTGTTCTGGTCGGTTTTGAAGGGTCGGTCAGATGGTGGCATATCTGGTCGGTTTTGAACGGTCGGGTCGGTCAGATGGTGGCATATCTGGTCGGTCGGTCGGATGATTGGTGTGACTTCGAAGTGGTTCAAGTAGGAAGGCTCGAAGTGATGGATGTGTTCGTTGATCAAGGTGGAACAACGAATGCGGTGACAACTCTAAAGTGTCCTGAGTTGGTGGATAATGGCTGCTCGAGAAGGTTGCTTGAGCTATGAAACGTCGTCAAGGTTGGACGATTAGAGATGCGAAGGCCGAGAAGTCATCATTGTCGTAAGTTCTAGCAGGCTCAAAGTAGGGGTACGATGGGTATCGTTGAAAGGCCCAAAAGACCGGTTGTTGGTCGAGTACCCTGGGTCTTTCTGCTTGGGGAAAGGCCTAGTGTCAAGGTTGGACATTGCCAAGGTTGGGCATATGGAGTTCATGCTAGAACTGGGGTTACCATTAGCCCTTGACATATGGCAAGGTTGGCCGTCATACGATAATGATGGTTTCGAAGCTGGATTGGCGGTGATAGCCGGAGTCTGTCATGTATGCTGGATGTTTTGCTTGTGCCATCTCACGTGGGTTATCCAACATCGAAGTAGATGTTCCTTGAGTGCTTGTCTGATATTGGTTTCGGCCTCTGGGGCTCGTACTCGAGGGATGTTGAATTCGACTAGGATGATTTACGTGAGATCTATATAATCTCGATGTCATGATTGCTATCGCTGGTTGTTTCTGTTTTCCATGGATAATTGGTTGTTCTAGTTTCTATGGATTAATGATTGAAATGCTTGGTGTAAAGGCTATCACTGTCCGATGTGGGGAAGATAAGGTTGAGTTCTTCTCTGGTGATGTGGGTAGATAAGTTGTTCATTTACCCATTCTCATATGCTTTCTTGTTGAAGTTTGTTAGCTGTATTATCGCTCACTAAGACTATTGTCTGACTCAAGGTTTTATGTCTCCTCTTATTACCTTGGGCTGTTCATCCGGTTGTGGATGGGCAGACTAAGTAGCAGGTTACAGGTAATGAAGCTTAGTGATACGAGGAAGCTGAGCGATGACGAGCAGGAGGCTGGCGTACCAGTTTTATTCTACCTAGTATTTCTGTTTCCGCTGTTTGAGTTGCTTGAGAGTTGTAGTGAGGCCTTACGTACAAACTTGGATATCAGTTGGATAATCTTTCTGGATGTTGAAAGAGTTTCAAAAGTTTGCTATATGATACCTCATTACTATCACCTGTTGTATATGTTCTATTATATTTTATCCTTGCGCTGTGAGTTCTACGATAGGTTTCGATGTGTTCACTTACTATGATGATCGTCCATAGCAGCCTGGCACGCCCTTCAGCGCATTATTCCTCTTGTTTAGTGCGGGGGTTATGGGCGGTCGTCACAGGATGTCTAAAAGAATTGAAGGGACCTCAAGTGAGGATGTAGCTCACAAGCACCGCAGGTTGGAAAAAAAATCCCAATGTTAGAGACTGAAGCTACCCATGTTGCCCCCAGTTTGGACGAGCTAAAAGCCATCATTGACAAGCCTAGTTATTGTAACAACCCGGAAAATCAGGGCCAATTTAAAATTTTTATTTTAAAGAATTTTGTTAGAAAATGTGCCAGAATTTAAAATTTTCAATTTTAAATAATATTAAAACCACTGAAAATAGTCAATTTTCAAACGACCTCTGTTTTCGACGAACCCACTTTTGTTGGAACCGGAATGTCAAGTTATTGCTAGGTTTCAATTTTTAGAATTTTTCGAATTAATATGTGAGCGTGGCAAAAGAAATTGTGTTTTGTCAGTTTCAGTTAAATTTAATCGACTTGAAAATGACCATTTTTCAAACTGTCTCAGAATTCAACGAAATTAGTCTTGTTAGAACCGTATCGTCAAAACATAACTAGAAATAATTTTTCTGTAATTTTCTGAGTCCGTATGTGGCCCCGGTAAATTAAAATGTACAGCTAAATTTAATAAATAAATGATTTAAATATAAAATTAAATAAAACAGGTAGCAGACTTTGGAATTGGGCCTCGAGACCTGTTCCATTGGGTCCGGAACTTGGGTATTTGCCTAGGGACACTTTTTGTTGGACTGAAATATGATTAGTTTAAGAGTTTTAGATTTAATTGTAAAAACAACATTTAAATATTATAAAAATACATGGAAATTAAACCCAAACCCTAATCTATTGTACACAGCCGCCTCTAATCAACTCGATGGCCAGAAAGCTCCATCATCCTCCTCCAATTTTCGCAAGAATTATTCAATGGAATTCTGAATTGTAAACGGGAAATCGAAGAGCATCGAGTGCTCGAGGAGATGAACGGTCATAATCATCTAAAGTGGAGTAGATCGAAGGATTTCAGGCCCCAAAGTTCCCCGGATCGGGCACGAATTGCCACGCCGTGGGGCCACCGAGTTCGCCTGAACTCCTGGCGTGGGTGGAGCTCCTTCCGGCGCTTCGAACGGCGCACTCCGATCATGGGCCGACCCCCCCTGGCGACGATGGTGTTAAGCCCTAGGCCGACGTCGAGGTCTGTAGCCGATACTGGGAAGAAGAAGTACTTTTTTTTTTAACCAATTAGATAATTCGTTTTATTTAAATTTGTTTACAACCTTCATAAGACCATAACTTCTCCATACAGTATCGAAATCCAACAAATTCAGGTGCGTTGGACTCGTGTCGAAAAATACTTCGCGATGATACTGACTAGATGTTATTCTGAACAAGTTGATTTTTGAGGAAAAATTCAGAACTGAATTGATCGGTGAGAAATTCTACCTTTTGTTTTATATAATTAAATTCAATTAATTAATATTGTTTGCGTTGTCACTAATATGTTGTTAGATTCTGTTTGTTGTGGACGTGATTTGGTCTGGGATTTATGCTGTTATGTAGATCTATCTAATTGTTGATGATTTTGTGAAACAAAATTGTTAAAACAAAATATCATTAATATTGGGTATGTAAAGATGTCATTATTTATTTTCATTAGAATTGGAAAATTAGAATGTCATTTTTATATCATTTATATTAGAAAATAAAAATGCCATTTTTATGGTATTGGAATTGACAAAATCCGAGATGTTATTTTATGTAGTAATACTGACAATTACAAGATTATTCATTTTGTTGAAATAGATGCATATGAATAAAAAAAGATGCCAATTTGATGAAATAGGTTGTATGAAGATGTTTTACATTTAAATTCGCATTTAATATAAGTGAATTTTCAAAGAAGATTTCTATACAATATAAAATGATTACATTTTGTGTATCATTGAGAAGATTACATTTTTCATGTGTTACAAAGGAAAATCACATTTTTGTCGAACATGATTAGTGAATCAAAAATGAACATTGTTGTGTTAAATTTTTAGTTGTAATGACACAAAAACATCGTTGTGCTAATTTTAGTTGTAGTGACATAAATTACACCGTCATGTTATTATAGTGAGAATTTCTATTTAATTAATTAATTAATTAAATTAATTATTTCCTCGCTGTTGAATAACTGTTTGTATGTTATTTAATTTGATGTTGTGCCGTGATGATTGAGTTAGAAATTGTGTTTGCTGTTTGTATTGATTGTAATCCTTTGTTATGTTAGAATTGATGATAAAAATAAAAATATCATCTTATGTACTTTGTTATGTTAGAATTGATGAAAGAAAATGAAAAAAAAAGACAAAATTTTTATGTACATAATAAAGAAAAAAAAAAGGCCAATTTTTGTTTACATAATAGAAAAACAAATTTTTGTTTACATAATGAAAAGGACAAAGTTTTAACATTTAATTTTGTCAACAAAGTTTTAACACAATTTTGTTAGTAAAATAAAAGAACAAAGTTTCTAACATTAATTTTGTTAGTAAAATAAAAAGGATAAAGTTTTAACATAAATTTGGTTAACAAGTTCTAACATTAACTTTGTTAATAAAAGGACAAGTTTTTGTGTTATTTTGTATGCATAAGAAAAAGACAAAATTTTGTTAACAAAACAAAAAGGAATTATTTCATGTTATTTTCTTTGTAAACAAAAAGGACAAATTTTGACATGTGGTTTTCTTTATAAATTAAAAGTCAAATTTTATGTAAATTTTGTCAACAAAGTAAAAGGACAAATTTTATGTAAATTTTGTCAACAAAGTAAAAGGGCAAGTTTTGTGTTAATTTTGTCAACAAGGTGAAAGAACAAATTTTGGGTTCATTTGGTCAAAACAAATAAAAGGACAATTTTTATCCTTGTCTTGTCTACAAACTAAAATACCCATTTCTATCTTTATTTCATAAATGCAAGTTAAATCTTTATTTATAAAATAAAATGTAAGTTTTAATCTTTATTTTTATTTACAAATAAAAGTAAAGATGAGGCCTTTATTTTGATTCATCAAAGTTGCACCAAATCATGTCTATGTTAATATAGACTGAGATGACACCCAAACCTATATCATTGTGTTAACTGTATTATGATGACACCAATTTATATGTTGGGTTAACTGTATTGTGACAACACCAATTTAATTGTTGTGTTAATGTAGCGTAATGACACAAAATCCCTTTTGTTGTGTTAATTTAGTGCAATGACACCAAAACCCTTTTTTTTGTGTGTTAATCTAGTGTAATGGCACAAATAACCATGTGATGTTAATTGGTTGAAATGACATTGAATTTCACCGTCATGTTTATAATGTTGATATGAATCAAAACTTCACCGTCATGTTTATAGTGTAGAAATAAATCGAAAACTTACATTAGAAAATGTTGTTATTTTAGAAATGTTGACGCTAGAGAAGACGTCTACATTAGAAATAAAATTCACTTTTTATTGCATTTTACGATGCAAATATTACATAGAAAGGTAGATTAACTTTGGAGAACATTTTCTTTGTTAAAAAGAAAAACATTTTCTATGTTAAAGAAAAAGCAAACATTTTCTATGTTAAAGAAAAAGCAAACATTTTCTATGTTAAAGAAAAGGCAAACATTTTTCTATGTTAAAGAAAAAGAAAACATATTTCTAATTTAAAGGAAAATATAT
Organism: Allium sativum; assembly: GCA_030737875.1. Taxonomy (NCBI): domain Eukaryota; kingdom Viridiplantae; phylum Streptophyta; class Magnoliopsida; order Asparagales; family Amaryllidaceae; genus Allium; species Allium sativum. Next base: position 17,883,454 of record CM060917.1, read on the forward strand.
TTTCTTTATAAAAGAAAATAAAAGGATAAAAAGTACATTTTCTTTGTAAAAGAAAATAAAGGGATAAAAAGTACATTTTCTTTGTAAAAGGAAATAAAAGTTAAAAAGAAAGGAAAAATGAAATAAGAAAAATGAACATCATTTTCTAATGTAAAGAAAATAAGAAAATGAACATTATTTTCTAATGTGAAGGAAATAAGAAAAATGAACATTACTTTTTATGTAAAAGTAAAAGAAAACAATTTTCTTATGTAAAAGAAAAGAAACACTTTTTATGTAAAAGTAAAAGAAAACAATTTTCTTATGTAAAAGAAAAGAAAACACTTTTTATGTAAAAGTAAAAGAAACCAATTTTCTTATGTAAAAGAAAATTAAATGTTAATAGGAATAAAAAGGACATTTTGTCTATTTAATGTTAATATGATTAAAAAGGACATCTTGTTTAGAAATGTTAAATACGATAAGAATAACATTTTGTGGTAAACTTGATTAATGAATAAAATTAACATAATTGTCAATTAGGCCATGTTAAACAAAATTTACATTTTGTTTAATATAAAGAATGAAAGCAAAATAAATATTTTATTTAAAAGAAAAAGTAGTAAAGATAAAATATATTTTGTTAAGATAAAAGATAAAATATACATTTGGTTAAAAAAGAAAGGTTAGAAAAGAACTTACATAAGATATTCTTTTTATGTTAAAAGGGAATATTAGAAAAGAATTAAAGAAATACAATTATTTACATTTGCTATGTAAATAGGATTTGCAAAGGAAATTGAAACCATTTATTTACAAATAGTGTAAATAAATATGAATAAGAAATTAGGTACATTTATTTACAATTAATGTAAGTAAATATAACAAAAGTAAAAGTAAAACATTTATTTACATTTAGGTAAATAAGTAAGAAAAAGATAAGAATATATTTATTTACATTTAGGTAATAAATAGGGTAAGAAAAAGAATGTAATTTATTTACATTTAGGGTAAATAAATTAAAACATAGAAAGAATATAATTTATTTACATTTAGGTAAATAAAACAAAATATAGGAAAAAGTATAATTTATTTACATTTAGTGTAAACAAAACAGAGTTATTAAAAGTGATATTTTTATCGTCATTTTAGATGCGATAAAAAGAATAGACTTTTGAAATTGGAATAGTCAAACGATTTATATTTATATATATAAATATAAATTATAAATTAAACGGAATGCGCGCGACAGTTCGCGTATCGGCAATCGTAACTTTAAACGGTTATACAGAGAGATCCGACCGTCCGATTTTCCCAAAATTGGAGCCGTTTGGACCGCTTTGGGAAGATCTTTCCAATGACATAAATTTCGCCAAAATCCAACGGTTAGATTTCAAAATATGTGTAAATCAAATTTGGTTGAAAACAACGCAAGGGTCGCCCATTTACCCGAAGCGTCGTTAAATTAATTTAGGCTATTTTTATATAAATAAAAACAGCGATATGTTGTTATCAAATATTAACAACGATATGAAATGTTTTCAAATTTTATATATATATATATATATGCGAGAATCATTTGAGAAGACCGAGTTCAATCTCATTTCAAATGATTACACGACGTTCTAAATCTAAGAGTTGAAGACGGCGATTGAAGACCGACGATCTTCACATCGAATGGGTAACTAGTGTTGAGGTCCTTGATTGATTTGCTCCCAAGACGGGGCTAAGATGGTAGTTATCCGGACGTAGTGTTGATTTGTACGGATTTGACTTTCGTCCAGACCCAGGGCATAAGTTATAAATGGAATGTATGTCTGACGTTGTAGTCCTTTATACTACATTCGTTGATCTCTGTCAATATACATCTGTTTGGTGGTTAACACCCTTCTCTGAGACGTACGAGCTTAGGGGTTATATATTGGTAAAAATCAATGGTATAGTATGGACTGACAATGTGGCATGCTAAGATGCATTGATCAAGGCTTTTGTTGAAAAGCAGGCCTTGTGGTTGATGATCAAAGCACGGCCTGTTTAGGCGTAGCTTCGTGTATAGCGTGACTTCGCGAGCCTCACACCCCGGTATGAGTCAAAAACGGGATATGGACTGCAGGGAGTGCACACGTTTCTTTCTAGCTAGAGTGGTGTCAGTGACCTACCAGCCTTGACATTTTACTTATGTGGATGATGGATTTTGAGGCGCCTCGTTATTTTTATAGGCCGTTGGTGGTCATACTATAGGTCCAAAGGGACCGGGAAGCGTGTGTTCAGGCATAACTAATCCACTGCCCATAGGCGGGGACCGGCCCTGAAGATCCAAGGGTTCACTGCGGGGGATCCTGAGGCATTTGCTAGAGTGTCTCGAATCGGAGAGGAGCTTGCCCCTAGCCTTGACTCATGATGGAATCCAAATTTCCAATACGCCCTTGCGGTTTTGATTGTAGAACTAGTATTGGCGACATGCTATATGGTAACCATGCCGTCTAGGATTGATACTTATGATTGAAATGTTTTTATTTAAAACATATACACACTAGTAGTAATCCGTTTTACGTATCAAGCATCTTTTGACCATTATAAGGTAAAACCCTATCCTCTGGTGTGCGTTGCATTGTGTGATGGGACTTGGGTCTTATAATGGTTTCATTTTTCCAAAAAGACATTGCGTTATTTCTCGATTTACTTAGGTTTATGCACTGGCAATCCATAGGAGTAAACCCGTTCCGCGAAAGTGGCGTGGTCCTTGGATTTGTCTTATTAGTTATATTAGTTTGGAATTCTCACACCAGTCCCATGACTGACGCGTAGTTTGTTTCACTTTGCAAACTCGGGTGCCCTCTTTTCCACGGGCAGTCGAGTAGCTTTTTGCAGATATCTATTCTTTAGCAGGATCCTGGATCGAAGCCTAAAGCTGTGTCCAGAGCTTAGAAGTCTTCCGCTGTTTAATGTATTAAATCTTTTGTAGTTTATCTCCCGCTGTAATTTTATTTCAATGTACTCTGATATATTCTGTACTCTGATGTAACATTATTATAATGTAATAAAAGTCTGCTGTTATTGTTCTAATGTTTTGTATTCCCAAAGTTAAAGTATTCGAAGATTTCCAACCTTTGGGTCAGACCTGTGTGGTTTATGGTCGATTCAAAGAGCGGGAATTTCCGGGTCTTTACAGGTGGTATCAGAGCCAGGTTAGCTCAAATCTTTGGGATACAACTCGTTAGAACTGAACAAAAGACTCATCAGAGATTGGATTAGTAAAATCCAATAAGAATACTCATTAGAGATAGGACCAGCAGTGTCCTAGAATGAGAAAACTCGTTAGAGATGGGGTTAGCAATACCCTAGAATGAGTTAAGAGTAACAAGTTTATAATTAGCGTATTTTTGATTATATAATCTATTTTTGGAAATATGATTTTTATATATATAAGAGTACATATATTTGATAAGTTAGCTAACAAATAAAATTAATAAAAGAAAATTAAAATTTAGTTAGTAAATTAAACAACTTTTACCTTAGTTCCTTTTCAAGGACGAAAAGATTTTAAGTGGGGGAGACTGTAACAACCCGGAAAATCAGGGCCAATTTAAAATTTTTATTTTAAAGAATTTTGTTAGAAAATGTGCCAGAATTTAAAATTTTCAATTTTAAATAATATTAAAACCACTGAAAATAGTCAATTTTCAAACGACCTCTGTTTTCGACGAACCCACTTTTGTTGGAACCGGAATGTCAAGTTATTGCTAGGTTTCAATTTTTAGAATTTTTCAAATTAATATGTGAGCGTGGCAAAAGAAATTGTGTTTTGTCAGTTTCAGTTAAATTTAATCGACTTGAAAATGACCATTTTTCAAACTGTCTCAGAATTCAACGAAATTAGTCTTGTTAGAACCGTATCATCAAAACATAACTAGAAATAATTTTTCTGTAATTTTCTGAGTCCGTATGTGGCCCCGGTAAATTAAAATGTACAGCTAAATTTAATAAATAAATGATTTAAATATAAAATTAAATAAAACAGGTAGCAGACTTTGGAATTGGGCCTCGAGACCTGTTCCATTGGGTCCGGAACGTGGGTATTTGCCTAGGGACACTTTTTGTTGGACTGAAATATGATTAGTTTAAGAGTTTTAGATTTAATTGTAAAAACAACATTTAAATATTATAAAAATACATGGAAATTAAACCCAGACCCTAATCTATTGTACACAGCCGCCTCTAATCAACTCGATGGCCAGAAAGCTCCATCATCCTCCTCTAATTTTCGCAAGAATTATTCAATGGAATTCTGAATTGTAAACGGGAAATCGAAGAGCATCGAGTGCTCGAGGAGATGAACGGTCATGATCATCTAAAGTGGAGTAGATCGAAGGATTTCAGGCCCCAAAGTTCCCCGGATCGGGCACGAATTGCCACGCCGTGGGGCCACCGAGTTCGCCTGAACTCCTGGCGTGGGTGGAGCTCCTTCCGGCGCTTCGAACGGCGCACTCCGATCATGGGCCGACCCCCCCTGGCGACGATGGTGTTAAGCCCTAGGCCGACGTCGAGGTCTGTAGCCGATACTGGGAAGAAGAAGTACTTTTTTTTTAACCAATTAGATAATTCGTTTTATTTAAATTTGTTTACAACCTTCATAAGACCCAACTTCTCCATACAGTATCGAAATCCAACAAATTCAGGTGCGTTGGACTCGTGTCGAAAAATACTTCGCGATGATACCGACTAGATGTTATTCTGAACAAGTTGATTTTTGAGGAAAAATTCAGAACTGAATTGATCGGTGAGAAATTCTACCTTTTGTTTTATATAATTAAATTCAATTAATTAATATTGTTTGCGTTGTCACTAATATGTTGTTAGATTCTGTTTGTTGTGGACGTGATTTGGTCTGGGATTTATGCTGTTATGTAGATCTATCTAATTGTTGATGATTTTGTGAAACAAAATTGTTAAAACAAAATATCATTAATATTGGGAATGTAAAGATGTCATTATTTATTTTCATTAGAATTGGAAAATTAGAATGTCATTTTTATATCATTTATATTAGAAAATAAAAATGCCATTTTTATGGTATTGGAATTGGCAAAATCCGAGATGTTATTTTATGTAGTAATACTGACAATTACAAGATTATTCATTTTGTTGAAATAGATGCATATGAATAAAAAAAGATGCCAATTTGATGAAATAGGTTGTATGAAGATGTTTTACATTTAAATTCGCATTTAATATAAGTGAATTTTCAAAGAAGATTTCTATACAATATAAAATGATTACATTTTGTGTATCATTGAGAAGATTACATTTTTCATGTGTTACAAAGGAAAATCACATTTTTGTCGAACATGATTAGTGAATCAAAAACGAACATTGTTGTGTTAAATTTTTAGTTGTAATGACACAAAAACATCGTTGTGCTAATTTTAGTTGTAGTGACATAAATTACACCGTCATGTTATTATAGTGAGAATTTCTATTTAATTAATTAATTAATTAAATTAATTATTTCCTCGCTGTTGAATAACTGTTTGTATGTTATTTAATTTGATGTTGTGCCGTGATGATTGAGTTAGAAATTGTGTTTGCTGTTTGTATTGATTGTAATCCTTTGTTATGTTAGAATTGATGATAAAAATAAAAATATCATCTTATGTACTTTGTTATGTTAGAATTGATGAAAGAAAATGAAAAAAAAAGACAAAATTTTTATGTACATAATAAAGAAAAAAAAAAGGCCAATTTTTGTTTACATAATAGAAAAACAAATTTTTGTTTACATAATGAAAAGGACAAAGTTTTAACATTTAATTTTGTCAACAAAGTTTTAACACAATTTTGTTAGTAAAATAAAAGAACAAAGTTTCTAACATTAATTTTGTTAGTAAAATAAAAAGGATAAAGTTTTAACATAAATTTGGTTAACAAGTTCTAACATTAACTTTGTTAATAAAAGGACAAGTTTTTGTGTTATTTTGTATGCATAAGAAAAAGACAAAATTTTGTTAACAAAACAAAAAGGAATTATTTCATGTTATTTTCTTTGTAAACAAAAAGGACAAATTTTGACATGTGGTTTTCTTTATAAATTAAAAGTCAAATTTTATGTAAATTTTGTCAACAAAGTAAAAGGACAAATTTTATGTAAATTTTGTCAACAAAGTAAAAGGGCAAGTTTTGTGTTAATTTTGTCAACAAGGTGAAAGAACAAATTTTGGGTTCATTTGGTCAAAACAAATAAAAGGACAATTTTTATCCTTGTCTTGTCTACAAACTAAAATACCCATTTCTATCTTTATTTCATAAATGCAAGTTAAATCTTTATTTATAAAATAAAATGTAAGTTTTAATCTTTATTTTTATTTACAAATAAAAGTAAAGATGAGGCCTTTATTTTGATTCATCAAAGTTGCACCAAATCATGTCTATGTTAATATAGACTGAGATGACACCCAAACCTATATCATTGTGTTAACTGTATTATGATGACACCAATTTATATGTTGGGTTAACTGTATTGTGACAACACCAATTTAATTGTTGTGTTAATGTAGCGTAATGACACAAAATCCCTTTTGTTGTGTTAATTTAGTGCAATGACACCAAAACCCTTTTTTTTGTGTGTTAATCTAGTGTAATGGCACAAATAACCATGTGATGTTAATTGGTTGAAATGACATTGAATTTCACCGTCATGTTTATAATGTTGATATGAATCAAAACTTCACCGTCATGTTTATAGTGTAGAAATAAATCGAAAACTTACATTAGAAAATGTTGTTATTTTAGAAATGTTGACGCTAGAGAAGACGTCTACATTAGAAATAAAATTCACTTTTTATTGCATTTTACGATGCAAATATTACATAGAAAGGTAGATTAACTTTGGAGAACATTTTCTTTGTTAAAAAGAAAAACATTTTCTATGTTAAAGAAAAAGCAAACATTTTCTATGTTAAAGAAAAAGCAAACATTTTCTATGTTAAAGAAAAGGCAAACATTTTTCTATGTTAAAGAAAAAGAAAACATATTTCTAATTTAAAGGAAAATATATTTTCTTTATAAAAGAAAATAAAAGGATAAAAAGTACATTTTCTTTGTAAAAGAAAATAAAGGGATAAAAAGTACATTTTCTTTGTAAAAGGAAATAAAAGTTAAAAAGAAAGGAAAAATGAAATAAGAAAAATGAACATCATTTTCTAATGTAAAGAAAATAAGAAAATGAACATTATTTTCTAATGTGAAGGAAATAAGAAAAATGAACATTACTTTTTATGTAAAAGTAAAAGAAAACAATTTTCTTATGTAAAAGAAAAGAAACACTTTTTATGTAAAAGTAAAAGAAAACAATTTTCTTATGTAAAAGAAAAGAAAACACTTTTTATGTAAAAGTAAAAGAAACCAATTTTCTTATGTAAAAGAAAATTAAATGTTAATAGGAATAAAAAGGACATTTTGTCTATTTAATGTTAATATGATTAAAAAGGACATCTTGTTTAGAAATGTTAAATACGATAAGAATAACATTTTGTGGTAAACTTGATTAATGAATAAAATTAACATAATTGTCAATTAGGCCATGTTAAACAAAATTTACATTTTGTTTAATATAAAGAATGAAAGCAAAATAAATATTTTATTTAAAAGAAAAAGTAGTAAAGATAAAATATATTTTGTTAAGATAAAAGATAAAATATACATTTGGTTAAAAAAGAAAGGTTAGAAAAGAACTTACATAAGATATTCTTTTTATGTTAAAAGGGAATATTAGAAAAGAATTAAAGAAATACAATTATTTACATTTGCTATGTAAATAGGATTTGCAAAGGAAATTGAAACCATTTATTTACAAATAGTGTAAATAAATATGAATAAGAAATTAGGTACATTTATTTACAATTAATGTAAGTAAATATAACAAAATTAAAAGTAAAACATTTATTTACATTTAGGTAAATAAGTAAGAAAAAGATAAGAATATATTTATTTACATTTAGGTAATAAATAGGGTAAGAAAAAGAATGTAATTTATTTACATTTAGGGTAAATAAATTAAAACATAGAAAGAATATAATTTATTTACATTTAGGTAAATAAAACAAAATATAGGAAAAAGTATAATTTATTTACATTTAGTGTAAACAAAACAGAGTTATTAAAAGTGATATTTTTATCGTCATTTTAGATGCGATAAAAAGAATAGACTTTTGAAATTGGAATAGTCAAACGATTTATATTTATATATATAAATATAAATTATAAATTAAACGGAATGCGCGCGACAGTTCGCGTATCGGCAATCGTAACTTTAAACGGTTATACAGAGAGATCCGACCGTCCGATTTTCCCAAAATTGGAGCCGTTTGGACCGCTTTGGGAAGATCTTTCCAATGACATAAATTTCGCCAAAATCCAACGGTTAGATTTCAAAATATGTGTAAATCAAATTTGGTTGAAAACAACGCAAGGGTCGCCCATTTACCCGAAGCGTCGTTAAATTAATTTAGGCTATTTTTATATAAATAAAAACAGCGATATGTTGTTATCAAATATTAACAACGATATGAAATGTTTTCAAGTTTTATATATATATATATATATATATATATATATATATATGCGAGAATCATTTGAGAAGACCGAGTTCAATCTCATTTCAAATGATTACACGACGTTCTAAATCTAAGAGTTGAAGACGGCGATTGAAGACCGACGATCTTCACATCGAATGGGTAACTAGTGTTGAGGTCCTTGATTGATTTGCTCCCAAGACGGGGCTAAGATGGTAGTTATCCGGACGCAGTGTTGATTTGTACGGATTTGACTTTCGTCCAGACCCAGGGCATAAGTTATAAATGGAATGTATGTCTGACGTTGTAGTCCTTTATACTACATTCGTTGATCTCTGTCAATATACATCTGTTTGGTGGTTAACACCCTTCTCTGAGACGTACGAGCTTAGGGGTTATATATTGGTAAAAATCAATGGTATAGTATGGACTGACAATGTGGCATGCTAAGATGCATTGATCAAGGCTTTTGTTGAAAAGCAGGCCTTGTGGTTGATGATCAAAGCACGGCCTGTTTAGGCGTAGCTTCGTGTATAGCGTGACTTCGCGAGCCTCACACCCCGGTATGAGTCAAAAACGGGATATGGACTGCAGGGAGTGCACACGTTTCTTTCTAGCTAGAGTGGTGTCAGTGACCTACCAGCCCTGACATTTTACTTATGTGGATGATGGATTTTGAGGCGCCTCGTTATTTTTATAGGCCGTTGGTGGTCATACTATAGGTCCAAAGGGACCGGGAAGCGTGTGTTCAGGCATAACTAATCCACTGCCCATAGGCGGGGACCGGCCCTGAAGATCCAAGGGTTCACTGCGGGGGATCCTGAGGCATTTGCTAGAGTGTCTCGAATCGGAGAGGAGCTTGCCCCTAGCCTCGACTCATGATGGAATCCAAATTTCCAATACGCCCTTGCGGTTTTGATTGTAGAACTAGTATTGGCGACATGCTATATGGTAACCATGCCGTCTAGGATTGATACTTATGATTGAAATGTTTTTATTTAAAACATATACACACTAGTAGTAATCCGTTTTACGTATCAAGCATCTTTTGACCATTATAAGGTAAAACCCTATCCTCTGGTGTGCATTGCATTGTGTGATGGGACTTGGGTCTTATAATGGTTTCATTTTTCCAAAAAGACATTGCGTTATTTCTCGATTTACTTAGGTTTATGCACTGGCAATCCATAGGAGTAAACCCGTTCCGCGAAAGTGGCGTGGTCCTTGGATTTGTCTTATTAGTTATATTAGTTTGGAATCTCACACCAGTCCCATGACTGACGCGTAGTTTGTTTCACTTTGCAAACTCGGGTGCCCTCTTTTCCACGGGCAGTCGAGTAGCTTTTTGCAGATATCTATTCTTTAGCAGGATCCTGGATCGAAGCCTAAAGCTGTGTCCAGAGCTTAGAAGTCTTCCGCTGTTTAATGTATTAAATCTTTTGTAGTTTATCTCCCGCTGTAATTTTATTTCAATGTACTCTGATATATTCTGTACTCTGATGTAACATTATTATAATGTAATAAAAGTCTGCTGTTATTGTTCTAATGTTTTGTATTCCCAAAGTTAAAGTATTCGAAGATTTCCAACCTTTGGGTCAGACCTGTGTGGTTTATGGTCGATTCAAAGAGCGGGAATTTCCGGGTCTTTACAGTTATGCTTCCAAACCACACACCTCTGAGCTTGCTGATCGTTTTAAGGCTGGTGTCTTTAAGGAGTGACCTTTGACCAATTTAGCTTGGATACATATCCGTCTGAAAATCGCACAGTCTCCGAAGATTTGGACATCGTGAGGAATCATTTGCTGGCGCAACTCGACGCTATCAGGACTTGGACGGATAAGCGCCTTGATGAAATTGGTCAATATTACACGCGCAAACTAGGAGCTTGGAACACCTTTGCTTGCGAGCTCGAGAGGCTGAATAGGGAGAACATTAAGCTCATCACCACCTTGGAGAAGGACAAGGACACGCTCATTCAGGCTCTTAGGTCTCAGGATGAGATCATTGCTAAACTATCAAGTCCCGATGGAAAGGCAGGGGTGACTGGTATTTTTCCTCCCTCTCAATGTGGGGAATGATTCACTGATGAAAGGAAATAGTTCTCTTGTTTAAATTTTGCTATTTATATTTTATGTGCTCACGCTATTGACCGGTTGTATATGCGAGTGTCGGTCCTCGCTTAACACGCTTATGATATTTTGCGTCTAATGTCTCTGTAATGGGCTGGTGATGTAGTAACGTAACTATATTTTGTCTGATGCACTTCAGACCTTTATCAGAAACTATTCGCTGTGACAGCCTTTTGACTTTGAATTTGTCTGTCTCGTGCTTCCTGTTCTGCATTCAAGACAAACCTTTATATGATTTTGGACTTTATACTCGTTATCAATTGTCCATGTTGACAATGGATTAGGTAGAATAGAACTATAACGAACTTTGAATTGCGTTGAATTAAATGCTAGTTCATGACCATCTTACCTGACGGTCCAAAATTCATTAAATATTGTTCGCAAAGTCATAGTATTCTAATTCAAAATTGTGTTAACGCTTAAAGTTGACCTATCAGCTTAAGTTGACTGTAGGTCTTGGACGTTATCACTCTAATGACTCGTATGAGCGTATTCGACACTTTTCGCATCTGAGATTTCAGATGCTGCGTAAGTGAATTTTTTTTCTTCTTATCTTAACATCTGACATTTCAGATGCTACGCGAATAGTTCGACACTTTTCGCATCTGGGATTTCAGATGCTACGTAAGTGATTTTTTTCCCTTTATTCTTCATATCTGACATTTCAGATGCTACGCGAATAGCTCGACACTTTTCGCATCTGGGATTTTAGATGCTACATAAGTGAATTTTTTTTCTTTATTCTTCACATCTGACATTTCAGATGCTATTTGAATAGTTCGACACTTTTCGCATCTGGGATTTCAAATGCTACGTAAGTGGTTTTTTTATCTTTATTCTTCACATCTGACATTTCAGATGCTACGCGAATAGTTTGACACTTTTCGCATCTGGGATTTCAGATGCTACGTAAGTGAATTTTTTTTCTTTATTCTTCACATCTGACATTTCATATGCTATGCGAATAGTTCGATACTTTTCGCATCTTGGATTTCAGATGCTACGTAAGTTAATTTTTTTTCTTTATTCTTCACATCTGACATTTCAGATGCTAAGCGAATAGTTCGACGCTTTTCTCATCTGGGATTTCAGATGCTACATAAGTGAATTTTTTTTCTTTATTCTTCACATCTGACATTTCAGATGCTATGCGAATAGTTTGACACTTTTCACATCTGGGATTTCAGATGCTACGTAAGTGATTTTTTTGGTTGTTTTATCGCTTCGCGGGGTGGCTATCAGTCCCTTTACCATATGCTTGACTTAGCAAGTTATTCTATTTTAGGAGCTGAAGCTTTGGACCCCTCATTTAGGGAGGTGCCCCGTTGATTAAATTTGCAGCTTTTTCATCTATTTGTCGTGGCGCTTGCTCACTGTTTGAATCTTTTTGACTTTTCCGTTTACTTTTCAAGGTAGTGTTTTTCCCATATTTTTTTTGCATTCGCGCATGTTAGGAATTCACAGCATTCAGCCCATGAACCAGCATTGTCGGAGTCGCTATGATACAGGAGCAAGCACTCGACAACTAACTTGCAATATGAAATCAACTTTTTATGAAAGTTTCAATTTGACATATGACTTCAAAAGCGAGAAAATCATTCAAACATATATGCTCTTAGTCGCAGATCCTATGTTCAGTGTATCACCTACAAATTATTACAGACTGTTTTACAATAAGTCTTGAATATAACAGAAAGTAAAATGCGAAGCAAAGCATGAACTAAGGAAAGAAATAGAGCATAAAGTAAGGATATAGCAATGCTGATTGCTTATTCCCAGCCACCCAAGTTGGAGCATCTCCAGCAATTATTAGTTGATAATCAGTCTTGGATTAGCTTGAATAGAAGCTATGTTGCTTTGACCAGACTGATCATTTGATTCTCCAGGTCCGTGAGGAATTGCAAAAGGGTTCAAAGCCTGCGGATTCTTAACATATTGCCGCAACATGTTTTTCCTGATCAATTCCTCAATGAGGTTCTTCAAGTGTTGGCACTCATTAGTGTTGTGACCAGGTTGGTTGTGAAACCTGCAGAATTTTCCCGAGTTTGCTGCTTTGTTTCTTATCCTAATTGGATTTGGCTCCGCATACTCCTCAGAGTTTTTGGTTGCCATATAGATCTTTTCAGGAGTGTCGTTCAAAGGATTTTGTTCTGACGAATTGAAAAGGTGAGACTTCTTAGTAGCCTTGTTGTCGTTTCCACCATTGATTCGCTTCTGCCCTTGAATACTCTTTAGGTTGGATTGCATGGCTACACTGGTGGGAGCCTCAAGAAGTGGGTTACCGTCAATGATCTGAAGGGGCATATGATTGTCGTCTATCCTCATGTACGCTTTTGCTTTTTTATAGAACTTATCGAGCGTAGTCAGTTCTTTCATCTTTATCCACCTTCCGAATTCACTCCTTTTGTCTATAGCATCGAGTAGAGCCATAAGGACTATGCGCGACTCTGGATTCCTCACTTCAGATAAGGAGATGTTGAATCAACTGAGGAAGGCTTTGACAGTTTCTCCTGACTTCTGTTTCATGGCTGAGAGTGTTATAACATCCTTAGCTTTGGTAGCATATAAGCGGAACTGCTCTTTGAACTTTTTTGTCAGATCGGACAACCGATCGACAGATTTAGGAGGTAGCTTTGTGAACTAGAGCGATGCAGCTTCTTCTATGTAGAGAGGGAAATACGTGCATCTCATTTCATCTGTTGCCTTAACCGCACTCATATGCCACTCATATTTGAACAAAAAGTAGTTCGGGTCAACGAGGCTGTTATACGGAGGCAGAGTTGGTGGGTTGAACCTCTTTGGACATTCTTCTTCGAGGATTCTCTCAGTGAATGGAGTCCTATTGGGAGAGAATTCCTACTCCCTTTCATCGTCTTTGCCAGCTTGATTCTTTTTCATGGATTGTTCTGTCATATCCGAGATTGTATTCTTTGGTGCTAAGACATTCTGTGAAACTGAACTCTTTACCATACGTTCGTCTAAAGGTACGGTCTTGATTAGAGAGCTTAGGTGCTTTGCCTTCTCGTCGAAGGGGTGCCCCTACGATAGGGTTAATGACCTTTTGAGAATTTTCTTTGGAATGATCCTTAGCTTTTGATCTTGATTCTTCGATATTAGCTTCATCTTTGTCACTTGCCCCATCATAATCGTCTTCCATATTATTGGCACGGTTATGATCGGAAGTGGGTGACTTATCATTCCCCTCGAGATCTATGTGTACTTTCGGAGGAACTGGATTTGATCGAGCATTGAAGATGGCATCGAGTTTTTCCATCATCATTTTGGTAGAGGCATCCATTCGGTTATTGACATTGGCAATGGTGACTTTTAATTCGTTCCTGGTGACACCGGCCCCGCTTTCTGAATTTTTTCCCACTTCAAAGCGATTTGTGAGTGGCGTTTCTTCATTGGCAACATCATCGGCTTCTACCACGGTTTTGCTAGTGGTCTTCTTAGATTTGGCCATAACTTTAAAGAAGGATGCGACTTAGAATCTTAACGGCAAGGCATGAGAAAAAGTAGGAGTTGTGAACGCGGCCCCACGGTGGGCGCCAAATTTTGATCTTGAAATTTGATTCAACACCAAAGATGTGACAAAGCACTTCACCAAATTGGTAAGGAAGATTAAAGTGAGGCCACAATCATAAACATCCAAAAAGCATAAAAGTAATAACACGGAATTTTTATAGTGGTTCGATCCAATGAGGATCTACATCCACTTTCATAAGAGATTCCATTATCAATATGTTGGTTACAAGATACACTTCACTCTTACAACAAATGTTTCACTCTCTCCCTTATCGCTTTTACTCGAATTCATCAAGGATCTTCACTCGGCTTTGGAGAACAAGTATTTAGAATTGCTTGGGATAGTTGCAGAAAAATTTCAGCAGCACTTTGTGATCTCCAAAAGCCTCTCCCCTTCCAATGAAGGAATGTAGGCGGTATTTATAGGTTGAGTTCGGACCAGGTTCCAGTTATGTAAATACTGTGCTCTTGTTTTAGGTCATAGGCGAGCTGAAGTGGATGTTACAACAATCCAAAGTAATGCGGGACGTGCTAAACAAGGCGGGGCGGCCAAGCTCTCCATCTGAAGGTAGTGCGAGCTAAAGGATGTGAAGCGGGCTAGGTTGTAACTCTACGGGCTTGGACGGAGTGACCCAAGCAATCTCAGAACGGGCTAAATCAAAATGAAGCAGTTTAGGCTTTGATGCAACGGGCTAAAATCTCTAGTGAGCTAGCGATCCAAGAACCCCACGAGCTAGCCTCTGAGTAGATCAAGATGCCCCGATGACTTAAGATGTTCAAACAAGTCAAAGCTTTGTGAACACCACATATTATTTGAACGATCTAAGATGCCAAAACGACCTTGAACACTTACGTGAGTTAACGAGCTCATCGAGCTAGAGAGGACACGACGACCCAAAGAGCCTAACGACCTAAAATCATAAATTAACCAAAACATGCTCATTGTTTTCTAGAACATATTTTATGGGTTGACACGGGATGTGCTTAGAGATGGCTTAAATCAAGTAAGATTCAGGTCCCGACACTATAGCTTTAATTGTTGCCGCTAATGCATTAATATATCTCATCTTTATTTGAAGTTGCTAATCTGAGGCAGGAAACTCACCAGATGTATCTGGATCGCCTAAATCGTCTGCTTAATGGTGATCAGAAATTTCTAACTATCGGAGAATGTCTAGTAGATGACTATCTTCATCGCCATCGCCTTCTCGCTATAACTTGTAGCATAGGCCACGGGGAAGGTCCTTACATATACGTCCCCCCAGTTGTGGGGCCAACTGAAACTTTAGTTGAAAAGGGAGAATTTTCGAAGGATTTGACTGCACTTCGAAAGAGTCCTTCTCCCACTTCAACCCAGGACGACATATTAGCGAACATAGCTTCTGGAGATAGGCATAAATACATTACTCCCTAGGATTCAGCCTCGCCCGAGAAGCCAACTTCTCCAAAAAAGATGCCATCAGCCAAATCTCGAGGCAATGATTCTTTCATGGACGATTCTATATATATCAAGGTTTGTGGAAACTTCCCCTTCCCGACGCCATCTACACTTCGCAAGATTTCAGAACAGATTCTTTCTTTCCCACTTCTGAAGAATTTGTCATTCCCGTGAAAGCCGGGAAGGCTACACAAATAGGCCTAGCTCCAGGCTCCGGTCCGTTGGGAGGAGCGCTTAGGATATGCACAACACATTGGCACCGCACGTCACAACACTCGTGTATCATATTGATTCCAATTTTAATAATTACTTGTGTAATTTTGCAGGACAAATGACATGCTACAACTACCCTCTTGAGAATGTCCGCTAAAGCATGCCCAGATTTGATTCCGATACAGAGCATGATCGAGATGATAATCATGGAGAGACAATAGGAGAAACTGCCCACCTCAGCCTTATTGATTTTCTCTCTCCCAGTCTCCACATCGACTGGATTTGGGTAAACACAAGAGCCACTCCACATATCGCGAAGGGGATAAATATGCTCCTAAAACTACAACTTCCTCCAAGGATAACTTTTTTAAGGAGAAATCATCGAAGAAAGGCTCTAACCCAAAATAGAAACAAAAGGAACCAAGCGAAGAAGCGGAAAAAGGCAAAACATCAATCATTCCATCTAAGCATCGCAACATTGACATCACCATGATGAGGCCATTCATACTCGATGATGAGAACAAGGCCAAATTGGAACTTTTAAAAAAGCAATTTCCTGATCATCATTTTGGGAACATGCATTTTGTTGCAACTCTTAAGCCATTAGATTCCGGCTAGGTAAAAGAGGTTAAGGCAAAAATTGATTTTGCGGATACTCAGTACAGATAGAGGAAGAGATATTCGCGGACCCTAACCAAGATCATTTAGGACTTACTGGACAATATTAAATACATGAAGGATAACGCTGAATTCGATGCCAAAGCCATTGAGGATTCTGAGAAAGACCTTGAGGATGCTCAAGCCATGCTTGCACTGGCATAACGTGACATGGATGATTATAAGAAACAATACAAAGAATTAAACAATGCTGTCTAACGAGCTTGAGTCCTATAGTCAAGAGAGTATCGATTTAAAGAAATAACTCGATAATGCTACGTCTAAAAGAAACAAAGAAAAATCAGCATGCGCTCGTCTTGAGCAGGATAAGATAAGATTGACGAAAAGGAATGCTGAACTAAAGGCCAAATTAGCAGAAGTTGAGTCAAGGGCAATTCTGGCTGAGGGGAATACTGACATTGCCCTTAAATCTGCCGAAGAATATAATGCACAACTTGCTGCAGCTCAAAAAGGAATAGACGGCTACGGTGAGCTTATGGTACAATTTTTTGCTCAAGTGATCTGTCGTCGATACATCTCCTGGATTCAGGATTACCCAAAAACTTTGGTCTATGTGTGGGACCAAGTTGTTGAATTGGAGAGGAAAGAGCTCAAGGTGGACTCCATTGGCGAAGAGAAACTCATGGAGAAATATCTGAAGGGTGAAGAGCCGGTATGCTTAGCTGAAGGACATAGACTTACTTCTGCTTCTATGGAGGAGGAGAGGCTTTAGGCCAAAGGAAAAGAAACCATTAAAGCCGGTTCTTCTTCCACTGCTGCCGGGGCTACTGAAGCGGAGGGGTATGACCCTGAGAATTCAGGAATTCCCGAGGCATCTTTCTTGTCTCCCATTTCCAAAACGACCCCTGAAACTCCTGCTGTTCAAGTCGAGAAGTCATCTGAAGGCATCTCCACCTTTTCGTGTCATTTTTTAAAGCTATCTCAACTTTTCGTTATATCGTTGGACAAACAATTGAAGAACCCACTATTTCTCCTGAGCTAATAATTATTACATCTCGTCCTGTAGGTGTAAAATAAGCTGGAGAGACTGATCAACAGCAAGAAGAAATCATTGATGCAAAGTCTGCTGAGAGGGCTGAGGAGAAAAAGGAAGAAGCCACTGACTCAAAGTCCACGGAGAAGGCCGAGGACAAAAGAGAAGAAGTCACTGACAAAGATCTCATGCCATCTAGCACTGAGATTCCTAAAGATGGGGATAGGATAGATGCCTTGAAAGATGATGGCAGCAATGATGGAAATGAGGAAGATGACGATGTTGTGGTGACTGGAGGCTCGGAGGAAGCCAATGACATGACTTTGACTGAGATGAAGGCAAAGACAAATGCACTTTTGAAAGTCAAAGTCGAGAAGGAAGATCCCCTTAATGTCAATCCTCTTTAAGCCATTGCCCTCAGTCAGGATTAGTTGTCAAGCTTTCTACCCGATCAATAACCGAGAGTTTAACTCAGAAATCTCCAACTAATCCAAATGCGCCTCCAGTTGATAAAGGTAGAAAGAAACACATCCTAACTGACGCTGAGCGAGAGGAGAAAGCTAGGCTCAAGGCTGCGAAAAAGTCTAAAATTTCCCCAAAGCCCAAGTAAAACGTAGTTCGTTATTTTCCTTTTTGTTTTCCACTGGCCTGTTGTTGTTTTAGCGAGTGCGGCCCTCGTACCTTTTGATTAATTTTATTGTATGAACCTGTATTCGTGTGAAAAAAGTAACTTGCTTTTCTGCGGTGTTAAATATTTCTGAGTTTGTCAGTCATTTAAATTAAATGCAGTAATAGTCAAAGCATTCTTGACACGAGTAATAAATAATAAATCACATTGTAGATGGGCTTCCCTGCAAACGTGCAAACAACAATATTTACAGCGCAAAAATCATTGCTAAACTAAACAATCAACAACATGGGGATATGATGTTTATGCCCCCAATCAATCTTGAATAAATGTCTGGCCAGGGCTAGTTCGGGATTGATTAGGTTCGACATTGGGTTATCCTCGATCCTTTGGTGGGGTTAAGATTCTTTTTCATTGGCACTTGTTCTTTAGCATCTTTATACTCTCCTGTCATACGACCAGGTTAGAGTGTGGTCAAGGCGTTCTCTTATCGAGGTGCACCTTCACGCCTTGGGGACATCGTCTTCCCATCCTATATACTCTCTTCAAATTATGAGAGCTAGATTTTAGGACGTCGTCTTCTAGTCCTTTTCACTCTATTACGCGAACGGTCGTTTCGTTCGCTCCAGTTTTGTTTTCACACATTATATCCTGAGGTAGAGTTTCACCGGTTTGAGTGCTACATTCGTTCTTTAGCCTCAATTCAAGATTAATGTTTTATACCTAGAGCAAAACAATCACAGAGTATAAAGGAATTAATGCAAGAAAAGTAAATGACATGCAATATTTTTATAATGGTTCGGCCAAGTCATAACCTATGTCCACTTCATAATCTTTTGCTTATATCAACTAGAATTTTCTAGGAAAGTCATGCCTTTTTACATGGTTCATAAAACAAAAGAAAACAGTGCAAATTTAAGTCAAATACTGCCGCAAGTGTTGGGCATTCCATGCTCTGGGTACCTCTTCACCATCCACGTTCGTTAACTTGAAAGCTCCTGTGTCAAATTTCCTCTGAATGGTATACAGTACCTCCCATTTCGGACCCAAATAGACTGGGGGAGGGAAGACACGCTTCGGTACTAAGTATCCAGGTTCAAATGTATGAGGACGAACCTTCCTGTCGTAGTATCTTGGCACTTGGCGTTTGTTCCTCGAGGCACACAAATCCGCTTCATCTCTTTTCTCTTAAACCATGTCGAGGGATTCAAGGAGAAGCGCTCTGTTTGTCATCGGATCATAATACGTTGTCCTGTGAGAGGTAACTTTCAACACTACTGGAATGACCGCTTCTGATCCGAAAAAAAGTGAAAACGGGGTATGACCCGTAGGAGTCTTATAAGTCTTTCGGTAGGCCCATAATGCTAATGGAAATTCGTCAACCTATATGGCTTTTGCCTGCTCCAATCGCTTCTTCAAGATGGACTTAATGATTTTTTTTATTGCTTCAACCTATCCATTTATTTGTGGGTGGGCTACTGTAGTGTATCTCTTGTCAATCTTGTACTTCTGGCAGAAATTCTTGAATTCAGTGCTATCGAATTGGGTTCCATTATCAGTTATGATGGTTTTTGGGATTCCAAATCGACAGATGATATTCCTGACCACAAAATTTATCACCCCCTTTGTTGTAATCATAGTCAATGGTTCGGCTTCCGCCCATTTTATGAAATAATCTACGGCCACGATTGCATATTTTGCTCCTCCTTTGGCGGTTGGCAAGATTCCAATGATTTTTATCCCCCATGTAGCGAACGGCCACGGACTCACCATTTTCTTAACCTGATTGGGGGAGGGGGTGCTCTGGGTATGTTTGCAAACTTTTGACACCTGTCGCAGCATCGTGAATAATCAGCTGCATCTCGATTAATGGTGGACCAAAAGTAGCCATACCATAATATTTTCTTTGCTAGTGTTTGACCACTGGTGTGATCTCCACACTCACCCTCATGTACTTCTCTTAGTACACGCTTGATATCATTGTGTACTATACACCAGAGCAAAGGCATTGAAAATCCTTGGCGATAAAGAATTTCATCTTGCACGATGTATCTTGCGGCTTTACGAACCACTGCCTGTCTTTCAATCTTCTTTGGGGAGGTGTTCCATTTTGCAGGAAGTTCTTTATCGGTGTCATTCATGATTCTCTCCAGCTCGATTTCCAGTACCAGATCGACTTCCATCTGGTCGATGCTTGGGGACTCTAGTACCTCGATCAGAACCACCTCTATCTCCTCTAGATTGTCAGAACTTTCCAACGTAGCTAATGTGTCCGCTTTTTGATTTTCCGTCTGCGGAATGTGAGTTATGCTCCAAGTTGTCCAATAACTCCTCTACCTTTTCAAGGTAAGTGACGAGTCGGGGTCCCCAAGCTTGGAATTCCTTTCAAACCTGGCAAATGACTATTTTAAAATCACAAAAAATGTCTAGCGTAGTCACCCCCAATACCTTAGCGAGTTTCAGCCCGACAATCAGGGCTTCATATTCGGAGTCATTGTTGTTTAAAGAGAATTCTAACCGCAAAGCATAATAAATCGATCGTCCTTCAGGAGTTGTCAAAACGACTCCGGCGGTGGATCCTTGATCATTTTTAGCTCCATCCATGTATAGTTTCCAAGGGCTAAACTCTAAACTCTTCTCTGAGGGGTTGGCCTTATCATCTAACACATCCTCCTTGGGGATCATGAATTCGGCGATGAAATCAGCTAATGCTTGTCCCCATATTGTTCTCCTTGGCTGGAAGTTTAAGTCAAACTGGCATAACTTAATATTCCATTTAAGCAATCGTATGGATGCTTCAGGCCTCTGCAGTACCTGTCGGAGTGGTTGGTCAATATACACTACAATTGGATGAGCTTGGAAGTAGTAACAGAGTTTTTGGAATGCAACCAGGAGGATATAAGCAAGTTTCTCTATCCTTGGATAATTGCGTTCTGCCGCCACTAACTTCTTGCTTACGTAATATACAGGTCTCTGGACTTTGTCTTCCTCGCATACCAGAGCTGAGCTGATGGCATAAGATGACACTGCCAAATGCACGAACAGATCCTCATGATCCACCGGCTCCAACTATTTTTGAAAGGCCTCTACACAGTCAGAGGTCCATTTAAAATTGTGTTTCCCTCGCTAGATTAAATCAAAGAAAGGAACACACTTGTCGGTGGTTTTAGAAATGAATCTGCTCAATGCTGCAACCTTCCCTGCCAAGCTTTGAACATCTCTAATCTTTTGGGGCTCTTTTATGTTTCTGATTGCTGCAATTTGATCAAGATTAATCTCGATTCTATGTGAACTAACTATGAAATAGAGGAATTTCCCCGATGCAACCCGAATGAACATTTCAAAGGGTTCAGCTTTATCCCGTATCGTCGTAGGATTCCAAACATCTCCGATAATTCCTTCGTATGATCGAACAACGGCCTAGACTTCACAAGCATATTGTCCACATAAACTTCCATTGTTCTCCTGTTCTAATTGTAGAACATTCGGTTCGCTAAGCACTGATAGGTGGCTCCGACTTTTTTAACCCAAAAGGCATCACCACATAACAATGCAACCCCAGATCTGTAATAAAATTGGTAGGTTCCTGATCCGGCACGTGCATGGGAATCTATTTGTATCCCGAATACGCATCCATGAAGGAGAGAAGTTCATGCCTTGCTGTTGAATGTACTAGCTGGTCAATCCTAGGGCATGGAAAGTTGTCCTTTGGGCAAGCTTTGTTGAGATCAGAAAAGTCAATACAAATTCTCCACTTCCCATTGGATTTCTTAACAAGGACAGGGTTTGATATCCAGTCAGGATATTTTGAATCCCTGATGAACCCATTGTCCCTTAATGTCTCCAATTCTTCTTTCAAGACTACTGATCTTTCTAGGCCTAACATACGCCTTTTTTGTTTCACTGGAGGATGCTTTGGGTTTATGCTTAGTGAATAGCTCATGATCAAGGGAGAAATTCCACACATATCTGCATGGCTCCAAGCAAACACGTCAAGGTCTTCTTTTAAAAAGTCAATTAATTCTTTCATCCGAAAAGAATTTAAGTGAGATCCAATCTTCAAGACCTTTGTCGGGTCATCGATATCGATTGGAATATCTACGGTAGCTTTGTTAGGTGTCGCCTTCCTGCTTCCTTGTTCTTAGTCCTCTCTAGGATCGATATCTTCAAGAAGGTCGTTAGGTGACTCCCCTGACGACATCGTCTTTAATTGCTCTGAGTTCTCCTTAGTAGGAGGAGAAGCATCCTTAGATTGTGCATCTTTTCCATTGCGCAACATCTATAGTTCCGCCATATAGCAGGATCTTCCAGTAAACTGGTCTCCACGGATCATACCCACTCCAGCTTCAGTTGGGAATTTCATTAGTAGGAACTAGGGCGCGATGCAAGCTCTAAACTCTGCAAGGGCCGGTCGATCCAAGAAAGTGTTGTAAGGCGAATCTATATCCATGATTATGAACCGGAGGATCCTTACTCTCCTATGTTCTCCTTCCCCCAGCTCTACAATCAAATCTACCATTGCGATAGGTGCTATTGATGATCCATTAAAGCCGCGGATCTTACCTACGCATGGTTTCAAGTCCTTTATCTCTAATTTCATCTGGGCAAAAGTCTTTTTAAATAATATATTGACGGAACTTCCATTATCCACAAGGACCTTCCATTATCCACAAGGACCTTCTTAACCACCGCAGGCCTGATGACCGTAGTTATCACTAATGGATCGGTACTAGGGGCTTCGACACCAACACTTTCTCTGTCTCGAACGACGACATCGTCTATAGCTGTTTTTTGTTGCTTTTTTGGTGCGGTTTCTTGAAGGCTACTACGTTCTCCAACTTCTGGGTGTTTGGTTGCATTAACGTATTGCTCCATCGTTCTGTTGTTGAATCCAGCTGGATGTGGTCCCCCAATTATGGTATTGATGACAATATTCTTTCCCTTCTGATGGGCAGTGGGTTTGGAGGCAGGCTGGTTCTGATTCGGAGTTCGTCCTCCTTGTCCCTGTCTCTTGGGGCAACCCTGTATTCATCCAGCTTTCCTTCGCAAAGCAATTTTTCAACAACATCTCTTAGATGAAGACACTCATTTGTAGAGTGGTCGTGAGTTCCATGAAACAAACAGAATTTCCTAGTTGCGTGATCCTTCTCAATGGAGTCCCTGAGAGGAGGTTTCTTGTATTGTAAAATGTTATAAGTATCCAGATAGATGTTTTCCAGAGTGTCGCTTAACGGCGTGTAATTCTTGAAGGTTTGAAATTGAGGCCTCTTTCTGGAATTATTCCCCCGATTCCTATTTCTTCTACCATTATTTCCATCTTGGTTACTATTTCTTTCATTTTTATTACTAACATTCACTTCCGATTCCTATTTCTTCTAGATTGCTTGATGGCAACATTACTCTGGATGTTTTCTCTAAGAGCTCCGTCAGACTTTCTCTTTCAGTTAGCATACACATCCTCTCGTCGTAGGCGAATGTTCGCCTTTTCATAAAACATTTCTCTAGTCAATGGCGGCTTTCCAGCTAAATACCCTCCAAATTCCGTGTCCTTGTCAACTCCATTTATTAAGGCCATCCGGATGGTTTGCTCATGTGGATCACTCACTTCAATAACTGCTAGGTTAAAGCGATCCAAATATGACTTCAAAGAATTCCTAGGAGCTTACTAGATCCCAGACAACTCAATGACACTTTTGGACTTTCGTGCATGGAGCCGAAATTGGTTCATAAAACTTTCACCTAGCTCTTTGAAGTTAGAAATTGATCGCGGGGGGAGTCGAGTGAACCACATCAACGCTACATCTTCAAGGTAAATTGGGAAAGCCTTACACTTCACAGCGTCAGGTGATGTTGCAACGTTCATATACCATGAATACCTCATTAGATGATGCCTTGGATCGGTTCTCCCTCCGTATCGATCCATTTGGGGAAGGTTAAATCGCCAGGGAAATTGGAAGTCCAGGATATCACCAATGAAAGGGGTATGACTATGGTCAATGCCCCAATCTTTGTTTGTGAAGTGTCTGCTATCAACCATAATCTGGCGCACCATCGCTTCTACCTCAGCATTTGTCAATGCTGGCTTGGGATCTGCACTTCCGACTCTCGTGGCATGTCCAGTTCCTACAACAGGAGAGGCTCTTCGGTCTCGGGTAGTAGTCGAGTTTCCTTTCCTTCAACGGTCCCGATCGTTCATAGGACAAGTAGGCTAAAGAAGCTGCAGCTGAGTATAGTGATACTGGGATCCCTGAGGAGAACACAGGATCCTTGCACTGGCAGAAAAATTGGGTCTCTTAAGTTAGGATCGTTGGGTCCTAATACACGGGCCGCATCTTCATGAGATCTCAATGATCCAAATGTCAGTTCTTTAAGATTCTTGGGCCTCTCATACGGCCTCCTCTATCGTGGACGCTCTTCATCCAAAAAGGATGAATGGTTTGCAGCGAGATGATGAGTGGGAGAAGGAGTCCTTTGCCAACGGAGCTCTTCAATCTGCTTACTCATGTCTTTCATGTTCTCTCGCATGGTGACGCTCTCACGTCTCAGGGCTTCTAGGGCATCATTAGTTCTATCCAACATGTCGAGAAGTCGTGAAAAATCCATGTGTGAGAGAGGTCTAGAGGCAGTAGGATGATCACTGGTTGTCGCGGCTGGTATTGGAGCATCTGCAGCGGCTCGAATAGAAGTGCCAGCCTCTGTCATAACCGTTTCAGATCGAGTCGCAACTGTATCTCCGGTTCAGGTCGGGGGGTATTTCCAGATGCATTCAAGCCATCTGTTCGGTTCAGATCACCAAGCTTGGGTCGGATCGGCGACTCGCTACCGGATCGTCTAGGCCCTGAACCATGCCCCCTCGAACTAGTGACCACCATCGCTTGCTGATCTTCACCCGCCTCGTTTTCACAAGGAACTTGTGGTTCCTTTCCTTTTCCTTTGTTCATGATGTCTGATTCTCTTGAGATTAACTAAAGAAAACTTCAGAAATATCGAGAAAGGGAACTAGCTTCTTTGGACTTGAGAATCCAAATAGTAGAACGATAGTCCAAAATGCTGAGAATTCAGATTTCTTAGTGAAAGCACCAAAATATTAGACCAAAAAGTGGTTCTAACACCCAACTAAATGATAATCTAATTAAAATAGAAAGAAAACAAGATTTATAGTGGTTCGGCATTAACGAGCCTACGTCCACTGTGGTACTTCTTTGATTGATGATTTGAATACAAATACAACGATGATTTCCACTCAATCTCACTTATACAATTGATAATCTCCTCCATTTTCGTACTTTTACTCTCCAAGAATTGAGATCAGATCTGAGTTCACTAAGGAAATTCGCTAATAAAGAGTTGGAGTTGATAATTTTCCAAATGATGCCTTGAAATGGAGTGTTAAGGGGTATTTATAGGCTGGAAACTCATCCGGTTCGGGTTCCGCGTGGGGCCCATCTCATGCGTTTTGGACTTGGGAGCCTTGAGATGATGACAACACATTGGTAATGTGGGGGTAATGGAGTGCAACCGTTCTGGGTTTGTAGGAACGTGGTATACAGCTGCTTGTAGTTCCATAATACGGCTCGGACCGGATGGCGAGATGGTGGTTCGGGTCGGATGCTATAGAACTAAACCGACCCGATGAAATTGTTTGGAGCTGATTTTACGGCTCATACGCGTAGAGGAGATGGGGTTCAGATTGAGTTCTCTGAACGGATCCGGAAGCTTGCCTGCTACACTTTTTGCCTTTTAATTCATTTGTTGATCGATTCCTTAACTTTGTTTAGCCTAGCTACAAAGTAGGCTAACACATATATAGTGTTGTATGCATGTATGCATAGTGTTGTTAATAAATCTATGTATAGGTTGACTTAATTGAGGCCCAATTCTTGTTATTAATTTATGTATTACAAGTTTATGTTGTTTGTGTCACAATAGAATTATGTGTATGTACATGTGTTTAATTAATATATAAGAGATTTCATACTTGTTAAGTGATGTTTAGTGGAAATAGAAATAAATAAGTTTATGTTTTATAAAAATTTATTGAAAACTATATTTAATTTTATAACGTATAGTTAGTTCGATTGAATGTTGAAAATATACGTATATGTGATAAATTCCGTTTACGTACAATAGGGATTGAAATTAAGCCTTAGAGTGTTTTTGGCCCTATCTAATAAGTGTTGTATATGATCATTATGTGAATGTTCGTTATGTTAACGGAAATGACATTTATATTCATCATATACAATATTTGTTAGATATGTCCTTTGTATTGGACAAGTTATGAGCACAATAACAAAATTAATTCTCGTAAACCATTTCATTATAAACGGTTCTCAAAATTTTGAAAGCCTTCCTTTATGTTCCCTATGTACACGCAATTGTGTACTGTTCAGGGAACAAAAGCGAAGTGATGCTGAAATTTTGTTGAATCGTTTAAATTGAAAAGATTTACGCAATTTAATTACATTATTGTATTTGTAAAGGAAGGTAGGATGACCCACTAGCAAAAGTGTAAATGATGAATTAACAGAACATTCAAGAATAATAAATTTATTTTAATAAAGTATCAATGCAAATTTTCTCATACTTTTTAATTATATATCTACTTTGGAAAAATGGACAATTATTTTACTAATCGAAGCTGGATGTATAAACTAAGAGAAGCTGATGGCACAATAAATGAACAATTTATTAATGGTGTTGGCGTGTTTATTGATTTTCCCATAAGGGTTGCATGCTATTTTGGAAGAACGATACCAATCTTAAGAATTGTAAAATTTGTAATCAGAAAAGATACAAACCAAGAAAGAAAAAGGGAAAGGAAGTCCCATTTAAATGTATGTGTTATTTACCTATTATTTATGACTTCAAAGGTTATATGCATCTTCTGTAGCTGCGCAACATATGAGATGGCACAGTGTGAGGACACAGGAGGAAGATACATTAACACACCCAGCTGATGGGAAAGCACAAAAGCATTTTGACCACAAATGTCCCGATTTTGCATCCGTTAGCAGTACGGATAGATTTTCACCATTTTCTCAATTTGGTGCTAAATATTCGTCTTGGCCCATAATTGTCACACCTTATAATTTACCTCCGTGGATGTGTATGAAAACTCCTTATATGTTTCCCACAATTGTCATCCCTGGTCCTGATGATTTGACACAAGGAATCAATGTTTATTTACAACCGTTGATTGAAGAATTAAAAAAATTGTGGTACGAATGATAAGAAGCATATGATATTTCACAATAAAAGAAATTTCAAATGTATGTTTCTCTCTTGTGGACAATTAGCGATTTTCCTGCGTATGCAATGCTTTCAGGCTGTCGTCTAGGTTGTCCTTACTGCATGGAAGAAACAAGAGCATTTTCTTTACCTCATGGAAAGAAAATTTCATGGTTTGACTATCATAGATGTTTTCTTTGTACTAATCATCCTTTTAGAAGAAATAAGAATTTTTTACAGCTAATAGGTATGAAACTTTTAGATGACATACGGTAAGGTCAAGTGAAGAAATTTATGAACTTGTAAAGGATTATCCAAAGATACATGAAATCGAAGTACAAACAGAAATTCAAGGTAAATCATTGATTCATAATTGGTACAAACAAAGCATATTTTTAGGGTTGCGTTATTGGAAAAATCTCTTGTTTCGTCGTAACATTGACGTGATGCATAATGAGAAAAAATGTGTTTGAAAATGTATTTAAAACAATTTTGAATGTCAAAGGGAGGATGAAAGATGATTTGAAATCAAGACGTGATATCGAAGTAATATGTAATCGTCATGAGCTTGATGTAAAGCCAGATGACACCAAAACCAAAAGCGTGCTATGCACTAGAAAATAATCAAGTAAAATACTTTTAAAATGGGTGGAAGGATTAAGATTCCCAGATGGAATATCTTCTCATCTTCGTAGATGTGTCGACTATAAAAACAATAAACCTAGCGGGATGAAAAGCCACGATTGTCATGTTATGATGAAAAATTTATTGCCCGTCGCTTTCAAAGAATTGTTACCCATAAAAGTTTGGAATGTTGTAACATAACTTAGTTTGTTCTATAAAGAGCTTTGTTCTACTACATTAAAAATTGATTGTCTACCTAAACTAGAGGAAGAAATCCCTATATTTCTCTGCAAACTGGAAAAATATATTTCCTTTAGGATTTTTCAATTTTATGGATCATTTTCCATTAGAAGCACGTCTTCGAGGGCTTGTGCAATATAGATAGATGTATCCATTTGAAAGGTATGTTAATATTCAGTTAAGTAAATATTGGTTAATGAAATGTATAAAAAAAATTAATTTACAATAATTCTAAACAGGTATTTAAATCATCTAAAGAAAAAAGTGAGACAGAAAGCTGGAGTTGAAGGTTCAATTTGAAAATCATACATCGAAGAAGAAGCTTTGTTTTTTTTTCTCATTATTTTAGTGATCATGTGAACACACATTTGAAAGTACTATGCGTAATGATGAAGGTACTAATTAAGATGATTGTCAACCGACTTTATCTATTTACAAAAAACATGGTCGGCCTTCTGGTAGATTTGTGGAATCAAGACTGGATGATAGGGATTATAATGCAGCACACATATATTATTCTCAATTGCACTGAAGTTGCACCATTCATTAGGTAATGAACTTATATCATTTATACATGTACTGTATCTTTAATCATGATGTAACATTTGTCCTTTAATTGCAACATTTATGAATCACAACATCCAAACGGCGATATCAGCAAAGAATTCGTAACTTGGTTTACTAATTACGTTTTTGATTCAACAAATTGTGTTGTGGATGAAGGATTGAAACATTTAGCAATGGGACCACACAGGAAAGTCAATACATATCCAATATTCTTTGTCAATGGATATATGTTTAATACCAAAGAATATGGCGCTGAAAAACTTACTAACAATAGCGGTGTATTTGTTAAAGTTAGTGATGATTTGAATGACCATATAAATGATTTTTATGGCGTACTAACCCAGATTTTTCAATTGACATATTTCATAAGACCCACAGAGGAAGTATCTTTGTTTAGATGCACCTGGTTCAGCAACGTTCCAGGTTCTGGATTCAACGTGCACCCAAAATATAATCTTATAGAAATAAAACATACTTCGCGTTATTATAAGTACGATCCTTTTGTACTTGCCAAATAAGCTCTTCAAGTATATTACGCTCCATATCCATCTATAATAAGAGACAAAATAGATTGGTCAGCTGTTTTTAAAACAAAGGCAAGCTTTACATTTGACGTATGTAATATTCCCAACGAATAAGCTTATCAAGCAGATGTCGAGGAAAATAGTGGAATAGTAATAACCGATGATCAAATAGAGTTTGGACCTTTGAACAATGAAATAAATGCATTAATTGAAGCATTTGAGGCTACAAATGAACCATATATAAAGGAGGAAATAGAGTCAGAATCCGAAAGTGATGAGGAATAACCAATAATCCTCATTTTAAAAAGGAAATTTTATGTTATGTCATGTCATACTGCTTGTTATAATGTGATAATTTTATGTTATGTCATGTCATATTATTTATATCGCATCGTCTTATGTTATGTCATGCTATTTGTTTTACATAGCCTTTTATGTTATGTTATATTGTTGTCTGTAACAGGTATGACCTCACACGGTACTCCAGTAGGTGGCGATGGCAGTGGTCCATCGCAGGAGCTAGCACGTCCTCCAGTATGGCTTAAGCCGAAATCAAACAAAGGGTAAGTATTAAGTTTCTAGTATACATGTAATTTCTTTACAATAAATTGTATAAATATATATATTGTATCTATGAAATGTTTTTTTTTCGTTTAACACGGGAGGTTTGAGCTAGAGCCTTTAAACACAGTCTTCAATATATCAAAATGCGTTTATCAGGCTCGTATGACTACATGTTGTCCCACGTGGACATCGATACCTGACATTGTCAAGGAGACAATCTAGTATGATTTTCTGATACATGTGATATATCATTTATTACATTAAGTAGTCATACTCCTATTTGATCAGTTCATATTTATGTTATTTTAACAAAAATGAAGGGAGTTGTGGATCTCTAGGAGACGTATATGGACCTCATCAAGCGCCACTGGAACAACAAAGTAGCCAAAAATTAAAGAGAAACAATGAATAGCACAAAATCAGGTGGGAAAAGACCGAATTGGATGAGCGATAAGGTGTGGGACAAACTATATACTTATTGGAATAATAATAAGGAGTTTTATGTAAATTTACTACATATTTATATTAAAAAAAATTCACTCAATTAATATATAAATTAGAATAAAACATTTTTTTAAATTTAAATGTATATGCCAAGTCTGCAAGAAATGCGGCAAACAGGAACAAGAAGCCGGTTACACATCGTGGTGGTTCTAAGTCGTTCTAGCACCATCGCGAGGACCTGGTATATTTATTAATTACATAATTAAAGATTTTAATTTATAATTAAGTTGTTAAAAGTTATAGTTGATTTAACTTTAAGTTCTTATATATATATATATATATATATATATATATTTCAGGAGAAACAGTGTGGTGTTCATGTGTCGTACTGGAATGTTTTTCAGCATACACATGCATTGAGTTACATAGACGACACATGCTCGGTTTTCTACTCTTGGGACCACGATGCCAAAGCGCATGAAGCATATGTATGTATAACATAGTTAATTTATAGTTATAATTTAATTAAAATAGTGTTATCTAAGTTCAATTGTATTTTGTTTAACAGGATAAATTTAAGCAACAAAGGGCACGTATGTTTGAGGAGACCGGGAGGACCGAGTTGACTATCGAGGATGAGGATAGGATTTTTGATGCAGTCATGGATTCAACTACCTAGAACAGACGCTATGATTTGGCAATTTAGCGGTAATAGAAACAAAAATTTATAATAAAAACTAAAATTTACTCGAATCGCTATTATGCAATATTGAAAATATAAAATTATATACAACTTATGTCATTTCAACATTCGTACTAGAGGGCTCAGGACAAGGAGGAGCTCGCACAACTATGAGCCCAGATTGCAGAGCTTCATGAGCGTGATCGTCGCCGCGAAGAGCAGTGGAGAAGCTTAACCAGCGTCCGGCGGAGTTCATTGCCCCGTACGGTATGCCACCTTCAACTTCCAAAGGAGAGAGTTGAGGTTAGTTTTTTTTGATGTTATATACCCTTTGAGAGTGGGTAAGGACTAGGCTAGATACATTATGATGGTTTTTTTATACATATTGATTTGTGATTGGTGATGATGATGGTTTGGAGGTGGTTTAGACATAGTTTTTTGTATATATTGATTCTTGATTGGAGGTGATGGTTTGGACCTAGTTTTAGTATATATTGATGCTTGGTTGATGATTTATTATGTAAATATTGGTTTATGTTATGTGTTTTGCATGTTTTGTGTTTGATTTTGGTATAATACTATGTTTGGGGATATATGTTATTGGGAATGTGATGTATATGCTCGAATTGGAGCAGTTTCGATATATATATATATATATAGTGTGTGTGGCTGGAAGCTTGTGGTTTGAATTCTAAAAAAAAAATACCTAGATTTCCAACGACTTCCAATGGTTGGAAATGGCTTACAGGTCCATATGTTTCAACAGCTTCCAACGGCCTTTTTCAACATTTTCCAATAGTTTCCAATGGCTAGCTGGCCAGACAAAAAAGACACGTGGCCAATTTTTACGGTTGGAAGCCGTTGGAAAGTATGTGTTGATGGCATTGGAAGTCATTGAAAACTGTTGATCTGTATACCAACGGCACTATCAACGGCGTTCCAATGGCTGCCAACGGCCCCCTGCCATTGGAATCCACTGTTCCTCTTGTAGGGCACGATGCTCATTTTTTTATTTCGTTACTTGATGCAATTTTCTATGAAAAAAAAACTGAAGCCTAAGGTAATATTACCTCTGATAAGATTTGGTGCATTCTTAAGAGGTTTTTGGGGACAAAGTAGTTGACTTGGAAGATGTGAAGAGGCAACAACAAGAAATTGTCGAAATTCTTTGCCATTTGAGATGATATTTCCACCGGCTTTCTTTGACATAATGGTTCACTTGACGGTTCACTTATGCAGGAAAGTTAAGTACATTGGACCTCTACACGTTCGATGTATGTTTCCAATTCAGCGTTATCTAGCTAAACTCAAATCTTACGTGCGCAACAGATCTAAACCAGAAGGTTCCATCGCCAAAGGTTCCCTAGCGGAAGAATGCTTGACATTCTGCTCAAGATTCTTAATTGGTGATGCAATACCTAACTTTGAAAGTTGTCCATAAAATATGGAATATGCTATTAGTACAAGAAGAAATAAGGATGGAAAAGCTATTCTTTTAAAAGAATCTGAGTGGATGGCATGTCGTCGGTACATTCTATTCAATTGTGGTAACGATGAAATAGAGAAATTAAAAGAGTAATTTTTTAGGTTCTAATTTTATTCTAGCTAGTACTAAAAATTAGAACATTTCTTTATTGATATTAATATCATCATAATTGTTCCAGGGAACATCAAGCTTTAATTGATGGTAATGCAATACCGAGAAGATATAAAAGAGAGAGCACATACTGAAGAATTCTAGAAATGGCTGAAGGATGAGGTTGGGAAAAAAGAGGACATTCCGAAAGACTTACAAGTGCTTGCAATAGGCCCTAATCAGGCAGCTAGGAAATTTAGTGGAAATGTTATTAATGGATACGGATTCCATACAAAATTCAGAGATGCTAAGTGCAAAGCACAGAATAGTGGTGTATTCTTGAATGCCTTGACCACTAGCTTCGCAAGTTCTAAAGAGCAAAATCCATTGGTTGGTAATATTAGTTACTACGACGCAAAATGAAGAAATAATAAAAATTGATTGTTAGGGGGAAATTTCAGTGGTTTTATTTAAGTGTTGCTGGTACCAAGAAGAGAAAGATTTGTATGGGATGACTCGAGTTAATTTTAATAGATTGTGCCAGAAATCTGATCCGTATGTTATGGCTTCACAAGTACAAGTATTTTATGTATAAGATCCAACTAATATGACACTTTATAATGTTATCAAGAAATTGCTAAGGGAATGGTGTGATGTCGAAAAAGAAATTGAAAATGAAGATGTGTAACGACCCAGATTTTTGAACAGTTTATTTTAAATATTTAGTATGGTTTTAAATATTGAATATATAATATAAATGAATTTTTTTGAATTTATCGATTTAATAATCGATATACGATTTAATATCGGTTGTGTTAGATAGCGGTTGTGTCAATCGTTATGTTGAATAGCGGTTCAGGACTTTAAAATAAGGGACTGTGATATATTTTAGTTTTAATTAAACACAAAATTTAAATCAAATACATCAAGCCGACCTATATTTTCATATACATCAGCCACCCTAGACAAAAAAATCGCGCAGACCTATTTTATACATCGAGCAACGATTTCTGCCTCCCCCCTTCAATGTCTAGCAGACATAAAATTTAATGGCTTCAGTACTGTTAGTTCCTCCCTGCGCCTATATAATGAACCGCAACCTTCATATCTCCTCACTCTAAAATTAGTTCGATCCCCTACCTTTCATTTTTCATTCGCAGTCAATAATAAAATCCTCCGATCAAAATGAAGAATGAAATCTAAGCAAAATCACAAACCGCGATTTGTTTTTTTCCTCAGAAGCTCGAAGCCACCCAGGGGGAGATCGCGATTTCGGAAAAAGGGTGCGCGATGGGTTCTCTTGTCTGAGATCTCGGAGTTCTGAAGCCCGACTGCAACTGACGAGGGGCTCGCGATTATGGTCGGATGAAGGGGGCGACAGTGAGGGTTAGCGTCATCGATGAACTGGAGTTCGGTATTGGGATTTGAGGAGTTCGACAGTGAAAGGTTTGGTGGAATTCGACGATGCGAGGTGTAGTTGTCTTCTTCGAGGCTCCAGGTCAAAATCGAGTTTCGTGAAGCAAGACAAACTGTTGTTCTTTGGTGAAGAGTTATGGCGGTGGGTTCGCAAGTGTAAGAGGGGAGTACGGCTGTTCTTGGGGGCGACGTGGGTGAACTGGAGGTCGACGCTGACCTTGGGAGGTGCGGTGGTGTGATCAAAGAGGCTGACTGATATGGTTGGTTTAAAGCAGAATT
The DNA here is from genome assembly GCA_030737875.1 of Allium sativum. Lineage (NCBI taxonomy): Eukaryota > Viridiplantae > Streptophyta > Magnoliopsida > Asparagales > Amaryllidaceae > Allium > Allium sativum. The sequence goes on from CM060917.1 coordinate 17,917,737, forward strand.
AGAAAAAAGGTAATTTAATTTTTATTTCGATAGATTTAATAATAAATGTCATATTAAAATATATATATATATATAATTTATTTATTCATTAAGTAGTTAATTGATTGAAATAATGAAGTCAAACAAAAACTGAAATTTGATTTCTAAATTAATTTAGTAAGCTGTTTAAAATAAATAGGAATTAGCAATTTAATTAGTTAACTATGGTATAATCAGGTAATTAAAATTTATCATCTTGTTATATAAGGTTTATTTATGAGATTATTCGAGTTGGGTTCGTAGCTGGGATTCTAGAAGTGGTTTGGAATTTGTCAGAGCCAGCTGTGAATTTATGAAAATCTAGACTTTGAATATCCGGCAAAAAGGAAAATCCCCGGTGAGTAAATCTCACTCACCTTTTATTTCTAATTATTTTTATTTCGTTAAAAATAATTGTCTGTTGCTTGTGTGAATGTTTTATGGTTGTTTTACATATATTAGTTATTTAGGCTATATATATATATATATTGGGTTGATTAATTGGTTGGATTCCCGCAGTCTCATTAGCGGATGCCCGCAGTTTCATAGCGGATGATTACCCTATACGCCCCACGCTGTGATTAGTGGATGACCTTCTATACCGCGATATTCTGCCACGAAGCAGAATGGGTATTATTTATGTGCTAACATCTGTGGATGCAGGAAAACAGGTTGGAGGAATCCAACTGGATTCCTCAAAAATATATTATTTGTTTGTTGTTTGTTTGATTTCATATATATCCATATATGATGTGTTAAAACCAAATGATTGAAATTGGGTGATTTGATTGTTTTAAATATCACTGGGCCAATTGAAAGGATATTTGAGATTTAAAAAGGGAAAATTCTATTTTTAAATAGAATTTGAATTTTAAATGGAAATGAAAATATAAACTTGTTTTTGAAAAATAAAACAAGTAGTTTCTTCATAAACGAAGTTTATAAACAATTCTTTTATAACGAAGTTATAAATGAAGTAAAAAGAATTATCATTTGATAATTCAGAAATAGAAATACAAGTGTGAAATTGAAATTCGAAATGAAATTTCAAAACAGGATGTGAAAGGAAATTTTTAAATATATAACTCAAATGAAATTTGAGTATAACATTTGAATTTTAAAGGGAGTTTAAATATTTGAATTTTAAAAGGAGATTGAATATTAGAAATTCAAATAGAAGTTCAAATAGAATTTGAATAGACGAAATTAGAATGAAAAATAGAATTTGAATTCAAGGAATTAAAATAAAATTTGAATTCAAAGGAATTCGAATAAAGAAATTCAAATAGAGATTTGAATGTAGAATTTCAAAATAGAATTTGAAATATAGTATTTCAAAGAAGAATTCAAATATGAAATTTGAATAGAGATTTGAAATAGAAATTCGAGTATTGAATTTGAACATGGAATTGAATATAGAAATTCAAGTAGAAATTTGAATATGAAATTTCAAAATAGAATTTGAAATAAACTTTGAAATAGGATTTTCGAAGTAGAATGGGAAATGGAATTTCAAATAGGATTTCAAAAAAAGGGAAATCCAAATGGTTTTGAAATGGAATTTGAATTCAAGGGAATTCAAATAGATTTGAGTGAAGGAATTCAAATGGTGTTAGAAATAAGTTTGAATATTAGAATTCAAAATGGGGTTGGAGATGAATTTGAATATTGGAATTCAAATGGAAATGGAAATGAAATTTGAATATAAGAGATTCAAATTGAATTCAAATAGGATTTAATCTATGGGATTTGAATATGAAATTCAAATGGGTTTTAAACTATGGAATTTTGAATATAGAATTTAAAAAGGAGTTTGAATATTTGAATTCCAATAGAATTCAAATATAGAAATGGGAATATAAAAGTTCAAATGGAATTTAAATATAGAATTTGAATAAGAAAATTCAAATGAATTCAAGTATTGAATTTGAATTGAAATAGAAATTCAAGTATTGAATTTGAATATCCAATAGAAAAGGAATTGGGATTTGAAATATAGAATTCAAAAGTGAGATTGGAATTTGAATCAAGGAATTCAAATAGAGTTAAAATGGAATTGAATTCATTTTTAAGAAGTTTAAAAGTTTATATATAATTAAAACGAGCTCGCCGCAGCGCTGCAGTTCGTAAATTAGCGACTCGAACTTCAATTGAGTATACAGAACTCAATTGAAGTCGAAATTCTTTGAAACAAGAAACGTCAGGACCGATTTGATAATAGCTTTCTAATGAAAGAGAAAAATATGAATTTCGTCGTATAGATTTTGAGTTATGTCAAAATCAAATTTTCAGAAAAACAGCGCCAGAATCGTTTTAAAACCATAACGGTTTATTTCATTTTATAAAAGGATTTTAAGCAAATAAAATCCGAATTTCTATTTAGAAAATTTCAGATTTGAGTTATAAATTATATGTGAACTCAAGTGAAGTAATGAATTTGATTTTGAAACAGAAATCAGATTTTTGACTTTGAATAGAACTAACTAATTTGAATAGTAATTAGTTAAATGGGATTTTGAATTGATATGGGGCCTTGAATAAGTGAATTCGATTTGAAAATTTATATTCGAAATCAAAAGGGAAACTAGAATTGGAAACTTGAAATTCAATTTGGATATAAGCTAATTAAATATTTTGTTTAAACATGTTATGTTCAAACAAAGAAGGGAAATAGGCAAGATGACTAATTAAAGAATAATTGAGCGAAACTGAATTCAAACGATTCGAAATTGAATTCAAACGAATAGATTGAGTTGAATTGAATTGGAAACAGGTGAACAGGTGTTAGACAGGTATGGGATGAGGTATATGAAGTTTATAAACGTAATGCTCGACAAAAAGGTACATGTTTAATTCATATATGGGTTTTATGCGCCGTATCGGCAAGCCGCTTGGCTTTTCCTTTTTCTTTTGATTGGGGAAGATACCGGGATGCTATTTGAAATTTCCCGATGCTCCCGATACAGGGGAGGTTATGGCGAATTTTTCCGGGAATTTAAGGAGTTAGAATATTTTTAAGAAATTTGACAATTAGAAATCTATATATCGATATATATATATAGAATTCGATAAGGAAACGAAATCAAAAATAGCGTAAAGGGCCAATATGGTTATTGAAATATTTGGATAACAAATATTGATAAGAGAATGGAGAAGAGATTTAATTAATGAAATATTAATTAAAGAGCCCAGTGATTTGTTTGATATGTTTGGATGTACACTTATTTTTATTCGATAGTTAAATCACAGACTATCGAAGTTTTGACCATCGTTGTCAATATGGAGAGACCGGTTGGATTATTATCCGAAGAACCACTCCGTATCGGCATAAGCGTTTGCGAACCAAGTATGCTGGATATATTGAAGACGGAGTAAAGTGCAAGGGCTTTTTCTATTAATAGAAATGGTGCCTTCGGTTTCGTTCAATCCCAGAACGAACGTAAATGGACGAATGTCTGACAGAGTATTTCCAATGATCAAATGGGTTGGTCTGTATAAATATATATGGTTGCAACGGATTTATCCCTTAGCATAATATCCAGAATATTTGTGCAAACTCAACTAGTGATTAACGGATCTGATGATGTGGCATTCAAAGTGATTGTGTTATCAAGGAATGGTAAGTAATCGTAGCCTCAAGCCTCAACAACCGGGAAAGGAAAAAAATCGGGCAGGCAGCATGGCTATGTGGGTCGCACCCATTAAGGTGTATAATCACCTATCTAGAGAAATTCCTTTTGTTTCTAAATCTATCGATTCTGCCCATTCGGGAAACGGTGGTTTGAGTCCAACCGTTGGTGATATACATTCGATACACTCAAGCGAAATGAGTGGTCGGTCATGTGTGGGCCGGGTTGCAAGATGTTCTTGTTGAACCCAGGTGTATTCGCCTCTAGAGATACATCATCGGAAGGTGGTCCCATACCTTGTCATGTTGGAAATCCAATCTCCAATAAGCGCCATGCGGTTTTAATTATATACTATATATGTGGAGTGTGAGATGCAAGCGTTCTGCTATTTGGTTATTTACTTGATATAGACATTATTATAATATCACTGAATTTTCGTATCAAAATGGTTTGGGTTATAGTAAGGTAAAAACCGTCCATGTTTATGTGTGGGCTGGTCTTACTATTATCTTTTCTTTTGAAAGGAATTTTAAAGTTAAACAAATGGTTGGAGTTTACCCACACCAGTCCCATGACTGACCCAGAGTTTATTTTGTTTGTTTTCCCTAAACTCTTGGGTGCCCAAATTTGTACGGGCAGTCAAGTAGTTAGGATTTTTCAGATTCCCTTGGAAGAGCTGGAAGCAGGAGGCTTCACCAGTTAGATATAGACTATCATATATTCCGCTGTGGACCTTGTTTGTATCTGGAAACAGGTGTTTATAACTGTTCCAGAAATGACTGTTGTGCTCTGATGATGGTATGTATATAAAGTTACTGATTTGTATTTCAAAAGTTATATTATAAAATATATTTTATTCGTTCCGCTGTGAGTTGTGATCTTCGTTTTTCTTCTATTCTAATATTTCTTTCTTTCTATTTCTCATCCTCTAATTTCTTTCTAATAATGGTTCGTATTTCTGTGTTATTTGGGTTGGACGTGTAGTGTTATTAGTCAACTCAGATAGCACGGATTTGCGGGTCGTTACAGTTGGTATCAGAGCTGGTTGCTTAATTGGTACGGATGATAGGGGGTTCTCGCTTCGCGTTAGGTGGCGAACGGGAGACTCTTACCCCTACATCTTCCGACAATGTGGGTTGGTCGAGTCGAGAGGCTGGCCGTAAAAGCAGTTCTGAGGTATCTCTGTAAGCCACGCTGGGAGGTTAGCCCAGTGCCGAGGGAGGAGAGGATGGTTGAAAAGCCTACTCGAATCCCGGGGTCTTTACAGTTGGTATCGGAGCTTAGGTCGAGCGAACACCTAGGCTTGTGTGGCATGTGCTCATTAGAGATAGGGTCAGTAGTACCCTAGAATGAGTTGAGTGTATAATACGAGAGAGCGTATTTGTTAGTTGATATAAAAATTATTTTATATTGTGTTGGCTAGTCTGTGAGTGGTTTATGAATTCTGGTCGAATCGTGGGACGCCACGAAGTCGATAGGGATTTCTAAACACTTGAACAGAAAATACGACATGATATTGTTTTCAAGTGGGTAAATGAAATAATTTTACCCAAATTTCTATTTTTATATAGAAGGAATAATTTTCTGAAATTATTATCTTATATGAATGTGTTGAATTGTTAGGATTATAATCAAACGAGATTATAAAAATTGGAATGGTTATGGATGACCAAATATAACTTGTATATGAATGAAATATAAAAATGAGATGAATTAGAATTAAATTCAAACCAGAATTAAGAATTCAAAATCCTGGGAAGTTGAAAAATATTTTTTCAAAGTATATTGAATATAGGTTTGTTTTAAAAGGATTTGAAAGAAAATCATTTTAGATGAATTTTGAAATAATAAAGCACTGAACTCACTTCAGTGGCTGGGAAATAATACTGATGATGATTGCAACATCATCAGTGTTCATTTCCGAGTTTCTAAGTGATGAATTGCTACCTTAGAAAAGTTTTGATGGAAATTTGTTTTGAAAGAAAACAAGTAGATTGAAAATTCAAATGTTTTGAATTGAAATGAAAATAAATATAAGTATACATTTATGTGATTTCAGAAGAATTTGAAATGAAAACCCTGGGATTTGGATTCTGGAATTAAAATTTAACTTAAGCAAGTTAAATAGTTCAGGGTGAATCAATTGACTAGAATCAATTTGAGTTAGTTAATAGAACATAGATTGGATATGAATGGATTGATCGTAGATCATTCAAATTAAATGAAGGAAGACCAAAAGTTTTGGTGGAATTAAATATGTTGAAATATAAGGAGGTGAGTTTCAACATAAAGGAGTTTTGAAAAGTAATAGGTTTGTACCATGTTCCTACTTTAGCAATTTCGAGGACGAAATTATTTTAAGGGGGGAAGAATGTAACGACCCAGATTTTTGAACAGTTTATTTTAAATATTTAGTATGGTTTTAAATATTGAATATATAATATAAATGAATTTTTTTGAATTTATCGATTTAATAATCGATATACGATTTAATATCGGTTGTGTTAGATAGCGGTTGTGTCAATCGTTATGTTGAATAGCGGTTCAGGACTTTAAAATAAGGGACTGTGAGATATTTTAGTTTTAATTAAACACAAAATTTAAATCAAATACATCAAGCCGACCTATATTTTCATATACATCAGCCACCCTAGATAAAAAAATCGCGCAGACCTATTTTATACATCGAGCAACGATTTCTGCCTCCCCCCTTCAATGTCTAGCAGACATAAAATTTAATGGCTTCAGTACTGTTAGTTCCTCCCTGCGCCTAAATAATGAACCGCAACCTTCATATCTCCTCACTCTAAAATCAGTTCGATCCCCTACCTTTCATTTTTCATTCGCAGTCAATAATAAAATCCTCCGATCAAAATGAAGAATGAAATCTAAGCAAAATCACAAACCGCGATTTGTTTTTTTTCCTCAGAAGCTCGAAGCCACCCAGGGGGAGATCGCGATTTCGGAAAAAGGGTGCACGATGGGTTCTCTTGTCTGAGATCTCGGAGTTCTGAAGCCCGACTGCAACTGACGAGGGGCTCGCGATTATGGTCGGATGAAGGGGGCGACAGTGAGGGTTAGCGTCATCTGGAGTTCGGTATTGGGATTTGAGGAGTTCGACAGTGAAAGGTTTGGTGGAATTCGACGATGCGAGGTGTAGTTGTCTTCTTCGAGGCTCCAGGTCAAAATCGAGTTTCGTGAAGCAAGACAGACTGTTGTTCTTTGGTGAAGAGTTGTGGCGGTGGGTTCGCAAGTGTAAGAGGGGAGTACGGCTGTTCTTGGGGGCGACGTGGGTGAACTGGAGGTCGACGCTGACCTTGGGAGGTGCGGTGGTGTGATCAAAGAGGCTGACTGATATGGTTGGTTTAAAGCAGAATTAGAAAAAAGGTAATTTAATTTTTATTTCGATAGATTTAATAATAAATGTCATATTAAAATATATATATAATTTATTTATTCATTAAGTAGTTAATTGATTGAAATAATGAAGTCAAACAAAAACTGAAATTTGATTTCTAAATTAATTTAGTAAGCTGTTTAAAATAAATAGGAATTAGCAATTTAATTAGTTAACTATGGTATAATCAGGTAATTAAAATTTATCATCTTGTTATATAAGGTTTATTTATGAGATTATTCGAGTTGGGTTCGTAGCTGGGATTCTAGAAGTGGTTTGGAATTTGTCAGAGCCAGCTGTGAATTTATGAAAATCTAGACTTTGAATATCCGGCAAAAAGGAAAATCCCCGGTGAGTAAATCTCACTCACCTTTTATTTCTAATTATTTTTATTTCGTTAAAAATAATTGTCTGTTGCTTGTGTGAATGTTTTATGGTTGTTTTACATATATTAGTTATTTAGGCTATATATATATATTGGGTTGATTGATTGGTTGGATTCCCGCAGTCTCATTAGCGGATGCCCGCAGTTTCATAGCGGATGATTACCCTATACGCCCCACGCTATGATTAGTGGATGACCTTCTATACCGCGATATTCTGCCACGAAGCAGAATGGGTATTATTTATGTGCTAACATCTGTGGATGCAGGAAAACAGGTTGGAGGAATCCAACTGGATTCCTCAAAAATATATTATTTGTTTGTTGTTTGTTTGATTTCATATATATTCATATATGATGTGTTAAAACCAAATGATTGAAATTGGGTGATTTGATTGTTTTAAATATCACTGGGCCAATTGAAAGGATATTTGAGATTTAAAAAGGGAAAATTCTATTTTTAAATAGAATTTGAATTTTAAATGGAAATGAAAATATAAACTTGTTTTTGAAAAATAAAACAAGTAGTTTCTTCATAAACGAAGTTTATAAACAATTCTTTTATAACGAAGTTATAAATGAAGTAAAAAGAATTATCATTTGATAATTCAGAAATAGAAATACAAGTGTGAAATTGAAATTCGAAATGAAATTTCAAAACAGGATGTGAAAGGAAATTTTTAAATATATAACTCAAATGAAATTTGAGTATAACATTTGAATTTTAAAGGGAGTTTAAATATTTGAATTTTAAAAGGAGATTGAATATTAGAAATTCAAATAGAAGTTCAAATAGAATTTGAATAGACGAAATTAGAATGAAAAATAGAATTTGAATTCAAGGAATTAAAATAAAATTTGAATTCAAAGGAATTCGAATAAAGAAATTCAAATAGAGATTTGAATGTAGAATTTCAAAATAGAATTTGAAATATAGTATTTCAAAGAAGAATTCAAATATGAAATTTGAATAGAGATTTGAAATAGAAATTCGAGTATTGAATTTGAACATGGAATTGAATATAGAAATTCAAGTAGAAATTTGAATATGAAATTTCAAAATAGAATTTGAAATAAACTTTGAAATAGGATTTTCGAAGTAGAATGGGAAATGGAATTTCAAATAGGATTTCAAAAAAAGGGAAATCCAAATGGTTTTGAAATGGAATTTGAATTCAAGGGAATTCAAATAGATTTGAGTGAAGGAATTCAAATGGTGTTAGAAATAAGTTTGAATATTAGAATTCAAAATGGGGTTGGAGATGAATTTGAATATTGGAATTCAAATGGAAATGGAAATGAAATTTGAATATAAGAGATTCAAATTGAATTCAAATAGGATTTAATCTATGGGATTTGAATATGAAATTCAAATGGGTTTTAAACTATGGAATTTTGAATATAGAATTTAAAAAGGAGTTTGAATATTTGAATTCCAATAGAATTCAAATATAGAAATGGGAATATAAAAGTTCAAATGGAATTTAAATATAGAATTTGAATAAGAAAATTCAAATGAATCCAAGTATTGAATTTGAATTGAAATAGAAATTCAAGTATTGAATTTGAATAGCCAATAGAAAAGGAATTGGGATTTGAAATATAGAATTCAAAAGTGAGATTGGAATTTGAATCAAGGAATTCAAATAGAGTTAAAATGGAATTGAATTCATTTTTAAGAAGTTTAAAAGTTTATATATAATTAAAACGAGCTCGCCGCAGCGCTGCAGTTCGTAAATTAGCGACTCGAACTTCAATTGAGTATACAGAACTCAATTGAAGTCGAAATTCTTTGAAACAAGAAACGTCAGGACCGATTTGATAATAGCTTTCTAATGAAAGAGAAAAATATGAATTTCGTCGTATAGATTTTGAGTTATGTCAAAATCAAATTTTCAGAAAAACAGCGCCAGAATCGTTTTAAAACCATAACGGTTTATTTCATTTTATAAAAGGATTTTAAGCAAATAAAATCCGAATTTCTATTTAGAAAATTTCAGATTTGAGTTATAAATTATATGTGAACTCAAGTGAAGTAATGAATTTGATTTTGAAACAGAAATCAGATTTTTGACTTTGAATAGAACTAACTAATTTGAATAGTAATTAGTTAAATGGGATTTTGAATTGATATGGGGCCTTGAATAAGTGAATTCGATTTGAAAATTTATATTCGAAATCAAAAGGGAAACTAGAATTGGAAACTTGAAATTCAATTTGGATATAAGCTAATTAAATATTTTGTTTAAACATGTTATGTTCAAACAAAGAAGGGAAATAGGCAAGATGACTAATTAAAGAATAATTGAGCGAAACTGAATTCAAACGATTCGAAATTGAATTCAAACGAATAGATTGAGTTGAATTGAATTGGAAACAGGTGAACAGGTGTTAGACAGGTATGGGATGAGGTATATGAAGTTTATAAACGTAATGCTCGACAAAAAGGTACATGTTTAATTCATATATGGGTTTTATGCGCCGTATCGGCAAGCCGCTTGGCTTTTCCTTTTTCTTTTGATTGGGGAAGATACCGGGATGCTATTTGAAATTTCCCGATGCTCCCGATACAGGGGAGGTTATGGCGAATTTTTCCGGGAATTTAAGGAGTTAGAATATTTTTAAGAAATTTGACAATTAGAAATCTATATATCGATATATATATAGAATTCGATAAGGAAACGAAATCAAAAATAGCGTAAAGGGCCAATATGGTTATTGAAATATTTGGATAACAAATATTGATAAGAGAATGGAGAAGAGATTTAATTAATGAAATATTAATTAAAGAGCCCAGTGATTTGTTTGATATGTTTGGATGTACACTTATTTTTATTCGATAGTTAAATCACAGACTATCGAAGTTTTGACCATCGTTGTCAATATGGAGAGACCGGTTGGATTATTATCCGAAGAACCACTCCGTATCGGCATAAGCGTTTGCGAACCAAGTATGCTGGATATATTGAAGACGGAGTAAAGTGCAAGGGCTTTTTCTATTAATAGAAATGGTGCCTTCGGTTTCGTTCAATCCCAGAACGAACGTAAATGGACGAATGTCTGACAGAGTATTTCCAATGATCAAATGGGTTGGTCTGTATAAATATATATGGTTGCAACGGATTTATCCCTTAGCATAATATCCAGAATATTTGTGCAAACTCAACTAGTGATTAACGGATCTGATGATGTGGCATTCAAAGTGATTGTGTTATCAAGGAATGGTAAGTAATCGTAGCCTCAGGCCTCAACAACCGGGAAAGGACAAAAATCGGGCAGGCAGCATGGCTATGTGGGTCGCACCCATTAGGGTGTATAATCACCTATCTAGAGAAATTCCTTTTGTTTCTAAATCTATCGATTCTGCCCATTCGGGAAACGGTGGTTTGAGTCCAACCGTTGGTGATATACATTCGATACACTCAAGCGAAATGAGTGGTCGGTCATGTGTGGGCCGGGTTGCAAGATGTTCTTGTTGAACCCAGGTGTATTCGCCTCTAGAGATACATCATCGGAAGGTGGTCCCATACCTTGTCATGTTGGAAATCCAATCTCCAATAAGCGCCATGCGGTTTTAATTATATACTATATATGTGGAGTGTGAGATGCAAGCGTTCTGCTATTTGGTTATTTACTTGATATAGACATTATTATAATATCACTGAATTTTCGTATCAAAATGGTTTGGGTTATAGTAAGGTAAAAACCGTCCATGTTTATGTGTGGGCTGGTCTTACTATTATCTTTTCTTTTGAAAGGATTTTTAAAGTTAAACAAATGGTTGGAGTTTACCCACACCAGTCCCATGACCGACCCAGAGTTTATTTTGTTTGTTTTCCCTAAACTCTTGGGTGCCCAAATTTGTACGGGCAGTCAAGTAGTTAGGATTTTTCAGATTCCCTTGGAAGAGCTGGAAGCAGGAGGCTTCACCAGTTAGATATAGACTATCATATATTCCGCTGTGGACCTTGTTTGTATCTGGAAACAGGTGTTTATAACTGTTCCAGAAATGACTGTTGTGCTCTGATGATGGTATGTATATAAAGTTACTGATTTGTATTTCAAAAGTTATATTATAAAATATATTTTATTCGTTCCGCTGTGAGTTGTGATCTTCGTTTTTCTTCTATTCTAATATTTCTTTCTTTCTATTTCTCATCCTCTAATTTATTTCTAATAATGGTTCGTATTTCTGTGTTATTTGGGTTGGACGTGTAGTGTTATTAGTCAACTCAGATAGCACGGATTTGCGGGTCGTTACAAGATGATTCGGTTTTACATGATATTCAATGTGGTTATGGAATAGGAAATCAAACTAGTGACGTTAGGTGGTATAGAGATGATATCCCGACTACATAAATCCTCATTTCGCCTAGCATAACAGAGGAAACTACCACTTGATTCCTATGTAGCAAATTTGATCAAGTGACTTCTATTTATGTATTGGTTCTTAATTAAGTAATGACTTCTGCATTAATTGATTTTCATAATTAATTTACTAATTTTTATTTACTTGACTGCTTGTAAGTTATTCTAATTATATGTGTTCCCTTATTGTTTCTAGTGCTTTGTATACCTGCATACACATATGTACTTCTATACCTGGCCATTTTATTATTTCATATCATGCTTCCAATGTAAACTCACCATTCTGTATCCGTTCTGTATAGGATGGGGGAATCCATGCACCTCACATTTCATCACAAGGGTACATTTCAGAAGGCATAATATGTTGGTAGAACCATTACCGTGGTAAGGGGCGTTGATCCTGATTGCTTCTCGTACACAGTGCTCATGGAGTTTGTGAAGGATGACCTTTTCTACAAAGAAATAGGAGGAATTTATATGAGAAAACATGAGAAAGGTGGGTGGAAGTTAGTGACGAATGATGCGGACCTCTCCGAATTTGTCAGTGGAGCTAACAGTGGTGGGAACTTGGATTTTTATATCGACAACGTTGTCGATATTGCAATTGAGCCACTGAAGCAAATGCAGCCACATGTAATCATTCGGCCAAGGCCACTGGATCTGGTTACAGGTGTATATAAATGACTAGATAATATGATTTACAGATTGTGATATTTTGATATAGCAAAAAAATTGATTATGATATTATATCATGTAAAGATCATGATTATAATATCATTGTATTGTTGCAGCTACAAAACCACTGAAACGACATTTCGTGACTACTCATCAACTACAACAGAACCAAAAAATCAAGAAGTTAACTAAAGTCAATAGTCCTGGGAAGTCAGCATGGCTTAATAGCAATGCAACTATGAATCTAAAGGTAGTTGAGGTGAACAGTCCTAGGAAGTCGACACGGTTGAATAATCTAGAACCCAATAAAAAAACCATGAATCAAAAGATAGCTAAGGTGAAAAGTCCTCGGAAATCGGCATGACTGAATAATCCAGAACCCAGCAATGCAACCATGAAACTAAAGTTAGCTAATCAGGATAATCCTCGGTAGTTGACACGGCTGAATAATAGAGAAACCAGCAATGAAACCCTTAATCTAAAGTTAGTTGATCTGGTAAATCCTTAGATGACGAAACAAAAAAAAAACAAAAAACAAAAATCAGCAATTCAACGGTGAATCTGAACTCAGCAAGTGTTAAGAAGAAGTTGGAATCACGTATTTCACCAGGGGAAGATGAAGATATGGATGAAAATGACATGCAGGTTTGAAGAACTTTTATTATGATGATCTTATTTTAATTTGAATATTTTGTACCACTCTTGCAACATACTTACTCTGATGTTCTTGTTTATTATATACTTGCAGGATGTTCATCTACCACCTCCACCACCTCGAAATGAGTATCCTCCACATCCACCATCTCTAAAAGAGTATAAAATACAGAGAGTTGAGAATTCGATGAGGAATAGCGAAATTCTTGCTTCTCTAGGTGTGCCTGCTATTTCAGGTGATTTGAGAAATGCAAGCCAAAAAATAGATTAAAAAATGAAAAGATGCAAAAGAATGTGGATAGTGAGGAATATAATCCGGACCATGAGGAGCATAGTGAAGATGATGCTTCACAAAGTCTAAGAAAGGTGTGTGATAGGTATATATCTTATTTTTTATGCTTATGAAGATAATAACTATAAAATTCAATCTTATTTCCTACTTATATATATAATTTAGAGAACTAAAAAAGTTGAGAAGCCCAAGCCTGTTAGTAGACCACAAACTCGTTCAACTAGTGGTATGGCAAAGGAAAAGGAAAAGTTGAGATGCACAAGCCTAATCCCAAGCCCAAGCCTATTAGTAAGTACAACCGAGAAGGATATTGAAGGAAAAGGAACAATAGCTGATTATTTGGCTCTGCGGGAACGAAAAAAGAAAAATGCTACAAAATCTAGTGCAAGTGGTATGGCAAATAAGGATGTTGCGGAGAATGTCTTGACAAACATTGAAAATGAAGAAGTTGGAGCAGGTATTGAATTGATGTGATAATAATATTTAATATTATAGTAGGATTAATATTTAAGTACAGAATTTTCATTATGATTTATGTTATAATTTGATGGGACTTTTCACTTTAATTAAAGATGAAGTTCTTATAACACTCAAAGGTCAAACAATGTTGTTTAATATTCATACAAGGGCGTATGAAAAAAGAGTTGTAGTTGGGATGAACCAGTGGTTCCTGCCTGTTTCAGATGATGACAAAGTAATATCTGAACTTAGCTACTTTTTAGCAAATTTGAAAAGGTCTATGCCACTTATGTATAAATCTTGGTCGGATGTTCCTGACAAGTTGAAGAAATATCTATGGGATTATGTTAAGGTAATCTATTATTAACTATAATGTAGCTGAATTTAAATTTAATAAGTAATGTTGATCTATTAACTATAATGTAGCTGAATTATGTTTTACTTATTCTTTTTAATCTTTAATTTATATTTAAGCAACGATATATTATTCCTGATGAATGTGAAAGCTGGGTGTTGAAGTCTATTCGTGACTATTGGAAGGGGTACAAGAGTTGCATAAAAACAACTTATTATAAAGCTTATGAGAGTGACGAGGAGAGGCTAGAAAGCAAGCTGGACAACATCCCACTGGAGGACTTTAAAGTGCTCTTGACGTATTGAGCAGATGATGAGATTCAGTTATACGTGCATATTATTTATTTCGCAACATAAACGAGTACTTTGTTTTTTGTGAGATAAACGATACTTTGCTTTTTGTGTATTTTTTAGAAAAAAGCCAAGAAAAATCCTGATAATCGTAAGTCCTATCAAGACACTCACACTGTTGGTCCAAAGTTGTTTGCCCAACTTCGTCATAAGATTGTATGTGATACTTTACATTTGTTTATTAATTACTGTCAACTTCTGCATTGTATAGTTTTGTACGGTTTTCTAGATGAGATGGCGTGGTAGCTATTAACATGAAGTAGTTAGCCAAGATGCTTTTTGACTGAAGAGAGTGTATATTAAACTATCTGTTGAACTTGTATCAGGAGGCACCATCCGATGGAGCACTTTTTCTTAAAAGTCGTAAGAGAACAGATGGATTTGAGCACGTGTCTAATCCTCAATTAATGAAGTACAAACTTGTAAGTAATAATTTTGTTTTTGTAATAATTTTGTTCTTTTTTGTACATGCTGCAAATTGTTCATGTTTTGCTCACGTGCATGTTTTCTCATATGCACTTTGTTGAACATGAGTTTGGCTCTTTCCTATGTGAACCTATTCTTGGCCATGCATATAAGTTTTAATTATCCTTGAAACACTTGTTGAACTTGAGTTTTGCACCACTAACCTTGTGCGTTTGTGCTATGTGCATGCACTTATGACATTTGTGCACTTGAAACCTTTTTCTTGACATTTGTGCACTTGTCATCGAGATAGGCATGTAAAACCATAGCTTGATTATACACGTAACATTCTACTTGAAACGTGTTGTTCTTAAGTCCGTTTTTTGTTGTAAAATATTTATGGTTGTCGGTAAAGACATCCTTCGGTTATTCCATGTTTTGAGATGCCCTCGCTAAATCATTGTATCACTGTAAATTCGACCATGCGTTGTTATACTAAAATGGAATTCTCCCTTGACTCTGTGTTGTATTGGTAGATAATTAAATGAAGATAGGGTAGTGGTTGCTTGTTTACTGTGGTAATAAAGTAGCATTGAAATCAATAAATGAGTCGTAAAAATTAGAATTCACAAATATTTTGTCTATGTGTTGTATTGGTAGATAATTGAATGAAGAAAGGGCAGTGGTCGTTTGCAGTGTTTGATTGCAAGCGTACATTGTTTTTTTCTAGATTTTACTGGTATATATATATGTTACAAATTGTTTTCTAATTACATGCACATAAACAAATTGTTTTGCAAAATGTGGATTTCTCTGCATTTGCTACACACATTTGCTGCATATGTAAGCATTTACTGTAGGATAATTTGCTGCATTCCCTCATATGTAAGTATTTGCTGCTTTCTCTCCATGTGTAAGCATTTGTTGTATTCTTTGCGTTTATTATAGGGTAATTTTGATGTGGCTTTATTTTGTAGGACTTACTTCAAAGGAAATGGCCGATAAAGAATGAGGAAATACTGTTGAAACAGTCATTTCGAGTGGAAGATCATACAGTCATCTTTTGCTTATAGGGAGGCATGCAAAGTGTGCAAAACAGTCAGCTGAGGCTCTAACAAATGCTTATATAAAGGACTTAAGGCAAATCCTTGTCGAAGAAATGGAAGCAAATCTAGAATCTAAGGTAAATCGGAAGGTACAAGATAATTTGGCTTGGGTGCTTAAAAAATTAGGTGATGCCAACCCGAAGTTGAATCTAGAGGAACTAATTTCCACAACCATGTCCAGTGACAATGAAAATCTGACTGGAGGCACTAGGTCTTAATGTCTCATTTATGAATTGTTATGTGTACGGGATATTTTTGAGGAGCTTTGTAGTCGTTTAAGTTAGTACTAGATATTTTGGAATTGTTGACATAAATTGTGATGTGTACTGCTGTATGAATTGTGATGTGTATTATGCAAGTGTTTATGTGATATTGTACTATTGTATGTGATATTATAGCCTTTTTTTGGAAGGCGGCACAAATTTTTTTATTACTCACTTGAGAAATTACAAAACTACAACAATATTACTATAAACAACTCCTGTACACCCTATGTAATCAATACGACACTCACTAACCCTAAAATAACACTCAGCTAAAACAAATTCACAAAGAGTACAAAATATAAGCATATTTGACTCAAACAACATGAAATAACTACACAAAATACATTATATCCATTGCTATACTTCCAACCTTCATCCATATATCTGCATTTTTAACTGCATATCCAATGCTTCACTTTCAAACTTCATCCATACAATTTGCACAATATAACTGAAAATATAATTGCATAGTAACTTTTACATCCAGCAGCTACATCACGATATAAACTACACAATATCTTCCCTCCTATCAAGACCTAATATCATCTTATAACCAAACAGTATCACCACAGCAACTACACCATATATCATCATAACCATCATATGACTACACTGTAACATTAACACAGAGCTATTGACCACTGAAATTCAACCAAAACCAAAAGATACGTTATGTAATGAAAGGGTCAAATAAAGGAGAAGGAATCCTTCTGGTATGCCTTTTTTTAGATTTCACATTCCTACCGAAAGGATGCACATCCTCAGAATTGAAATTAGTACCCTCATTAGGATCTTCCCAGAACTTACCTTTCGGTTTAGAGTTCTTGAACTTTGATGAAGGAGTAGAGCTAGACAAGACAACATATGATTTTGTGGCCAAAGCAGTATTAACTAATGGGAAAGTCAGACCTCAACCTTGGACATTTGAAGGTGGTAAAATGATATGTGGAGGTGGCTTCAGATGTGCATAAGGTGAATGAGCTAAAGAAGAACTAGCATTTGAAACATTAGAAGACATATTGCCACTGTATGAAGACGAACATGACATAGTTGCAAAAGCAGATGTGCCAACAGAGGAAGCATTAAAGATAAAAGTACTTAAACCTGAAGAAGTGCTCTTACCGGATTGAGCAATATTTTCAAAATTTTCAGTAGCTTCCTCAAATAAATATCCAACCGTTATTTCCTCTTCATCTATTTCTCTAGGGCAATCAGTAGCTTTGTTTCCTAAAGTAGGTTCTGCAGCAAGGGCTTCAAATTTATTACCACCAGAAGAATCAACTGGAGCACCCATAGATAATGTGGATGCCTTATTAACCTCCTTAATTTCCAAACCATTTTCTTCTTGTTAACAACATTGGTCCATCCCTTTTCATTATTCACAGGCCTATCGTTATAAGTGAATTTATTCTCAGACCGCTTATTATTATACTGTACATCATCATAAACCCTATCACGCTGAATGCCACCAAATTTACCATCCATGTTACTGTAATCACAGTCTAAAGTCCTATGACCAAAGCATTTACATGTAGAGAAAGTACTTGGTTTCCAATTTAATACAATTTTACGGGAGGGGAATCCCATAGACCTTTTAATTCTATAATATCAGGTAAATCAATTTCACAAGAAACTTCAACTAACGCTTTGGCATAACGAAACGTCTGCAATCTTTCTATGATAATATCAAAGCAAATAAGTTTCCTATATGGTATGCTAACCAATTTATCCCAATTAACGATCAAAGAATCATAGGTATATTATAGAATTGTATCCATCCAGGTACTTTCCTTATTTTTTCCAAGGAATTTCCAGTTATAGGGTCCCATTAAGTTATAATAAACATCCTACCCCTAATGAAAATTGGATTCGATCGCAGAACCTTATCTTGATAATTATCATTAGAACATTTAAAGAAAAAATGAATTACATCAAACTTAGCAGTAAATTCACCTTGTAGTTTCCAGTATTGTTTAATGAAATTCATAATAGGGTGGTATGAGAGCGTGCCATTCAAAAAGAATCCAACTAGGTGATTGTTTCTGTATTTCTGACCTTCTTCTTTAACTAACACCGGAGGCTCCTTCAGAGTGTAACCTCTGATAATTTCAAATTGCAGTGGTTTGAAGGAACCTGCGTTTCTTGGAAGAGAGTTGAATAATGAGGTGTAATCAATTTTAGGTCTCGATCTAGTATGAGAGGTTAGATCTGAAGCCGATCCATGCTCTAGAGGTAAATTCGACTTAATAGCATGATTCACATCAGGTAGATCAAATACACGATTCCATCATAAATATCATGAAAAGAGAAAAAAGAGGAACGAGGAGGTAGAGGAGGAGGGTTGATGGCTTGGAGGATGGAAGCGGAGGAAATGAGGCGGAATCGGAGGCTAGGGTTGAAGAGGAAGAAGGACCATAAATCGCCAGAGATGGTCGTAATTAAAATTTTAGAATTAAGAGGTTACTTTTAATATATTCAGTATATTCATTATAATCACCTTCTACTTTTAATATCATGAGAAGAGACAGAGATAATCGCTATAGATATTGTAGCTTTTAATGTCTCTTCAGTATGATGTTGCAGCAGCTTTAGTGTAGCGTTGTAGTAGCTTTAATATAGTGTTGCCACCGGGTTATAAATGTTGCCTAAAATAATGTTGCAATAGTCATACAAGGTGTTGCCGTAGGGATCAGATTAGATTGGGTCATGGGCTCAGTTAGCCGACATTGCGGGTCTAGTGGGTCCCACATTGTGGGCCCCATAATTTAAATTAAGAAAGTTAATATATATAGCAACATTTTTGGAATGTTGCTACAGACAGCTAACGATGTTGCTATAGGCCCAAATAGAGTTCTATTGCAACAATATTTGTTATGTTGCCATAGATAGTCAAAATGTTGCATTTGAGGTTTGCAGAATAGTGAAAATTGGATCACAGTAAAAGTGTTTCCAATGACCTATGCCAGCATTTTTTGGGCATGTGCCAACATTTTATTTGTGTTGCAGAAGGTTGTTTATGGCGACGACTGACTCATCTAATCCTGGAAGAGGATTTACCAAGTGAGGAAACTTTTCAACGGCTAAGGCTTTTGACCTACTCGTGGTCCTGAAGGACATAGAGGCAGCGACAACCACATCGGGGACAGTATTCCCCAAGGAAAAATCCTAGGCCTTACAACTTCTTTTGCATGATCCAACTTGATTTCCAAGTCAGTAATCCGTTGAACAAATTTACTCGTCTCTTCATCAAAGTCGATGGAGGGATTGGCAATTACTTGTCCCGTTAATACGAGAATAGTTTTATCCTTTTCTTTTAATTGACCTTCTAAAGCAGTTACTTGCTCATTCAAATTTTTAATGGTCAATTTATGAATTTAGAAATCTCTACCTCGAGTTGAAGTACGGTCATCTTTGGGAGCATTCCCTTGGTCTACTACTGCTAATGATTCATTTGTGTTCCCCATGGCTTGGAGGGTATCATTTCGGATTGATCTCCCTATTCATGAAAAAACAAAATATGATATTCATATATGCTATTTACATAGAATAGAACTAATAAAATTGTACTTGTCATTATCGCAGAAGCTTATTACAGAAAACTCTTAGATTTATTCAAAAAAGATTTGAAATGTTTTGGGGTACACGCACTGAAAATTACAAAGTACAATTTTGTTTGTCGGAATATCTTCTGTGTAGGCTATATACCAATTCAGCATGATAGGTTATAAGTCTCTTTAGAATTAATTCCTGGGCACCACCCAAAAGGTTGAAGGGAAGTTGTGGGTATTTCATGTAAATACGCCGAAGGTCTTCTAGCAAACGATCCCTCCCAAATCTAGATGTTGTTTGAGAAACGGTTTTTGTTGAGTATTATATCCTTAATCTAAAATATAAGTGCAAGGCATCTTTATGGAAAGTATGAGTCTGCCATAACATGAAATGAAATTAGAAATCGTGGATATAAGAAGCTGTTGACACACTTTTTGGTCAAAGCTATCACACATGGAATTCCTGGATAATAACACGCTCAAGCGGTGGAAACAACATCAGAAGACATTTGAGTAATTTGGTCGAAATCGCAACATCAACATAAACAGGCCCGAAATTCCTATCAGACGACCTCTTTTGGTCCCGAAAACATCAATTACGGAGCTTTGCTTTGTAATTATTATAGCCTTCTGATTACCTTCAAGTAGAGCTTTCGTTTGGCTAAAACGAACTTACGGTTTCAAAGTTACGCTCGTTTCCGTGAACTGGTGCAGCCTCGCATCAATTAGCAATTATTTGGGTTGCCCCCTAGTTCATGAGCATGGGCTCAACTCGCCCCCTCACCCAGCTCGTGATGGGCATAGTGGTCACGAATCGCTCGTGGGGCACATGACCATCATGACCCGCTATCACGACCCGCCGTCACGACCCTCATCCAGCTCGCAAGCAGGCACCATGAACCATGACCACGAACCGCCTACAGCCTCGCATTGTTTTGACCTATTCTAAAGGCTATTTTCACTCCAACTTGCATGGATCTGATTACAAGTGGCATACAATGGATTAAAGAGGATTTCTGGACGTTTTCCACCACATTTCGAGATTCTTGGGATGCGTGCCACGTGTCTTACGAACCGCTATCAGGAAATGTGTATAAATACACCCTTTAGAGGATTTTCAAGGATCTTTTGGCCATTCTTCTACACGGCTACCACCATTACTGAGTGCAAGGACTTTGCGTCTTTCTACATCTAATTTCTTCTCTTGTAATCTCAATTAACACACGGATTATGTCACTACATGTAACTGATTCTTGTAATCTGTCAGTATAACAATAAGATTATAAAGTGGACGTAGGCTACATCTACAGCCGAACCACTATAAAAATCTCGTGTGTTCCCTCTTATTTACTATTTTCTGCATTCTTGTGATCTGTGAAATGCATTTGAGTGTTAGTGCCATTTTTTGGTCTAACATTTTGGCACGCTAGGAAGGGGGCACAAGATACTACTTTAACTTCTAGCTTGGATTATTTGGCTATTAGGTCGATGGCAATCAAAAAGAAGAAAGCTAGAACTTCCTCTCATGCTGAGGATGCTGACACTGAAGGCACTTGAAACGAGGAAGGCCAGGGAGCGTCCTCTTATGGAGATCCTTCTGAATACTTGACCAGAGAAGAGTTGGACGGAGTTCTCGCTGAATTGAGGATCCATATGGCAAGGCAAGATGACCTCCTCAGGAAACAACAGGAGATGATCGATGGAGTCTTCGCTCGGATGGATGGAAGGCCGAGCAACGATCAACGCATTGGAAATGAGGCCCTAGAAGTGGCTCGCGCATCACATGGACTCGGGGGCAACCCCCTCACTCTTGGAAATGTTCATAATCGACCGACATCAGCTCCAGTTCAGACGAACACTGGATCGCAAGCTCCCACTCAGCAGCAGGGAGCGGCTCATGATGGGGACCCACGACCGGGTCGGTTCGCCCCCTCGAACCGCGAGTCGACTTGCACGGCCCTGGTTCTCAAGCCGACCTTCATGCTCCTGGCTCACGAACTGACATCCTCGAACTGCGAGCTGTGAACCACGACCCACTCCCATCAGCTCACCAAAAGCTTCCTCACTCTCCTGCACTCAACACTGGGGGCACCAGCTCTAATATCGGCAATTTGCATTAGCTTTTTGAAGGAAATCGGCTAGCAGATCTGATTGAGTACCTCTCGAGAGGCCGCACTTATCAGAATGACGTGGATGACGTCAATCACAACCCATTCACACAGGAAATCAGGAATTCCCGCAATCCCCCGGATTTCAAACTTCCACAACTAGAGCCCTATAATGGCAGAACAGATCCCACTGTGCACCTGATGCACTACAAACGGCATATGGAATTTCAATCGGCGTCGGAAATGCCATGGCAAAATGTTTTCCCCTCTTTCTGACATATATAGTCGCTATGTGGGTTCGACAGCTAGAAACAGATTCGATCAGCAGTTGGAACATGTTGGTCTCACGCTTCATTGAACAATTTCGACTTCACATTGCACGTCCCAAGAACGTGATGTCCCTCACCACAATCAAGCAGAGGTCCAAAGAAACTCTGCGTTCGTTCCTGGAAGATTCAATGTTGCAGCAGCATCAGTTGATTGCCCTGAATCATCCATAGTGTTGATGGCAGCAGTATCCGACGTTCTAGATAACTCAGAGTTCAAAAAATCCTTGTACCGAGATCCACTGCGGAATCTTGGCAAATTCTACCTTGAAGTAGATAGATTTATGCAGGAAGAAGATGCAACATCCGAGAAGCGCATTCTCGATGTCAACATGCTTAAAGATGGAGAACCGTCTGATTCTGGAAAAGGCAAAGGAAAAGCCGATGTCAAGAATGACTGCACACTCAGCCCCGGAGAGGGCCCAAATATGAAAGATACACTGAACTGAACGACACTCTGAGCAACATCTTCGTGGATACCGGTGGTGCTGCCTCCTATCCGAGGCCTCCCAAGAGGGAACCAACACCAGCACAGTGTAACTCTGGAAGACATTGCATATTTCATGACATAGACAGTCATAACTCTGATGACTGCAGACATTTGCGAAACCTTATTGAGGAACGGGTCAGACGAGGAGAGCTACCCGAGTATGTAACTCAACCGACAGCACCCACACCTGCGCTTCCACCACCTGTTCCCCAGAGAGGGAACCACCTTAGATCGAGCAATCGCGGGCTTATCATTAACTGATCCCACTCCTCGGATCTTTTCAGTTTATCGGACTCCGGTCCACAGTTCATGTTTTTTGGCTTTCAGGCGACTTCTCGCCCCTCTTTGTCCCACATGCACGGAACCAACCCATAGTCTCTAGTCGTGTTCAGGGTTAGAATAACTGCAGCTTAGCTTTCATGAATTAATAAAGATCATTGTTGAGCTCCGGCTCCTAACTGGATCCGTCCAATATAAGCATACATGAGCTCCGGCTCCGAACTGGATCCGTCCAGTATAAACATTGAGCTCCGGCTCTGAACTGGATCCGTCCGGTATAAACAATCTCTCATTAGCTTTTCCTTGGTTGTCTTACTCTGGTAAGGCCATCTTGTAATCTCATTAGCTTTTCCTTGGTTGTCTTACTCCGGTAAGGCCATCTTGGAACCCCATATCACTTCCTTGGTCATCTTACTCTGGTAAGGCCGTCTCGGAACCATTTTTGCATTGTTTGTCTTATCTTTTTGCAGGCACCAATTATGTTTTCACATATTATCTAGAATACATCTTCCTTCAACCTGCAAGATATGTTCTGGGGGGACAAGCTTGTTGACACACTTTTTGGTCAAAGCTGTCACACATGGAATTCCTGGACAATAACACGCTCAAGCGGTGGAAACAACATAAGAAGACATAGAGTGATTTGGTCGAAATCGCAACATCAACATAAACATGCCCAAAACTCCTCTCAGACAACCTCTTTTGGGCCCGGAAACATCAATTACGGAGCTTTGCTTTGTAACACTTGTAGCCTTCTGAATTACCTTCACGTAAAGCTTTCGTTTGGCTAAAACGGACTTACGGTTTGAAAGTTACGCTCGTTTCCATGAACGGGTGCAGCCTCGCATCAATCAACAATTTTCCGGGTCACCCCCTGGTTCGTGAGCATGGGCTAAGCTTGCCCACTCACCCGGCTCGTGATGGGCATAGTGGTCACGAACCGCTCATGGTGCACATGGCCATCACAACCCGCCATCACGACCCACCGTCACGACCCTCATCCAACTCGCAAGCAGGCACCATGAACCATGACCACGAACCACCTGCAGCCTCGCACTGTTTTGACCTATTCTTAAGGCTATTTTCACTCCAACTTGCAAGAATCTGATTAAAGGTGGCATATAATGGATTAGAGAGGATTTCTGGATGTTTTCCACCACATTTCGAGATTCCTGGGATGCGTGCCACGTGTCTCACGAACCGCTATCAGGAAATGCCTATAAATACAGCCTTTGGAGGATTTTCAAGGATCTTTTGGCCATTCTTCTACACGGCTACCACCATTACTAAGTGCAAGGACTTTGCATCTTTCTACATCTAATTTCTTCTCTTGTAGTCTCAATTAACACATGGATTGTGTAGCTACATGTAACCGATTCTTGTAATATATCGGTATAACAATAAGATTATAAAGTGGACGTAGGCTACATCTACAGCCGAACCACTATAAAAATCTCGTATGTTCACTCTTATTTACTATTTTCTGCATTCTTGTGATCTGTGATCTGCATTTGGGTGTTAGTGCGATTTTTTGGTCTAACAGAAGCCATTATCATAAATATATGTTCATAATTCTACAATCTTACAGTTATTCATCTTGTTCATACAAAATTGGCTTTATGAATAGTTCAAAAATAAATATATTCTTGTTATATTTGAGTTTTTCCAGACGTAGTCTCTGGTTGTTGAATGAACCCTTGGCAAATTCCAACAAGCCCCAGGATGGAGATCAACTCCAAACTCATCTAAACGTCGTCTTTGAAGACTTTGGAGTAAACCACCACTAATCTCCCCTAAGAAGGAAAAATCTACATTTTCAAATCAGTTATAAATCTTGTACAAGAAATCTATCAAAATATCCTTATCCACTATCACCATCCAAAATAAAGTCCTCAACTCTGCATTTTCCTTAAGAATTCTTTCACCCCGAAGTCGAGCTTCCTTTAATATGGGCCTGACTTCATTTTTTAAGGACATAAGTTTTGAGGCACTTTAATCGAGATGATAGTATCTTTGGGATGAAGCATTGTAGTCTTTCAACATCTTATCTTGCTCTATACGAGACCGAATTATTTCTTTTTGTTTCTTATCTAACTCTGCGTTACAAAGTGACGTAACGTTTTTCCTTGTCTGTAAATCGTAAGGAATAAGTTACCATGAATTCAAAAGGTAGGAAAACACTTTGAAAGTGAATTACATACATGAGAAGCAAGGACTTCATCTTGATCAAGTTGTTATTTTTTTGGCCCTTTGTTGAAAGGACCACTGTCCTTTGTGGAAGTAGCCACTAGATTCTGAATGTTAAGAGCACCTGGAGGATCGAGATTTGTCACCTCGGAATCATGATTTCCACCGCCAGAAGAAGGAGGATTTTTGCGTCCTCCTCCAAAGTTATCATGATGGTCCTCACCTCTGGTACCAAGATCTTGACGGTCATCATCTTTGTCATTATCGGTAGTGTCATTATCCCCTTTCTCCTTTCCCTCATGCGAATCCAAATCATTAGGAAAATCTTTAATGAAAAGAAGCTTCTCTGGGTCCATTATTTCACTTTCAAGAACTTGAATTCCCTGCTTAATTTGCTTGATCTTGTTCATAACTTTGTTTGCAATAGTAGGGACGACCGAGGGAAATTCAACTTCAGGACACTTTAGATAATTATCGGAATATGCCAAGAAAAGGGCGACTTCGTAGGAGTTTAAAACCATTTCTAGCAAATGGGATTCTAAGAATGAAGAAATCCTTTGTTTAGCCTCTAAAATTATCTGTTTGGATTCAAAGATTTCAGCATGAGATTTGGAAAGGTGACCATCTTTCTGTTCTAACTTGTTAGCATAGCTAGCTATCATTCTTGCCTTTTCTTCCTTAAGTTCTTGCAAAGGTAGTTTAATAGCCATAACTTCATTAGACCGAAGATCTTTGGCTTTTCCCTCTTTTAGAAATTCTGACTCATCCTTCTCAAGAGTGGATTTTAGCTCCGAACACTCTTTCTCATGTTCCTCCTTCGCCACATGCAGAACATTAACTTTGAATTCTAGGTCAGATTTCACCTCTTTAAGCTTTGCAATTTCAAAGGGAGACTGGGTGGTAACCTCCTGAAGCAAGAACCATCTTTTAGTTATCTGAAAGGAAGAACACAAAATAAGTATTTATGTAAGAACAAGAAACAAAAGCGACTAAGAGAAACAATGTTATACCAAATGATATTGTTTGACAATAGATTGTCGTTGGTTCATCAAGTCTGACGATGAAGAAGGCAGCGAGATGTTAGCGATATTTTCAGAAGAAAGGGAAAGCCTTACGATCTCACTAAAATAATTGAGCATGCGATGGGAAAGAAGGCCTTAAGGGACTTGCATTTTTTGGAGGTGAAGTCAAATTTAGCTCACTATCTATTAAATCCAAAGTCCCCAGAGAGTCAGACACCAAAAGATGGGCGACATGATCACTCTTGTAGTCGTTGTCTGGGAAGAGCCGATGGCAGGAGTAACACTAGCGAAAGGAGCAATAGGACTTGGAGTAGACTGCGTAACAAGTGGAGCATCAACTTCTTTGTTGGAAAGGAAGGAGTAGAAACTTCACCATTTTTCTTTTTAGAGGCTGGCTCATTAGCAAATTATATTCAAAGCTTTCTCTTAGTTGCATCTTTGGATTGGGCTATAGCAGCTAGAACAGATCTCCCCACATTCAGGGATGGTGAGGAAAAACTACCAGTAGAAGGTTCAATGGTTAATTAAAGTAATGACATCAGAAAAATGGAGTTAGATAGATAAAATAATAAACAAGATATTTTAAAATCACTTTAGAAGAGCTATATCACTAGAAGTTCCTAGAAATAGAGGAGTCAGTTGTGTAAACACACTGGTACCCAAAGAGAAATGCGGAGTACCGGAGGAATGATAAGATGGTGCCCTATATCCCTAGTAAACAAAAGGAAACATTTTCCTAATTTCTCAAAATCCTTTTGAATTATCTTCATGTTCTTTGCTTACTCATCATTCAAGCTCTTAATTTTGGAGGTGGAAGCTGAAAGGAAACAAAGATTAGACAGAGCGTGGAGATAACATAATCAAGAAAAGTTCAAGCTTACCAGGAGTAGAAAAAGTGCCCATGATACCCAGGGGACACCTAATGTAGAAAAACCTTGTTTCCTAATCTTTAAATTTATTAATACCATCTTTGATCAGTTTCTTCGTAGGATTTGCACGTAAGATGGGTGAATCTACTCCTTTAAATTTAGACAATCTTAGTAGATGATGAAGAATGCGGACATTGAGGGAAGACTGCCCTGACTCAAGTGATAGCACTTAAGGCATAAAAGATGGAAATATGTATTTGGAGTTAATTGAATTGGAGCAAGCTGCAGGTGTTGCAAAAGCCTGAAAATGAAGCTCAAGAAAGGAAAAAAGCAACCATGCCAAATATTGATAGCTGAATATGCAAAGAATCCTTCTGAAGGATTTTGAATAGTGTCATTCTCAGATGAGCAGATGTCTTCTACACTGTTCATCCTAAAACTTTGAGAATTGCATCCACCTTATCTTGTGATTGAATGAAAGAGTGTTGCTGAACAATTTTGGGCTCCTACTGAAGAGAAGACGAGCTAGATGGGTTTGGTTCATTCACAATTTGTTTCTCACCCATAATTCTGTCAGGTGGCATTTTTCCATAAAAATGCATTATATAGATATTAGTACAGTGTTTTGATGAGAATTGAAAAAATAGAATAAACAATTTACTTAAAATCAATATGAATTGTTTACAGGCTTAAGGTCATAGTGAAAGAAAATCATAATTAGTTGTTTAACATTCTTATAAAAAGTTGAAACATGTCACTAGTCACTAAAGTTAGATTTTCATCAAAGTTCACGTAATGTTGATTCTAAATATGGTTAAGTTTTTTAGTATCGATCGCATTAGTAGTGGCGAAACCGAAACAAAAAACAACCAAAGTTTTGGTATTGGTGAAATCCAACCCAAATGGCTTACTATCAATACTAAAAAGTTATCCAACACTAAAAGAACTCAGCTTTGGGTATCGATGATATCCAAACATTAAATCTCCAAATATCGGTAATGGTCTAACCGACATTGAAATTTCAAGCTTAATCTATACCCAAACCAAGAAAATATTATTTTCGGTATAATTTAAACTAAAACCAAAGAGAACATGTGTTTCGATGTTGGTAAAGTCATAATCAAAAGGAGCTGATAGTAGCTGATTCCAATTCCATCGATGTCAAAGGATATTCCGTCTTTATGACAGTAATTAGAATTCCTCATTTCCAACACAGTGAATTTTGCACTCAAAATCCAGAAACATGTAGTATCAACTTTTTGGAAATTAGATGAGATAGATTTTTACGATTCGCAATTAATACCCAATTTACACTAATATCAGTGTATTAGCTTTTACCCTAATGGGAAATTAAAATTTAAGTAATCCTGATTGGATATATAATCAAGATTAAGAAAGGAGGATTTTCCGATTTTAACTTAAAATTGATTTGCATAAATGAAAATTTTAGGTGGAGAAGTCAGATCCTTAATTCTGGAAGTTCATGGAATTTCAAAGAATTTTGATTCTTGTTCAAATGAAATTACTTGTAGGTGAAGAACAAAAGGAAGGAAGAAGAAGAAGTCCTATATTGAACTGCGTCCAATCATAGCTGTACAAGAAAATACAATACAACCGTCCAGATCATGCATAGAAGACCAAAAGGCGAGAAAATAATATGTTCTAAGGGCGATATAGCGCAAAGCCGAAACTGTTGACTTGAAAAGTTAAAAATACCCTTTCACTAGGGGAAATGTTACTACAAGAATTTGTATCGACGACTTCGAAACCAAAGCAAGGTGAAGGGGTATCGTAATAAAGTCTACACAAGAATAAAAGCCTAGGAAGTGTTCAATTGATACCAAAGCATGAGGGTGTGGAGATGGAGCCGGTACCGATAGCGGTAGGTATGAAAGGAACAAAGACGACATCGAAATAAAGAGGATATAAGTAGAGTGGGCACAAAGAAGTAGAGACATAGCAATTGGAGCAAACACGGAAAGGTTATAATGATGACAACAAAACCGATGCCAAGAAAAGAAGGCAATAAAGGCACGTTGTCAACACCAACATGCGGTGAGCAGTTAGCTTCGTGTCAACACCGAAAAATGAAGAAAAATTCATAAAGATCGTACCAAGACAAGGAAAGTAGCAAATGTACTATCCAATACCAATGTCATAAAGACGAAGAAACGAAATGGAAGCCCCGAAGGCAGAAGCATGGATTTTGTATGCAAAGTGAAAGCAGCAAAGATGGAACCAGATACTAAGAACCAATGTCATGGGAGGAGATACCAAACACAAAGAAAAGGAAGCAATTAAATTGACATCAGATACGTAAGCTGAAAGTACGAGACTGAAACCACATTCATGAAGGGGAAGTGCAAGGACGATAACGAATGTGCTGGAGCAAAAGAGAGCAATCGACACCAACAAGTTTGATGTCGATACCATTGCACAAAGGCGACACCCATATAGTACAAGCGTTAAGGGGTTGAAGCTGGCACCGAAGCTATAAAGTGTTGACCAGACTCGATACTAAGAAGTTAACGCGGAAAGGGGGTTTCCCACATGACTACTACAAAAAGGGGTCTGAATCCTCTATAAATAAGACCCTAGGGGTTATATTTTGGGGGGTTTTTCTCATTTCAAAATCTTGTACTCACTTCTAAGATACTAATTTGGAAATTAAATTGGGGATTTCTCATGTAATCTTCCATGTACTCCATCAATTGATCAATAAAGGAAATACTTAGCACATACTATCAATTGCACTTGTCTTTCAACTACTAATTCGAATTCAAACCCTTAAATTGGAAAATATTGTCCAACCATCCCCAGAGAGCATTTTAGCCCCAGTTAGCAAAAACTTATGAAGCCCTTATCCCATGATAACTTTGTCTCCCTAAGTATTGTAAGCGTGATACTCACCTCCTGAAGGAAGAGTAATTAATCTTTAAACTTGGGACATTGATATTTAGGAAATGGCGAATTAGTTCGAGCTCGGAAGGACCAGATTACCTGAATGTCTACAACCGTAATCCTACATTCGGGTGTTGATGATTTTTATCTTAACAATGACCGTTGTGTAAAATAGTGTTTGGTTGTTAAAGAGACCGAGATCAAATATTGTCGTACTCTCTTCCAATACCGAAAACCACTTTAACAATTGTGCACGTGGTGGAGAATCCAAAATAAAGTAGGATGGATTTGGAGGCGATTACTGGATTCGAACAAAGAGAAAGATGATTGATGGTTGTTACCTACGGATCATAATTGAAATGATTAAAACAGGATCCATAGCCAGGCCAATGGAGTTAGGCTCTCTTAATGGAAATGCTTCTTCAATACCATATATATTACTTTGTGATTGATTGGGCGCGCCTTTGATTTTCGGAGTATTATCTTAGGTGGGTGGTAGTCGTGGCTATGCGTTACCACTAGCCTAGGTCCGTAATCCAATAGAATACTACTGATGGGTATTGGCTTGATGCCTTGTCATATTATCCTGATTAAGCCCCTATGATTTTTGATTTAATGTTGTCATATATCAGCGCATCCTTATCCACTGACGGCTTACCGGTGTTTTATATGCAAAGTTTACGACAACGTATAAATGGTGTAAAGGTAAAAATGTAATCCTGCTTATGCTATTTTGAATATTATATTTAACCGTAGACGTTATTTTAATAGCCTATTATACTATATAATATATAGTTTAACGGGTCCTTAAAGAATGGAATCTCAAACATTCTTTAAGTTACTGATGCATTTCATTTGAACATTTTACTTAAGTTGATTCACTGCTAAGATTGTTACTCATAATCCAATAGTCTTGTTTTTGACTTGCTCGGTCAGACTAAGGAGTTCAGCTTTGGTGGTTCACCTTTTGAGAGCTGGAGATCTATTGAAGATTCAACTTATTATCATCTACTATTGATATCATGGTGATTCAGTTATTCCAATTCCATCACTTTCTTATATATCAGGCATTTAAATATCTCAGATCTTCTAATATAATAAAATTTTGAGACTTTGTAATTAGTAGTTTCTTGAACTACTAAGTTATTTATTTCGATGTAATTTATTCTTCTATTATGTATCTATGATCTGTCTGTGTTCTGTGATTTGATTTTATTAAACCCTATAGTTAAAACAATATGTGTTTTCGTGGGATTTGAGTTGGTTATACTATGGAGTTGTCATTCTCGCTATTTCGACTCTTCCTCTGCTAAGAGAATCCACATGATTTTAGATTTCTTTTACTTCTTGCCATGTAATATCTCTATTTTCCTTCTCACCCAATTTAATCTCTTGCGCAGAATCTTTCACTACATTTCTTCATCCTTATATTCCTTTTCTCTACTTCTAGCAATCTCACTTTCCAACCCATAGAAAGATTAAATAGCCAAATTAGAGCGAAGCAGTTCTCTACAGAAATCGAAGTCAAAGGAACAGTGTTGGGAAAATAAGGGTTTTTGAAAGTGAAAATTGATGAAGTTAGCAATTTTATGATTGAATC
The DNA here is from genome assembly GCA_030737875.1 of Allium sativum. NCBI lineage: Eukaryota > Viridiplantae > Streptophyta > Magnoliopsida > Asparagales > Amaryllidaceae > Allium > Allium sativum. The sequence goes on from CM060917.1 coordinate 17,949,423, forward strand.
GGACTTCAATGTTGGGTGTCCCTGCTCAAAAATTAGCAAATCATGCTTTTGAAATTGTATTTAGCATGGGATTTAACACTACTTTCGTTATGTTTTTTTTGTGTAATTGTTGGATTGTAGGTTCATTTTTTATTTTTATTTTGTTAATTTCATTGTTGTTATAATTTATCTATGATAATCATTCATGTAAGAAGAATATGAAATGTCACATTACAAAAGATGTAAGAAACCTTAAAACTTCGGATGAAACAGGTTGTATGTTCTTAATCAGTAAATATTATTTTGTATATATCCATAAAACTCCATAGATTTATATCTTAATTTTCATAATGCAGAAAATTGTTGGTTTGAGGTGGAGCCTTGGCGCAATGGTAAGGTCACTTGGTTAGTAATCTGGGCGCTTAGGTTCGAGTCCGGAAATAGCCTCTTCGCAGTGTTAGGGAAAGGTTATGGACAATCGACCTTCCCAAAGCCCGCTATTACACAGGAGCCTCATGCACTGGGTTCCACCTGCAGGAGCCTCAAGCACTGGGTTCCACCTGCAGGAGCCTCAAGCACTGGGTTCCACCTTTAGAAAATTGTTAGTTTGTTTGCTGGAGGTCTAAATGCAACAACAACTTTATCAGTTGTTATAGTTGCAATTTATGGAGCAAATCTAAGAAATATTCTTTCCCCGAAAATATTTCAATACCTTAAAATATTATATGATAAGTTAGTTATTTGAACAATCAAAATACATCACAATATGGTAAAAGTTAATTTTTTTATTGTAATTAATAGTTTAATTTTCCATAACATTATGGCTTCTATTTATGAGTGTATGCCATTTTGCTTTATTGACATGTAAACTAATATGCAACATGAGACTAAAATGTTTGAAATGTTGCGTTGGTTATTTTTAAGTAATACTTACTAGGAAATGTTATCAAATATTTTCGAGGAAAGAATATTGCTAAGATTTGCTCCATAAATTGCAACTATAGCAACTGATAAAGTGGTTGTTGCATTTAGACCTCCAGCAAACAAACCAACAATTTTCTAATGGTGGAACCCAGTGCATGAGGCTCCTGAGCTATAGCGGGCTCTGGGGAGGTCGATTATCCACAGCCTTTCCCTCACACTGCGAAGAGGCTATTTCCGGACTTGAACCTAAGCGCACAGATCACTAACCAAGTGACCTTACCATTGCGCCAAGGCTCCACCTCAGACAAACAATTTTCCGCATTATGAAAATTAAGATATAAATCTATGGAGTTTTATGGAATATATACAAAATAATATTTTGACAACATTTCTTAGTAAGTATTACTTAAAAATAACCAACGCAACATTTCAAACATTTTAGTCTTATGTTGCATATTAGTATACATGTCAATAAAGCAAAATGGCATACACTCGTAAATAGAAGCCATAGTGTTATGGAAAATTACACTATTAATTACAATAAAAAAATTAACTTTTACCATATTGTGATGTATTTTGATTGTTCAAATAACAAACCTATCATATAATATTTTAAGGTACTGTTGCATTTTGAAAGAACAAAATTTCATTTATTTTTATGATACTTTGTGAATAAACTTACATTTCATAAAGAACATAAACTTCAATTTTGCTGCTCATATTTTCTACACATAGTTTGTCTCCATTGTCAAATTAATTTTGCTAAATTAATTCCTAATATATTTATATCATTCTATGATGCTGAAGCAATTTTTATCATAGTCCATCAATCCTTTTGAATATTAATTTTTGTCTCAATACTTACTGCCTCAACCATAATTTTGAAAAACTTTATTGCTTATTATGGTGCACTATATCAATCACGGAAGACAAAAGAAACAAGAGTGTGATGCGATCATGTAATGATGCATATATGTTATGTTCTGATAATATAACCCAAAATAAAACTAAGCTCGACAGCACTTAGTTATGTCTGGTGTTAGACTGGATAATTTCATAATAGTTTCTAAATCATTTGATTTTGACATGTAAGGATTATAAATTATGATACATATGGTAGAATATCCTTTGCCACATTTGTATTGAATTATTTCAAAATTAATATTTATGTGTGTTTGAATTAAGATAATAATTTACATTCATCAAATAAGCAAGAATAATTTAAGAGCCATCTAATATAACATTTGATTCTTACGATCTGGATTATTGGTTGGACATCTATTAACATTTAGGGAAACAAATTTGTTAGAGAAGAAAACCTATTATAAGCCTCTGAAACATGTTAATAAATGCAACACATAACTTATAATAAGGATTTAAATCCCATTGGATTTGTGCACCATGCAATAATTATGACTTGCTAAAACTAGATACCATAATAGCAGCTACATCCACTATTTTTACAATTTATAAGACGCTACATTACTACGACATATGAAGCAAAATGTAAGCAAAGTCATTTCATTGACTGTGGCGCTAAAATGTTTGTCTCTTTAATAATTCATTAGATTACTTCTACCTTCCACTTCTTTGTCAACAAATCTTTGAGAGGTGGTTGGAAGGAAAAAATATTAGATCTTTGCTTTGCTTAAAAAGGATTAGGTAAGCCAACGTTTTGTAGGTAATCCCTTAAGTGGGATACATTTGACTATTTTGATTAAAAGAATTCTCTAAAATCGTTACTTAATGATCCTAATTAATATGTGCAGCTTCAGTTGATCTAATCCCATTGTGAAATTGAGTCTTAATTGCAAATAGTGTTTACATATTAGTTTTGTTCAGATAAAAGTAGTTTTAATTACTTTTAGTTTCCTATCAGGATAAAGTTTATATATATAGCATGCATTTTTATATAATTGTTTGTGGAGCCTTGGAAGATGGATTGTACATATTGTATATATATAGCATTGTGGAGCCTTGTAAGATGGATTCATGAGCCAGTTTTCACATGTGTCAAGATGTGAAAAGTTTTACTTTATATGAGAAGATTGTTGGCATGATAAAGACGGATGATGGAGTAGAGCTACCAATTTGTGGAGTTGGAGCTGTTAGGTTTCAGATGCATGATGGAGTGGTGAGAGAAGTGGTCGGCGTGAGGCACATACCCACTTGTTCGCATAAGCTCATATCTCTCGGTCGGTTAAATCACCGTAGTTGCACTTATGAGACTCGAGGTGGAGTTTTGACGAGTTTTGAGAGTGAGGAAAGGTGGTCGTGTGATGATGCGAGGAGTTTTGGAGGAAGAAACCTATATAGTTTGGCCGGTTCGGTGGTCGATAGTGGAAGGTGGGTGACGATTAAGGAACCTAGTCCGCAGTAAAGTGGACATGTTAATATGGTCATTGCTGATGGTCCTAAGGTGAAGGATCTTGGTATCGACAACGGTCTACGTGACGGCCCACCCCGCACCAGCCGGCATTTCCAATGAAATGCATTGTGCGATGTCCAACCATCACAGGACGGTCATCAAAGGAAAAGGGGTTTGAAATGATGAATCATCAAAGAACATGTAGTATATCTCACGGCGTATGGAATAAAATATAATAATAACATAACTTGACAAAAAACAGGCGAGATAGTGCATAAGCTGAAACTAAACTATCATAGTAGCGGAAATCCAATATACAGCGTATGATCCAAACCATTATTATTGCAACTTTAAAATACAGTCTCTAAGCAAAATAGAAAAGGTACACTACTAATGCCCAGAGTAGTGACCAACAACAACATAGAGAGAATATATGTAAATAGTACGTGGAAGCCTCCTGCTCGTCTCCGGAAAGCTACTCGGGCATACCACCTAATTTGTCTCTAGTCTGCCCGTTTAAGAGCACCCAGAGTAATAATAAGAGACATAAAACTCTGGGTTAGACAAAAGTTTGGTATGAGCGATAAGCATCAAAACAAAACAATAACATGTATAATCTAATCATACCTAAATCTTGACCTGCAACCAAAGAGTTAGCACAACAAGATGTACAATACTCTAAGGTAACACTAACGCAAAGTGTAAATATGGAAGTGTGCATGATATGTGATAGAAAACATCAAACATAGCAACCATCCTCACATCTCTCACTCGGTGCGTAAAGCATACGATATCCACCGCTTTGGTCACCAGAACTATCAAGGCCATAACGAAGTCCATCTCCGTACAACCATCACTATGATCACTTTGCCTATAATCCGTCTCTCAGTGATGAACCAAAATTATGGATACCGATAACCCCTTTGCATACGTCCCGCAACAAAGTCCAACTCATGAAGTTAACTCGTTGGTTCCCGTCTGGATCCTGAGTTACAACTTCTCATTTGGACTACCTTTGCATCTCGGGTCTGATCTTCTCCGGATCGGTTCAAAAACAAGCTTCCATCCGTTCCGGCCTTCTTCCCATCTTTGGTTCGGTTCAGTCGTGATTACCCCATCGGGTCGGGTCGGGATCCTCCATTCAAATCAGTTCATGCATGGCAACTCCTCCGGGTCGGATCGTGAGCACCCATTGGGTTCGGGTCGGGCTCCTCGGTTTGTGATATCCTCTCCAGAGCATCGGGTCATGACTCTAACTTCAGGTTGGGGTCCTCCATTGGCTCGTGGGTCGAGCCTTCACCGGATCGGTTCGTAGTGCTCGAGCAGGAGCGGCTCGATTCGGGGTACTCAGACGCGAGTGAGTCAGTTTGTGGCCACCATTCACGAGCGGGTCAGTTCGTGGCCACCATTCATGAGCGGGTCGTGGCATCATGGTCAAGTCGTGGTCTTCATCTCGGCTCGTGGTGCTCTGGTTCGGTTCGTGAGTCATCACCATGGTTCATGGTTCGGGCTTGTACAACTCTGGTCCGCTCGTGATCTCCTAATCGTGGGAACAAAGGTTGTTCGTGATACATCATTCCGGTTCGTGGGGGTGGTCAAGATCGGCGTCGTGATGCCTTCTTACGAACGTGCTGGTCTAACCAATTTCTGCAACTTTTCCAGTGAGCATTTTACGCCATACGACGGCGTTTTCAACCATTCTAACTTTACTAAGCAATCACAAAGCATACCACACAGTAATAGCATCATGTATAATCAACCATAAATACCAAAACAACAATATTACATGTTAATATGGATCAAACATACCCAAAACCCATGTTTTCCCCTTAATCTCCTTAATCATGATTTAATCATATGATTAGCAAAACATGTCCAAATTAACCCAATTTTCTAACAGAGGCATAAAATGACATTTAAGAATGTTTACATAATTTTTTAGAATTTTAACATGCATAATTTCGTTAATTAACACTAATCACCCCTAATTATCCGTAATTAGTGTAAAAACATGCTAATCACTCACCTTAGCCGCAAATGAATTATAAATTTGAACTTTTCTACTATTTTCGGTCGAATACCTATGCAACACAGCAGCTCCATCTCTGAATTGGTGGTGATTTGCCTTGATTTGATGGCCTAGCTTAATCTTCGATTAGAAAGCGATTAGGAGTTGTTTAGAAGAGATTTAGAAGGTGGAAGCCATTGTTAGGGTTGAAGAGAAAATTTGTGGTCGCTAGAAAATGACAAAGGAGGGTTTCTCTAGTCCCTATCAGCCCTTATGCAACCTTAGTCCCGAAATACCTAATGGGCCTAGCTGCTAATCACACGTTTAAGCCCAATTATTCTATTTTTCACCTTCTAAACTTTATTTCAGCCATATCTCCTAAACGGTAAGTCCATTTGGTTAATGTGACCACTCACGGAAAGGTAAACCATCATTCGAATCTAATGGAGGGGGTTTCAGGTCAAAACTCCTTACCAATCAAAAGTTATAGACGAAACAAGATTCGCCGGGGCAAAACCATCATTTAAAAATCGACAAAAATCATGAACATGGGAAATGACCCCAATAGTCATTCCCCAAATTTACAAGACCATACGACTTCGTATGTAATTAAAATAAATATTCTACGATCCTCCGATGCATAGAATACGGGTCGTTACATTCTCCCCCCTTAAGAAATTTCGCCCTTGAAATTCCTTAACTAAGAAAACACACAATAGGGTCCTACATGCCTACTAACCATTTACAAACAATCAACCATACATAACAAACATAACAAGCTTATCCTAGCACGCGGTTTACTAACAAGGGAATAACTGTATTACAATAAAAATCTTGCCAAGTAAAGAGCTCTGGATACGACTTCTTCATGCCCTCCTCGGTTTCCCATGTACATTCATTCTCATTATCGCCCCATTGGACTTTAATTAGTCTCACCGTCTTCCTTCGAAGTTGCTTCGTATCGTACTCGACAATACGAATCGGCCTGCGGTTTCCAACCGCCTCGGGTTCTACTTTGATATCATCCAACTAATCTAGCGATATAGATAAATCAAAATCATGCACGAACTTCCCTAACTGAGAAACATGAAGTACATCATGCACTCCTGCCATCTTGTCAGGTAATCCAACTCTTATAAGTCAAATTCCCAACTACATTCCAAATGTCCTTTCAAGTCCAACCTAAGTCTTTCCTACATTCGTACTGCCCGTCCAACGTATATTCACCTCCTAGAGATAAACTAGACCCATCCAATGAATCTAGGTACCCTACCTATATTCGTACTGCACGTCCAACGTACATTCACCTTCCAAAGGTAAACTAGACCCATCCAATGAATCTAGGTACCCTTCCTACGAGTCCAAGTCCAACTTGAAGTTCTCCAATATTTACCGAATATCCAAGATCAACGAACACCCCACAATGTTCCAAACACACTTCAAATCTAGTGTGAAGTACCTTCACATTAGTTATATTACCATGACTAACGAACTCGCCCTTATTTTTCCAATGGTTGTAACAAACCACTGTTGGATCTAGATTAACCCTAGAGGGGGATGAATAGGGTTTACCATGGGTTTTTTAATGAATTAAAAATCTAACGGGATATATAATAATAAAAAGATCACAGAATATAGCAGAAACAGAAATGCAGAAAGTAAATGACATAAGATATACCCAGCTTCGGCAAAACCCTGCCTACAGCTGCATTCCTAAGGTTTCTACTAGGTGATAGAATAGATCCCGCATACAAGACCATGTACACTTGCAAACCCTGCTCCTATTCTAACCCTACGCTCAAAACCCTAGACTGACCGATATCCACCTGATCAGATTCCCCTGTTTACGACCCGTAACAGTAACCCAGATTTTATAGACTCTGTCAACTATCAGTCAACACCCTGACTGATTCCCCTGGTTTTTTTACAGACACTAGAAAAACTGTTCAGACGATTTTCAAAACAAAATAGAAAATACAAAACAAAGTAGAAAATAAAATAGAAAACCCTAGGAAATAAATAAATAAAGGGTCATCCCCTTTTCATTGGAAAACTTGGCCAGCCTCTTTCATTTGTGTTGCACTGCTATTTTCTTTGACCCGATCCTTCTCCATTTTGCTTTGAGAATTAAAAATGGCGGCGGTAGAAATTTGGGGCTAGGGTTTTCTTCAAATAAAATCGTGATTGCTGGAAGAAAAGATTTCCACGATTGCTTCTATGTTCTCTACTTCTCACTCGATCGATTTGAAAAACTAGAGTTGACCGAAATCCAAAAAAATTGTGAGTATTTTGATTTTGAATTTCTGCTTGAAATTGTTTGCTTGAGGTTTTCGATGCCAGTCTGTGATGATGTGGTGTAGTATGTATATAGGGATTAGAAAACCCTAAACAATACTCTGATTTCACATATGTGGCTTGGTTTGATTTGTGCGTGTTTTCCCCTTTTGATAGTCGCAGCTTTGAATGCTTATTGTGAATTAATTTGTGTCCCTCTTGATTAACAACATGCCGTGAATTCCTGGACTAAATTGTTGCCTTATTTTACTTGATTGCAAAAACTTTGGCTTTGAATTTTCTCTAATTCTGGCAACATAATAATCCATTTTCTTTTGTCCCTTGCGTGAATATATGGAAGATTTCTGGAGTGACTTCTTGTTTTGAATTGCATTCAAAATTCCTTTAAAACTGGAAAGAATTTTCTTGTCAAATTTGTTCACGCGCTTAATATGGCAATTGAATCTTTTCTGTAAAAAATGCTTTGCAAAAATCCTCTTGTTAAAATTATTGTTGAATACAACATTGTCCCCTTGAATAAATCGATCATTACTGGAAATGAAATAATGCTTGCCAAAAGTGTTATTCACTGATTTCTTTGGTCAACAGTATATATGAACCATTCACCATGTTTTCTTTGTTTGGAAAGATTGAAAAACTTTCTTGAAACCACATAATTTCTGTAACACCATACCAAAAATGATTGTGTCCAATTTGTCCAATTTTACTCACTGTTTTGTACTCCATGAATGATTGAAAAACTGGAAAGATGCTTTCCTCTGTTTTGTACTCCATGAATGATTTATTTACTTGATTGATGCCATGTATTAGTGGTAGAGTCTTTGCCATGAATGATACAATGTAAGGACAAAAAAACTACCTTGAATGAATTCGGACTTCCTGTAATTTCTGGAAGTGCTGGCATGCAATTGTAAAATCTGAAACTGATTGTAGACTTGCCGTTAGAACATTTTATACACATTTTTGTGCACATCACTTGCATGTACATGAGCCTCCACATGACCATTTGTACAATCATCCTGATCTGCTACTTGTATTCATACTTGGCAAGTCCACTGTCTTGTTTTGCCTATGTGTGTTGACCATACTGCCATGTCATGATTGCACCTGTATATCCACTGTTTTGCTTGAACTCCACCACTTTGATTTGCTGTGTTCTTGTCTCTGCTTTGTGTGTTGAACCAGTGCATCTCCATACTAATAAGCTTGCACCATTTATAAAAGCTGAGCCATGTCTGAATCACTTCGACTTGGGTATATGAGTTGCTCCATGAACCATAGTTGTAAACTGCTGCTTGGGGGCTGTGTGGGCTTGAACAGTATACCATAAATGCATGTATATACACAAATCTATGTACATGTTCATGCATAGATTAGGGCTTTGCACACTACATTTCCTTTGATAGAAAATTGGGTTGTGGCATGAACTTGTACACTTTAATTTTGTTGTTGTAACACCATGATTTGTCACTTGAAATCCCTGCACTTGAATCATGCAAAGAAAGTTTCACTTGAACCATGTATTTTCTTTGATCATGATGAGACCATGTTGAACTTTAATATGATGTTGGCTGCACCACTTATCCATTCATGTTGACTTGAGCTTTCTCCATGCAATGTTGTTTCTTGCCACTGTCTTGTTTGTAACTGCTCCACATATATATTTTATATACTGAATTTCCGTGCTTGGGTTGTGCTTTTGTGCTCCATGAATATGAACTGCCCGACAAAGTTGAAAACTTGAAACTGGGTTTGTACTGACTTTGACTATGCTGGTTGACATTTGTTGTTTGGTTTGTGCTCGACATTGTGTACTTTCTGCTTTGATTGAGCACACACTCAACCATATTCATATGCACTGAGTTGAGATGGTCCTTGTGGCTACTCCTCAGATGCAAACTGATTGGCGTGGCAGTGCACACGTGTATATCTATACACGTGTGTATATGCAGCCATCAAACAAGATTTTCTGTCCCTGTTCATATACAAACCAGCTGTCTAGACACAGTTGAATCAGATCAAGTCATGAAAAATGATGAGAAACACACCGAAATTCTGAGGAAAATAAAATTTTAAAAATAGAATTTATATTCACATGTATTTTGAAAATTATTTCTGTTACATATTTTTTGTGTGTGTTTCCGTATATGACAGGTATGGAGATGATGACTGGAATGATAGTGAAGATGCTGGACTGACTGAAGCAGAAGACAGAAAACAAGTATATTTTAGTGTCAGTGTGTATAACAGTAGTGAACGAATGTATATATGAATATGAAAATGTAAAATGAGTGATTTTATATATGTATGAGATATATAGACAGAGTGTTATAGTGAGGAGCTGTGTAACAACAGAATTGTATTGATGTTTGTATTAAACAAATTTGTCTGAAATAAAATATTATTTTTATTGTGTTCAAACAAATTTGTCTAACGTATTCAGTTTATATACAAGTACAATATCATGTGTAATATCTGTTAATGTGTACAAATAGTGGAGTCATATAATTTGTACTGTTTGAATGTTGAAATATTTATTTTTAAATAAAATACTGTGCGAATATATGAAATTCTATACAGTCGTATTCTATTTAAATATAAATATTATATTCCTGTCTATAATGTTATATAATAGTACAATAACAAACACATTTAAAATAAAATATATTTGTTTGTTATCATCAAACAAAAATTATATAATTGTGTATACAACACCGTTGTATACAACAATCTCCCCCTTTTGATGACGACAAACAAGTATGAAGATTTTGAATATAATAAATGTGTTTGAGAGTGAAGAATCGAACTCCTCATATTTGAAAGCTCCCCCTACAACAGAAACTCCCCCTATAACTGTGCATGAGTGAAGAAACGTGAAAACCGAAATAATTTTCAAAATTAAAAATATATATATATATATATAATATTAACTCATAAATCAAAATTTCAATCCATTCTCCCCTTTTTGTTATCATCAAAAGGATACAGAATTTAAAATATAGATGAAAAATGACTAACAAATACAATATCAGCTTAAGAGGAAGAACGGTGATCATAAATCTCAATCAGTCAAACAAAAATCATAATAAACTAAGAACTAGTGGCATATTTCACATTGTAGAAACTGGCGGATTTACAGTGAATTTTATATAAAATGGAGAGTTTCAAAAACATATATTTCCAACTATTTTCAAAAGAATTTTATAAAAATGAAGTTCAAAAAATAGTGATGGATTTGGACTATAATTAATAATTCAATTTAAGTGACAAAATCAAATACTCTAAAATCCCAATAGCTATTAATCAACAAATCATAATACGTCATAAAATATTAACACACTTCACAGATTAGAAAGATGGATTGATAGGCTGGTTTTTATACACCAAGGAGAATTTCAGATTAATTTCAATTTATAGCACAATATTTCCTTTTTCTTTTTATTTTATTTAAGAGCACACTGACCACGCATAACCAAAGCTTGGATTTTTAAATGAGGTCAGTCGCAGCTTTAAATTATAAGTTATCTCTTAACCATGCATGACCAGAGCTTGGATTTTTAAATGAGGTTAGAGACACACTTATATATTTATTATATACATTTATCATTTCAGCTTTAAAAGGAAAAACTCTTCGGTATATAAAACCAATATATGGACGATAGAAAATGTGGTAGGTACAGAGATGGACTGTGAAATAAATTTCTAAATTAATTATATTATGAAATATGCTCGACTGTACTGGGATCATGGAAAATTTTCAATTATCACTACCAATTTCTATCACAAATATTTCCACTGTTTATTGAAAAAGATTTAAAAAAATATTAAACTCTCCACATTAATAAAAAATTATCATGGATGGCAGAATGATGATAGATAAAGGAGATAGTCGTGAAATATTTGCCAATTCAAAGATATTATAATAAATGTTCAACTATCATGAAAAATTTAAATAAAATCTCCTCTTGTTGTGAAATATACTGCAGTCACAATTCATCACAATTTCAAATTCTCATAATAATTTTGATGAATTATAAATACAGTTCAGTTTGGTTATTGACTTCAATTTCTAAATGAATAATCAATAAATAATTTTAAAATTGAAAATCAATTACAAGAGGAATTTAAGGTGATTTATACAGAACAAAAAAATATATGAAATCTATACAAGGTGAAGATTAGAATCTAAGTACAGATGGGTAAGACAAATATAAGGCACTTCTGATACCACTTGGTGTCCCTATTAATGAAAATTGTAACAAAACACCGAAGAAAAAACAAGATATCACAGACATAAAAAAAATACATTAAGCCCAAGCAGTCAATTAACAAATCAGGCACAATAATTTCATCTATTAGAGCAATAGCCACAAACAGGCAATTATTTGAGAATATTTTTCAAAGACAGTATCAGAGCAGCACAGAAAACAATACCATGGCAGACTTGTCAGAGGATGTTTCTGAAGGTCACAAAACATGATTCATGACTCAAGATAAAAAATACAGTTAATTTTAAATCATTTGAAGAAATGTGAAAATATCAGGATTTAATGAATCAATCACACTAGATTATAAATTTCAGATCCAAGATATGTGTGTGATTCAATAAATCAATAATTTCAAATGATTTTAAACAAACATATATTCAAATCAAACAATCATGAAATAACAGTGAGCTTTAAGACCATTTTTTTTCAAATAATTTTCAAAATTTTTCTGATAAGTACAAGAGTAATTTCAGATCATATACATCAAGTTTGAGAGGTATTCATGATTCAAAAAAAAAAATTTGAAATCACTTGAATCAGTGTTAATTTTGAGATATAATGAATTATTCACACAAGGTTGATAATTCCAAACTTTAGAGGTGGGTGATATTCAGAATATCAAGAATTTCAGATGATTTCAAACAAAACTAATTTCAATCATAATAACCATGAATAACGATGAATTTCAAGATGTATCACTGATTAAAGACAATTTAACATATTCAAGCCAATCTAATAATTTCTAAATTATCACTACTGATAAATAACAGAGTGTACTATAATGAGTATAATATTTTAAGCGTTTCCAAAATGAATAGGAAGAAACTCAAAACAGCATAAGTGTGCGAAATTTCATTAATTGTTCAGATCTTCAAAAAATTAGAATTCAAATCAACAGTGCTCAAGATATGACAAGAATACATCAACACTGTTATGAATTAAGAAGACAGAAAATAAACTTCTAAACAATTGCAGATATTTACAAATCTAAATTCAAGATCTGGAAGAGATTACAACATAAGATTTCTATTTAAATGAAGTGAATTTCCAGAAAAAATATGAATTCTGCAATTTGAAGTTAATGAAGTCCAAGAAGAAATAAAAAAAATGTGACAGTGTCAAACAAAAAAACAAAGATAGAAGGGATAGAAGGAGGAATAAACAAAGAAAATAAAAATAGTGAATATTTACAAAGGTGAGTTTAGAGATCATACCAGAATCCAATGTAAAACAGAATCTCTAACTCAACAAATCCTAACTGAAGGAACTGTGAATGATACAGAAGTATAAACCAGCTTGATTTCAAATTTCTTTTTGCATAGCAGTTCCTCAGCCTCCTTCGGTACCTAATTGTTTAGAGAATTGAGTGGTCTAACAAAAATAGTAAAACCACTCGTAGTTATATTCGTACGTTTTGGTACCCAAACCTGTTTGTATAATAATCCATTCGAATCTATCTTCGTACCCTTTGGAACCCAAATCTGTTTGAATTTTTATGAAGTTTGTTTTATTTCTTTTTGGGATCCAGAATTGTTCAATTGGATTATTATAAAACAAATTCACATCACGTTTATGATTCAAAAAATCTTTGCGATTATCAGAGATTGAATTTTCATATCGATTCTTTCCAAAGCAGTTTAAAGGATTTTTAAAAACGTTTGAGTTCTGATTTTCAAAAAAGTTATTTTTCTCAAAACCGAGACCACTTTTATTTCCAGATGAAAATTGATTTTTCAACAGCATATTCAGAAATTTTTCACCGTTATAAAATTTAGTCAAAGTTGACTCAAGCTGTTGAATTTTAGTTTTAAGATTACGGTTCTCTTTCATTAAATATGAACAATGATTTTTAGTAATCTTACATCTTTCAAAATCAGATTTTAAAACCAAATTTTCATATTTAAGAATTTTAATTCTGGCTTGGGATTCCATGATTTCAGATTCAAATCGATTTTGTTTTTCAGACTCAAATTTCTTTGATTTTTCAATCTCATTTTCATGTTCTTCTAAAATCAAATATTATTTCAACAAGTTATCCTTTTCGGCAATTTCAAATTTGGAATTTTTATCTGTTTTAAAATTTTCAAATTCCTTTTGCAGAAGGTTATTCAAATTTTATAACTCGGTCTTGTTCTCATTTAAGATCAGAATTTCATTTTCAAACTTTTGAATATTCTTATTGAGATTAACAAGATTAGTTTTCAATTTCAAACAATTTTTACAAACAGAATTTGAAGAATTGTTAACATATTCAATTTGTGATTCCAAATCATCAATTTTGCTGGTCAACTCAAAATTCTTAGATTTCAGAGACATATTTTTCAGTTGGAGTTTATCAGCAGATTTCGTTAAATCAAGACACATGTAAACCAGATTTTCATATGACAAATTTTCTGCTTCAGCATTTGTTGATTCTCCATCATCTGATCCATCTAAAGTTTCATCTACATGACCTGTTAAACATAGATTTGATACTGAGTTGACTTTCTGGGATTTTGAGCGGTCGTTGTCAATTTATCCATACTTTGTATTGAGAGTATTCCAAATTTCCTGTGCAGATAAACAATGACATATAATATTAACAGATTTTAAAGAAAATTCCATTTTAGATTTCCAGTTTGATCTGTTCCATCGAAAATAGTTGGAAATGAACTGGACTGACAACAAGGGTTACTCATGACTCTAGAGTTAAAGAAATACCTGCTCTGATACCACTTGTTGGATCGAGATTAACCCTATAGGGGGAATAGGGTTTACCACAGTTTTTTTTGATGAATTAAAAATCTAACAGGATATATAATAATAAACAGATCACAGAATATAGCAGAAACAGAAATGCAGAAAGTAAATGACATAAGATATACCCAGCTTCGGCAAAACTCTTCCTATTGCTGCATTCCTAAGGTTTCTACTAGGTGATAGAACAGATTCCACATACAAGACCATGTACACTTGCAAACCCTTCTCCTATTCTAACCCTATGCTCAAAACCCTAGACTGACCGATATCCACTCGATCAGATTCCCCTATTTACAACCTCGTAACTAGTAACCCAGAATTTACAGACTCTGTCAACTGTCAGTCAACGCCCTGATTGATTCCCCTAGTTTTTTTACAAACACTAGAAAAACTGTTCAGACGATTTTCAAAACAAAATAGAAAATACAAAAAAAGTAGAAAATAAAATAGAAAACCCGAGGAAATAAATAAATAAAGGGTCATCCCCTTTTCATTGGCAAACTTGGCCAGCCTCTTTCATTTGTGTTGCACCGCTATTTTCTTTGACCCGATCCTTCTCTCTTTTGCTTTGAGAATTAAAAATGGCGGCGGTAGAAATGTAGGGCTAGGGTTTTCTTCAAATCAAATCGTGATTGCTGTAAGAAATGATGTCCACGATTACTTCTATGTTCTCTACTTCTCACTCGATCGATTTGAAAAACTGGAGTTGAACGAAACCCTAAAAATTTGGGAGTATTTTTAATTTCTGCTTGAAATTGTTTGCTTGAGGTTTTCGATGCCAGCCTGTGATGATGTGGTGTAGTATGTATATAGGGATTAGAAAACCCTAAACAATACTCTGATTTCACGTATATGGCTTAGTCTGATTTGTGCTTGTTTTCCCCTTTTGATAGTCGCGGCTTTGAATGCTTGCTGTGAATTAATTTGTGTCCCTCTTGATTAAAAACATGCCATGAATTCCTAGAATAAATTATTGCCTTGTTTTACTTGGTTGTAAAAACTTTGGCTTTGAATTTGCTCTAATTCTGGCAACATAATAATCCATTTTCTTTTGTCCCTTGCGTGAATATATGGAAGATTTCTGGAGTGACTTCTTGTTTTGAATTTCATTCAAAGTTCCTTCAAAACTGGAAAAAAAATTCTTGTCAAATTTGTTCATGCGGTTAATTTGGGAATTGAATCTTTTCTATAAAAAATGCTTTACAAAAATCCCCTTGCTAAAATTATTGTTGAATACAACATTGTCCTCCTAAATAAATTGATCATTACTGGAAATGAAATAATACTTGCCAAAATTGTTATTCACTGATTTCTTTGGTCCACAGTATATATGAATCATTCACCATGTTTTCTTTGTTTGGAAAGAATGAAAAACTTTCTTGAAACCACATAATTTCTGTAACACCATACCAAAAATGATTGTGCCTAATTTGTCCAATTTTACTCACTCTGTTTTGTACTCCACGAATGATTTCTTTGCTTGATTGATGCCACGTATTAGTGATAGAGTCTTTGCCATGAATGATACATTGTAAGGATAAAAAAAACTGCCTTGAATGAATTCGGATTTCCTGTAATTTCTGGAAGTGCTGGCATGTAATTGTAAAATCTGAAACTGATTGTAGACTTGCCGTTAGAACATTTTATACACATTTTTGTGCACATCACTTGCATGTACATGAGCCTCCACATGACCATTTGTACAATCATCCTGATCTGCTACTTGTATTCATACTTGGCAAGTCCACTGTCTTGTTTTGCCTATGTGTGTTGACCATACAACCATGTCATGCTTGCACCTATATATCCACTGTTTTGCTTGAACTCCACCACTTTGATTTGCTGTGTTCTTGTCTCTGCTTTATGTGTTAAACCAGTGCATCACCATACTGATAAGCTTGCACCATTTATAAAATCTGAGCCATGTCTGAATCACTTCGACTTGGATATATGAGTTGCTCCATGAACCATAGTTGTAAACTACTGCTTGTGGGCTGTGTGGACTTGAACAGTATACCATAAATGTTTATACACAAATCTATGTATATATTCATGCATAGATTAGGGCTTTGCACACTGCATTTCCTTTGATAGACAATTGTGTTGTGGCATGAACTTGTACACTTTAATTTTGCTGCTGTAACACCATGATTTGTCACTTGAACTGCATGCACTTGAATCATGCAAAGAAAGTTTCACTTGAACCATGTATTTGCTTTGATCATGATGAGACCATGTTGAACTTTAATATGATGTTGGCTGCACCACTTGTCCATTCATGTTGACTTGAGATTTCTCCATGCAATGTTGTTGCTTGCCACTGTCTTGTTTGTAACTGCTCCACATATATATTTTGTATACTAAATTTCCATACTTGGGTTGTGCTTTTGTGCTCCATGAATATGAACTACCCAACAAAGTTGAAAACTTGAAACTGGGTTTATATTAACTTTGACTATGCTGGTTGACATTTGTTGTTTGGTTTGTGCTCGACACCGTGTACTTGCTGCTTTGATTGAGCACACACTCGACCATATTCATATGCACTGAGTGGAGATGGTCCTTGTGGCTACTCCACAGATGCATATTGATTGGCGTGGCAGTGCACATATGTATATCTATACACGTGTGTATATGCATCCATCAGACAAGATTTCCTGTCTCTGTTCTAGTTGTCTAGACACAAATGAATCGGATCAAGTCATGAAAAATGATGAGAAACACACCGAAATTCCGAGGCAAACAAAATTTTAAAAATAGAATTTATATTCACATGTATTTTGAAAATTATTTCTGTTCCATATACTGTGTGTGTGTTCCCGTATATGACAAGTATGAAGATGATGACTGGACTGATAGTGAAGATGCTGGACTGACTGAAGCAGAAGACAGAAGACTAGTATATTGTAGTGTCAGTGTGTATAACAATAGTGAACGAATGTATATATGAATATGAAAATGTAAAATGAGTGATTGTATATATGTATGAGATATATAGACAGAGTGTTATAGTGAGGAGCTGTGTAACAACAGAATTGTATTGATGTTTGTATTAAACAAATTTGTCTGAAATAAAATATTATTTTTATTGTGTTCAAACAATTTTTTCTAACATATTCAGTTTATATACAAGTACAATATCATGTGTAATATCTGTGAATGTGTACAAATAGTGGAGTCAAATAATTTGTACTATTTGAATGTTGAAATATTTATATTTAAATAAAATACTGTGTGAATATATGAAATTTTGTACAGTCGTATTCTATTTAAATATAAATATTATATTCCTATCTATTATGTTATATAACAGTACAATAACAAACACATTTAAAATAAAATATATTTGTTCGTTATCATAAAAAAAATCATATAATTGTGTATACAACACCGTTATATACAACAACCACTAGGCTTCTTTTGCTCGTCTTTAACTAACTGGCAGTTCATGCACTTGGATATAAATTTCCCAACGTCCCCTCGTATCCCTTCCCAGTAGTAGGTCTATTTCATATCTCGACACGTTTTGTTACCACCGGGATGAATAATCAGTTTTTGAGTGATGACATTCTCTAAGCACTTCATCTCTCAATCCGTTAACATTGGGTACAACTAGTCTCCTATTCTTTCTAAGCCAACCATCTCGATCAAGCCTATACTTGTTCGTCTCCTTACTATCGATACCCATTTTCTTTGGAGATGACTTCCAATAGATTAGGATCGTCTCTATGACTAGAACTGATCCACTCAATCAAAGTTGGCTTGATCGTCAAACTTGCTAACATATCTGGATCCAATCCACACTTGGGTTGAAATCATATCCCGTGACATATTCCAGTTGCTTCCATTCAAGAAACATAGCATCTAAACTGGCATGTCTCCTACTCAATGCATCAGCTATCACACCTAGTCCGGTAGCACAGATATCCGTGTTTACCGTCATCTCTTTATTTCCTTCGCCAGAATCCTACAAGTGATAGTCTACTGAAGAAAAGAAAATAGGAACAAACATAGCAACCATGGCATCCATCAATCAAGTCCTATCTATCACCTCCTAAAGCCATGAATATGTCGATACCCATATAAATGGTCCAACCAATCCCAAGGGCTAATGGGAACCCCGGCTCCAAACGGACTATTGCATGTCCAACGTACGTTTATCCTCCAAGGATAGCTAGATCACGTCCAATGGATCCAAGGTAAATGTGCATCCCTAGATACCCTGCTTTGAGTCCGCCCAGAACACTCCAATCTATCGATGATTCCTTGGCACTCACATAAGAAGAGATATCCACAACTCCGTCTTCAACTCGAGTCCAACCCAAGTCAATCCATTATCTTGCATCCTTCAAGAGTCCAACTCGAATCATCTCATAGCCCTATCGAGTCCAACTCGTGGCAGTCCATATCATCGAACAGTCTTATCACATCACGCTGCACATCACTCCTTGAGTGAACCAAGATGTCATCCAATGGAAATCATAACAACTTCTCATATCTTCGCGCAAACCATCCTAACCGAACTCGACATTCCTTAAGCACAATCCCCAAAGGCCTAAACCAATATCAGACAAGCACCCAAGGAATATCTCCTTCGAATTCTGACAATCTACGTGAGATGATACGATCAAAATAACCAAACATTCGAACACCCTTAACTGACTCTAGCTATCCTCACCAATCCTGCTTCGAAACTATTCTTGATCGCATGAAGGCCCATGCCATATGTCAAGGGTTAATGAAAACCCCAGTTCTAACTAGACTACTGTACGTCCAACGTACACTTGCCTCCCTAACTCTCGTAATCATCTTCATCACTAGGTAGGTAATCCAATACCACCTTCCGTCCATCATCCACTCTAACGGTCACCAAAGACCCTTCACAGTCTACTATTACCTTTGGAGCTAATCGACTCCCCAAAATCAAGCCAGACCCAGTAAAGCCCAAAACAAAACAATCACAAGCAAACATGCATCTGTGACTCGATCGAAACAAATTATGAAAAATCATACTAAGGCTAGTCGAACCACCGATCGGGTTCATCACAACTAAAGGTCTATCGACAATCTCAGGTTCCAATCCCAACCTATCTACCAGGTCACTAGATATGAAGGAATGGGAAACTCAGGCATCAAACAAAACTTGAACAGGAACATCATAAATAGAAAGCATACCTCGAATAACAACACCCTTTCCCTTTTCCGCCGCAATTGGGGCATTCGACGAAGAAGGAACAATGTTGATAGCATATGCTTTCACGATCTTCTTCTCTTTAGGAGGTTGTGGACACTTATCCTTGTGATGTCCCACTTGACCGCAATTGAAGCACTTCCTTTCCCTAGGCCTTTCCCGACAATCTCTAGCATAGTGGCCCTTCTTGCCAAAGGTAAATCGCTCGGTATCTTTCTTATTCTTCTTTTCCTGACTATCCTTGGTCTAGTTCTGCTTCCTCTTATTCTAAGAATTATTCTTGCCTCCACCGCTTTCCTGTGGCTTTGGCTCCTTTGCAGATGTAACAACAACCTCAGTCTTCGACTTAGGGTAAAGACTCTCTAATCTCAATGCTTTTCCCATAATAGACTAAAACGTCTCATCAATGTGGTTTATAAGCCTTTCCCCCAAATACTCATCTAAGCCAGTTATGAACTTATCATTCCTCTTCTCGGTAGTATCGATAAGGGATAATCCATATTTCGATAAAGTATCGAACTCGGCAATATATTCCGAGACTGCCCTAACATCTTGCTTTAGCTCCAAGAATTTCCTAAACAATACTGACTTTTGAGCAGCTGGGACAAACTTATCACTGAAGCAAGTCTTAAACTGATTCCAAGTAACTTGATCCTCTGGAGTAGCTGCTTTAATAGCATTCCACCAATTCATAGCCCGTCCTTGCAGTTGACGAGATGCTAGCTTTCTCTTCATTGCATCATCGATCCCTAAGTCTTTGAAGATGCGCTCACAATTATTGAACCAATCTTGAACATCCGTAGTCGATTCCGTTCCATGGAACGGCTTCCCACCAAGACTAGTATAATCGTTGCTAAGCTTGGTGAAATCGGCCCTGGGCGCCTGCATCGCTGCACCACTACCTTTAGCAGTATTAGGAACTGCTCCCTTAACATCCTTAAGCATCTCTCTCATGAAGGTAGTAAACATCGTCCTCATATCAGGAAAATTCCTTTTATTGGCCCTTGGACCCGTACTCCTCGTATATCGGCTCATCGTTCAATTTGTAAAGAGAAAATGATTAACCATCTTCATAATAGTGCCAGTGCAGTGCGACTTCATCCTTAAATATACTAATAGTATATATATATATAGCTTTTGAAAACCAAAATATCACAAATACACGCTCTCATATACGTATGCTCTCTCTCTCCCTGATGTCTTCCCTTAGGTTAGACTAAGCAACCTAAAGCTCTGATACCAAATGTGACGGCCCGCCCCGCACTAGCCGACATTTCCAATGAAATGCATTGCGCGATGTCCAACCAGCACAGGATGGTCATCAAAGGAAAAAGGGTTTAAATTGGAGAATCATCAAAGAACCTATAGTATATCTCACAGCACATGGAATACAATATAATAAAAACATTGGCATAAAAGAGGCGAGATAGTGCATAAGATGAAACTAAACTATCATAGCAGCGGAAATCCAGTATACAGCGTATGATCCAAACCATTATTATTACAACTTTAAAATACAGTCTCTAAGCAAAATAGAAAAGGTACACTACTAATGCCTAGAGTAGTGACTAGCAGCAAAACAGGGAGAATATATGTAAATAGTACATGGAAGCCTCCTGCTCGTCTCCAGATAGCTACTCATGCATACCACCTAACTTGTCTCTAGTCTGCCCATTTAAGACCACCCAAAGTAAAAAGAAGAGACATAAAACTCTGGGTCAGACAAAATTCTGGTATGAGCGATAAGCATAAAAAAAACAATAACAGGTATAATCTAATCATACCTGATGGACCTGCAACCAAAGAGTTAGCACAACAAGATGTGCAGTACTCTAAGGTAATACTAACGTAAAGTGTAAATATGGGAGTGTGCATGACATAGTGATAGCAAACATCAAACATAGCAACCATCCTCACATCTCTCACTCAGTGCGTAAAGAATACGATATCCACCGCTTTGATCACCAGAACTACCGAGGCCATAACGGAGTCCAACTCCGTACAACCACCACTACGATCACTTTTCCCATAATCCGTCTCTCAGTGGTGAACCAAAATTATGGATACCGATAACCCCTTTGCACACGTCCCGCAGCAAAGTTCAACTCATGAAGTTAACTCGTTGGTTCCCGTCTGGATCCTGAGTTACAACTTCTCATTTGGACTACCTTTGCATCTCGGGTCTGGTCTTCTCCGGATCGGTTCAGAAACAAGCTTCCATTCGATCTGGCCTACATCCCATCTTCGGTTCAGTTCCATCGGGTTAGGTCGGGCTCCTCCATTCAAATTTGTTCGTGCATGGCAACTCCTACGGGTCGGATCGTGGGCACCCATTGGGTTCAGGTCGGGCTCCTCGGTTCGTGATTTCCTCTTAAGAGCATCGGGTCGTGATTCTAACTTTGGGTTGGGGTCCTCCATTGGCTCGTGGGTCAAGCCTTCACCAGATCGGTTCGTGGTGCTCGAGTAGGAGCGGCTCGGTTCGGGGTACTCTGACGCGAGTGGGTCAGTTCGTGGCCACCATTCACGAGCGGGTTGGTTCGTGGCCACCATTCACGAGCGGGTCGTGGCATCATGGTTGAGTTGTGGTCTCCGTCTCGGCTTGTGGTGCTCTTGCTCGGTTCGTTAGTCGTCACCATGGTTCGGGGTCATACAACTCTGGTCCGCTAGTGATCTCCTAGTTGTGGGAACAAAGGCGGTTCATGATACATCATTCCGGTTCGTGGGGGAGGTCACGATCGACGTCGTGATGCCTGCTCACGAACGGGCTGGTCTAACCAATTTCTGCAACTTTTCCAGCGTGCTTTTTATGCCATACAATGGTGTTTTCGACCATTCTAACTTTACTAAGCAATAACAAAGCATACCACATAGTAATAGCAACATGTATAATCAACCATAAACACCAAAACAACAACATGACATGTTAATATGGATCAAACATACCCAAAACCCATGTTTTCCCCTTAATCTCCTTAATCATGATTTAATCATATAATTAGCAAAACATGTCCAAATTAACCCAATTTTCTAACAGTGGTATAAAATGACATTTAAGAATTTTTACATATTTTTCTAGAATTTTAACATGCCTAATTTCATTAATTAACACTAATCACCCCTAATTATCCGTAATTAGTGTAAAAACATGCTAATCACTCACCTTAGCCGCAAATGAATTATAGATCCGAACATATCTACTGTTTTGGGTTGAATTCCTATGCAACACAGCAGCTCCAACTCTGATTTAGTATTGATTTCCTTGATTTGATGTAGCCTAGCTTAATCTTCGATTAGAAGGCGATTAGGAGTTGATTAGAAGAGATTTAGAAGGTGGAAGCCATTGTTAGGGTTGAAGAGAAAGTTTGTGGTAGGTAGAAAATGATAAAGGAGGGTTTCTCTAGCCCCTATCAGCCCTTATGCAACCTGTTTACACCAAAAATGGTATAAACACCCAAGCTACTAAACTGTACTTCACCGATTTGGTAAGAAATAAATGGAACCGTGTTTAATCAGCAATAAAAAGTGAAAAATGTGAGAAAAGTAAAGTAGAGACGAGATTTAGAGTGGTTCAGCCGTTAACGAGGCCTACGTCCACTATGAAGGTGATTTCCTGCCTTTAAATGAGAATTACAAAGTACATCCACTCTCTCTCTTTTCATACATTTCTATATCCACTCACTATACCCTCGTTTATATATTTAAATCTAAGGGATTATACAAGAGAGTAGTATAATTTGAGGAGAAGAAGGATGGATGAATGAATGATTAAGAAGAAGGATGTCTTCGTTTTCTTTCACCGTAAGATTGTCCTTGACGCCATGGTCGAATCTGTGGTTGAGGATGAAATTCAGCAGCACTTCCCGGTTATTTCCCCCCTAAAAGTTCCCCTTTATGTTGGTAGCCATGGTGTATTTATAGGTGAAGTTCCCTTGGTAAATGATATGGAATCCGTTTATCCAGGTTGTGGATCGTTCATTCTGTTAATTAAAACCATGCCACTGGCTAGCTGTAGCCAGCTGTCCATAGCTGTATGCAGTTATCATGTGCGGACGGCTCGTCGGAACGAGTATCTTGAATAGCTGAGCGGGTGCATGTAAGCGAGCGTCCTGCGAGCGCTTTTGGGAGATTTTGTAAGACCAGGATGCGGGTCTGGAGTTGATTCTCCTTTGTTCCTTGTGCGACCATCCTTCTCGATCCATGGGCGCTCGTCCTCTTGCTGCCTTTGTATGGCGCTGTTAGGCTTTATGGCTATGTTATGAGGTTGCTCCCGCTTATGTTGAATGGGCGACTTGCTTTACTTCGGTGTTTGAGCGGTTATCAGGATCTGCGACCTTTACCTTTATCAGGTCACACTTCTCATATGTTATGCCGTTGTCTTAGGTCACACTAGTTGACTTGAACTGCCTTGGGTTCGATATGTGCGGTTGCATCGTGCACGACCGATCCTGGTGATATCCGCCTTGTATCCTTTACCCAATGCATGTATGGATTTTTAGGGATTAACACTTGCCCCTCGAAGTCCGTGACTACTTTTTGTATGGAATCACGGGCTTCGACATATTTGGTCGCACACTGATTGGTGGGTTTGTCCTGACTTGCAGAGGGCCCGGTCGTGCCCAAGATTAAGATTACGTCATTGTTATTGATTGGTATTGTCTCTTCCTGTGAGCGAGGGGCCCAATGTATCTTTTTGATTATTGTGCGAATAGCTGAATTTCAGGATGCCAGCTAGGACTTGATGAGACACTTTTGTGTAGTCAGGTACTAAGCCGACGCGGCGAGAATTCTCTGGATGAACGCCTTTTAATCTTCCTCATTTACCTTTATCTGTTTGCTTTTGATTGGTTTTCCCACGCACGTCTATGTGCGCTTGTTTTGGGTGGATCCCCACTCGCTTGAATGTTGGGCTTATTGATTTGACTATTGAGCTTTTGAGCGACCGGATGAAAGTACTATTCTGGTTTGCCAGCCCTTTCGTCTATCCTTCATATATATTACTTCGCTACATATTTTTTAAAAGAAAGCTTTAATGGCGGCGTCGTTTTAAGCGATTTTCCTTGCTACTGGGATCCCTTTTACAATTCCTGAATATCACAATTTTTTTTGTTCCAATTTGCATTCGTGTGTGGCACCGTCATCAAGGCTTCTACAATCTTGAGATCGATTCGACCGGGTTGTTTGACTAGGTTTGAAACTGTTCACTTGTCTGTAAGCAAATTTCTCCACTGATTTTATCTTAACCCAATTTTGGAGCATGAGTTTGGTCGTGCAATCTTGGGGTTTCTAAGTAGGGTTTTCCCTTTTCTAAAATTTCAGAACTTCAAGGAGTTATCCATGTCAGACCACGTCGGAAAGTTGGATCGAGAAGAAAGTTCTGACCAAGTTACGGCTACGCCCGATGTTGTTTCTTCGATGGGTGCTGCCCAGGAATTCCCACCACCTCATGTGCTTTCTGAAGCGCCTAGTGAGAGGCACCCGATGGAGCTTCCACCCAGTTCGTTTCGTCAGCTGCGCAAGCAATTTGGGATTTCGGAAAAGGAAGAGGCCAAGCTGCCTGTGGAAGGGGAGTTCGCTGATATCCCTCCTAAAGGATATGTTGTTGTTACCCATGGCATGTTGAAAAGCGGAGCGGTTCCTCCCTTTAATCCTTATATAGAGATGATTCTCCAGAACTTGGCCATTGCCTCGTATCAGTTACATCCTAATGGTTACGCGGTTTTGACAAGCCTTTATGTCCTTTTTATGAGGGAGAAACATCGGGCTCCTTCGTTTAGGGATATACGCTCATTGTACGCTTTTAGGACAAGAGGTCAGCGTCCCTCATTTGTCTTTATGGAAAGCCGGGGTTCGAAAATAATCACTGGTTTAGAGGACAGTGTTCGAGGATTTCCCAATCAATACTTTTTTGTCCAATGTCCCAATAATTTCTGCGACCTTTGGAAGGCAATCAGTAAGTATCTTTATTCCTTGAATTTCATCTCGCTCTTTCTTCCTTTTGTTTTGGTTTTTCTAAAATCTTTTGGTTATATTGCAGTGCTTCCCGATCAAAGCATACCCTTTGATCAAGATCTATGCAACTCGTTATTAGCCGTCGACGAGGGGCAGAGGAATAGGATATTCTTGATTAACGAAGGGTTCTTAAGGCAATACAACCTTCTTTCATCTTTGCATACCTCCTAGTGGATGCTCCCGGCAAAAAGAAAGCTATCAGCAAATCCCCTGCCAAGAAATCTTTGGAAGAGGGATGTTCTAGCGCCATAAGGAGCAGCGGGGCATCTTCTGGTAACAGAGCGATCCCTGCCAAAAAGGTAGTATCCAAGCGTTTAAAGCGCAAAGGCTCTAAGACTTCAGTGGTTTTGCACGAAGAAGATAGGTCTTTAGTAGAGGGAGCCGCCCAAGGAGATGTGAACGTGACTCCTTCGAAGATTGCCCCGGAACAGGTTCGGGAAGCAGAGCGGCTTGATGAAATTGTAGAAACTTCTGTAGAAAACCCGGGAAGCGGAGGGAACTCTTCTAAAGAAGACCAAGACGAAGATGGTTCAGAGACTTTCAAAGGACTTGATCCTCCTGACTTGGCTGGAGAGCTTGTTCAAGGTAAGATCGCTACTTTTTAACCATGGGAACTTTACGGAATAAACCCCTTGTTTTTGGGTTAAGGCGATATCTCGCAAAGCTTTTAGGATTCTTTTCTCATCTTTTACAACTGCGGTGCTTAGATTTTCTTTTCCTTCTTAGATCCAGGAATGGAGTCACCTTTATCGGAAAAAATTTCTCAGCATTTTCTCTTGTTGATCCACGAAATATCTTGCAATCTAGCCTTTCTCATTGTCTCAAGCGTTCCCGTCCATCTTCAGATCCTCTAACCCAAGATGCACCTGAAGCACCACTGGCGAGTTTGCTAAAGAAGAAGAAGCATGATCATTCTCGGGTATCTGGAGGAGAAAACCAGGATACTGAGAAGAGAGGAGGTAACAACGAACATGCTGGGTTCGATGGGTCTTCTGAACTAGCTGAACTTCCATGCCCCAGTTCTTCGCTCCCTGTGAAGCCGTTGATTAGATCCTCTATTTCTGATGCACCTGCTTTTTGCCAGATTCAATCAATTCTGGACAGACCTCCCTACAGAGTTGCCCTTGGTAATCCTAAGTTGATAGACAGGTTCGGAGACTGGGACTTTAGGGGAATGGACCTCGACTTAGATTTGTCTCTGTATGATGACCAAAAGCGCCATTGGGGAGTTGAGTGCCATAAAAAACTATGTGACCTCCCAGCTTGCCACTATCGTGGGTCAGCTTGAAGTTCAGTTGGATGAAGCCAAAAATACTTCCAAAAAGCGATTTGAGTCTTGGGATAAGTTCTGCTTTGAATTTCAGAAGTTGAATACTCAGCATCTTGAATGTATTGAACTTTTGGAGAACGATAAGATTGAACTAAGTTGTGTGATTGAAGGTCAAGTGGCCGAAATTGAATTCCTTAAAGATGGGAACAATAGGATGAGCAACTTAGAAGCTGACAACAGAAGGCTTCAGGAAGAGATTGAAGCCGCCAAGAAACAACTTGACGAGCCTCAAACTGGTCATGAGTTTGCTGAATCTCAATTAACTTCCGTACAACAGGCTATGGTCTCTTGTCGGCGAGAGAAATCAGTGCTCGAAGGCAAACTTGCTTTCCAAAGTAAGGCTCTTGAAACTTTAGAAGGAGATAAAGCGAGGTTAGATGGCAATCTTGAACGAGCCCGAACAAGAACTGAAGAGACCCTTTTTCGATTTTACACCCTCAGTGTTATGACCCGCGGAAGGTTGAGCTATTTGAACAAGGACTTTCCCTGTACATTAGCCCTTGTCTAGGAGGAGGTGCTCAGTTACTCCAAAGATAAGGTAGATAGTGTTCTGCAAGAAGCCCTTCTTGAGTCAAAAGATCGTGACACTTTGGAAAAAGGCAAGAGAATATTGGCTGGTGAACGAGCTCGATCCCTTGGAAAAGAAATCCAGAATGTGTTTCCTATTCATGCCTCCAGTCTTGCAGGAGATGAAGTTTTGGGATCCTAAATTCCTCTATCGGGATCTTCTGTTGCTAATGAAGTTACTTCTGAGGTTCATGATGGCCATGATGTCCCTGAAAAAAGTGCCACATGATATGCTGTTGTTTTGCATTTTTCAGTTCTAACTTTACGACCATGTATCTTTATGATGAATTAGTATTTTGTTATCATGCGTTTAACGTTGAAATGCTATAACTTATCGTAATTTTATTTGTTTGCATCGTATTACACTTTTATGAGTCGCGCGATGATTACGTTTTTACGTCGTTCGTCGTTTAATATCGCTGGTTTGTTTAGAATTTGGGACATCGTATTTCCATTTTTGCCCCCCTTCTTTGGGGGTTTTAGCTCTTATTATGCATTCATTCGCTTTTTATTTGGTCTGGTAATTCAAACCTTTTAAAGTTCATTTTCGGATAAGTGCCCTTATTGGGCGCAGACATCTTGTTGTACACTTAGTCTTGTTGTACATTTAATCTTGTTGTACATTTAATCTTGTTCCTCATTGATTTGGCATCCCAAGTCCTTTGGAAACATGATTAAATGTATTCTATATGTTCAGTTTGCATGTTTTTTTATGTATCCAATCCCATATCTCACTAACTCATTGACCCGAGCCCTTCGAAGACTGGTTTTGGATACTTGCCCTCATGGGAGGACTTGGGTTACAATTTTCGACCTAATTTCGATCTTATTTGATCCGACTTATTATGATCAAATAGAGACCTAGATTGGATACCCCCAAATGGCTAGGATTTCTGATACCCCGTTTCAGCTAGGATTTCTGTTGTTGTAATCCATCCTTGGCTTTGTTTGACTTGGTTAACAACAAAGAACCAGAATGGCCACCTCCTTTCGGTTGGGTTTCTGTTTTTGCGCTAGTCTTTCCAGCATGTTTACGGGACTTTCCGATCCCAGGACTGGTGTTATCCAACCTAGTTTTTTTTTAGAAAAGAAAGCAAAGAGCGCAGCCTCCAGATTTTGGTGTGCTCTTCATGAATTGTTTTGGAATGGTCCTTTCCTTTTGAGTTCTACATAACGATGGGTATGATTACCCTGCCTTTTTTGACCAATGCTCTTGATGCACGATGCACGTCTTTCCCTACATCAGAGACCAATTTTAACATTAGTTCATAAATAATTTTTGCCTTTTATGAGATTATAATCCGTGAGCGAATATCTTTCATCATGTAGACTTTTTACTTAACACAATAAAAGGGGAATCACATATCACCTCATGGAAATACAATTGAAAAAAAAGACTACAGAAGTAGGAAAATAAAGAGAATGGGGGTCGCACATATCCAGTAATAGATATTGGATTGTGCCCAGTGGCCATTAATTAATGATTAGTCGTAAGTCTTCGGGCGTTCGGATGATCTCGCACGACCCGGCCTGATCGGCAACATTACCTTGCCTCTGACTTTCTGATGCGTTTTGTGGATTCTTAACATATTGTTGCATTTGATTTTGTTTGGATGAGCTCCTCAATCAAATTTCTCAAGTGTCGACATTCATTTGTGTTGTGTCCTGGCTGATTGTGAAATCGGCAGAACTTTCCAGAGCTCGCCTGCTGTTATGTGATTCTTTGCGGTTTTACCTAAGGAAACATGCCTGAGTACTTGGTGGCGGAGTATATTTTATCTGGGATTTCATTCAGGGGAGTCAATTCTGATTGCTTAAAGAATTTTGACTTCTTGTGTACTCCACTGTTCCTTCCATCAAACCCTCTTTTGTGCTCAGAATTATCCTTCTTAATTATCTGAGAAGATTCGTTGCCTCTCCCTTCCTTAGTAGTGCTATTCCTTGCGTCCTTCTGAGCATTCAAGGTGTCGGTTTCCATGCTCATGTACTCCTCGGCTTTCTTGTAGAACTTCTTTAGAGTCTTTGGTTTCTTCATCTTGAGCCATTTTCCGAATTCTGACTTCTTATTGATAGCCCCTTTCAAGGCCGCCAATAAGTACCAAGGCTACGGTTCTATAACCTCTGCTGCTACAACGTGGAAGCGTGTAAGGAAAGCTCTGATGGTTTCTCCGAGCATCTGTTCCATCTCACTGAGCGACATTACGTCCCTTGCCTTGGTGGCCTGCAATCGGAATTGATCCTGAAATCTCCTTGCCGGATCAGCAAACTGGTCAATACACCTAGGTGGAAGTCTGGTGAACCATAGTGAGGCCCCACCTTCCAGGCAAATGGGAAAGTATAAGCACTTGATTTCGTCAGTGGCCCTAGATCCATTCATGTGCTGGTCGTATTTGAACAGAAAAATGGTTGGATCTCCAACTCCTCTATAAGGTGCTATTGTTGGTGGTATAAATTTCTTCGGGAATTTCGCTTGACGGATCTCCTCTGTGAATGGATTTTTGCTGGGGGGAAAACTCCCATTCTTTCTCCTCATCCTCTCGAGTGGCCTTCTCCTTCATTACTCACTGGATTAAGTTTGTGATGCACCTTTCATCGCTTGCCTGTTCATCGGGATCGATGCTGATGATTTTATCAGCATGACCATGGTTTAAGCTTCGGCGCCTTGCATCCATCTTAAGGGAGGTTATGTTGGTGCGACTCGTCGCACGTTCTTCCTTGCACTGTGGAGAACTGACCTTAGGATCCCCAGCACCGGCCTCTCCCCTGTCTCTCACTGGGTTGTGAGGTCGTCCAGGGTCTGAGGCTGATGAGTCCCCTTTTTCATCAGCATTAGCCACAATATTTGGTGGTAAAAAAATTGTCTTGACCATTGGTCAGGACATCAAACCTTTCCATTATCATCTTCGTTGTATTATCCATTTTCTTGTTCAAGCCGGTTACAGCCACATTCAGTTCATCTCGCGTTACAGATGGCCCAGGGGTTTCTCCAGCCCCTTGATTCAAGATTTGAGGTGTAGCTTCGTTAGCATTATCATCCTCATTGATCGAAGCAATTTTAGTAGATTTTCCACTTTTCTTCGATCCAACCATGATTTCAAAGGAGAAAACAATTTTGGGATGTTTTTATTGCTGAACTACAAAAGGAATTTATGAACACGGCCCCACGGTGGACGCCAAAATGTTTACACCAAAAATAGTCTAAACACCCAAGGTACTAAACTGTACTTCACCGATTTGGTAAGAAATAAATGGAACCGTGTTTAATCAGCAATAAAAAGTGAAAAATGCGAGAAAAGTAAAGTAGCTACGTGATTTAGAGTGGTTCAGCCGTTAACGAGGCCTACCTCCACTATGAAGGTGATTTCCTGCATTTTAATGAGAATTACAAAGTACATCCACTCTCTCTTTTCATACATTTCTGTATCCACTCACTATACCCTCGTTTATATATTTCAATCTAAGGGATTATACAAGAGAGTAGTAGAATTTGAGGAGAAGAAGGATGAACGAATGATTAAGAAGAAGGATGCCTTTGTTTTCTTTCACCGTAAGACTGTCCTTGACGCCATGGCCGAATCTGTGGTTGAGGACGAAATTCAGCAGCACTTCCTGGTTACTTCCCCCCTAAAAGTCCCCCTTTATGTTGGTAGCCATGGTGTATTTATAGGTGAACTTCCCTTGGTAAATGATCTGGAATCCGTTTACCCAGGTTGTGGATCGTTCATTCTTTTAATTACAACCATGCCACTGGCTAGCCGTAGCCAGCTGTCCATAGCTGTATCCAGTTATCATGTGCGGACGGCTCGTCGGAACGAATATCTTGAATAGCTGAGCGGGTCCATGTAAGCGAGCGTCCTGCGAGCGCTTTTGGGATATTTTGTAAGAGCGGGATGCGGGTCTGGAGTTGATTCTCCTTTGTTCCTTGCACGACCGTCCTTTTCGGTCCATGGGCGCTCGTCCTCTTGCTGCATTTGTATGGCGCTGTTAGACTTTATGGCTATATTATGAGGTTGCTCCCGCTTATGTTGAATGAGAGACTTACTTTACTTCGGTGTTTGAGCGGTTATCAGGATCTACGACCTTTACCTTTATCGGGTCGCACTTCTCATAATATGGTATGCCGTTGCCTTCGGTCACACTAGTTGACTTGACCTGCCTTGGGTTCGATATGTGCGGTTGCATCGTGCACAACCGATCCTGGTGATATCCGCCTTGTATCCTTTACCCAATGCGCGTATGGATTTTTAGGGATTAACACAACCCTAATCCCGAAATACCTAATGGGCCTGGCTGCTAATCACCCGGTTATGCCCGATTATGCTATTTTTCACCTTCTAAACCTTATTTCAACCATATCTCCCAAACGGTAAGTCTGTTTGGTTATTGTAACCACTCTACGGAAAGGTAAACCATCATTCAAATCCAATGGAAGAGGTTTCAAGTCAAAAATATTGACCAATCAAAGTTATAGGCGAAACAAGATTCGCTAGGGGAAAACGGTCATTTAAAAATCGGCAAAAAGCGTGAACATGGGAAATGACCCCAATGGTCTTTCCCCAAAGTTACACGAGCATACGATTTCGTGTGTAAATGAAACAAATATTCTATGGTCCTTCGATGCGTACAATACGGGTCGTTACAGTCTAGATGTTAATGATGCTCGATGGGTCTTGGAGATGAAGAGATCATGTCAAGCGGAAGATGGATGTTGAGTTGTTAAATCCACAAAGGCGAGATGGAGGTCTTTATGGTTTACAAATGCTTTTGAAGATCGCTATTGGCGTGGTGCACGGATGAGAGAGGTGCACCATTAGTGGGCAATGGTGGAGGTTTGTAATGATGTTAATTGAGAAAAATAGGTTGAAAGTCAGAGCTAAGTTGGCTGGTGTTGAGTGGAAGGGGTGTTGTGATTTGGTATCAAGGTGGAGCATTGAGATTTGCGATATGCAAGTCAAAATTGTGGATAATAAATTATCTATGTCTTTTTTTTTGTGGAGAGATTTGCTGCAATATTTGTGAGATATTTGAAAGTGAAGGCAAGGATTATTTGGTGCTAATCCAAAAGATTTTTTGACATATATGAAGATAACTTTGGTGTCATGTTTACTTGGGTGGCAAAAAAACTTGGGTATGAAGCAACTCATTCTATAAAAGGCCCAGTTAACATCTTCATTAGGTGTGGAAAATTTGACACTTATCAAATAGAATCATTAGGATTTGTGTTGTTCTTCATTGTCTTTCTCTTCAAATTGTTTACCATTAAATATTTTTTATCTATTTCTCAATAAGGTTATTGGTTCAAGTTGTGCTTGTTTGTAAAGATTGTTGAGATCGATTGTAAACGATATTTTTGTGAATCAATAAAGAGAGTGGTTGGGTGGAATATCATGTGTGTTCGTATTTTCGATATTGTTTGAGTTGTTTTTATTTGTTTTTCAATCACATTCATCTTCAAGTAATTGGGTAAATAAGATCATGGACGCTTCCGCAAAAGACGCAATATTTTCTAACAACTATTAAATCAAATATAAACAATAATTAGAATCTATCGGTTTCAACAATATCTAAATAAATTAACTTAAACACCTCTTTTAATTTCTACCAATCCTTCTTATAACTCGAACATTTATTAACAACGGTAGGTTAGATGCATAACAACCTTTCATTGTTATTTGTTATTATTAGGACTCATAGTAGGAGTGGGCTAAAAGGTCTTAATTTGTTTCCGACAAATGTGCCAATATTTTTCTTAAACCATTTTGGTATTGAGGAAGATGGTTTTGGATAATGCTTAATTGTAGGACTCAACAAGGGTACTACAAGTTTACAGTGTGGGAAGAATACTGAAGGTATGTCCTAATTCAGTAGCTAGCACCTATAGCTCATTTACATTCTGATTCGTTTGAGCCATATTCAACATGTTTCACATTGATGGGTAATATAATATAACTTTAAGCTTTATTATACATGCTTCACAAAACTTAAATTGATATAGAGAAATGATATAGAAATATTATCTATGACGCCTTCTATTTCATTATGATTAAATGGTTGGATTCCTTAAACTTGAAGTATAATTCTTTGCTTTAGATATAGAGTTAATTAAAGATTTTAATTTGAGTGGATGTATTTTTCTAATTTTTTGGATCAAAATGTATGTTCTTGTTTATTTCTGAACTGTCAATCATGTCCAATCAGTCTTTGTTATATTTCCATGCTTAAAAATGTGATATCAAGTTTTGATTTAAAGGTTGTGTTATTAATATTTATGTAAACTAATTGGATGTACTAAAATAAAACAATAATGTCAAATGTACATACGAAGAGTAATCTCATTAGGTTGCATCATTGCTTGTTTATGTTTCTACGTCGCTAGGCAGCCTTATCAATTATAACCCTACAGCCTATACCACAAATGCCAGAAATGAATTAGTAATGCTATATGATGGGTATATGCATGCCAGAAATGGAGTAACGTGGATAATTTATTCTATTTTTAGATGGATTTCAAGGTCAATGGAGAAAGGAGAATGTATTAGATTTCCAATGCAACTTATTATTTGATCTACAAAGCTTTCCCTAATTGTTTTAATAATCATATTATTTTTTTAAGTGCGATTTATTTTAAAAGAAGTTATGGATTTTTTTTCTAAAAACAAGTTACAATTTTTATTAATACGAGATACAATTTTTTTGAAGTTACAATTTGAGGAGAGAATGAATTTTGCTACTATTTATGCTAACCCAAATTTGAAAATTATTATTATCAAGTAATTTAAATTATATTATAATTCGATTTATTACTGTACATGTTTAAAAAACCGTATGATTTAATATTTTCGTAAATTGAAATTATTTTGCGTGAATCATATTTTTAAATTTGGAAAAGTAAGATTTATACATAGGAACGTTACTTAATATCATTGAGCAAAATTCAACAACAAATGGCATCAGTCAAAAAGTTGGCTACGTATTGTAAAGTATAAACCCCAGTAGAACCGGCCCTGTTTGGCACAATACTTCATTCGCTAGGCTAGTGACGTAGTAAAACTTTATGAATATGTAAATCGGATAAAATAGTTCAATTTTCACTTCAGTTTGAAGTTTGAAAAAAAATAAAACATGCATGCTTCAATTTTGGCCTTCAATTCTCTATGGTTATACTTCATGTTACACTTTACACCTATATCTGCTAAATCGTCGTGTGCTAAATTATTGTGTATATCTTTGTTTGGACAGACTTAGAGAATGGAAATTGAAGTTGGAGAATGGAGAGAGTGGAAATTTTGTAGTTGTTGTATTACTGTGTTCCTATTGCCTGTTTGCACATGGCACTGAATTACCAGTGTAATGTAACCACTGTAAGGATGTTTGATTGCCTTTACTTTATGAACTGAGAGGTGATAACTGTATTGAAGTGTCAAGTGAAGTGAAGTCTAAATGAATAAAACGGAAGTGTGATCTACTAAACTGAGTGCACAAACTAAACCATAATTAAAATCATCTCACTATAATGGTGCTTGTAACCAATGAACTGATGTTTAAAACTGTGATTATTTTCATGTATGCGGGTTTTCAATGTTCCTGAGTGTATATAATAAACATTGTTGTTTGATTGGCTAATTTAACCAGTCAACCAACTAACATAAACGGTTAACACTAGTCGGTTAACTATTTATGTTGATTGGTTAACCACGATTAATTTTAATCGGTTCGGTCAGTAGACTAAAATCAAATTAATTGATAGTTAATCGAACTGTACACTTTTTGATAGTAAGTCGAAATTTCAACTGACTAAATTGATTAACCAACCTGATCCGCTCTTAATTAATATTATATTCTTAGACTTAGTCAGTTTACATGTACAATTCATAGTGTAATTGAATTTACACTTTTAATTACTTTCAATTTCTTATAAACTGCACTATAACTTTTTCATTCAAATATAAATTAAAATTAGGGAAATTTTATTTGCATCCACCTAATTTGTTAGTTAATTCACCCGAACTTATAGGGATACTGCCTACCTTTATGGGTTTTTAAAATTTAAATTTGATTAGTTAATCCATAACGTATAATTTATCTTTTTCTCAACTTTCGTTCTCTTTCTTCCTACGTATGAATCAGAAATAGAATAGTACTATGAAGAAGAGGACTAAATGCAAATCTAAAATAGAATAGTATAAGATTAAGGTAAGTTGTCTTCTTCTCAAAACGAATTTTTTTCCAAGAGATGATTGTATATGCAACAGATTTTTGATTGTGATGTAATTGATTTTAAAAAAAAAAATCACCATGCAAAATCAATTGTTGATTTATTGACAAATCAAACCAATGTGAACAATTGCATTAAATTATAGTGTTTCTTTCTGAAAATTTAATCGAAAAGGAAAGTAGAAAATTTGTTTTTTTTCGTTGTCTTTTGATGTGTAGTTATTTGCCAAAGTAATATCACGATGCAAGACAATTGTTGATATATTGACAATTCTAAGCATCGTGAAATAAATGCATGAAATTACAGTGTTTACTTCTGAAAATTTAATTGAAATACAAAGTAGAAAAATTGATTTTTTTCCCTTTGTGTTTGAATTGTAAGTGTAGTTATTTATCAAAGTAATATCATGAATCAAGATTAATTGTTAATATATTAACAATTCAAAGCACTGTGAAACAAATACACTAAATTACAGTGTTTACCGCTGAAAATGTAGTCAAAAAAAGAAAAAAAATGGCTTTTTTAATTTATTTTGATATGACATTTGATGTATGTTCAACATGAATATGTCTGAAAAGAGTAGTTCTTCTAATACATATGTGAACATCAACTTTTTTAGTACAAACGAAAGTAGCGGTGGTTGGAGAATGCAAGATTTCTAAGTAATAAGATAGACGAGGAGCAGGTAAATGCAACTGTAGTAGAAAACGAGGGTACACACAACAGTAATGTTGTGAAGCAGTGTGTAGTTAATCCAGAAAAATCAACTTTTAGTAGGGTAAATTGATTTTCTTCGTTATTGTACATAAAATTTTGTTTTGTTTTCTTATGTTTATTTTGATATTATGTCAACCAAGTTAGTCCACCACTTTGCTCCAAAGATCAGGTATTAGATTGGGATTGCACTTTTGCATTCTGAACAAGTAAGGTATGTTAATTTTTTTTTATTTTAACATTACAAAATGGATATATAATTAATTAGTTTTTCATATATATATCTCAGATCTTTAACACACGTGATGAACTCACTGAATGGTGCAATAATATTGGAAAATCATGTGGGGGTGGTTGTCACTATTAAACAATGTGGAAATCCCAAAAACGATCGTAGAGGTCGAATATCTTGTTAGTGTGAGAGAAGTGGATTTTATGTTGGGGTTAAAAAAAGACATCTATTAACAAAAAAGTGAAGGCTAAAAGGACAAGAACAAAGAAATGTGGATCCCTTTCTTATTGAAAGGAGTTAAACTTCAAATGCTTGATCAATGAAGAGTAGAAGTTATATATGAACTTCATAATCATCCAATGGGAAAAAATACAAATTTTGAAGGACATTCATATGTTGGAAGACATACCACAAATGAAGAGAATGAAGTAATAAAATTAAGTGCATGTGGTGTAAAACCTAAGGGAAGTGCTCCGTATTCTAAAAAAAAAAAAGAACCCAAATAATGCCTTTACAATTTTAAAGCTAAACATCGAGTTATTGAGATGGAAGGAAGGACATATATGCAACAAATGTTGTATATGTTAGATGAAAACAAGTATATTGAATTTCATCGGAGAGATGAAAATACAGAAGTTGTATTAGATTTATTTTTTGCACATCCATATTCCATAACGCTTATTAGATGTTTTACGCATGTTTTGATTATGGATTGTACCTATAAAACTAACCGTCATGTTAGACCTTTATTAGAGATAGTAGGAGTCACATCCACATGGAAAATATTCATAGTTGCACATGCTTTTCTTAACCATGAAACGGTTGACAACTACACATGGGCTTTGCAATGTTTAAATGAACTTTTTTCCAACTGATTGTACTCCTTCTATAATTATCACCAACCGAGAAATATCCTTAATGAAAGTCGTTCATGTCATATTTTCCGCTGCCTCCCATTTATTATGTACATTTCATATATCAAAGAACATTAAAGCAAAGAGGGAAAAATATTTAAAACAACAGAAGAGTGGGTTGATTTCTTTCAACAATTTCATACGTTAATTGATGAGCCTACCAAGAAGTCATTCAATGAAGCATGGATACATTTTAAAAGTAAAAATGCTACACTAAAAGACCTCATATTATATATTGAGGATGATTGGATTGTATCATTTAAGGAAAAATTTGTGGTTGCATGGACAAACAACATGAGGCATTTTTGGAAATCGTATAACAAATAGAGTTGAATATCAACATTCAACATTGAAGAGATATTTGGCTTCATCTCAAGGTAATTTAATCCAAAATTTGATTATGATCGACACATTAATAATAACAAACATGTGGTCATCAAAGCTTCTCTTTGTAAATCACTAAGTACTAGTTTGCATGACTCGTATAATATTTTTCAATAATCTACGAGGATTTGTGTCACACCATGCACTAGATCGAATTGGCGAAGAAATGAAAAGATCTAAATACATTTTAGATATTTCCAAATGTGGTTGTATAATTAAACAAACACACAATCTTCCTTGTGCACATGAAATCATGCAGTTAAAGCAAGAGAATAGATTGATCTTATTATCATCTATCCACCCTTTTGGGAGAGAACTTAGTGATTTTATCAATGAGACCGTTGAAAGTCCACTTGATCCTAATCCAGAAATCTCCACATTTTTATGTAAACTTTATCATTCTACCAAGAAGCAACAACTAAAAATGTTGAAAGAGATAAAAGAGGCACGTATGGTACTAATATTTCTTTTTTTATTGCTTATTTGTCAGCAGCTTAAGTCACTTGTACGTTTTGTTCTAGGTTAACTATCCTGAAATTACAAATATGGAACAACAAAAGAAAATTACAAAGCTCAAAGGACGCCCAAAAAAAACCTTCACAAAAATAAATAGTACAAATCATGATAAATCTACTTTTGAATACGAACAAACAAAGGAGGAAGTGCAAAATAAGCTAAATAAAGCAAAATTATTCGTTGCTAATAATGACAAACAGAAGAAAAAAAAGTGCATGCTTACTAATTAAGATGATGAGTTGTCACCTACAGAATTTTCTTTCAAGTATTTTAGTCTGTCATTTAACGAGTGTTAATGATATTTTTCGTCAACACCGAAGATGGGTTAGCAGGGACGGATCCAAGGGAGAAATGGGAGGATTGGCTATTTTTGGGTTAAATCGGGTTACCACCCTAGATATTGAAGCTTGGAGGTATGGGAGCGTCAAGGACTATCAGAATGGATTTGAACTCAAAGAACGAAGTATATTCTACTATTCGAGAACATGCTGGGATGGAAATCCATGCTTATCTGAAAAATGAACAGTAAACTGCAACAGTGCTGACTAGAAAATAATAATATACACTTATAGAGAAAATTTCTCATAAGATGGTCCCCTTTTATTCAACTTTCATTGGGAGTACATGGGTGTCATTGGGGTAATCCCTGAATTAATCTCAGTGCTAAGCTATTTTTAAGAGTGCAAGCATTAAGGAAAAAAATCCTCCTCTCAAATGGGACCTCTAGGGTCTTATTTATAGTGGTTTAGGGATCCTTCCGCTGATGGGCTATTGGGCCCGTGAGGGTCTTGGCCGATCGTTCTATTCTTGGTTTCGAGTGCTTGGCTTTCGGCCGTCTTTGGAGTATTAGTTATGATCTTTGGATGGTACTTGAATCCTTGACAGCAGCTCCTGAATGTAGGCTCTCGGACGTAAGCTTTCGGATATAGGCTTCCGACTTTATGGTGGATACATAGAGGAGTTGACCTCATGGTGTATTGATATACACGTAAATGTGTATATTTTATCCGCATATTTATCTTATTTTATCTTTTAAATAATTGATACTGTGCATTTATAGTTGTGTTCACAGATTATTTTTGATGAATGGATTAACGCACTTAATTATTGAAAAGCTTGAAGAATTTGTGCAAGAAGAGTGTTGAATTTTAGAGCTGGATTAAAGCTTGAAGACCTGAAGAAAAGTTGCTATTCAATCGCCTTCTGCTGCATATTTTAAAGACGAGATTCAATGCTTTTCCATAATGATCACTTGGAGTTGTTATTCATTCTTAAGGCAATTGGAGTTGAAGCCCATAGCCTATTTTCCATGACATCTGCATGCATTCACATTGGTCTAGTTGCTAATTGGGCTAAGTTATTTGTCCCATATCATGTAATTTGCAAGGCTTCTCATTCATGCGCTGCACGCGTTCACACTGAGCTATTTGATTTATGTGCTATTTTGGAAAAGGGGTTTTGTCCCACATTGTGGAATTTGCCAAGTAGTCTTTGTCATATCAACTATAAATACACTGTATCTCCTTCATTTGTAAACACACTTAGTTTTATTCTGTATTTCTCCTCTTGGAATAAAACTCTTCTTCCCCCTTTCTCTCAGTTGTTATTTTACTCTATTTATGTTCATGTTATTTAGTTTCTTTTTCTCTTCTTCTTTAGCTATGTCTAGCTAATCCCCATTCAACATGAATCACATAGCCAATAGATGAGGACTTTATACATATAGATCTGGATCTGAATCAAGGGTTAGATCCGAACCTTCATATTCTGTGTCGTTTAAGAGCTATGCTCCTTCACAGGGTATATTCGTGTTCGATCTAACAATTATCAGATTTAGATCTAATTTTACGGTTTTAGAAATTAATTAGTGAATCTGTCCTGATAGCTATGGTTGTTTAAGAGCTCAACTCCTGCATAGGCTATGCTTGTCGTTATTTACTTATTTGTTTCTAAGAGCCTAATTATCGTTGATTCATATTCGTGACAGAAACATGAATTAGATCTATATTTATTTGTTGGCATTAATGAGTATGAATCCAATCTATGTCATTATCCCCTAAGTGTTTTTTTTTGTTTCTTATCTTTGGCTTGGATTTAATGTATAAAAAAAGAATTTCGTTTGCTTTTCACTTGTGAATATTAGTGTGATAGTTTTCAGGTTGCAGATCAAGGAGGGATTTCAAAGGTCACGCTATTTGTAATTAGCAGAATTCGAATTGTTGGAGAGGTTGCACGCCAAGTGGGGTGTGAACACACTGACGCTACTCAATTGCACTCGACGGACTGCCGATCATTGTAAAATTTTCTAAACCCTACAGGTGCTCTGCTGTAAAGAAAAATATATAGAAATTGCATGTAAAAATTTTCTGCAGGTGCCGCGGCTTGCTTGTAAAATTTTTATTTCTACAATTTATTATTCTGTGGCTGAATATTTTGCCTGTTGATGTGTGGTTTAAAATTTTAAAACGAACGTAGGATTAATTGAAAAGTTTATTTTTGAAATCGAATCAAGGATTCCCCAAAGCTCATAGGATAAAATATTTGTTAAATTGACAGTTAGGATTGATACTCTCTGATGTGTCTAAGGAACGGTAGAGTCTAGAACTCAAACAGGCTCTTAAACCTTCGGTCGTGTTTCTACGGTGATTCGTGGCACACTGATAATCTCTGTCCGAACCTGGCCTAGACTTGTATTTATATAATCCGAAGTTGTTAATTTTAACATATTTTTTAGGAGCTTCTTTAGAGCCACAACTTTGCAACTGATTTTTCGACGAAAAACTCTCTACTTCTAGTACATGCGCGCTTGCCCCATGTAAAACCAAAATTGCAATTCTTTTCAAACTTTAAATGATTTTGGTTTCAATTCAAATCAGACTGAATTTCAAGCTGAAATTTTTTTGAACAATTTCCACCGATCTCATCAAACGGTTGTACCCCAATATGAAAACTATCATTCTATGATTAATGAGAAATTATCTAAGGCGAGACGACTGTTAGCGCAAATGTCTAAGCAAGTGCTGAAAATCAAAACAATTGCAACACGGGTTTTAACGAAATTTTTGAAAACCAAAATGATTTTCATAATACGAGTGAATGTCAAATGTTTGTTATTGAATATGAAAAATGTGTTGCGAAAAAGCTAAATTTTTGGCGATGTTGGTTTTTGAAAATAAATAATGGACAACTTCTAAAAGATGAGGTGGATGAATTTTTAAGGTCAACCAATGAGGAACACATAGAAATGACGAATCTAAAAAACAACATTTTGAAGTCTAGTGGGTTAACCAATTTGATAGAAGAGAGCCTGAGTGAAATTGATCAATTAATGCATGACATTTGGAATTGTCGCGAGGACATCAAGGAATGGACACGAATTTTAGATGAAAAACAAGATTCTGAAAATAAATATATCGAAAACATGCATAACATTGAATAACTGGCTCAATACACTATTGAACTTTGGCAAAATCTAGATAAGTTATTACTTGAGGGAATTGACGATGTTGATGAATTTGAGGATTTAATGAAACTTGGCTTGACTTACGTCGAAGAACTTGCTCAGAGAATAACAGATAGCAAACATAGTTGCACTGGGGTAGTTTATCACATTTCTCTTCTTCAAACTGAAGTTATGAACTTGCACAACAACTACAAATCCCAATCTAGTGACAAACAACTTTCTGCCAATGTTTCTTTTGAAACAAATAGTCAGCCATTAACTTCGTCACAACAGTACATAACGATTATTGATGATTCAGAAGATATGACTGTTGATGAAAATGAAAATTTTGAAAAATCTCTAGTGCAAAACTCTGATTTCTACGAAACTGAAATTCAAACTCCAACTGATGCATCTGCTGAAAATTCAACTCTTACTAAAATCGAAAATTTTCAACTAACAACTTTTGAAATTGATGAAAATCTTAATGAAGTTGTTGAAATCTCTGTAATTGATTTGAATATAAATTCTCTTGAAAATAAAGACGTCAATCTTCAATTTGATCATCCTCTCTCAGATTCTGAAAATTTTGAAAATTTAACAACTTTAGATTGTCAACTTGAACGAAATGACGAAGTTGGTAACAACTATTTGAGTTAGAACGAATTTGATGAGCGAAAAATTCTTGAATTAATTGACGATAAGGTTGTTGGATCCGAAATTGAAAATGAAACATTTGAAAATTTTGAAATTCTTGAGGTTGAAAACAACGAAACTGTTGAATGTGATCTTAAGCACAATAACGATTTTTCTGAAACTGTTGAAACTCCTTGCGACTAGATCGTTTCAACTGAACCTCACTGTGATCACCTGTTTTTCAATGATAAATTTCTGCAGTATATGAACTCTTTCTGGAATAAGACTGTTTTTGATAAAACACGATTTCGAAATTTACTGAAAATTCATTTGTTTGGTTTTAACTTTAGGTTTACGAATCAACCTTTAGTCAACAAAAATTCAAATATCAAAGCAAAACTGAACAATATTTCTCAAAACAAGTGTGGGGGTGAGAACGATGCACACGTCTCTCAATTTACACATCATCTGAACAAGTCAAACTTTGTTTTTGAAACTTTTTCTGAACCCCGGCTCATTGACTTCTCTTTAGTTGCTATAGAAATTCAATTCAATTTTCGGATCAATTGTAAGCTCAAAATTTTAAAATTAGCAACTCAAACTTTTGAAAAAAAAAATTGTTTTTCCAAATCTTAAATGTAATATAAAATCCTTTATGATTTGATTTTCTATGCTTAAGCTGTGTCTTATAATCTTAATGAGGCTGATCCATTAGTCCATCGTGGACCGGCTCATCTATTTGATGACTGCATATTTTCTGTATGCGCATTTGGTAAGTCGAACTAACCATCTTTTGTACATATGTAAATATTCTCTTTTTTTTCCTTTCACTAAGATATGTCTAATTAACGACTATGAGGACACAGGCACACTCAAGTGTGGGGGGGGGATTTACATTACATCAGCAATCAAATTTTATGAACTAGGTCATTCATTGAACAAGGATTAACTTAAATTCATAAATAACACCTGGGTTCTTGTTTGATACGTTGAATTGTTGGGTGATGGGAATGAACATTATTTATTCATTGAGTCGTACTGTGTCTTTTTAAGATGCTAGCTTGAGACTGTGTAGACGTTAGTCGTGTTCTGGAGTAAGCTTGTCAACCTTTGTTATACATATTAGAATGTGCAGGTAAAAATAATTAAAAAAACAAAATAACAAAAAAACAAAATAATCAAAATGATTTTGCACCTACATTTGCTGGATTTTCTGATTTCATTTTCATGCATAATGTTTCCTTTTCCACTCAAATTTTCAAAATCGTAAGTTCTAAATCCACATGGCCCAATTAAGAAGAAATGACTCATTGTAGCGTTCTTCTTCGATACCCCACATTATTCAAACCCAAGTTTTACTCGAATTACATCCATGTTTCAATAAGTTTTTCTTATATTGGTATACTTAAGAACCTTGTACTGATTTATTTTCAAAGGTTCAAAAACGTCACTTTTTATACCAATATTACACTACCCACTCCGTACTTGTTTTAAGGTAGGATAACCATATACCACATCTTATTTTATATGGGTTATCTATCTTACGAAACTTTGCTTATCTTTCCTTTCAGTTTTTTATATAACATCAATCCAGACTTGTGTGTTGAATTAGGGTTATAGAAGTAGAGTAACTAGGGCACAAAACTTTCCTTTCGTGAAGTGTTTGTTATGATTCGCTTAGTAAAGGAGGAATCAAAT
The DNA here is from genome assembly GCA_030737875.1 of Allium sativum. NCBI lineage: Eukaryota > Viridiplantae > Streptophyta > Magnoliopsida > Asparagales > Amaryllidaceae > Allium > Allium sativum. Next base: position 17,993,852 of record CM060917.1, read on the forward strand.
GAAATAATGTACGGTATCATCCCATTCCATCTCCATTCATCATTCATCATGCAAAAGAAAAAAAAAGAAAAAAGAAAAAAAATGAAAAGAAAAAAAAATGAAAGGGAGAGTCTCTCAGAATAAAAAAGTCATTCATCATTCTTGACTATAAAGCATTCATTTCCATTCCATCCACATCCATCATACCGTACTTGGAAGCGAGGATTGTAGTAGAGGAGATGAAAGGAAATAAAAATGTTCATATGTGCCTTAGTATTACTTTATCTTTTGTAGTCTGAAGTTTAACTAATACACTTTCCCTCTTATCTAGAATATTTTTAGAACTTACAAAAATTCTCCTTCATCTATGCATAACTCACATCCAATACATTACAGTTAGACTAGTGCAAAATTATTCAAAAAAGAAAAAAGAAAAAGAATGAATAAATGATTGGGTGCACATGGTCGATGTGTAGAACTTTGGTTGACACCAGGCTCTTAACCTTCAAGACAATTACATTGTTATCAAGGAATTACGATTCAGCTTGAAAAATATTATTCATTTTTACACCAATTATGGGATGGACAATGTAGGACTAAACCGTTATTATTGAAGTTAGTAAAAGTCCTTGGTATTTGAAAGACCTTAAATATATTGTTTGATTAATCTGCGTACATAAGACGCTTTGGATTTTGTGGGTAGTATCCGCTGAAAACCCTCACGTGACAACACCTGTCCTACTAGAGACACCTAGGGGTTTAACGGCTCGTTGCATACGCTAAATGCAATCGTGTTTCCTACGAAAGTGTGACATATCTTAGTTTAGTTTATTCGAGGACGAATAAAAAGATAAGTGTGGGGGTATTTGATATACACGTAAATGTGTATATTTTATCCGCATATTTATCTTATTTTATCTTTTAAATAATTGATACTATGCGTTTATAGTTGTGTTTACATATTGTTTTTGATGAATGGATTAACGCACTTAATTGTTGGAAAGCTTGAAGGATTTGTGCAAGAAGAGTGTTGAATTTTAGAGATGGATTAAAGCTTGAAGACCTGAAGAAAAATTGCTATTCAATCGCCTTCTACTGCATATTTTAAAGACAAGATTCAATGCTTTTCCATAATGATCACTTGGAGTCGTTAATCATTCTTAAGGCAATTGGAGTTGAAGCCCGCAACCTATTTTCCATGACATCTGCATGCATTCACATTGGTCTAGTTGCTAATTGGGCTAAGTTATTTGTCCCATATCATGTAATTTGCAAGGGCTTCTCATTCATGCGCTGCACACGTTCACACTGAGCTATTTGATTTATGTGCTATTTTGGAAAAGGGTTTTTCTCCCATATTGTGGAATTTGCCAAGTATTCTTTGTCATATAAACTATAAATACACTGTATCTCCTTCATTTGTAAACACATTTAGTTTTATTCTGTAATTCTCTTCTTAGAATAAAACTCTTCTTCCCCCTTTCTTCCAGTTGTTATTTTTATTTTATTTATGTTTATGTTATTTAGTTTCTTTTTCTCTTCTTCTTTAGCTATGTCTAGCTAATCCCCTTTGATTAGGGGGTGTTAACGCTAATAGATATGATTCAACATGAATCACATAGCCAATAGATGAGGACTTTATACATATAGATCTGGATCTGAATCAAGGGTTAGATCTGAACCTTCATATTCTGTGTCGGTTAAGAGCTATGCTCCTTCACAGGGTATATTCGTGTTCGATCTAACAATTATCAAATTTAGATCTAATTTTAGGGTTTTAGGAATTAATTAGTGAATTTGTCCTGATAGCTTATGGTTGTTTAAGAGCTTAGCTCCTGCATAGGCTATGCTTGTCGTTATTAACTTATTTGTTTCTAAGAGCCTAATTATCGTTGATTCATATGTGTGACAGAAACATGAATTAGATCTATATTTATTTGTTGGCTATTGATGAGTATGAATCCAATCTATGTCATTATCCCCTAATTGTTTTCTCTTATTATATAAATCTCTCTTTTTATTTAATTGCTGTTATTTTTTGTGTTTTCAATTAATCAACATCCTGGAATAACTTGATTGGATTTACATTATTTTTAGTCCCAGAGTTCGACACCCTCTACAACAATCCTTGTTGTTTAGAAAAGCCGAACGGATTTTACAATTGTTTACAACTGTTTAATTTGTTCGCAAACAAATTTTGATTTTTTTTTTGATTATTTTTACCTGCACATTCTAATATGTATAACAAAGGTTGACACGCTTACTCCAAAACACCACTAACGTCTGCATAGTCTCAAGCTAGCATCTTAAAAAGACACATTACGACTCAATGAATAAATAATGTTCATTCCCATCACCCAACAATTCAACTTATCAAACAAGAACCCAGGTGTTATTTATGAATTTAAGTTAATCCTTGTTCAATGAATGACCTAGTGTAACACCCCGTATGTTGAATAACTTGTAATAATATAAATAAGGGCAGAATTAAATTTTAAAATATGAATCGGGGGAAACGGGCTATGCCATTGCGTTCGTCTCGGAAAAATACGCGAAATAGAGTCTGAGTTTTCGAAAATCGGAGTCCGTATGACCCAGTTAAGGCCCGAAGAAGTTTTCAGAAAATTCAAATTTAGAAAAACAGATTTCAAATGCAAAAGGGGGGCTAGGCGGGAAAATTCCCGCCAGCACCAGGTCGACCCCCGTGTCGACTGGGGAGTCGACACATAGGGGGGGGGTGTCGACTGCAGTGTCGACACCCCTGTCGACACAGGGTGCAACCTGGCTTGCTCGGCCAGTTTGGCTGGGTGCACTATTTTGGCTTTTGGGCTGTGCTTGGTGGCTTGTGACGAGATCTGATGGCTCTAAACTATACTAGGGTTAATCCTATGGCCTAAAACACTTAACTAATCTATAAATACACCCTAAGACTACCCTAATCCATACTAAAAATAGATACAATGCCATCATGCCGTCAAAATGCAACTTGAAGGAGCCTCCATCAAATTAAAGAGGAAGATAGCTTCTCAAATCAACTTCTAATCAACTCTAGCAACTTAATCTTCTTCAAAGGAGTGCTAATCAACAAGTTGTGAGTTTCTATGCCTTTAGCAAGCAATTGCTAAACTAATTATGATAGGATATAATGAGGTTATGGTTATGTATGTGGATCAATGCAAGTTATGTTATCATATGCTATGTGTTCATGATGCTAGTTATGCAAGTTTTATGCCATATGTTCATGATGCTAGTTATGTAAGTTGTATGCTATATGTTCATGATGCAAGTTATGCAAGTTGGATGCTATGTGCCCATGAAGCTAGTTATGCAAGTTGGGTGTAATTTATGCTATATGTTCATGATGCTAGTTATGCAAATCACTATGATAAACATTGATCCATTATGACACCATGTTATGCAAGTTTGGTGTTTGATTATATGCAAGTTAACATATGACATGTTATGCAAGTTTGGTGTTTGATTATATGCAAGTTAACATATGACATGTTATGCAAGTTTGGTGTTTGATTATATGCAAGTTAACATATGACATGATATGCAAGTTTGGTGTTTGATTATATGCAAGTAACATGTGCAAGTTTACACCTTTGTATGATATGCATACATATGCAAGTTAACCCCTTTATATGTCATACATACATATGCAAGTTTATCCCTTTGTATGACATAAGTAACTTATGCAAGTTACCCTCTTTATGACATATGCGATTCATGCAAGTTTTGGGTTGATTAAGCTAGTTGGGTTTGATGCTATGGTCATGTATGCATGTTGACACCTTTAAAACCCATGTTGATGCTAATGTTATGCAAGTTGAACCCATTGTGTTTGTGATGAATCTTCCCTTTTAAGTATGTCATGTCAACGTATTACGTGGGGAACGATGGGGTTAATATTCATGTTAATAAAATGGTGTGAAGTTGGTATGACTATGCATACCATAAAGTGGATGGACATAATTGAGTCAATTATGTACATCGTTAAATTTGTAATTAATTAGGGATAATTAATACAAATTATGGGGGTGATTAATTAGGTGTAATTAATCGACTAAGACACGAGGTTGGACCCTTTTGTAGCATAAGACTGCCCGGAACCGACCGGCAAATCCAGCGGCTACAAATGATTGGCCCAATGTGAGAGGTCTTAGGCATAAACTAAATACGTGACAAGTGTAAAGACACGAGGTTAGACTCTGCTATGGCGTAAGGCTGCCCGGAACCGACCGGCAAATCCAGCTGCCATAAAAGACAGTCTAATGTGAGAGGTCTTTACAAGGTTACGTCCTTAATCAATTAAGAAACACTTAACCAGATAAGTATGTAGTGGGGCATGAGGGGTTAAGTGGGTGCCTTGGGTGGCATGTGGAGATTAAGTAAGTGCCTTGGGTGGCATGTGGAAATCTAGTGGGTTGCCTTAGGTGGCAATAGGAAATACGATTAGAATACTTAACCAAGTGGAAACATGTAATTAAACATGATTAAAGGGTTAAGTGGGATGCACTAGAAAAAGGGACAAGCTTAGGTGGGTAGCTTGTGGGGGCCCATTTCAACCAGTAACCCATATGTATCTTATTGGGCTCGACCCATGTCGAGGACGGGACACGCGTACTGGGCTTGACTATAAGAGGCCAAAACGGGTTAGCGGTGGCAACGCAAGTCCAACGGGTTTCATATGCGTGTGTGGACCCGGGCTGGTAGGTAAGACGTTGTTGCATCGTGTAGGTATAAGCCGTGCACCGTTGATTGCATCGGGTTTCCACTTTGGGGAGTGATACACCCCACTATGGGGCCAGCACGGGTATCTACGTTAGGGAGCCGATCGCTTGGGGAGTAGTGGGTACACCTAGTGGAGATAGGGGCAGACGACACCTATGTGGTCAGCTAGGGGTACACGAAACTACTAGTTAAATTTTCTAAGTCCTTGGGTGGGATCAACCTTTAAGTTAGGAATGAATGGTGTGGTGCAGTGTAGTAATTACCCTTGGGTGGGTAGGTGCGTCTTTATCCGATATCTTAGTTCATCCTATGTCTAGTTGGCTGCTTAGTGTAGTCATTTATCCCCAGTCATTACCGTACCAAGTTTATATCATACCCTAATTACTTTAATGATTGTACTATTAATGTTATATGGCTCACTCAGACTTATGTCTGACCCCGTTGTTTTTATCTTTTTCCTAAACCCCAGGTTCTCAGAGTGGGCCTAGCACTAGTGGGCTTTGATAAGATTGCTTTATCTATCTTTTGGAGCTTGGACCGTGATGTAAAGCTCAGCTTATCTTTTCTATTATGGCTATTAGTTATGTAGTGGGATTATGTAGTTATGTTTTTATCAGGATGGATATTTAGTACTTGACTCTTTGATTAGTTGGTTTTGTTATTGTAACCAAACATGTTTATCTTCTGCTGCAATGAAATGATGTTTTAGATTTTCAAGTATTATTTATATCTGTCTTGTTGTAATTTTTCTGTTCTATATTCACTTAAAATGCTCCACCGAAGCTAAGGCATTCCCTTAGTGAGTGACCTTAGCGGGTGTGGGGTGTTACACGTGGTATCAGAGCTGAAGGTTACCAGAACAGATAAAACTTTTAGAAAAACTATTTTTCTAAAAACATTTTTGGAAGAAGTATTTTCAAAAACATGTTTTTTGAGAGAAAAGTTTTTGAAAGAAAAGCATAATCCCCAATAGCCATATCTTTATCTTTCGAATTCTCCATTTTGAATCTTTCCTTTTTCGTTTCAGCATGGCTGAAGATCTTAACTTTCCGGAGGGCGTAGCGATACCAGTATGGTATAGGAGGTTGATGGAGGCTAGGGCCGCCACTGCGGGTCCAGCAAATGTTCCTCCACCAACAGTAGCACCCGATCTTCCTCCCCCTCCTCCTCCTCGAGCGGATACTTTTGCTAAGACTTGCAAGGAATTTAAGGCTATGGGAGGGAAACCTTTTCAAGGATCAGAAACTTTTGTGGAAGCTAGGGATTGGCTTAAGGAGGTGGAAGAGTTGATAGATATCTTTGAGATGGAAGAAGGAAAGAAAGTTAAGTTAGCTGCTTGGTTAATGAAGGGAGAGGCCTCATTCTGGTGGGAGGTCACTAATGGAGAGCGCCCTGTTGACTCTTGGGCGGATTTCAGGCAAAGGTTTGTGGCAAAGTTTCTCTCAAGGGCGGAGGAAAACTTGTATATGGAATGGTTCTTGACTCTAAAGCAAGGAAACCTATCAGTGAAGGAATATGTCAACAAGTTTAATCAATTGGCAAGGTTTGGCATAGACATGGTGAATACACCGGAGAAGAAGGCTTTGAGGTTCGTTAAAGGCTTGAATGAACCGATGCATGGATTGGCTATGACTCACATCCCTATGGGGGCCACCTTTGAGAAGCTAGTAGACATGGCACTCATGCATGAGGAAGTGAAGGGTCCCAATGTTAATAAGGCACCCGAGAAGAAAGGAGATCAAAAGAGACCTCAACAGCAACAGCAAAACAAGGGTGGGAAAGGCAACGGTGGCAAGGGAAAGAAGAAGTGCTTCAATTGTGGGACACCAGGCCACCTAAGCAAAGATTGTCGGAAGAAGAAGAAGACTGGCTGCTTCCACTGTGGCGAAGCAGGGCATCTAGTGAAAGACTGCCCTAAGAAGGGGCAGAGGACGGGATCTACCTCAGGAGGACAGGTGCAAGCTCTTATGGCACCAGGTCAGGCAAGGGGGCAAGTTCAGGCTCTCGCGGTTCCACCGATTCAGGAAAGAGGTAGAACTATTTCCGTTGAAAGTCTGGTTTTTCTGTTTGATCATCCTGTCCGTACTTTATTCGACTTTGGCGCATCGCATTCGTTTATCTCATCATCATTAGTTGAGTCACTGCACTTAGACACCAGTCTAGTAGATGATCCCTTGGTTGTTTCAAACCCAATTGGGGGCTCCACTTATTTGTCCATGATATGTTTGGGTTTGAAGATTTCTATACTTAGCGTTGAGTTTAGATGTGATGCTTTTGTTTTGGGCTTCACGGGCTATGGGTTGATTTTGGGCATGGATTGGTTATCCAGTAATGGTGCCGTTCTTGATTGCGAAAGGAGAGTTGTTAGACTCATGACCCGCTTGGGGAACACTCTCGAGATCTCTTGTAATCTCATGGATTCTGTTATGCTAAGTTATCTTGAATCGCTTGACGCTTCGGTCGAGAGTTTGCGATCTGTTAGAGTGGTCCGGGAGTACTCGGATGTGTTTGAGGAGGTGAAGGGCTTACCTCTGAAGCGGGAGATAGACTTCCGAATATATCTGGTGGACAATGCTAAGCCAGTATCTTTGTCAGTGCGCCACATGGCTCCTCGTGAGAGGAGGGAACTCCATAAGCAAGTAGGGGAGTTGCTTGAGAAGGGGTTCATAAGACGAAGTATATCGGAGTGGGGTGCTCCAGTGGTTTTTGCCACGAAGGCGGATGGGTCCCTCAGACTTTGTGTAGACTATAGAGAACTCAACAAGCTCACAAAGAAGAATAGACACCCATTGCCGAGGATTGATGATCTCTTTGATCAGTTGGTTGGCGCCTCAGTGTTCTCGCAGTTGGACTTAGCCACGGGGTTTCATCAGTTGAGAGTGGCTGAGGATAGTATAGAGAAGACTGCCTTTAGGACTCCGGATGGTTTCTATGAGTGGCTTGTGATGCCATTTGGTTTGACGAACGCCCCCGCATACTTTGTTGATTTGATGAGTAGGGTGTTCAGGGAGTACCTTAATAAGTTCGTGGTGGTCTTTGTGGATGACATCTTAGTCTTTTCTAAGAATGAAGAAGAGCATGCCCTACATCTTAGGGAAGTGTTGGAGACTCTTCAAGCGCATAGCCTTAAGGCTAAATTCTCTAAATGTCACTTTTGGAGGAAGGAAGTGCGGTTCTTGGGGCAAGTGGTCTCCAAGGAAGGGATAGCTGTGGATCCCGCGAAGGTAGTGTCCATCCAAGATTGGAAGGTTCCGAAGAATGCTACCGAGGTGAGGAGTTTCTTGGGGTTGGCTGGCTACTATAGGAAGTTTATCAAGGACTTCGCGAAGATATCAGCCCCGTTAACTCGCTTGACGAAGAAGAATCTAGTCTTCACATGGGACGTAGATTGTGATGACGCGTTCCAACGGTTAAAGAGAGCTTTAACCACAGCTCCAGTCTTATTGTTGCCAGATGGGAGTAAGCCATTTGTTGTTTATACCGATGCTTGTGGGACAGGACTGGGCGCAGTCTTAATGCAAGAGGGAAGGGTAATAGCCTATGGGGGAAGGCAGTTGAGAGCACATGAGAAAAATTACCCTACACATGATCTAGAGTTAGCCGTTATTGTTTTTGCACTTAAGACTTGGCGCCATTATCTTCTTGGCGAGAGGTTCGAATTGTTCGCTGACCACAAATCTTTGAAGTACTTGTTTTCTCAGAAGGATTTGAACTTAAGGCAACAAAGGTGGATGGATTTCTTAGCATCCTATGATTTCGAGATAGCGTATACCCCTGGCAAGGGTAACGTGGTGGCGGACGCATTAAGCAGAAAAAAGTTGTCCTTGAGTCCATTGTTCATGGAACGACGAAGCCTGGAATTTATCTCGATGTTTGATTTTAGACCTTCCGTTGACTTTGTACCCGTTTTGCTAGCATCCTTAGAGGTCAGACCTACTCTTTTGGGACGGATTGGTGAGGCACAGCGGGACGACCCACAGTTGGTTGAGTTAGTAGAGAAGCTCATAATGGGGAGTCGTCCAGCCATTTGAGTAGGTACACCCTAGACGATAGGGGGTGCTTGCGTAGAGACGGTAGACTTTGTGTACCGCAAGACGAGGGTTTGAGGAAGGCTATTCTTGATGATGCACATCGTTCAAAGATGACCGTTCATCCCGGTGGGGACAAGATGTACCAAGACATGAAGCGAGTTTTCTTTTGGGCCGGTATGAAGAAAGATGTGGCCGAGTATGTCGCTAGATGCTTGGTGTGCCAACAAGTGAAAGCGGAGCAAAAGAAACCCGGTGGGTTGCTTCACCCATTGGAAGTTCCGCAATGGAAGTGGGATAGCGTCTCGATGGATTTTATTGATGGGTTACCGAGATCGAGGAAGGGTAATACGGGAATTTGGGTTGTGGTAGACAGACTTACTAAGAGCGCCCATTTCATACCCGTGAAGTGTAAGAGGACTGCTCCATGGCTAGCTTCAGTTTACCTTCGAGAGATAGTTCGGTTGCATGGGGTACCTTCTAGCATAGTGAGCGATCGAGATCCTATCTTCACTAGCGAGTTTTGGAAGAGTTTGCAAGAGGCGGTAGGGACTCAGTTGTGTTTGAGCACCGCATATCATCCTCAGACGGACGGCCAGACCGAGAGGGTGAATCGTGTTCTGGAAGACCTTTTGAGGCTTTGTATCTTAGATTTTGGAGGTACATGGGAAGAGCATCTTCCATTGGTGGAGTTCGCATATAATAACAGCTTTCAGTCTAGTATGGGTATGGCTCCTTTCGAAGCTCTTTATGGAAGGCCTTGTCGATCACCTACATGTTGGTGGGAATCTACGGATAAGATCTTGCTTGGGCCCGATATGGTTAGAGAGACTTCGGAAAAGATTGATTTGATTCGAAGAAGGATGAAAGCAGCGCAAGATAGGCAGAAATCTTACGCGGATAAGAGGAGGATGGATCTTGAGTTTGATGTTGGGGACATGGTCTTTGTTAAAGTATCTCCATTACGGAATGTTGTTCGCTTTGGGTCCGTTGGGAAGTTAGCACCAAGATTTGTAGGACCGTTTCCTATTAAGGAAAGGATTGGACGGATGGCATATAGAGTGGATTTACCCGAGAGACTTAGTGGGGTACATGACGTATTCCATGTGTCACATTTGAGGAAGTGCCTACATGAGACCGCAGAGGTGGTAGAGCCGAGCTTGCTTAGAGAAGTGGAGGTAGAGCGTGATGCGACTATTCGACGAGCTCCTCCCCGCATCCTCGGATCAGAGATTAGGAAGCTGAGAAACAGAGAGGTTTGACTAGTCAAAGTGCAATGGGGAGAGGATGAGAGCAATGCTACTTGGGAGACAGAAGCGAAGATGCGTTCACTATACCCATTCCTTTTTGAGGGTATGTCTTTTAACTTCTCCTTTATCGTTTGTCTAGTACTTATCTTATCTTTAGTATGTCCTCTCGTTAGTACCTCTGACCTTTAGATAGGGTAAACCTATGGTTGAAACATGTGTTTGAGACATGTTATGATTGATGGATGCGTGTGGATGCAAGTGTTTGCTAGTGGTTGCTCGTGGATGCATATACACACACTTTAGACACTAGATCGGCTCAGTCACTTCATATTGCATAATGCATATAATTGTGTGTAGGTAGCTATATTAATGGATGTATAATGGTTGCGTTATCATATGGATGATGCATTTTTGGTGTATGATTGTGCACTCATGTAGAGATAGTATGTGTCGATAGGGTTCTTTCCCATACATATTGGATGCATGGCACTATCATGGTTTGCATTAAGGAGGTCAAATGAATCAGTAGACCGCCTGATTTTGCATTAGACAGGGAACATATACACACACTCTTTGCATATGTTCATACAGCATTAGAAACTTTAAGGACAATGGATGCCAGTGTTTGATGGTTTAGTAGATGGTTGTTTGGTTGGTAGGATACGTTCTTCTTGACTTGGAGATTTTGGGGACGAAATTCTTTAAGTAGGGGAGAATGTAACACCCCGTATGTTGAATAACTTATAATAATATAAATAAGGGCAGAATTAAATTTTAAAATCTGAATCGGGGGAAACGGGCTATGCCATTGCGTTCGTCTCGGAAAAATACGCGAAATAGAGTCCGAGTTTTCGAAAATCGGAGTCCGTATGACCCATTTAAGGCCCGAAGAAGTTTTCAGAAAATTCAAATTTAGAAAAACAGATTTCAAATGCAAAAGGGGGGCTAGGCGGGAAAATTCCCGCCAGCACCAGGTCGACCCCCGTGTCGACTGGGGAGTCGACACACAGGGGGGGTGTGTCGACTGTAGTGTCGACACCCCTGTCGACACAGGGTGCAACCTGGCTTGCTCGGCCAGTTTGGCTGTGTGACGACCGCCCATAACCCCCACAATAAACAAGAGGAATAATGCGCTGAAAGGCGTGCCAGGCTGCTATGGACGATCATCATAGTAAGTGAACACATCGAAACCTGTCGTAGAACTCACAGCGCAAGGATAAAATATAATAGAACATATACAACTGGTGATAGTAATGAGGTATCATATAGCAAACTTTTGAAACTCTTTCAACATCCAAAAAGATTATCCAACTGATATCCAAGTTTGTACATAAGGCCTCACTACAACTCTCAAGCAACTCAAACAGCGGAAACAGAAATACTAGATAGAATAAAACTGGTACGCCAGCCTCCTGCTCGTCATCGCTCAGCTTCCTCGTATCACTAAGCTCCATTACCTGTAACCTGCTACTTAGTCTGCCCATCCACAACCGGATGAACAGCCCAAGGTAATAAGAGGAAACATAAAACCTTGAGTCAGACAATAGTCTTAGTGAGCGATAATATAGCTAACAAACTTCAACAAGAAAGCATATGAGAATGGGTAAATGAACAACTTATCTACCCACATCATCAGAGAAGAACTCAACCTTATCTTCCCCACATCGGACAGTGATAGCCTTTACACCAAGCATTTCAACCATTCATCCATAGAAACCAGAACACCCATTCAATCATAGAGAACACACATAACATCCAGATTATATAAATCTCACACAGACAACCCTAATCGAGTTTAACATTCCTCAAGTACCCTCGCCAGTGGCCTAAACCAATATCACTTAAGCACTCAAAGAACATCTCCCTCGACTTTGGATAATCTATGTGAGATAGTACAAACAGAACAAACAATCATCCATAACCGACTCTGGCTATCACCGCCAATCCTGCTTCGAAACCATCATTATCGTATGACGGCCAACCTTGCCATATGTCAAGGGCTAATGATAACCCTAGTTCTAGCATGAACTCCATATGCCCAACCTTGGCAATGTCCAACCTTGACACTAGGCCTTTCCCCAACCAAAAATACCCAGGGTACTCGACCAACAACCGGTCTTTTGGGCCTTTCAACGATACCCATCGTACCCCTGCTTTGAGCCTGCTAGAACTTACGACAACGATGACTTCTCGGCCTTCGCATCTCTAATCGTCCAACCTTGACGATGTTTCATAGCTCAAGCAACCTTCTCGAGCAGCCATTATCCACCAACTCATGACCTTTGAGTTGTCTCTGCATTCGTTGTTCCACCTTGATCAACGAACACATTCATCACTTCGAGCCTTCCTACTTGAATCACCTCGAAGTCACGTCATCACTAGAAGTGCCCGATCAGAAATTTCCACTAGAAATGCCGACCAGACCCATTCTGAACCGACCAGACCCCCTCTGGTACTTCTGGACCGATCAGACCCCCCCTGGACCGACCAGACCTCCCTCTGCTCCTTCTGGACCGACCAGAACCCTCCTGAGTCGACCAGACTCTCTTCTCAACCTTCTGGACCGATCAGACCGACCAGCTCCAAGACCCTGTTAAAACCGACCAGCCTGCTCCAGAACGACCAGCTTAAAACCGACTAGCCTGCTCCAGAACGACCAGCTTAAAACCGACTAGCCTGCTCCAGAACGACCAGCTTAAAACCGACTAGCCTGCTCCAGAACGACCAGCTTAAAACCGACTAGCCTGCTCCAGAACGACCAGCTTCATGTCTTGCTCCCCAAGCTATAAAACGACTGACCGCCTCAGTCCAGATCCTTCTGGACCGACCAGAGCCATCAGACCGACCCGATCAGGGAAAAATCGACCAGAAACCTGCACAGCTCCATTTCGACTTCGATTTCGACCAAAACCTCGCCAAACGACGAAACCGGCTTATCCGATTCATCCAAATGCAACCACAAACATGTTATGCAACCAACAATATCATCAATCTAACAATTTCCATCAAAACACATAAATTTCCCAAAACATGATAAGTGAATCATATGAACATTAAAACGGATCTAACTTGCATGATCTTGAGAAAAATCATAAAATTAACCATTTAAATTATCTAGATCAGATCCTAAGGTGATTCATATATAAAATGGACTTAGCATGGTGTGGATCTAAGGAAAATAACATGGAAATGATGAAATTAACATCCTAAAACCCATATACTTGCATGAATCCGAATGAGAGATGTAAATCACTCACCAATTCTCCAAAACAAAGCAAAAGCGATGAAAAAGCAATCCGGACAGCGAACACTTCGAATCAAACCCTTTAATCCGATGAATTCGCCCTTGAAACGATGTTGATCTAGCCTCGAATGGTATAGATCTTCGATTTCCCTCCTTGGATTTTGGAATTTTAATGGTGGAAAGATGTTAGAGGAAGAAGGAGATCAAAGCCTCCCCATAAGAGAATGGAAAATGCCAACCTTTCTCCATACCCCTTACCCCCTATTTATAGTCTCCACCCACCCTCTAATGGGCCTCCTCCAAATCAGCCCATTAGCCTTCCAAAACCTGAAAAGCCAACTGAAAAACCTTAAAACAGCGATTTCTCCCAAACCGCTGAACCAAATCCTTAATGTAACCACTCTACGGAAAGGGAATCATCAATTCCTTTCCAATGGCACAGGTCTCACCCTCTGATTCGACCTGAGTCAAAAGTTATGCCCAATACAAGACTGACAGGGGCAAAATGGTCACAAACAAAATCGGTAAAAATTATGGACATGTCACACATCCCCATAAGCAACATACCAAAAGATGAGAATGATCCAACCCTCAGGGAATAAAAAAAAAATTTACGATCTTTCGATACGTAAAATGCGGGCTGTTACATTCTCCCCCCCTTAAGAATTTCGCCCCCAAAATTCCAAGCAAACACAAGCAACCACAACAATTCTGCATGCCTATCATCCATGTGAAGCCAATTCTATCATCCAAACTAGCAACCATCAAGCCATGCATCCATAGCCTTATCCTAGCACGCGGAATTCTATCAAACAACAACAAGATACAACAATATAACGATGATACAATCAAAGGGTCCTACCGATGAAAAGTTCTGGATGAGTCGCCTTCATGCTCTCTTCCGTCTCCCATGTACAATCGTCGCCATCTTCACTCCATTGTACCTTGACTAACTTAACCGTCTTCCTCCTAAGCTGTTTCGTGTCATTCCCCACAACACGAAGTGGCTTACGAGGTTTCGCAACTGCGGTCTCGACTTCTAAATCTTCATACTGTTCTGGAGATACCACCACATTCGAGTCGTGCACAACCTTCCGTAGAAATGACACATGGAAAACATTATGCACACTCGACATCTTCTCGGGTAACTCTAATCTATATGCGAGCTTTCCTATTCGCTCGACTATCGGAAACGGTCCAACAAACCTAGGAGCCAACTTCCCTTTACTTCCGAATCAAACCATATGTTTCAACGGTGAAATCTTCACGAAAACCATATCGCCTTCGTCGAATTCCAAATCCTTACGACGCTTATCGGCGTAACTTTTCTGACGATCATGAGCTGCCTTCATTCGTTGTCGAACAATCTCGATACAATCCGAGGTTTCTCTAATCATCTCAGGCCCAAGTACCAACTTATCTCCAGTTTCTAACCAACAAGCTGGAGAATTGCACGACCTTCCATACAACGCCTCGTATGGTGCCATCCCAATACTCGACTGGTAGCTATTATTATATGAAAACTCAACTAGATGTAGATGGTCCTCCCATGATCCTCTGAAGTCTAACACACAAGCCCTCAGGAGATCTTCTAAAACTCGGTTGACTCTCTCGGTCTGACCATCAGTTTGGGGATGATATGCCGTGCTTAAGCACAATTCGGTTCCCAAAGCTTCTTGCAAACTTTTCCAAAATCCACTCGTGAACAATGGATCCCGGTCACTTACTATACTCTTTGGGACACCATGGAATCGAACTATCAATTTCACATAAAGCTCAGCCAATTTTGATGCTGTCCTAGTCGACTTGACAGGAATAAATCTCGCACTTTTGGTCAAACGATCCACAATGACCCAAATCCCTTCATTTCCTGCCCTAGTTCTAGGTAGTCCATCGATAAAATCCATCGATATTTGCTCCCACTTCCATGTAGGAACTTCTAATGGCTGAAGCAAACCACTCGGCTTTTTCTGTTCAGCTTTCACCAACTGACAGTTCATACACTTGGAAATAAACTCTCCAATATCTCGCTTCATGCCTTCCCAATAGTAGATTATCTTCATGTCCTGATACATCTTATTACCACCGGGATGAATTGTCAACTTTGAGTGATGACATTTTCTCAGAACCTCATCTCTCAATCCATCGATATCAGGAACAACTAATCGCCCTTGCTTTCGAAGCCAACCTTCTTGATCGACCTCGAATTCTTTATTCTCTGGTTCCAGCTTCTGAATGAACTCAACAAGCTTCTCATCTTTCTTTTGGCCTTTGCCAATTCTTTCGATAAGAGTAGGCCTTATCGACAAGCTTGCCAACATGTCAGGTTCCAACTCACACCTTGGCCTGAAATCGAACCTTGCCAAGTACTCGAGGCCCTTCCATTCCGAAAACATCGCTCCCAAACTTGCGTGTCTTCGACTCAATGCATCTGCAACTGCATTGCCTTTGCCAGGAGTATAGGCTATCCCAAAATCATATGATGCCAGAAACTCTAACCATCGTTGCTGCCGAAGATTCAAATCCTTTTGGGAGAAAAGATACTTCAACGACTTGTGATCCGTAAACAACTCGAATCGTACTCCCAACAGGTAATGTCTCCACATCTTCAGAGCAAACACAATCGCTGCCAACTCCAAATTATGAGTTGGATAGTTTCTCTCATGTGGCTTTAGCTGTCGACTTGCGTAAGCCACTACTTTATCCTTCTGCATTAGCACTGCTCCAAGTCCAGTACCACATGCATCAGTATATACCACTATCTCTTCATTCCCACTTGGAATGGTCAACACAGGTGCACTCGTCAATCTCTCCTTCAAGATTTCGAACGCTTGTTCACACTTCGCATCCCATGCGAACACTTGGTTCTTCTTCGTCAATCCTGTTAATGGTGCAGCCATCTTAGAGAAATCCTTGATAAACCTTCGGTAATAACCAGCCAATCCAAGGAAACTCCGAACATCCGTTGCATTCTTAGGTCTATCCCAGTCCTGAATTGCTGCAACTTTAGCGGGGTCAACCGCTATACCCTTTCCAGAAACAACATGACCTAAGAACCTCACTTCATCCTTCCAAAAGTGACACTTTGAGAACTTAGCTTTAAGCTGATGCTTTCGCAAGATCTCTAACACAACTCTCAAGTGCGTCTTATGTTCTTCCACATTTCTGGAGTAAACCAGTATATCATCCACGAACACAAGCACGAACTTATTCAACTGATCTCTGAACACTCTATTCATAAGATCCACAAAATACGCGGGCGCGTTAGTCAACCCGAATGGCATCACCAACCACTCGAAAAATCCGGACGGTGTCCTAAAAGCAGTCTTTGGCACACTATCCTTAGCTACTCTCAATTGGTGAAATCCCGTTGCCAAATCCATCTGAGAAAACACTTTGGCTTCGTGAAGCTGATCGAACAAGTCATCAATCCTTGGCAACGGATACTTGTTCTTCTTAGTCACCTTGTTCAGCTCACGATAGTCCACACACAACCTTAACGAGCCATCTGCTTTAGTTGCAAACACGACTGGTGCACCCCACTCGAAAACACTCCTCCAAATGAAACCTTTTCCCAAAAGGTCTCTAACTTGCACCTCCAACTCTCGCTGTTCCTTAGGCGCCATCCGCCTAAGTGGCATAACAATTGGTCTCGCACCCTCGACCAAATCGATCCTAAACTCGATCTCACGATGCGGCGGCAACCCTTTGACCTCGTCAAAGACATCCACATACTCATTAGCGATCAGCACTGATGATAGGTCTTCCTGTGGAATCCCAAGCGAATATAGATAACTCACGAAGACCCCGTCTTCGCGCTTACATCTAATCAACACCTTTTGCCCTTCCACATCCCCGACCCTTACCTCTAGCTTCTCGCAATTCACCCTTGCCGCATATCTCTTGAGCCAATCCATGCCCAAGATGATCCCATACCCAGCGAAGTTAAGAACAAAGCAATCACACATAAAAGAGCAACTATGACTCGATAATACTAGACCACGGCAAATCATGCACAAACTGGACGAACCCCCAACTGGATTTGTCACGATCAATGGCCTATCACAAATCTCGGGTTCCAAACCCAAGCGACAAACAAGCTCATTGCAGATGAATGAATGTGATGCTCCAGTATCAAACAAAACTCGAACTGAAACACCATTAACGGAAAAAGTACCTTGCACCACGACACCCTTTCCCTTCTCTTCCGCAGTAGGAGCTCTTGAAGAAGATGGCACAGCGTCCAAAGCATATGCCTTCACAATCTTCTTGCCCTTAGCTGATTCTGGACAATCTTTCCTCTCATGCCCAGGCTTTCCACACTTGAAGCACTTCTTCTCAGCTTTGGGATTCTTGCACTCATTTGAATAATGACCCTTCTGTTGGCAGTTAAAGCAAACCACCTCACTCTTGGGTTTCTTTTGGCCATCCTTTCCTTTCTGTTGTTGCTGCTTCCTCTTTTTATTATTACCACCCTGCTGTGGTTTCTGAGCTTCCTTGGTTGCAGCGACAACATTTGCTTCCTTGGGAAACAAGCTCTCATGGCGAATAGCTTTTTCCACGATCTTTTCAAATGAATCATCAAGATGGTCCACAAGTGGTTTTCCAATATGAGCATCCAAACCCAAGACAAATTTCTCATTCTTCTGATAGGGTGTATCAATGTATGAACGAGCATATCTAGATAAAGCTTCAAAATCAGAAATGTAGTCAAGCACTGATCTGCCATTCTGCTTCAACTCTACGAACTTCTTGAAGAGAACGGACTTCTGAGCAGTGGAGATAAATTTTGCTTCAAACTTAGCTTGGAATTGCTTCCATGAAATCTCCTCTTCCGGAGTCTCGAGTATGACATAATTCCACCATTCCATGGCCCTGCTCTGAAGCTGCCTTGATGCAAGCTTTCTCTTCATTGCATCTTCAATACCCAAGTCTCCAAAGATTCGAACACATGAATCCATCCACCTCTGAACCTCTTCAGCTGGTTCAGTTCCCTTGAATGGTTTCCCTCCTAGAGATATAAAGTCCTTGCACATCTTTGCAAAATCTATTCTAGGAACTCGCACCCCTACATCTACCGTGGCCGCCACTGGAGCGGGTACCCTTCGCATAATTGCTTCTGCCATGGCTGGGTAATCGGGCTCACCACCATTTCCCCCTCCAGTATTAGCTCTCCTAGCAGCGTGCCTTGATGGTCGTCTACTCATTCTAAATCTAAAATTTAGAATAGTTAGCCAATTCCAATAAAACTGCTAAAAGAATACAACCGCTACTACTATATATGCTAATATATATAGTAACATCCAACTGAAATCTACAAATACGTCCCTCATACGCAATTACGTCTTTGAACTTTGGCCAAAATCGTTGACCAGAGCTCTGATACCAAATGTGACGACCGCCCATAACCCCCGCACTAAACAAGAGGAATAATGCGCTGAAAGGCGTGCCAGGCTGCTATGGACGATCATCATAGTAAGTGAACACATCGAAACCTATCGTAGAACTCGCAGCGCAAGGATAAAATAGAATAGAACATATACAACAGGTGATAGTAATGAGGTATCATATAGCAAACTTTTGAAACTCTTTCAACATCCAGAAAGATTATCCAACTGATATCCAAGTTTGTACATAAGGCCTCACTACAACTCTCAAGCAACTCAAACAGCGGAAACAGAAATACTAGATAGAATAAAACTGGTACGCCAGCCTCCTGCTCGTCATCGCTCAGCTTCCTCGTATCACTAAGCTCCATTAGCTGTAACCTGCTACTTAGTCTGCCCATCCACAACCAGATGAACAGCCCAAGGTAATAAGAGGAGACATAAAACCTTGAGTCAGACAATAGTCTTAGTGAGCGATAATACAGCTAACAAACTTCAACAAGAAAGCATATGAGAATGGGTAAATGAACAACTTATCTACCCACATCATCAGAGAAGAACTCAACCTTATCTTCCCCACATCGGACAGTGATAGCCTTTACACCAAGCATTTCAACCATTCATCCATAGAAACCAGAACACCCATTCAATCATAGAGAACACACATAACATCCAGATTATATAAATCTCACACAGACAACCCTAATCGAGTTTAACATTCCTCAAGTACTCTCGCCAGAGGCCTAAACCAATATCACTTAAGCACTCAAAGAACATCTCCCTCGACTTTGGATAATCTATGTGAGATAGTACAAACAGAACAAACAATCATCCATAACCGACTCTGGCTATCACCGCCAATCCTGCTTCGAAACCATCATTATCGTATGACGGCCAACCTTGCCATATGTCAAGGGCTAATGATAACCCCAGTTCTAGCATGAACTCCATATGCCCAACCTTGGCAATGTCCAACCTTGACACTAGGCCTTTCCCCAACCAAAAAGACCCAGGGTACTCGACCAACAACCGGTCTTTTGGGCCTTTCAACGATACCCATCGTACCCCTGCTTTGAGCCTGCTAGAACTTACGACAACGATGACTTCTCGGCCTTCGCATCTCTAATCGTCCAACCTTGACGATGTTTCATAGCTCAAGCAACCTTCTCGAGCAGCCATTATCCACCAACTCACGACCTTTGAGTTGTCTCCGCATTCGTTGTTCCACCTTGATCAACGAACACATTCATCACTTCGAGCCTTCCTACTTGAATCACCTCGAAGTCACGTCATCACTAGAAGTGCCCGATCAGAAATTTCCACTAGAAATGCCGACCAGACCCATTCTGAACCGACCAGACCCCCTCTGGTACTTCTGGACCGATCAGACCCCCCCTGGACCGACCAGACCTCCATCTGCTCCTTCTGGACCGACCAGAACCCTCCTGAGTCGACCAGACTCTCTTCTCAACCTTCTGGACCGATCAGACTGACCAGCTCCAAGACCCTGTTAAAACCGACCAGCCTACTCCAGAACGACCAGCTTAAAACCGACTAGCCTGCTCCAGAACGACCAGCTTAAAACCGACTAGCCTGCTCCAGAACGACCAGCTTAAAACCGACTAGCCTGCTCCAGAACGACCAGCTTAAAACCGACTAGCCTGCTCCAGAACGACCAGCTTAAAACCGACTAGCCTGCTCCAGAACGACCAGCTTCCTGTCTTGCTCCCCAAGCTATAAAACGACCGACCGCCTCAGTCCAGATCCTTCTGGACCGAGAGCCATCAGACCGACCCGATCAGGGAAAAACCGACCAGAAACCTGCAAAGCTCCATTTCGACTTCGATTTCGACCAAAACTTCGCCAAACGACGAATCCGACGAAACCGGCTTATCCGATTCATCCAAATGCAACCACAAACATGTTATGCAACCAACAATATCATCAATCTAACAATTTCCATCAAAAAACATAAATTTCCCAAAACATGATACGTGAATCATACGAACATAAAAACGGATCTAACTTGCATGATCTTGAGAAAAATCATAAAATTAACCATTTAAATTATCTAGATCAGATCCTAAGGTGATTCATATATAAAATGGACTTAGCATGGTGTGGATCTAAGGAAAATAACATGGAAATGATGAAATTAACATCCTAAAACCCACATACTTGCATGAATCCGAATGAGAGATGTAAATCACTCACCAATTCTCCAAAACAAAGCAAAAGCGATGAAAAAGCAATCCGGACAGCGAACACTTCGAATCAAACCCTTTAATCCGATGAATTCGCCCTTGAAACGATGTTGATCTAGCCTCGAATGGTATAGATCTTCGATTTCCCTCCTTGGATTTTGGAATTTTAATGGCGGAAAGATGTTAGAGGAAGAAGGAGATCAAAGCCTCCCCATAAGAGAATGGAAAATGCCAACCTTTCTCCATATCCCTTACCCCCTATTTATAGTCTCCACCCACCCTCTAATGGGCCTCCTCCAAATCAGCCCATTAGCCTTCCAAAACCTGAACAGCCAACTGAAAAACATTAAAACAACGATTTCTCCCAAACCGCTAAACCAAATCCTTAATGTAACCACTCTACGGAAAGGGAATCATCAATTCCTTTCCAATGGCACAGGTCTCATCCTCTGATTCGACCTGAGTCAAAAGTTATGCCCAGTACAAGACTGACAGGGGCAAAATGGTCACAAACAAAATCTGTAAAAATTATGGACATGTCACACATCCCCATAAGCAACATACCAAAAGATGAGAATGATCCAACCCTCAGGGAATAAAAAAAAAATTTACGATCTTCCGATACGTAAAATACGGACTGGGTGCACTATTTTGGCTTTTGGGCTGTGCTTGGTGGCTTGTGACGAGATCTGATGGCTCTAAACTATCCTAGGGTTAATCCTATGGCCTAAAACACTTAACTAATCTTTAAATACACCCTAAGACTACCCTAATCCATACTAAAAATAGATACAATGCCATCGTGCCATCAAAATGCAACTTGATGGAGCCTCCATCAAATTAAAGAGGAAGATAGCTTCTCAAATCAACTTCTAATCAACTCTAGCAACTTAATCTTCTTCATAGGAGTGCTAATCAACAAGTTGTGAGTTTCTATGCCTTTAGCAAGCAATTGCTAAACTAATTATGATAGGATATAATGAGGTTATGGTTATGTATGTGGATCAATGCAAGTTATGTTATCATATGCTATGTGTTCATGATGCTAGTTATGCAAGTTTTATGCCATATGTTCATGATGCTAGTTATGTAAGTTGTATGCTATATGTTCATGATGCAAGTTATGCAAATTGGATGCTATGTGCCCATGAAGCTAGTTATGCAAGTTGGGTGTAATTTATGCTATATGTTCATGATGCTAGTTATGCAAATCACTATGATAAACATTGATCCATTATGACACCATGTTATGCAAGTTTGGTGTTTGATTATATGCAAGTTAACATATGACATGTTATGCAAGTTTGGTGTTTGATTATATGCAAGTTAACATACGACATGTTATGCAAGTTTGGTGTTTGATTATATGCAAGTTAACATATGACATGTTATGCAAGTTTGGTGTTTGATTATATGCAAGTAACATGTGCAAGTTTACACCTTTGTATGATATGCATACATATGCAAGTTAACCCCTTTATATGTCATACATACATATGCAAGTTTACCCCTTTGTATGACATAAGTAACTTATGCAAGTTACCCTCTTTATGACATATGTGATTCATGCAAGTTTGGGTTGATTATGCTAGTTGGGTTTGATGCTATGGTCATATATGCATGTTGACACCTTTAAAACCCATGTTGATGCTAATGTTATGCAAGTTGAACCCATTGTGTTTGTGATGAATCTTCCCTTTTAAGTATGTCATGTCAACGTATTACGTGGGGAACGATGGGGTTAATATTCATGTTAATAAAATGGTGTGAAGTTGGTATGATTATGCATACCATAAAGTGGATGGACATAATTGAGTCAATTATGTACATCGTTAAATTTGTAATTAATTAGGGATAATTAATACAAATTATAGTGGTGATTAATTAGGTGTAATTAATCGACTAAGACACGAGGTTGGACCCTTTTGTAGCATAAGACTGCCCGGAACCGACCGGCAAATCCAGCGGCTACAAATGATTGGCCCAATGTGAGAGGTCTTTGGCATAAACTAAATACGTGACAAGTGTAAAGACACGAGGTTAGACTCTGCTATGGCGTAAGGCTGCCCGGAACCGACCGGCAAATCCAGCTGCCATAAAAGACAGTCTAATGTGAGAGGTCTTTACAAGGTTACGTCCTTAATCAATTAAGAAACACTTAACCAGATAAGCATGTAGTGGGGCATGAGGGGTTAAGTGGGTGCCTTGGGTGGCATGTGGAGATTAAGTAAGTGCCTTGGGTGGCATGTGGAAATCTAGTGGGTTGCCTTGGGTGGCAATAGAAAATACGATTAGAATACTTAACCAAGTGGAAACATGTAATTAAACATGATTAAAGGGTTAAGTGGGATGCACTAGAAAAAGGGACAAGCTTAGGTGGGTAGCTTGTGGGGGCCCATTTCAACCAGTAACCCATATGTATCTTATTGGACTCGACCCATGTCGAGGACGGGACACGCGTACTGGGCTTGATTATAAGAGGCCAAAACGGGTTAGCGGTGGCAACGCAAGTCCAACGGGTTTCATATGCGTGTGTGGACCCGGGCTGGTAGGTAAGACGTTGTTGCATCGTGTAGGTATAAGCCGTGCACCGTTGATTGTATCGGGTTGCCACTTTGGGAAGTGATACACCCCACTGTGGGGCCAGCACGGGTATCTACGTTAGGGAGCCGATTGCTTGGGGAGTAGTGGGTACACCTAGTGGAGATAGGGGCAGACGGCACCTATGTGGTCAGCTAGGGGTACACGAAACTACTAGTTAAATTTTCTAAGTCCTTGGGTGGGATCAACCTTTAAGTTAGGAATGACTGGTGTGGTGCAGTGTAGTAATTACCCTTGGGTGGGTAGATGCTTCTTTATCCGATATCTTAGTTCATCCTATGTCTAGTTGGCTGCTTAGTGTAGTCATTTATCCCCAGTCATTACCGTACCAAGTTTATATCATACCCTAATTACTTTAATGATTGTACTGTTAAAGTTATAGGGCTCACTCAGACTTATGTCTGACCCCGTTGTTTTTATCTTTTTCCCAAACCCTAGGTTCTCAGAGTGGGCCTAGCACTAGTGGGCTTTGATCAGATTGCTTTATCTATCTTTTGGAGCTTGGACCGTGATGTAAAGCTCAGCTTATCTTTTCTATTATGGCTATTAGTTATGTAGTGGGATTATGTACTTATGTTTTTATCAGGATGGATATTCAGTACTTGACTCTTTGATTAGTTGGTTTTGTTATTGTAACCAAACATGTTTATCTTCTGCTGCAATGAAATGATGTTTTAGATTTTCAAGTATTATTTATATCTGTCTTGTTGTAATTTTTCTGTTCTATATTCACTTAAAATACTCCACCGAAGCTAAGGCATTCCCTTAGTGAGTGACCTTAGCGGGTGTGGGGTGTTACACCTAGTTCATAAAATTTGATTGCTGATGTAATGTAAATCCCCCCCCCCCACACTTGAGTGTGCATGTGTCCTCACAGTCGTTAATCAGACATATCAAGTTTATAACTACCGGTTCGAAGCTCCACCGGGTTTCGGTACTTGGTATATTAGTGCCGGTAGCCTGTATCTCTACTTGGGTCTCGGTTAGTTCTTTAACGGAGTTCTTATGAAGTATTCTGGATCCTCAAAAGGGTGGCTTCTGGTGTCACTTCTATCTTATTTGTGGATTTATCCTTCCGGTATTCGTACGGTAAAAGCCCAGAAGCTAGTCTTGGATGATCCTTGCGTATTCTCAGTTTAGTGCCTTCGACGCCCTCGCCTTCAGGTGTATCGGTTCTTCAGCGGGTCATTATCGAAAGTCCATTTGAGCTTCACCCAATGGGTTTACTGCTTTTGGCTTTCTTGGTTTTGGATCAGGATGACTCTTTTTTACATAATCTTCTGTCGAACTGATACTGTCGGAAGGATTTTGTCGAATTGACCCTGATGGATAAACCCTATCGGTTACGCCCTGTAGTTTTTATGATCCTTTCCCCTAGGAGGGTTTTGGCTGATGTGGCTTTTCGGATTATTTCTTCCTGCTCTTGCCCTTCCTAGTATTCGGCCCCACTTCCTATTAAGCCATCTGCGAGCTTTCGGCCATCCAACACCCCTTCACCACCAGCTCACTTCACTGTTGATTTTTGGTAGTAACAATGAGCATGTCTTTCAAAGTGTGGAAGATGTTCGACCAGACGGACATTGCGAGTATCGTTGTTGTGCAAACTATTGAGTTTAAAGATGATGATTCATGGAAAACTGTGTGACTAACCATGATAGAGGAATTACATATGCATAAGGAACAATATACTAACTTGTTGTGTGGTGTGAAAAGATATCAACAAGTTGAATCATCATTGACATATCTTGAGCAATATGCAGGAAAAAATTATTAGTCGAGTTTTCTGGACATGGGCTGCTTATTTGCAACGTCATTCAATTGTATACTTTGTGTATATTCTCTGGAAGAATGCATGTGTAACATTATACCTTTTCAACCGCTTTAAGCAGGTAATTAAACTAACTCAAACCACTCGAAATGACGTATTGTTATTAGCTTTTGAGGTAAATAGAATAAATCATAGATCACAGACAAAGATACAGAGCAATATAATATCTCGCAGCGGAAAATAAATAATACAATAATAGTTCATGAAGCTACTAGATAAAATTCAAAATTTATACATAATATCAGAGTTACAAAATGAAATACAACGGAAGTCTAAATACAAAAATTTCTAATACAAAGGAGAAATAACCAGAATCAACATATAGAGGTGATGTCTTCAACATTCTCCAGCTTCAAAAGGTGAAGTCTCAACACTGCAATACTCGATCTGACTCGAGCAATTATGCAATACAAAAAAACTTGGATCAGGACTAACATTTTCATGGAAGTAAATCAACTCAAATGAAATGTTCAATGAAATACATTAGTAGCTTAAAGGATGTTTGAGATCACCATCCTCTAAGGATCTGTTAAACTAATATCATATAATATAATATGCTATTATAATATTGTCTATGGTTAAATATAACATATTAAAATAGCATAAGCGGGATTACATTTTTACCCTTACACCATTTATACGTTGTCACAAACATTGCATATAAAACACCAGCAAACATTCAGTGGATAGGGATGTGCCGCTATACGACAACATTAAATCAAAATTGTAGGGGGCTCAATCAAGATAATATGACATGGCACAGGAGTAATACCAACGGTAGGATTCTACTGATGCATGCCCGGACTGGTGGTTACGCATAGCCGCGACTACCTCCCACCTCGGAACACACTCCAAAATCAAAGGTGCATACCAATCAAATCACAAAGTAATAGATATGGGTTCGAAGAAGTGTGTTCGATAGGAGGTGTGACCTCACTTAATCACGGTATAGCACATGTTTTAGTCATTTTAATTAGGACCCGAAGGTCAAGGCTATCCATTATCGTTCTCTTTCTTCGGATCCAGTAATCGCCTCCAAATCATCATACTTCATTCTGGAACTCCACCACGTACAAAGCTGTTAAAGTAGTTTTTGGTATTGGTAGAGAGTACAACAATATCCGATCCAGGTCTCTTTAACAACCAACGTTTACATTTTTCACACCGTGGTTGTTATTTTATAAATCACTTTATAAAAGTCATTTATACGAAATTCAGATTCAAATTTGAAATCAAAATTAAATATCTAACTTCGGTTATATTTAATTCTGAAAACAACTCACTTAAATTGCTTTAACCAAATCGAATTAGAAGATCATATCTTAAAGGCTCAGATTATAGTATCCACCAATAGTAAAATATTTAACTACAATTCTGTTTTATTTTGAAATAATTTCATCAAAGTCCAAGTTCAAACTATTCATATAATCCTATTTTTCACCTTTAAGAAACAATTCATTACATATTTTATAATTTCAAGTTGTACAATTCAAAATCATTATTTATACATTCAAAACAATCTCAAAATCATTCTTATAAATCCATTTTAACAAACTTCTTAATTCAAACCAACAATTTATAAAATCAATTTCATATATATATTTATATTCACATTCAGCCACTTTAAAATCTAATTCATTTCATAACAATTATAAATTCAAAAATAAAATCAATTACGCAATTCATGTTCATTTCTTATAAAAGTTCAATATTTAAAACCAATCCAAATTTTCATTTAGTCGATTTATAATCAAATTCATTTCATATCCATTATAGGTTCAAATTCATTCCTTAAATTTCGAAATTCAAATTCAGAAAATAATCTCACAATTTAAGTTCATCTCATATAAGTTTATATCGATGCAAATTCAAATTCATTTCTTATATAAGTTCATCCATTTAATCAAATATCAATATTAAATTTAGATCTTTAAAACTTAAATTTAAATTGCGAAATCACGACCTATCTATCTTTAAGTTTATTATTAAAGTTTATAAAATAATAAAATTAAGTTTGAAAATAGATATAAATATAAGTTTATATTTCATAGAAATTAAATAGTTTAATAAACATAAGCTTAAAAATAATTTAGAAATGGTTTAAAAGAATTATTTATTATTAGATATTAAATTTAAAGTTTGAAAATACATATATGATTAAATTATATGGTTTAAAATAAATAAAATTATAAGTTAAATATTAAATAAATATTTAAATCCATTTCTACTCATAAAATAATTTTAAAACATATAATTCAAAATTTACAAAGTATAAGTTTAAAAATCTTTAATATATATATATATATATATATATAAAGTCTTAAGTTATTATTTTAAAAACAAAATTTTCAAAGCAATTTACTTCGAAGACATGACCAACGGTGTCCATATATAGTTTTCTACCCTATAGTCAAGTGTTACGGATATTTATCATTTCAGTTGGTAATTTAAAATTTTACGGGTATATATCATTTCAACCCGCAATCCCAAATTCCGTAAAAATCATTCAGGTTTATCATTTCGACCATTAATGATTTTTACCTAATCCAATGTCCGTTCAGGTATGTATCATTTCAACCCATAGTGTTTTTTTCCTAACTATGGCAATTGACATCATAAATAAACAATATAAATTATCACATAGCATCAATATCATCGCATCATAAGTCATATATCATTAGTTCACCTACGTGTCATGTGTGTGCGTGTGTGTGTGTGTATATATATACATATATCATCGTGTCATTTATGAAATGTGTATACATATCAAATAAAACAATTTTCTATTAGCAATCTTTTACATTTCACAATAGTTCATTTGTGCTGAATTTAACATCCATGAAACAATGTAGGTCAAGTGTGAGATAAACTCACCTTTCGTGGCACAGAAATGGAGACAGCAAACGGACTGACACTTAATGAAATGATGACTTCCAAGCACGATTCATAATGGATTTCAATTACGATACCCACTCAATATATAAATTATTTTTATAAGAGGAGGTAAGGGAATGTCTTAATGGATCGGTATAACTATCGGTTTTGGGAATGGTTTTCGAAACTCAGCACCAAATTCAACTCAAAATAAACACAACACTATATTTTCAAGATATAAATGTGTTTATATATGTATATATACACGGTGAAATTATAATACATCTCTATATATATATTTAAAATTCAACTCACACCCAAAACAATATACATACATACATACATACATACATATACATATATATATATATATATATATATATATATATATTAAAACCCACTCCAATACGTCAAAATCAATTATATATACATATAAGCATACACACGAACAAGCAAATATATAAAAAAATCAAAATGTACTCTCACACACAAAACAAAAATATGTATATTATAATTCACATACCATATATATATATATATATATATATATATAATTAACTCAAGCAACAAATAACACAGTAAAACTCACACACACTAACCACACACAAACGTTATTTACACAACACCACACAATACACACACGAACGCAAACAACCCTCACGCTCTCAACAAAAGCACAGGACACACACCATGCACAAACAAAACTCACCCACACACACGCAGGAAAACAACGGCAGGATGATGGGCGAATCTCGGTTGGAGGCGTGGCACAAAGGAAAAAGACGGATGATCGAGTGAAGGCGGGATTGGCTTGGCTGTCGTGGGGAGTTTGTCGGCTTCAAATGGGATAGCAGGCGGATCAGTGGTGGTTTTGGCTTGGGTGGCGAGCTGGGCGACTACTGTTGGTCAGAGCGTCAGTTAATGGCGAGGTCGGTTGGAGGCTCAACACGAGTAGGAACAAGGGACGAGACTAGCTTAGGTGAGACCGTTTCAGGTGGATGGACATGGGGATGGTGAGCTGATGAGGAGTAATTCTTGAAGATGCAAAAATGGGAAGGATTTAAAGAAGGGCGATGTGAACTATTAAAATCTGATGGCAATATATATGGGAGAGAATATAAACAAACGTATGGGAGAGAATATAAATCAATGGGAAGACTAGGGTTGCGATGAATGGAACAGTCATGAGTTAAAAGAAGAACGGTGAGGTGAAAATGTTGTCTTATTTTCTTTAGAGAATGGAAAGCTAGCCTCAAGAATATATAACGAAATTAACTGTACAGGTGAAAAGAAATTGCTGCATTTATTTTCTTGAAACCACGCATTTTCTCCTTTTTTCTATATAAAATGTATACAGAAAAGCTAATTGAAGAAAATAAACGTTTGAACGCTTCTTTTGGGAAATAAATCAAAGGACACTGCTTGAAAATGGGAAACGTTAGGTAATTTAAACGAACTGTTATAAATGGATACGAGACAATATAAATGAAAAGTCATATATGGAAAAACACTAATCGCTTTAACAGTTATTTAGCAAAAGAAATGAACAGTTTAAATTTTGAAAATAACAACCATGTAAGGAAAGGAATAATATCAACGAATGGATGTTGAACTTTAAACAGTAAACATTGTTTGCAAAAAAGGGAAATATAAATTTTTAATTTAAGGAAACGAACGGTTTTGGCAATATATATTTAACAAAAAGTTTTGCAAATCAAATTAGTAATAGACGACATCGAAGGAAAAAAAATCTGACAAATAAAATTTGGAAATGTTTGCATCAACAACAATCAATGCGAATGACAGATATACAAGAGATATAATTTGAAATTAAATCAAAGATATAATTCCATTAATATTGAAAACAGATTATATAATTAGTGTGATGCTAAGGGAACCCCAATTTTTTTATCCTAATACCGCAATTAAAAAAAACTCATTAAATTTTGTATGCTTCCTAATACCACACTACCTCTTCATTCTAATCTCTCACTCAATAATTATTTGCATAACAAATCATGTACTAAGCTAATCCGAAAACGCTAATCTCTCGTATCATTGTCTTCTTTGCATCTCTCTCTGCAAAATTGAAATTCCTACGGTAATCTCTCAATTTAGGGTTACTAACTTACGTATTGACTTGACTGGGGTTGAGACTTTGACGTACAAGCAGTTTTCTTCTTCCTTGGCATTGCGGCATTGAATTTGTTGATCGATTATAGATCTAGGGTTTAGGTTGTTGACCAGTTTTAGAAACGAGAACGAACGGATATTGAGCGAAATAAAAATAGGGTAAAACAGTGTGGTAGCCCCTATTTTTTAAGTGCATGGTATTAAGAAGAGTGTAATACTAATTGTTATGGTATTTTTTAGCTATGGTATTAGGAAGAACATATTGGGGTGCCCTTAGCACCACACTATAATTATACGAGTTTTAAATATTTAAATAAAAATTCAAAAATGAATTCACATTCAAATAAATAACTCAATTAAAATTTACCATAAATAAGATTCTAAAATAGCAAATATTTATTTGTATTATTAAATTATATTCATATCAAACAAAATTATTTGCTATATAAAATCCAAAAAATTTAGTTTTAAATCATAAATCAAAATAGTTATTTCAAAAAATCCAAACAAATTGATTAAATAAAACCAAAATTTAAATTAAATCATTAAACAAAATACTCTAAAAATTGAGGTTGTTACAACATGACATATTTGCCTTTAAGAGTTGGTCCAAAAGATGAACACAAAGTGATCTCAATTGTTTTGATGGACGGAAACTACTTTATCATAGTTTATTTGAAAGAAGAAGAACCACTAGCACATATTTATTCAGGTTGTTAGAATCAGATGCAGAGAGAAAAGGGAGATTAAACATTAAACAATTAAAAGACTACATTGTTATTCACTTCGTTAATTATAAACTGAAATTACAAAGCTATATATAGAGTACTAAGCACTACTAAGAAGTAGGATCTCTCCTACATTATTGCTAATGACCAGGGCAAACAAAGAACTATTCATTATTTCTAACACCATCCCTTAAACTAGAAGTGCTAACTTCTAGTTTATAAAGTAATGAACTGCGGTTCTCAATTTCTTCATCGTTTTGCACAGACGAACTCGATCAAAACTATAATCTCTATCTAGTTGGGCATGCTCAACTATTTTATGTTGATTGGTACTTTAACCATCAACAAATACTTTTGGTTTCCTCTTAGGGATCCAATGACCTCTCCATCCAGGTCTTCCTTTTTATATGTCGTCCCCCCAACAAGTGAGAATAACAGCTCTTCTTCCTTACTTGTTGGATGACATAGAACCAAGTCTTCTTCACTCAACCTACTTCGCATGTAGGCATGCCTATCTTCTGTTAGGCATATCATCAAACAATTCTCGAGCGCTCTCTATAAATGTCCAACCCTATAACCAACATTCTACATTTCATCGTCTTCATCTTCATCTCCACGTTATTTTCACTCAAGCACTTCACTGCAAGCACTTCAACAACCGTAATCCACTCAACATCAACTTCACAAGCAATGCATAACCATTTCACAAAACTACGCTATAACTCTAGCAACCAAATCATCAACTTTGTTTTCATTTCTGTGTACACTTATGCCATGTATGTTTTGGGTTCAAACCAACCAAACGACCCATACACCACACTTGAAGCACTGCATTCAACTTCTATCACCTCTCACTGAATCAACAACTCCTCTAACTCCACATCTAATTGCTAAACAACCTTGCATCACAAACTCAAATTCATGTATCTCCTCATTGTCCCACCATAACAGTACCGCCTAGACAATTGACATGGACTTCACCAACAAACAAGAATCATCATCCTTAGCCAAAACCATCAACCACTCAGCACTGCACATTCGCGAACACCAGTGCAACACTCCGACAAACTTGCTTCATAATCACAACCCGATCACCATCTACTTCCACACAGTCAACAATTTGAGGCAACGCATCCACTTATCAACAACTTCCATGCTTCCTACTCCATCATCAAACTTCCATCCTCCAATAATGACCATTACCAAAACCATCACTTGCTTCCTACATCACCTTTCTATATCACCATAACCACCTGAACTTCATCAACATACCTGCCTTCCACCCTCAACCTCAAATTACATGCAAGCGCAGACTCTACAACCGTCTTGCATCATCTCCAGAATCCTACACCTCATGCACCAACTCATCCTCTGGTGCACCATAAACTTCACACAACTCACTGTTTAACTCTGAACTACAACCTCAAATAGCACACTCAAGCTGACAGCCATACCCCACAACTCCTGTACAACATTTCCTCCTCTAACTTTCACATGCCTCAGATACCCCAAGATGCATTGAAACTACTCCACCACTGACTCTCGAACTTGAAGCAATCATCAATTCTATGAACATCATCATGACTACCTCATTAACCCAAGCAGCTTCTCCACCATTAACCCGAGCACTTCAATGTCCCCATCACCACTGTCAGAAACAACTTCACCTTCGGTCCTTAACTTTCCCATTTGACGGAAATAGGCACCATGCTACTACTTAGTGTATCGTTACTTCCTCACCGAAATCCTCACCATACCCAAATTGTCTACCACTCTCTTCGATCAAAAAACTTCCACAAACCATTCCTCTTCATAGCATGGCCTCCATGATCACCTAGTTCAAACTGAAACCGTACACAAACCACTTCACAAATACACACATTCACCATACATTTTCTACCACAGTCTTTTCACATCTATCCATACAGCAGTGCTTTCCCCCATTCACCATACCACTCCATCAACCTGCGCTTCCTCCCTTCACCACTGGAAAGCATCTCTGCCCGAACACAATCGCTGCCCAAACATAATCCAAATTAAGGTGTAACACCCCACGCCCGCTATGGTCACTCACTAAGGGAATGCCATAGCATCGGTGGAGTATTTTAGTGAATATAGAACAGAAAAATTACACCAAGACAGATATAAATAGTACTTGAAATTTAAAACATCATCTCATAACAGCGGAAATAAACATGTCTGGTTACATCATAAAACCATGATAAAAGTCAAGTACAATATCCGTCAAAATAAAGAAGTACATAATCCCACTCTCTCATACAATAGCCATGACAAAAGAAAGATAACTGGATAACTGGAGCTTTACATCTACCCAAGCTCCCAAAGACTGGAACAGCAATCCGATCAAGCTCTACTACCGCTAGGATCCACCGTAGGACCTGAGGGTTGGGAAAAAGATAAAAACAACGGGGTCAGACATAAGTCTGAGTGAGTCCTATAACTTTAACAATACAATCATTAAAGTAACCAGAGAAGACATAAACTTGACCTACGGTAATATCTGGGGATGAATGGCTACACTAAGCAGCTTGGCAGACTTAGGATAAACTAAGATAACCGTCAGGACGCATCTACCCACCCAAGGATAATTACTAACTGCACCACACCAGTCATTCCTACTTAAAGGTTGATCCCTTACAAGGACTTAGAAAATTTCCCCAGTAGTTCCTTGTACTCCTAGCCACTACATAGGTGCCGTCTGCCCCTATCTCCACTAGGTGTACTCAGTAATTCTTACCCAGTAGTTTCGTGTACCCCTACATAGGTGCCGTCTGCCCCTATCTTCATTAGGTGTACCCACTACTCCCCATCGATCGGCTCCCTACCGTAGATACCCATGCTGGTCCCACAGTGGGGTGTATCACTCCCCTAAAGTGGCTACCCAATACTAACGGTGCACGGCTTTATATCTACACGATGCAACAACGGCTTATCTACCAGCCCGGGCCCACACACGCATATGAAGCCCGTTGGGCTTGCGTTGCCACCGCTAACCCGTTTTGGCCTCTTATAATCAAGCCCAATATGCGTGTCCCGTCACTCGACATGGGTCGAGCCCACAAAGATACGTTTGGGATATTGGTTGAAATGGGCCCCCAACAAGCTACCCACCTAAGCTTGTCACATATCTAGTGTATCCCACTTAACCCTTTAATCATGTTTAATTACATGTTTCTCTTGGTTAAGTATTCTAATCGTATTTTCTATTGCCACCCAAGGCAACCCACTAGATTCCACATGCCACCCAAGGCAACCATTAAATTTCCACATGCCACCCAAGGCACCCACTTAACCCCTCATGTCCCACTACATGCTATTATGGTTAAGTGTTTCTTAATTAATTAAGACCGTGATCTCCCATAAAGACCTCCCACATTAGACTGGCTGTTATGACTGCCTGGTTAAGCCGGTAGAATCCGGGCAGTCTTACGTCATAACAGAGTCTAACCTCGTGTCTTTACCTTAATCACGTATTTAATTTATGGCTAAGACCTCTCACATTGGGCTAACATTTATAGCAACTGGTTAAGCCGGTCGGGTCCGGGCAGTTTTACACTACAAATGAGTCCAACCTCGTGTCTTAGTCGATTAATTACACCTAATTAATCACCCCCATATTAATTATCCCTAATTAATATCAAGTTTTCCATAACATGGGTAGACCTAACTCAATAGGTAAATTCCCATGGGGTAGACCTAACTCAATAGGTAAATTCCCACTTATGGTAATTTATTTTTATGGTATGCTTAATCATACCCAATCATTCATTTATTAACATATTTACCAACCCCATCGTTCCCCACGTAAATCGTTCTCAATTCATGACATAATAAAAGGGGAAGATCATCACAAATATCATGGGTTTAGCATATAACTTTGTCATGGGTTAAGAGGATGTCAACTTGCATATATGAGCACATATTAACCCAACTACATATAACCCAAACTTGCATATTATCATACACATGATTTGCATAACATGTTGCATATGAGCTTGCATATTATCATACACATATCTTGCATAACATGTTGAACTTGCATATAGGCATTCTCATAACTTGCATAACATGTTAAACATGCATTTAAGCATACACATAACTTGCATAAGCATTAACATACTTGCATAAGCATCCACATACTTGCATAAGCATTCACATACTTGCATAAACATGCATAACTTGCATATCATGTCATTTAAGCATATACATATCTTGCATAAGCATTCATATACTCGCATAAGCATGCATAACTTGCATATCACATAAATCTTGCATTTAAACATATACATGACTTGCATAAGCATCCATACACTTGCATAAGCATGTATAACTTGCATATCACTTTAAACTTGCATTTAAACATATACTTATCTTGCATAACTTACTTTATTAAACATGCATAATTCCACTCATTAAATATGCATAAATCCACTTGTTAAACATGCATATATCAACTTGTTAAACATGCATAAATCAACTTATTAAGCATGCATAAACCAACTTATCAAATATGCATAGACATAGAACAACATAGAGTAACATATCATCATACATGATTCAAACTCACTAATCCGCATTTAAGACCATAAGTCTCATTACACCCAATCTACTTACTTTAACAATCGATGTTAAAGTGATAGAAACTCACCAAACTCAAGATTAACCAACTTATGAAGAGGAATTAGTTGCTAATTATGTAGATGGTGATGATTAGAGAATGATTTGAGAGGGATTAGCTTGCAACTTCCTTCTTAGATTAGTGGAGACTCCTTCTAGGATTTAATTTGGCGGCATGAGGCCTTCATTTCTATTTTTAGTATGGATTAAGGGGGGTTTAGGGTGTATTTATAGATTAAGAGAGTGTTTTAGGCCCTTAGATTAACCCTATATTAATTTAGGTCCGTTAGATTTAGGAAACCTCTAGAACCAAGCCCAGCCCTAGCCAGAAAACAAGTTCTGGTGCACCCAAGCACCCTGGTTCGACCCGCCATGTCGACAGGCATGTCGACACCCCCCCTGTCGACAGGCCTGTCGACAGCCCTGTCGACATGCTTAGGCGGGAATCTTCCCGCCTGGCCCCGCTGGTTCTAATTTAAAATCTAAATTTAAATTCCTAAATCTGTTTTTAGCTCTTATTTTTCTGCAAACTACTTTGGGCCATAACTGGGCCATACGGACTCCGATTTTCGAAAACTCGGACTCTATTTTGCGTATTTTTCCGAGACGAACGCAATGGCGCAGCCCGTTTCCCCCGATTCCCACATCTGAGATTATTTATCCTGTAATTAGTGAATTTTAGTATTAACTAAAATTCGGGGTGTTACATTCTCCCCTCCTTAAAGGATTTCGTCCCCGAAATCTCTAAGCTAAGGAGAATGCGTATCCTACCATCCAAACAACCATCTACTCAAATCATCAACCACGGGCATCCATTGTCCTTAAACAGTTTCTAATGATGTATGAGCATATGCAAACAGTGTGTGTATATGTTCCCTATCTAATGTATGAACATATGCAAACCATGAAAGTGCCATGCATCCATTATGTATGCGAGAAAACCCTATCGACACATACAATATCTACATGAGTGCACAATCATTCACCAAAATGCATCATCCATGTGATAACACAACCATTATACATCCATAAATATATCTTTCTACACACAATTTTATGCAATATGCAATATGAAGTGATTGAGCCGATCTAGTGCCTAGAGTGTGTGTATATGCATCCACGAGCAACCACTAGTAAACACTTGCATCCACTTGCATCCATCAACCATAACATGTCTCAAACACATGTTTCAACCATAGGTTTACCCTATCTAAAGGTCAAAGGTACTAACGAGAGGACATACCAAAAATAAGATACGTACTAGACAAGCGATAAAGGAGAAAGTAAAGTCATACCCTTAAAAAGAAAT
The DNA here is from genome assembly GCA_030737875.1 of Allium sativum. NCBI lineage: Eukaryota > Viridiplantae > Streptophyta > Magnoliopsida > Asparagales > Amaryllidaceae > Allium > Allium sativum. Next base: position 18,030,792 of record CM060917.1, read on the forward strand.
GGGTACAATGAACGCATCTTCGCTTCCGTCTCCCAAGTTGCGTTGCTCTCATCTTCTCCCCATTGCACCTTGACTAGTTGAACCTCTCTGTTTCTCAACTTCCTAGTCTCTGACCCAAGGATGCGAGTAGGAGCTCGTCTAATAGTCGCATCACGCTCTACCTCTACATCTCTAAGCAAGCTTGGCTCTACCACCTCTGCCGTCTCATGTAAGCACTTCCTCAGATGTGATACATGGAATACATTATGAACACCACTAAGTCTGTCGGGCAACTCCACCCTATATGCCATCCGTCCAATCCTTTCCTTGATAGGAAACGGCCCAACAAACCTTGGTGCTAACTTCCCAACGGATCCGAAGCGAACAACATTTCTCAACGGAGATACCTTAACAAAAACCATATCCCCTACCTCAAACTCAAGATCCGTCCTTCTCTTGTCCGCATAAGATTTTTGCCTATCCTGCGCTGTTTTCATCCTTCTTCGAATCAAGTCAATCTTCTCAGAAGTCTCCCTAATCATATCAGGCCCAAGCAAGATCTTATCCGTAGATTCCCACCAACATGTAGGTGATCGACAAGGCCTTCCATAGAGAGCTTCGAAAGGAGCCATACCAATACTGGACTGAAAGCTGTTATTATATGCGAACTCCACCAATGGAAGATGCTCTTCCCATGTACCTCCAAAATCTAAGATACAAAGCCTCAAAAGGTCTTCTAGAACACGATTCACCCTCTCAGTCTGGCCGTCTGTCTGAGGATGATATGCGGTGCTCAGACACAATTGAGTCCCCACTGCTTCTTGCAAACTTCTCCAGAACTCGCTAGTGAAGATAGGATCTCGATCACTCACTATGCTAGAGGGTACCCCATGTAATCGAACTATCTCTCGAAGATATACTGAAGCTAGCCATGGAGCAGTCCTCTTACTCTTCACAGGTATGAAATGGGCGCTCTTAGTAAGTCTATCTACCACCACCCAAATTCCTGTATTACCCTTCCTCGATCTGGGTAACCCGTCAATAAAATCCATCGAGACGCTATCCCACTTCCATTGCGGAACCTCCAATGGGTGAAGCAACCCACCTGGTTTCCTTTGCTCCGCCTTCACTTGCTGGCACACCAAACATCGAGCGACATACTCGGCCACATCTTTCTTCATACCGACCCAGAAGAAAACCCTCTTCAAGTCTTGGTACATCTTGTCCCCACCGGGATGAATGGTCATCCTAGAACGGTGTGCATCATCAAGAATAACCTTCCTCAACCCTTCATCTTGCGGTACACAAAGTCTACCGTCTCTACGCAAGCACCCCCTATCGTCTAGGGTGTACCTACTCAAATGGCTGGACGACTCCCCCCTTATGAGCTTCTCTATCAACTCAACCAACTGTGGGTCGTCCCTCTGTGCTTCTCCAATCCGCCCCAAAAGAGTAGGCCTAACTTCCAAGGAAGCTAGCAAACCGGGTACATAATCAATGGAAGGTCTGAAATCAATCATCGAGATAAATTCCAAGCTTCGTTGTTCCATGAACAATGGACTCAAGGACAACCTCTTCCTACTCAAGGCGTCCGCCACCACATTACCCTTGCCAGGGGTATATGCTATCTCGAAATCATAAGATGCTAAGAACTCCATCCACCTTTGCTGTCTCAGACTCAAATCCTTCTGAGAAAACAAGTACTTCAATGATTTGTGGTCAGTGAACAACTCGAATCTCTCACCGAGAAGATAATGGCGCCAGATCTTAAGCGCAAAAACAATAGCAGCCAACTCTAAATCATGGGTAGGGTAATTTTTCTCATGTGGCCTTAACTGCCTTCCACCATAGGCTATTACCCTTCCCTCTTGCATTAAGACTGCGCCAAGTCCTGTCCCACAGGCATCGGTATAGACAACAAATGGCTTGCTCCCATCTGGCAACACTAAAACTGGAGCAGTGGTTAAAGCTCTCTTTAACCGTCGGAACGCATCATCACAATCTACGTCCCATGCAAAAACAAGATTCTTCTTCGTTAAGCGGGTTAATGGGGCAGATATCTTCGCGAAGTCTTTGATAAACTTCCTATAATAACCCGCCAACCCCAAGAAACTTCTTACTTCGGTAGCATTCTTTGGAACCTTCCAATCCTGAATTGATACTACCTTCGCGGGATCCACAGCTATCCCTTCCTTGGAGACCACGTGCCCCAAGAACCGTACTTCCTTCCTCCAGAAGTGACATTTTGAGAATTTAGCCTTAAGGCTATGTGCTCGAAGAGTCCTCAACACTTCCCCAAGATGTAGGGCATGCTCTTCCTCACTCTTAGAAAATACTAAGATATCATCCACAAAGACCACCACAAATTTATTAAGGAACTCCCTGAACACCCTACTCATCAAATCAACAAAGTATGCAGGGGCGTTCGTCAACCCAAATGGCATTACCAGCCACTCATAGAAACCATCCGGAGTTCTAAAGGCAGTCTTGTCTATGCTATCCTCAGCCACCCTCAACTGATGAAACCCCGTGGCCAAGTCCAACTGAGAAAATACTGAAGCGCCCACCAACTGATCGAAAAGATCATCAATCCTCGGCAATGGATGTCTATTCTTCTTTGTGAGCTTGTTGAGTTCTCTATAGTCTACACAAAGTCTGAGGGACCCATCCGCCTTCGTAGCAAATACTACTGGAGCACCCCACTCCGATATGCTCCGTCTTATGAACCCCTTCTCAAGTAACTCCCCTACTTGCTTATGGAGTTCCCTCCTCTCACGAGGAGCCATGTGGCGCACTGGTAAAGATACCGGTTTAGCATTATCCACCAAATATATTCGGAAGTCAATCTCCCGCTTCGGAGGTAAGCCCTTCACCTCCTCAAACACATCCGGATATTCCCGGACCACTCTCATAGATTGCAAACTCTCGACCGAAGCGTCAAGCGATTCCAGATAACTTAGCATAACAGAGTCCATGGGATTACAAAGCCTAACAACTCTCCTTTCGCAATCAAGAACGGCACCATTACTGGATAACCAGTCCATGCCCAAAATCAACCCATAGCCCGTGAAGCCCAACACAAAAGCATCACATCTAAACTCAATGCTAAGTATAGAAATCTTCAAACCCAAACATATCATGGATAAATAAGTGGAGCCCCCAATTGGGTTTGAAACAACCAAGGGATCATCTACCAGACTGGTGTCTAAGTGCAGTGACTCAACTAATGATGATGAGATAAACGAATGCGATGCGCCTGAATCAAACAATGTACGGACAGGATGATCAAATAGAAAAACCAGACTTTCAACGGAAATAGTTCTACCTCTCTCCTGAATTGGTGGAACCGCGAGAGCCTGTACTTGCCCCCTAGCCTGACTCGGTGCCATAAGAGCTTGCACCTGTCCTCCTGAGGTAGATCCCGTCCTTTGCCCTTTCTTAGGGCAATCCTTCACTAAATGCCCTGCTTCGCCACAGTGGAAGCAGCCAGTCTTCTTCTTCTTGCGACAATCCTTGCTTAGGTGGCCAGGTGTCCCACAATTGAAACACTTCTTCTTCTTGCTCTTGCCACCGTTGCCTTTCCCACCTTTGCTTTGCTGTTGTTGCTGAGGTCTCTTTTGATCTCCCTTCTTCTTGGGTGCCTTATTAGCATTAGGACCCTTCTCTTCCTCGTACATGAGTGCCATGTCAACCAGCTTCTCAAAGGTGGCCCCCATAGGGATATGAGTCATAGCCAACCCATGCATAGGTTCATTCAAGCCTTTCACGAACCGCAAAGCCTTCTTCTCCGGTGTATTCACCATATCTAGGCCAAACCTTGCCAATTGATTAAACTTGTTGACATATTCCTTCACCGAGAGATTCCCTTGCTTTAGAGTCAAGAATCTTTCCATATACAAGTTTTCCTCCGCCCTTGAGAGAAACTTTGCCACAAATCTTTGCCTAAAATCCGCCCAAGAGTCAACGGGGCGTTCTCCATTAGTGACCTCCCACCAGAATGAGGCCTCCCCCTTCATTAACCAAGCAGCCAACTTGACTTTCTTCCCTTCTTCCATCTCAAAGATATCTATCAACTCTTCCACCTCCTTAAGCCAATCTCTAGCCTCCACAAAGGTTTCAGATCCTTGAAAAGGTTTTCCTCCCATAGCTTTGAATTCCTTGCAAGTCTTAGCAAAAGTATCCGTGCGAGGAGGAGGGGGAGGAGGAAGATCGGGTGCTACGGTTGGTGGAGGAACATTTGCTGGACCCGTAGTGGTGGCCCTAGCCTCCATCAATCTCCTATACCATACTGGTATCGTCACACCCTCCGGAAAATTAAGATTCTCGGCCATGCTGAAACGAAAAAGGAAAGATTCAAAACGGAGAATTCGAAGGATATAGATATGGCTATTGGGGATTATGCTTTTCTTTCAAAAACTTTTCTCTTTAAAAGACATGTTTTTGAAAATATCTTTTCCAAAAATGTTTAAGAAAAATAGTTTTCTAAAAATTTTATCTGTTCTGGTAACCTTTGCTCTGATACCACGTGTAACACCCCACGCCCGCTATGGTCACTCACTAAGGGAATGCCATAGCATCGGTGGAGTATTTTAGTGAATATAGAACAGAAAAATTACACCAAGACAGATATAAATAGTACTTGAAATTTAAAACATCATCTCATAACAGCGGAAATAAACATGTCTGGTTACATCATAAAACCATGATAAAAGTCAAGTACAATATCCGTCAAAATAAAGAAGTACATAATCCCACTCTCTCATACAATAGCCATGACAAAAGAAAGATAACTGGATAACTGGAGCTTTACATCTACCCAAGCTCCCAAAGACTGGAACAGCAATCCGATCAAGCTCTACTACCGCTAGGATCCACCGTAGGACCTGAGGGTTGGGAAAAAGATAAAAACAACGGGGTCAGACATAAGTCTGAGTGAGTCCTATAACTTTAACAATACAATCATTAAAGTAACCAGAGAAGACATAAACTTGACCTACGGTAATATCTGGGGATGAATGGCTACACTAAGCAGCTTGGCAGACTTAGGATAAACTAAGATAACCGTCAGGACGCATCTACCCACCCAAGGATAATTACTAACTGCACCACACCAGTCATTCCTACTTAAAGGTTGATCCCTTACAAGGACTTAGAAAATTTCCCCAGTAGTTCCTTGTACTCCTAGCCACTACATAGGTGCCGTCTGCCCCTATCTCCACTAGGTGTACTCAGTAATTCTTACCCAGTAGTTTCGTGTACCCCTACATAGGTGCCGTCTGCCCCTATCTTCATTAGGTGTACCCACTACTCCCCATCGATCGGCTCCCTACCGTAGATACCCGTGCTGGTCCCACAGTGGGGTGTATCACTCCCCTAAAGTGGCTACCCAATACTAACGGTGCACGGCTTTATATCTACACGATGCAACAACGGCTTATCTACCAGCCCGGGCCCACACACGCATATGAAGCCCGTTGGGCTTGCGTTGCCACCGCTAACCCGTTTTGGCCTCTTATAATCAAGCCCAATATGCGTGTCCCGTCACTCGACATGGGTCGAGCCCACAAAGATACGTTTGGGATATTGGTTGAAATGGGCCCCCAACAAGCTACCCACCTAAGCTTGTCACATATCTAGTGTATCCCACTTAACCCTTTAATCATGTTTAATTACATGTTTCTCTTGGTTAAGTATTCTAATCGTATTTTCTATTGCCACCCAAGGCAACCCACTAGATTCCACATGCCACCCAAGGCAACCATTAAATTTCCACATGCCACCCAAGGCACCCACTTAACCCCTCATGTCCCACTACATGCTATTATGGTTAAGTGTTTCTTAATTAATTAAGACCGTGATCTCCCATAAAGACCTCCCACATTAGACTGGCTGTTATGACTGCCTGGTTAAGCCGGTAGAATCCGGGCAGTCTTACGTCATAACAGAGTCTAACCTCGTGTCTTTACCTTAATCACGTATTTAATTTATGGCTAAGACCTCTCACATTGGGCTAACATTTATAGCAACTGGTTAAGCCGGTCGGGTCCGGGCAGTTTTACACTACAAATGAGTCCAACCTCGTGTCTTAGTCGATTAATTACACCTAATTAATCACCCCCATATTAATTATCCCTAATTAATATCAAGTTTTCCATAACATGGGTAGACCTAACTCAATAGGTAAATTCCCATGGGGTAGACCTAACTCAATAGGTAAATTCCCACTTATGGTAATTTATTTTTATGGTATGCTTAATCATACCCAATCATTCATTTATTAACATATTTACCAACCCCATCGTTCCCCACGTAAATCGTTCTCAATTCATGACATAATAAAAGGGGAAGATCATCACAAATATCATGGGTTTAGCATATAACTTTGTCATGGGTTAAGAGGATGTCAACTTGCATATATGAGCACATATTAACCCAACTACATATAACCCAAACTTGCATATTATCATACACATGATTTGCATAACATGTTGCATATGAGCTTGCATATTATCATACACATATCTTGCATAACATGTTGAACTTGCATATAGGCATTCTCATAACTTGCATAACATGTTAAACATGCATTTAAGCATACACATAACTTGCATAAGCATTCACATACTTGCATAAGCATCCACATACTTGCATAAGCATTCACATACTTGCATAAACATGCATAACTTGCATATCATGTCATTTAAGCATATACATATCTTGCATAAGCATTCATATACTCGCATAAGCATGCATAACTTGCATATCACATAAATCTTGCATTTAAACATATACATGACTTGCATAAGCATCCATACACTTGCATAAGCATGTATAACTTGCATATCACTTTAAACTTGCATTTAAACATATACTTATCTTGCATAACTTACTTTATTAAACATGCATAATTCCACTCATTAAATATGCATAAATTCACTTGTTAAACATGCATATATCAACTTGTTAAACATGCATAAATCAACTTATTAAGCATGCAGAAACCAACTTATCAAATATGCATAGACATAGAACAACATAGAGTAACATATCATCATACATGATTCAAACTCACTAATCCGCATTTAAGACCATAAGTCTCATTACACCCAATCTACTTACTTTAACAATCGATGTTAAAGTGATAGAAACTCACCAAACTCAAGATTAACCAACTTATGAAGAGGAATTAGTTGCTAATTATGTAGATGGTGATGATTAGAGAATGATTTGAGAGGGATTAGCTTGCAACTTCCTTCTTAGATTAGTGGAGACTCCTTCTAGGATTTAATTTGGCGGCATGAGTCCTTCATTTCTATTTTTAGTATGGATTAAGGGGGGTTTAGGGTGTATTTATAGATTAAGAGAGTGTTTTAGGCCCTTAGATTAACCCTAGATTAATTTAGGTCCGTTAGATTTAGGAAACCTCTAGAACCAAGCCCAGCCCTAGCCAGAAAACCAGATCTGGTGCACCCAAGCACCCTGGTTCGACCCGCCATGTCGACAGGCAAGTCGACAGGCATGTCGACACCCCCCCTGTCGACAGGCCTGTCGACAGCCCTGTCGACATGCTTAGGCGGGAATCTTCCCGCCTGGCCCCGCTGGTTCTAATTTAAAATCTAAATTTAAATTCCTAAATCTGTTTTTAGCTCTTATTTTTCTGCAAACTACTTTGGGCCATAACTGGGCCATACGGACTCCGATTTTCGAAAACTCGGACTCTATTTTGCGTATTTTTCCGAGACGAACGCAATGGCGCAGCCCGTTTCCCCCGATTCCCACATCTGAGATTATTTATCCTGTAATTAGTGAATTTTAGTATTAACTAAAATTCGGGGTGTTACATAAGGTGCAACCACAAATACTCATACCAATTCCATAAACTCCACACATACACCATTATAACCATTTGAATTTAAATTAAAACTTTAAGAAGCGTAAGTGTTTCCTTCATTCAATGCAAATTTTAGCTCCTTAAACTTGCCATTATCCTCTATCTCTTCCAAGTTATCGCACAAGCATATGATATTCTCCATATCCAGCGACATGCACAGGCTTTTTTCATCATCAACCGATATGCTCGAATTCGAACAAAACGCACGAAGCCTGCTCCTCTCCTTTCTCAGAAGCTTCTTCTCTTTCTCCTTCCTTTTCTTCTGAATAGCAGCAGCTTCGGCGGCCTTCTTCTTGCTTTCTATTCATTTTTATAAAGTTTCAGATCTAGCAACTTCATGAACCGAGAAAAGAGCAAACTATTTCAAAAACCAAATTTAAGACTGTACACATTTTCCAGACAATGCATATCATGGAAAGAAAACTCATTTTCCCACTTCTCCTTTTAATCTTCCTAACAATCAACAAATTTTCATCATCCCAAAACAGATGTGCAAACCCAAACATTGTAAGAGCTAGATTCTGGTTCTTCAACTATAACCGCTACTCTTCCTTCGAAAACTTTACTTCCTCTCTTTACACTCATCTCTTCTACTACGCCCTCTACGTAGACAAAGCCAGCTTCAGAATCGAACCACCACCTCAAAACCAACTTCGAACTTTAATGGACTTTACATCATCAACAAAGTTAAAGAACCCTTCAGTCGAAACCTTACTATCCATCTCCACCAACTACCAAGACTCGGAATCGTCAAATGGTGCTTTCTTAATGATGGCATCAGATCGAGCTTTACGATCCTCGCTCATAAGTTCCACCATAGAGCTAGCAACTGAATTCGGATTCAACGAACTCGACTTAGCATGGCAATTTCCAAATTCACCTTCAGATATGGCTAACCTGGGCGCTCTTCTTTCTGAATGAAGAGAAAGCGTAGACAATGCAGCCTCACCTTTACTTTTAACTGCCACTGTTTATTTTTCAAACCATGTGTTTGATGAAACCACAAATAACGTCGATTACCCAATTGCTTCCATGTTCAAAAATCTTAATTACGTCAATGTTCTCAGCTTTAGGTTACATAAAAGCGGTGGGGTGTTACATACTGCAGCATGCTCCACTGTACGATGAAAGAAGCATGCAATTAGTTGAAAGGAAAGGCCGGCTTGTTCATAGTTTGATGCTTTTGATGGAAGAGCATTTGATGAGATGTGTATATATTTCCCATTTATTATCTCTGGTTTGTAGGTAATTTGGATAAAATTTGTTCTCATGTCCATCACAAATCACGAGCATCAACTAAAAGCTAAATAAAGAATGATTTGCTTGCTCTTCAAGCGATAGGAGAATTTCAGCGAACTTGGATTATTTTAAAAAAACTGACTTTTTTTGCTCTCTAGAGATCTCTCTATCTCTCTCTACTCTCTTTCACCTAGCTCTGATACCATGTTAGAATCAGATGCAGAGAGAAAAGAGATATTAAACATTAAACAATTAAAAGACTACATTGTTATTCACTTAGTTAATTATAAACTGAAATTATAAAGCTATATATATAGTACTAAGCACTACTAAGAATAGGATCTCTCCTACATTATTGCTAATGACTGGGACAAATAAAGAACTATTCATTATTTCTAACACATGTTGGGAGAAACAATGTTATCCGGATGCATATAAATGGTTTGATGTAGCTAAAAATAGAATTGTCAAATTGAACACACTGATGATTGCATAATTCCCTTCAGTTGGTAAAATATTAACTACTTTTACATGTTTTGGTACACTTCTTATTGTAGATATGTAATTGAACCATACTAATTTCATTTCTTTTTTAAAAGAATGGTTTAATAAATGAGATGTAATTAAAATATTGTATTTGTATTCATGCAAATAGGCCAAAATAAAAGATGGAAAGGCACAATGTTCACAAGATTTCAGTCTGCTGATGTTTATTTACAGAGCGGCTCTGCCACAACTAAGCCCAGGACTGAAGAAAAACAACAAAAGAAATAAAGTTTATGACGATGAAGAGTTGAAAAGAAGGATGCTTTCCCATTCATGAATCACAAACATATAAAGTAACAAGATACATGCAGTCATACGCACTGCAACAATTATGGAATAATATCATTAATGATATTTATTCTATTTCTCATATTATGGCATACCATTTATACATAATGCTCCAGTTATGGAATAAAATCATTAATGCTATTTAATAATAACATTAATGACATTTATTTTATTTCCTCATATTATGGCATACCATATATGCAGAGATTGACTTAGATTATGTCAATCCTTATCACGCCCCTTCAAAATGGACGACCAAGATGAAAGACCGATTTTGCTAACCAATGTTGTGAAGGAGGAACGCGGTAGTGGCTTGGTGAGGGCATCCACAAGCTGGTCATTAGTGGAGATGTAAGAGACCCTCAAATTTCCAGTTTGCACATTTTCTCTGACAAAATGGTAATCCAATCCTAGATGCTTCATTTTAGAATGAAAAACCAGATTAGCACTCACATATGTAGCTCCATTATTATCACAATAGATGACTGGCACGAGAGTGAGTGTGACACCCCACGACCGTTAATGTCACTCACTAAGGGAATGCATTAAGTTTTGTGAAGCGTTATAGGTAAACAGAACAGAAACATTACAAGACAGATATAAAATAGCAGTGGAATTAAAAACTTTTATTAATCATAAAGCATGGTTACACCATATGTCTGAAAATACATAAACTCAGTATATCATTAAAACTTCCGTCTTGTACTCTAAATATCAGAGTACATAAGAATATAAAAATATAATTCCCCAATTGAAAGAGTTAAGCCATAGTAGAGACAAGAACTTGAGCCATACTTCATAAGTAGCTCCTAAAAAGGTGATATCTGAATCCTGACTAAGCCTGGGTGTTTCCTGAGACGACCTGAACTTCCCCATAAAGGAAGCCCGGATTGAGTTTAGAACACGACAAATCAGAACGCAAACAGAAGAACATTTCATTGCTTATTACAACAATTTACATCAGAGTACAAGAATACACAGAGTATGAACAAATAATATACATTTGATAAATATCAGAGATTTACAAATTACAATGCAGCGGAAAATAATACAAAACACAACTGAAAGAGATAAACGGATACAGAGCTTTCCGAATATCATTCCAGCTGTAAATTAGGATCCTATGAATATAAATATGCAAAACCAAAACTACTAGCCGTCCGTGTGGAAAATAGGGGCACCCAGAGTTTAGGTTAAAACAATAAACTCCAGGTCAGCCATGTGACTGGTGTGAGAACTAAAATAGTTATTAATCTTTATTTTAAAGTTCGATAAATCAAGGGACCACGCCGTATAACATGGAACGGGTTTCCTCCCAAGAATACCAGTGCATAAAACAAACAGCGCAATGCTAATTAAAGAACAATGAAGCTATTATAAGACCCAGGTCCCATCACACAATGCAACGCAAGCCGGAGGACAGGGTTTTACCTTATAATAGCCAAATAATGCTTAATACGTGAAATTTAATCTTTTATTATTACTATAATTGAAGAAAATAACTTCAAATATAAATGTATCAATCATAGACGGCATAGTATCCCGTGATACTATGCTGCCATACTAGGCTCTACAATCAAAACTGCAAATTCTCATATTGGAAGTTGGATTTCCATCGTGAACCAAGGCAAGAGATCGTCCTTACCGCTTCGAGACGCTCTAGCCCGCCCCTTAAGATCAGATCTCGAGTGACCCTTGGATCGTTAGGGCCAGTCCACACAGAGTGGATTAAAATGCCTGAACACTGCGTTTCCCCGCCCTATAGGGCGTCAATCTGGTATGTATAAAGACCATACCATCCATCGGCCCCGCAGTGCCGATATAACCGAGGTGCCTCGCTATCCATCATCCACATAACTAAAACATATGGGCATGCAAAACCCAGACACCACTCCAAGCTAGAAGGAAACGCATGTCCTCCCTGAGGTCCTCTCCCGATTCTGGTTCACAACGGGGTGTGAGGCTCGCGAATTAACGCTACACAAAGCTATGCTATATTAAAGCCGTGCTTTGATCACCAACCACAAGACTCTGCTTTTCAACAGAAGCCTTGATCATTTGCATCTCAGCATGCCACACAGGAAATTCACGCTATGCAACCGATGTCTGTCAATCACGTAGAATGAAATCCAATGTTAGACACACAGTCCATTTACAAGTTTGTTCTGGGTCTGAACGAAACCGGAGGCACCTTATTCCTCGTCCCATTTGTCCAATACAGGAGAGAGGCCCTCGCATATCTGGTCGATCTCCAAGTACGTCTGGACGATCAACACTTATTACCTTGTCTTGGGTGTACATCCCAATCAAGACATCAGTAATCATCCAAACGATGTGAAGACCTCCGGTCTTCAACCACCGTCTTCATCATCGACTCATCGGCGATTCGGTTATTGAGAATGGGATAAACCTGGTCTTTCCGAATAACTCGCGTATATAATAAACAAGTGTTATAAAAACACAACATACGCCTCATTCCAATTCAGAATATTCTTTCATTCAAGTATTCTTATACTTTGGGAAAGGTTCCCATTAATTTTATCAAAGATAAATTCTTTAAATTTATTCTTTAGTCTTCCTTTGGATATCAATTCAAACCAAATTAAGGTTTATCCAAACTAGTCGGGATTAGCGAACCTTACCGAAGTAATCATTTGTTTAATTTCCCAATCCCAACCTATTCATCCCATGAACCAAAACTGGTAATACTTCATGTCTAATACCAATGTGTTATCGGTAAAATTAATTACCATTTCACATTCAAATCTAATTAAAGACTAAACTATCGCTTGGAGCAAAATTGATGATACTCCATTCTCAATCATTTCTTGAATTTGATAATTTTAGTTATCAGATTCATATTTCAATCTAATTAAAGATTCATTAAAACTCTAATTCAGTTTTAATCTCCAAAAAATCATTACTTAATGATTATTCCATGTTAAGAAATTAATCTTATCTTTAACTGGGTTAAAGAACTGACGTCATTTAAAACACAGCTCACGATAAACCCAAAATCACATTCCATTAACAATGGAATCTTCACGGAAAACCGATCAACATATATATATAATCGATATGAATTTCCGTACCCGACTAATAATATAAATTGAATAACGGCAAAGCTTCTTAAATTCCATATATAGTAACAGTCTTCCTCCACAGAAGTTCACTTCGATTATTATCAAATCGGATTCCATTCCATTCCAATATATTAAATTGGAAAACTTTACTTTGGAAATTCTCCACTAAATCTTTAATAAAAAGGTTTATAAGTTCCAAATCTCATTTCATTGTAAATCGGGTTAAAGAACGAATGTCGTTAAAAACACAGTTCACAATAAACCCAATTCACATTCCATTTCATATCCAATTAAATTAACGACCCGAACTTCCCCGGTCTCTGAAGAGAAGAGAAAGAACGGATTGTCTGAGAATAAGACGAATCAGAACATAAACAGAAGAACATTTCATTGCTTATTACAACAATTTACATCAGAGTACCAGATTATAACAGAGTATGAATAAATATTATACATCAGAAAAATATCAGAGATTTACAAATTAGAATGCAGCAGAAAATAATACATAACACAACTAAAACAAATATACGGATACAGAGCTTTCCGAGTATCATTCCAGCTATAAACCAGGATCCTGTGAATATAAATCTGCAAAAACAAAACTACTAACTGCCCGTGTGGAAAATAGGGGCACCCAGAGTTTAGGTTAAAACAATAAACTCCAGGTCAGTCATGTGACTGGTGTGAGAACTAAAACAGTTATTTAAAACTTTACTTTAAAATGGAGTAAATCAAGGGACTACGCCGTATAACACGAAATGGGTTTCCTCCCGAGAATACCAGTGCATAGAATAAACAATGCAATGCTTTTTGAAAAAATGAAGCTATTATAAGACTCAGGTCCCATCACACAATGCAACGCAAGCCAGAGGATAGAGTTTTACCTTATAATAGCCAACATGCTTGGTACGTTTAAAACAAATCATTTTGATACTATTATAGTGTAAAGTGTATGAAAACAATTTCAAATATAAATGTATCAATCATAGGCGGCATGGGTACCATCTATCATGTCGCCAATACTAGGCTCTACAATCAAAACCGGAACGTCACGTATTGGAAATTGGATTTCCGCCATAAACCAAGGCAAAGGGCCATCCCTACCGCTTCGAGACGCTCTAGCCAATGTCTCAGGGATACACACTCTGGGTGCCCTAGGTAACATGCAGGACCGGTCCACTCTAAGTGCATGGTGGATTCATAATCCCTGAACATGCGTTTCCCCGCCCTGTGGGGCGTCTATGAGCCAAATGACTCAACATCCATCGACTCCATAGAGACCGATATATCCAAGGCGCCACGCTATCCATCATCCACATAAGTAAAACATCTGGGCTTGCAAAACCCAAACACCACTCCTAGCTAGAAGGAAACGCACTGCCCTCCCTGCTGTCTTCTCTCGTTTCTGGTTCATACCGGGGTGTGAGGCTCGCGAAATAACGCTACACAAAGCTATGCTATATTAAAGTCGTGCTTTGATCACTAACCACAAGACTCTGGTTTTCAACAGAAACCTTGATCATTTGCATCTCAGCATGCCACATAGGCAATTCACGCCGTGCGACTGATGTCTATCGATATATAACCTCTGAGCTCGTACGTCTCAGAGAAGGGCGTTAAGCAAGAGAATAAATTCTCTGCCACCAAACATATATATATTTAATAGAGGTCAATCAACACAGAATAAAATCCAATGTCAGACATACATCCATTTACAAGTGGTCTGATCGTAACCGGAGGCACCTTATTCCTTGTCCTATATGTCCAATACAGGAGAGAGGTCCTCGCATATCCGGTCGATCTCCAAGTGCGTCTGGACGATCACCACTTATTACCTTGTCTTTGGTGTACTGCCCAATCAAGACATTAGTAATCATCCAAACCATGTGAAGAACTCCGGTCTTCAACCACTGTCTTTATCATCGACATATCATCGAATCAATTATTCAGAATGGGTATAAACCCAGCCTTTCTGAATAACTCGCGTATATAATAAACAATTGCTATAAAAACACAACATATGCCTCCTTCCAATTCAGAATATTCTTTTATTCAAATATTCACATTCTTAGGGTTATGTTTCCATTAATTTTATCATAGATAAATTCTTTTCAATTTATTCTTTAATCTTCCTTTGAATATCAATTCAAACCATATTAAGGTTTTCCAAACTAGTCGGGATTAACGCATCTTACCGAAGTAACCATTTATTTAATTTCCCAATCCCAACCTATTCATCCCATGGAGAAAAACTTGTATTACTCCATAACTAACACCATGGTGTTATCGGTAAAATTAATTATCATTTCCCGTTTAAATCCAATTAAAGATTTAACTATCGCTAGGAGCAAAACTGGTGATACTCCATTCTCGATCATTTCCCAAATTTGATAATTTAAATTATCAATTCACATTTCAATCTAATTAAAGATTCATTAAAACTCCACTTAGTTTCAATCTTTCCAAAAATCGATATTAATGATTATTTAAATTTGGAAATACAAACATGTCGCATTAACAATCTACACCGTACTATTGATTTCTGCCGATATATAACCTCCAAGCTCGTAGGGTGTTAAGCAAGAGAATAAATTCTCCGCCACCAAACAGATATATATTTAGCAAAAATCAACCATACAGTTCGAAATACAATGTTAGACATGTAATCCTGTCTTTTACTGGGTTAAAGAACTAATGTCATTTAAAACACAGTTCATGATAAACCCAAATCCTCTTCCATAAAAATGGAATCTTCACGGAAAATAGATCAATATATAATCGATATCAATTTCCGTATCCGACTAATAATATAAATGGAACAACGGAAAAGCCTTTTAAATTCCATATGTATTAACAGTCTTCCTCCACAGAAGTTCACTTCGATTATTATCAAATCGAATTCCATTCAATTCCAATCAAATATATTAAATTGGAAAACATTACTTTGGAAAATTCCCATTAAATCTTAATAAAAAGATTTATAAATTCCAAATCACATTTCACTGTAAATCGGGTTAAAGAACGAATGTCGTTAAAAAAATAGTTCACAATAAACCCAATTCACATTCCATTTTCAATTCCAATTAAATGTTAATTAATCGAAAACACTAATAATCTTAAATAAAAGATTTATTCTTTTTACACGAGGTTCAAGAACAGTGTTATTTAAGACACCATTCACGACAAACCCAAAATCCAACTTGATATCAAATATAAGGCTCTGAATAGAAATTATACTAACTTATACTATATATCAAATTCTGATACCAACAAGTATCATTTTTGGAAATAACGATATAAAATATATCTTCCAAATTTCCATAATAATATCCGTATAATCCGGAATCCAACATCGAAATATTCTGATGATAATTTCGATTCGAATCCATTCCAATTAATATATTGGAAATTCTTGTTATTTTTAAAACCATTTCAAATCCAATTTATTTATTTAAAAATATTGGATTTCATAATTCTAGTTCATAACCAGCTCATTTCGATAAAAATATATTTTTATCTTTTCCAATATGGAATATTTCATCCTAATTCTTTCCAAATCATTTATTATGATTTTACACAAATTATTAATATTTTTAATAATTTTATCAAGGCCCGTACAGTCGATTTCCATAAATGGTCATCGAACTACACTTACACCGACCTTTTCCAAATTTGATTTGGACAAAATTCCAAATACAACCATTAGATTTCAAATCTCTTATATTTTTCGGAAAGCTCTTTTCGATACGAACCCAATGGTTCCAGTTTTAGAAGAATCCGACGGTCGGATCTCTCGTAATGTCCGTTCGAACTCAATGGTCGAAATTCGCGAACTACCGCGGCGCAGCGTGTTCTATTCGGGCCATTAAATATATAATGTATATATTATATATATTTCATCGATTTCCATTTAAAACGTATTTTATAAATCGTTTTAAATTCATTTGCAAAATGATTTCAACTTCATATTCAATTTCAAATCAAAATTGAATATTCCATATCATTAATATATAAATGATAATATTTTCAAAACATTAGATTTTGAAATCACTTCCTTTTTTATATTCATTATAAAAATGAATAAAATCGATATAAATGCGTTCACGTCAAAATGGCGTTAATCTAATCAACACGGCTTTATATATTTAAATATTTTCGTGTCCATCCCATATCGGACATCAAAATCAGATTTTGATTCTTTTCTGAGTATTATTTTAAAATATTCCTTATTTTAAAATATTCCTTATTTTAAAATATTCGTTCGTTCTGAATTGGAATCAGACACAGTCAATTACCATGTTATTTATATGGAATTCAAACACACGTGTACACAACAATAATCAAACACTCTCAACCATCATCCAGAGTGCATTACACAACAGCATATGCGTTAAATATAAATAATCAACGCTTACAATAGCTTGTCAACCAACCGATTGACATACAACTAAATAATTGGGATTAGTGCACTTCAAATATCATCCCAATACCCGTGTGGGGTTTTCAAACAACAAATACAGATTTATTTGTGTAGTTGGGCGATGTGTAAAATTTATCGTCCCAATCAATATCAGTCAAATGTGTGTACATAAACAAATCGTCCGATTTGTAAATGAATACTTATTTTATTCATATACACATTAAAAATTATATTTTCAACTATAAAATATTTATTTCAACTCATGAATATTTTATACAGTTCATTTATACAATTAAAATGATATTTTTTGTTGTTCTAACGTTTAGAAATTTTCGACAGCATAACGACGCAATACTAGAACCGGAACAAGGTCTTGCCTTATCCCTCGCCTACTAATGGCTCGCGCCATGTACAAACCAAATTCTATCAATTCAATTCACCGAAACAACCAAATTCAAACAAATAATCTAATCAACCAGACAACCAAACAAACATGGTTTCAAACAAAGGTGTCGGGTGCTACTAAGCACCGTCTTCATCCTAGTATATATCTAATTAGAAAATAAATTAAAGTAAGAAGTTCTCACCTTTGGGATGCACACCTCCGTTGTAACGAACTGGGATTTTCGACCCAGAAAATCAACATAAAACCCATGTTAATTATTCAGGTATCGAACATTCCAGATCATTAATAGAAAGAAGTTAGAGGGTGAGAATAGATAAGATAACAAACTAGAATAGAAGAAGAAGAAGAACACAATCAGAGTAAACACGAATCTCACAGCGGAACGATTAAAATATATTATAACATAACTTTGAAATAAAACAGTATATGTATACAATAACATTATCAGAGTACAACACTTACACACAACGGAAATAACAATAGCTATATAATCCTGAAGCCTCTTGCTTCAAGCTCCTCCAAGTATATCTATAAAGACCTGAATTACTTGACTGTACGTACAAATTTGGGCACCCAAGAGTTTAGGGAAAACAAAACAAAATAAAACTTTGGGTCAGTCATGGGACTGGTGTGAGTAAACTCAAATCATTTGGTTTAACTTTTCAAATCCTTTTCAAAAGAAAAGATAATCGTAAGACCGATCCACACATAAACACGGACGGTTTTTACCTTACGATAACCCAAAATAGTTTTGGAAATCAATACTCCTCTGATATTATAATAATGTCTAATCACAAGTAATTAACAATCTAGCAGAACACTTGCATCTCACGTTCCACATATATAGTATACAAACAAAACCGCGGGCGCTTATTGGAGAATGGATTCCAACTATGACAAGGTATGGGACCACCTGCTGATAGTGTATCTCTAGAGACGAATACACTGGGTTCAACAAGAACGTCTTGCAACCCGGCCCACACATGACCGACCACTCATTTCGCTTGAGTGTATCGAATGTATATCACCAACGGTTGGGAGATACCCACCGTCTTCCCGAAAAGGGACAGCATCGATAACAGATAAAAGAATGAAATGGATTTTCTCTATATAGGTGATATACACCCTAATGGGAGCGACCCACTTAGCCATGCTGCCTGCCCGATTTCTGTTGTTTCCCGGTTGATGAGGCTTGATGTCATAACGTATCTTTGATAGATCATACATTCATTTACTTTGAATGCCACATCGTCATACCCGCCAAATCACAAATTGATTTCCTCAAAAATACCACGGGTATAAAGCTAAGAGAAACGAATTCCTCCGCCACCAACCGTAAGTACGTTTGAAGAGATCAACTTACGCGATCCGTTAGATATACTCTATCGGACATTCAACCATTTACGTTGCCCTGGGACTGGACAAACCTAAGGCACTATTCTGTAAACAGGATAGCCCTTGCATAACTCCATCCTCATCATCTCCATCGTATTTGATCGCAACGCTAACGTCTATACATAGTGGTTTTCAGATAGTGAATCTGATCCCGATCTCTCAGTATTGACGACGGAAAAATGGTCAAAAACTTTGATAGTCGGTGATTTAACTATCAAAGAAAAACAGGTGTGCAAACAACGATATCATTTCCAGATGGAAATTCTATCGATCAATCATCATTCAAAGGTTTATTTCTTTTAAATAAATTATCATTAATTTATCCATTTTCCCTTTCTATATATTCATAAATTCTTAATTTGGGAAAAACATACTTTATAAATCATTTGGAAAACATCACCATATTTACTTTCATTTCTTATCTTCTCTATCAGAAAACATTTCTGATTCTTATTTGGAAAACGTTTCCAAACTCCTTTATTTGATTTAAACCAATGTTTAAATAAAACATCACTAAGCCAATTCAAACCATTACACTCAATAATTAAATTCACTTAATCAACCTTCACTATCGAACCTTACCCATCCCTTAGTTAAAAGGGAAGTCAGTCAAGTTAGGGTATAATTGCCTCTCAGACCCTAACTGAACAACATTTCTAACCTCGAAATAGACAAAGCTTACCTTTCAATTCTTTAACAAACTTCCTTACGAAACTCTCGGATTCTATTTACGAATCCACTTCTTATTTGGAAACATTTATTATAACTATAGCGTTATAATCCCTACTTCTGAAATATCTAACTTCAAAGTATAACTTTAATTTTTTTTATTTAACTAAATAACTAAACCACTCATTTATTCATAAATAAGTAAATCTTGATTAAAAACGGCAAGTAAATATTACTTTCCCGAATTCGATATAATCAAATTCAACGTATAATTCTCCTTCGAATCAACTCTATTCGATAACTCTTTTTCGAATATCATATTCGATAACCCTTTCTTCGAATAACTATATTCGATCATCTCTCTTCGAATGATTTACATTCGATTAATCTCTTTTCGAATATACTATATTCGATTAACTCCTTTAACTCTATTCGAACAAATTATTTCGAATAACTCCTTTGGATTAACTCATTTGGATTAACTCGGTTTGATTAACTCAACTTATCTAACTCAACTTATCTAACTCAACTTATCTAACTCAACTTATCTAACTCCACTTATCTAACTCAACTTATTTAACTCCTATCTAATAACTAATATTAGATTAATTTATATTCGAATAGCTATGTCTGTTTTAACTTTATTTCGAATGGCTAATATTCGATTTAACTCCATTCGCTTGACTCTAGATCGTAGCGATCACAATGGTTACGCCTGATTCCCTCAGGAAACATCCGACCGTCGTAGGCTATCTGCAGCCCTGCGAATTCCGCTAGCAATCGTACGCAATGGCAACATCTCCTAAATAACTATGTTTGACTAACTCTATCTCAAATAACTATATTCAATCAACTCTAATTGAATAACTAATATTCAATAAATTCTAATTCGATTAACTCTAACTGGTTAACTCTAACTGATTAACCCTAATTGATTAACTCCTTTGATTCGCTCTACGTTTATTCAATTTAAATATCGATGTTGAAATCGATTCTTACTTCTCTATATAAGTCCTGACTTATATATTCTATTTATCCAATGATAAATATTTTATTCAATTTATAAAATATTATTTATAAATTAATCTTCTCAATCTATCGGTCAGAATAGATTCTATTTAAAATCTTTGCTTTAAATCCATATCATGTTATACCCGTGTGCGAAGCACGTGTTTAAATCTTTTCAAATGTAAAATTCTCCTTTTATACAATTATAGTCACCATTCAAGTATTTCCTTTAATAATCTATCTATTTACAAAATAAATCCCCTTTTTGATGATTCTATTTATTCTATAAAATATTTCCTTTCTATAAAACCTATTGATTTTATAGGTAATTCCTTTGATAATCTAACTATTTTCTTTTTCTATTTACATTACACGCATTTCCCCTTTCTATTCTATTTATTTTTCAAATAAATATCCCTTTTCAATTCTATTTATAAATAGTTTACAAATATTTCTTTTCCAATCCTATCTATTTGACTAACAAATAAATATCCCTTTTTAATCTATTTATTTTCTAAATAAAGGGTTTTCTTTTTATAAAATCTTTGATTTTATAAATATTTCTTTTTCAATATAACATTGAAAATTTCCTTTTTAACATTCCAGTATTCTCTATGGTATTTAACATACCATACAACAATGATCAGCATCATTCAACCATACAAAATCAACAACAGAGTTCATATCACATCATATAACACAATATATGGAAAAAGAAGTAAAATCAATGTTGAGGAACCCAGTTGGGTCCCTCCGACCTGTTTCCCTGCATCCACAAATGTTAAACAATAAATTAACATCAATTTCATTTTACTATGAAATATTCTGCTAAATAGAACCAATATTTGATTAACGATTTATATTTATATCGTTATCTATATTTTCAATCAACTGACTAGCAGTTCAACCAAACAGCCAACACATAGCAAACAACCATTATTTATGAATTCTAAAAATACGTTATAAAAATATAAGTTGAACAAAGTTAGTGAGATTTACTCACCTTTCGCGTTAACCGTTAAATAACGATTTGCGTTAGTAGACTCTGATCAGACAATTTATTTCGCCATAAATCCAAACGAGCTCCGAATTACTTCCAGTCGGTTCCATGTTGTAGCGTCCGTCCCTACGATCCCAACGGATTTGACGGTTCGGAATTCTGATACAGTACTAAAGAAATAATGAAAATACAAGTTAGAGTACTATTTTAATTAAAACTAAACTAAATTATTTAAAACTAATTTGGGCCTCACACTTTATAGCTCAGCCCACCCAACAAGTTAAAACCCGACCCGCCTCCTTTTCTTCTTCCCAAACATATACGAACTCCAGTATTTCCCCAAATGTCAAATTCCAATCCTTCGAGCACCATCTCTCCCTCGTTTCATCACCGTTGGCCAACCCAACCTCTCCTTTAAACTCCTCAACCCAACTTCCACCGCATTGGTACCATAGAAGCGGACCCGAACTTTCCTAATGGTCGCAACTCCGCAGCTAACCCCCACATGCAGCGACACTTATGGTCACTGGACTTCCTCATAACTGCACGCCAGATGCAGATCGACTCCCCGAGCTCAAATGTAAACTCCATTCCTCGGCTAACTCATCCTATACGCGACAAAGTGGAACCCTAGCTCTACTGCCACATTTTCGAGCACCCAACCCTGGCGTCGAACCCCACAAAAATGCTACGAGCTTGAAGCTTTCTTCGAAATGAACACAACCATATAGCTTTTGGGATTTTATTTTAATTGTTCTTGATTTTTGAAGAGCTGGATTTTCATGTATTTGCTGTTCATCGAAGAAATAGTGGCGGCGTTTTTCTCAGTTGACTATGGAAGTGAAAAACTTAGGGTTAGGAGTTAAGGGTATTATACAGGAAATTATAATATATTTTTATTCGATTATTCTATTTTATTTTAAGCAATCATCGTTTTTATTTGTCCTCTAAAATTCCTGTGATCACATACGGTACCTAAAAATCACGAAAACTGGCATGCAGCTACAGTTCGACATTACAGTCCCAACGAAACTGGTTTCGTCGAATTCCGACTCCGTTGGCTCACACCGCGTATTTTTAACCATCAAAATACTGACTGTTTTTCACTCTAAAAATCCGTACGGCTACCCAGTGACTCTAAAAATCACGGAACTTGGAATCTAACAAATATTTGATGTTGCGGATCTAACAAAATTAGTTTTGTCGAATTCCAACTTCGTTTGCAAAAGTGGCTATTTTTAAAGCTCTAAATAACCCGTCTAAATATATAAATATATTTAAAAACATTTAAATTTAATATTTAAAAATAAATATTATCGTATATATTCACAACAGAATATTATACTGTTCCACTGGTATTTATAACTCGATATTTCAAATCCAGTGTTGCGTCGGTATTCGATTTATATTTAAAAATCCATTTTAAATATAAATAAATCGATATAAATTATAAAGGAATTCCATAGCGACTTTTCTGAAATTTGATTTGGATATAACTAAAAATCTACACGACGAAATCTCGATTTTTCTCTTCCATCAGAAAAATATACTTCACCAGCTCCTAGCGTTTCTTGTTTCATAGAAATCCGATTTAAAACGAATCCTGTATATTCAGTTGAAGTTCAAATCGCCAAATAGCGAACTACCGCGCCATTTCGGGCTCGATTTTAATTATAATATAATTATACGTTCAAACTGTCGTTAAAATAATAAATTCGTTATTCTAATTCAATTCTAAACAGAATTAAATATCACCGATGATCCAATTCACACCATTTTGTGAATTCCACTATTTCTGACTATTTCAGAAATTAAATATATTATTATATTATTTATTTTAATTAAATATTCAATATTATTTAATTTTGGTCATTTTAAATGACCAAACCATTATTTAAATAATTAAATAAATTATTTATATCGCTGAAAACTGCGGGTCGTTACATCCGTGCTTTGTTGTCGCTCAGATTCACTGTTATGATTATAACACAATCTGTTTCACGCGGTATATATATTAAAAATCTCATTTTTATTTCAACGCTATATAGAAAAAAAATCTCATTTTTATTTCAATGCTATATATATAAAAATCTCATTTTTATTTCAACGCTATATGGATAAAAATCTCATTTTTATTTCAATGCTATATAGATAAAAATCTCATTTTTATTTCAACGCTATACAGATAAAAATCTCATTTTTACAATGCTATGTATACATTAAAAATCATATTTTTACAGTGCTATGTATACATTAAAAATCATAGTTTTTACACTGCTATGCATATAGTAAAAATCATATTTTTAATTCGCTACATATATAAAAATCATATTTTTATATTCTCTACATATATAAAAATCATATTTTTAATTTGCTACATCATATGAAAAAAAATCACATTTTTGTTCGCTACTTCATAAAAAAATCACATTTTTCTTCGGTACTTCATATAAAAAAAATCACATTTTTCTTTGGTACTTCATATAAAAAAAATCACATTTTTACTAACATGAATACGTATAAAAAAATCAAATTTTTTTCTAACATGAATACATATAAAAAAAATCAAATTTTTCCCTCTAACATGAATACATATAAAAAAAATCAAATTTTGTTTTACTTACAGTGAATAAAGAAAAGGGGTGGGGGATGGCTAAAAAGCGGCGGGGGTTACCGGAGAGGGTGTCGGAGGAGGAGGCGCCGGTCTGAGGGAGGTACAGGCGGCGGTTCGATTTTTGGGGGTTAGGGTTAACTTAAATCAGGTTTAGAAGGAGGAGAGAGAGAAGAGAGCGAAAGGGAGGGGGTGGCGGCCGGAGAGGGAGGCGTGGCGCCGGGGCACGTCGGTGGCGACGATGGGTGGCGGTGCGCTCCTGCGATCTTCGAGCCGTTTTTTTTCTAAATCTAATCGGGTTCTGTAGAGTGAGGGAGGGAGAGGGATAATAGGGTTTTATAATAATTTAATTTATATTATTTAATTCCTCCAAAGTTGACTTTTAATTTTGACCTCCAAACGAGACCCAACGACTGTCGCCCCTAGCTAATTACCCACATTCTGAACACAATGGGATATGTTTCGTAACCCCATTCGGCTGTTACGATCAGTTTCCGTTAAATTTAAAATATAAGTCATTATATTTTAAATTCAAACGCACATTTTATTTTACTGAGGCCACATACGGACCCCAAAAATTCCAAAAAAATAAATCTGGCTATGTTTTGATGATAGGGTCCTAACAAAACTAATTTCATCGAATTTGGAGACCGTTTGAAAAATGGTCATTTTCTGGTCGATCCAAATGGACTGAAACTGTCAAAACACGTTTTACTTCGCCACACTCACATATTGATTCCAAAAATTATGAAAATTGGAATCAAGCAAACACTTGACATTCTGGATCCAACAAAAGTGGTCTCATCGAAAACGGAGGTCGTTTGCAAAATCGCCAATTTTACGGGCTATATTTCCATAACGACTATTCTGAATTTTCAACTGGACATAATTTTTTATTCCCGCTATGAAATTTTTATTTTTCAGGTTCTTTGGGAAGATATTTTCAAATAGATTCAAATATTTTTGGTTTGACTAAAATCCGATTTATTTTGAATCCTGTACATTCATTTGAAATTTGAAATCGAATTTTCAAACTACTGTGCCATTTCCAATTCCTTTTATAATTAAAATAAATATTTATATTCTAATTTCGATTTATATAAATATATATGTACTAACTTCGTTGAAATAAATTTTTAGTTGTTATTATTTAAAATAAATCATTTTAAATATTCAAAATTGATTCAAACCGCCAAAATAAAAAATTTAAATTGGTTCTGATTCTCCGGGTTGTTACAATCTCCCCCACTTAAAATCTTTTCGTCCTCGAAAAGGAACAGAGCTGAAAGTTGTTTAACTAATCAACTCATTTCTATTTTGGCGATTTTAACGGATTTTGAATATTTAAAATGAATTATTTTAAATAATAGTGACGGAAAATTTATTTTCAATGAAGGTAGAACGTATAAATTTATTTAAATCGAAATTAGAATATAAATATTTATTTTAATTATAAAAGGAATTGAAAATGGCGCGGTAGTTTGAAAATTTGATTTCAAATTTCAAATGAATGTGCAGGATTCAAAATAAATCGGATTTTGGTGAAACCAGAAATATTTGAATCTTTTTGAAAATATCTTTCCAACGAATCCGAAATTGAAATTTCATAGCGGGAATAAAAAGTTATGTCCAGTTGAAAATTCAGAATAGTCGCTATGGAAATATGGCCCTTAAAAATAGCCATTTTGCAACAGACCTCCATTTTCGATGAGACCACATTTGTTGGATCCAGAATGTTAATTTTTGTTAGATTCCAATTTTCATAATTTTTGGAATCAATATGTGAGCGTGGCAAAAGAAAACGTGTTTGAACAGTTTCAGTCAATTTGGATCAACCAGAAAATGGTCGTTTTTCAAGCGGTCTCCGAATTCGACGAAATTAGTTTTGTTAGGACTGTATCATGAAAACATAGCCGGATTTATTTTTATGAAATTTTTGGAGTCCGTATGTGGCCCCGGTGAATTAAAATGTACATTTAAATTAAAATATAAATCAATATATATTTTAATTTAAATGTACATTTTAATTCACCGGGGCCACATACGGACTCCAAAAATTTCAGAAAAATAAATCTGGCTATGTTTTGACGATATGGTCCTAACAAAACTAATTTCGTCGAATTTGGAGACCGTTTGAAAAATGGTCATTTTCTGGTCGATCCAAATTGACTGAAACTGTTCAAACACATTTTCTTTTGCCACGCTCGCATATTGATTTCAAAAATTATGAAAATTGGAATCTAACAATAATTTGACATTCCGAATCCAACAAAAGTGGTCTCGTCGAAAACGGAGGTCTTTTGCAAAATGGCTATTTTAAGGGCCATATTTCCATAGCGACTATTCTGTACTTTCAACTAGACATAACTTTTTATTCCCGCTATGCAATTTCAACCTTTTATTCCCACTATGAAATTTCAATTTTTCGGATTCGTTGGAAAGATACTTTCAAATGGATTCAAATATTTCTGGTTTAACCAAAATCCGGTTTACTTTGTATCCTGCACATTCATTTGAAATTTGAAATCGAATTTTCAAACTACCGCGCCATTTTGAATTCCTTTTATAATTAAAATAAATATTTATATTCTAATTTCGATTTAAATAAATTTATATGTTCTAACCTCGTCGAAAATAAATTTTCCGTTGCTATTATTTAAAATAATTCATTTTAAATATTCAAAATCCGTTAAAATCGCCAAAATGAATTTTTTAAATTGGTTATGATTTTCTGGGTTGTTACATTTCCTCCCTAAGAACCTAGGGGGAAACGGAAGAAAGAAGGAGAAACAAAAAGGGTCAGACATAAAGTCTGGCGAGTCTACTTACTTTTAGCCAGTAGATAAATAAAAGTAACATGATAGGCATATAAAGTGGATAGAGAGATCACTACATAAATGGCAGGTGTGACAAGGTAGACAGGATAAGGTGTAAATGCTTCTAATGATTACTCTGCACTGTTACTAGTATATCCAGAAAGAGATGATCCCTTCAACTATAAGGTGGTAGGCTTAGCTATACGTCCTAATGTATCCTAACTACTACCCTGATCGATCGACTCCCTAACCCTCGTAGATACCTTGTGTTGGCCTCACAGTAGGAGGTATCACTTACAAAAGTGGCAACCCTTTGTCGTAATAATGTGCACAACCATATCTACTGGTGTCACGGTTGTCTTATCCCCTTATACCCGGCTCATGCACGCACATGGCCCGGTCGGTTTGCACCGCCCACGCCGTCCTCCACGTTTGGATCTCTTACAATCGGTCAGTTAGCGTGCCCCTTCTCCGCTTAGTACGGAGTACTTTGTTTGATACCTACTCCGGGTTACTGACTGAAATGGGTCCCACACAATATGATACAAACTCTCCCCTTTGTCTTCTATCCCCCACTAGGTTTTCACTGACTATGTATACCACTAAGTGTCTTTAATTACATAGCCTAGTTTATGTCTACAAGTTATGCTTACCCTAAAGGGTGTCTTTAATTACATAACTCCAATCTTTCTACCAGTTATGCTTACCTACAGGTGTCTTTAATACATAAACCCTAATCTTCCAACCGGTTATGCTTACCTATAGGTGTCTTTAATACATAACCCTATCATTTCTACAAGTTATGTTTACCCTAAAAGGTGTCTTATAACTTTCATAACTTTATTATTTCCCCTGATTATGTATACCACTAGGTGTCTTTAATTACATAATCTTAACGGGTTAAGTTTGTGGGCCTATTACCCATCCCCTCTTCAGATTCACTTAACCCACTCCTCAACCATGTTTACTTAACCCCTAACTTAAATTTAAGTTCACACAATCCCTATGGATTAACTTAGGTTGAGTAGTCCAATTCTTTACCATGTCCATTTATGGTTTCATAATGGGCCAGACCTCCCACATTAGGCCTACAACATGTGGATGCTGGATATGTCGGTCGGGTCTTGGCAGACTTATTCCATAGTTGGGCGTAACCTCGTGTCATAGCCCGATTCGTATTTACATACTTAGACCTCACACATTAGGTTCACCATTAGTGGCTGCTGGATATGCCGGTCGGGTCCGGGCAGACTTCCAACAATAATGCAACCTAACCTCGTGTCATAAGTACAATTGCAATTCCAAATTGTAATAACTAGACATTCCATATTTAATTAATTAATCCTTTCCTTTTATAGGTGTCAATACCTATTTTACCCATTAATTTGAATTACATGTCCATAAATTTTCATATTCAAATTATGCCATTTTAAAACCTTTTTCCCCCGTTCCTTAACTAGAGCCCTCACAAAATTGGCAACATGGCTAGGCTAGACAATAGCCTAATCATAAACGGTAATAGGGAAAATAATGGGAATACAACTAAAATGATCATCTTGGCATAAACATAAATTTGTATGACAATAAGGTGAACATACATACTAGCATGGACATGAAATTGTCATCATAACAAGGTGGATATAAAACTGATGAACTATGATGTCACGATATCTAAAGCAATTTAGATGTCCAATCGGTTTAGATCTAACATGATAACATAAGGTGATAATTTAGATCACATAAAATAGATCTAATCATGTTAACATAAGGTGACAATTTAGATCACATAAAATAGATCTAACATGTTAACATAAGGTGATAATTTAGATCACATAGAATAGATATAACAATAACATAGATTCAAGATTTGCAACGTATCCATATCACAGTCTTTCATAATTTACTATTATTTATCTAAACCTAGAAGCAACTAGAACTCACTGTGATTTGATTGCTAAGATGATAGAAAAGGTGTTGAGTCTATGCTTAAATCTCAGAATTGGATATGCTTTAGAAGAAGATGAGAGACCCTAGTTCAGTTCAGAAGCTGGCATAGTTTGACCGCCATGATTTCTAACAAAGAAATATGTGAAATAGCCATATATTTATAGTTGCAGAACCATCTGGAACCAACTGCCAAATAAGCCCTAGGGTAAATCAGCTCACGGGTGGCCTTCCACTTGGGCAAAGGCCCAAATACCCAAAAAAAAACTATTTTTGGGCGCACTTTACAGGTGCGTCAGTGTAAAAATACATGGGCACACTTGTCAAGTGCGCCGGGAATTTGCTTTTTCTGCTAAACTTCTATCGTCCATAACTTCTTCATAAGTCATCTGTTTTACGCAAACCAGGTGTCTATCTTGACCAGAATTTCGAGACGGATGCAATGGAACGGTCCGTTTCCCTTAATTCTGAATATTAAATTAATTATTCTTTAATTTATCCACTTTAATGTTGGTAAAATTTTGGGGTGTTACATTCTCCACTACTCAAAGGATTTCATCCCCGAAATCTCTAAGTTAAAAAAATGTATACTACCATCCATCATCCATCTACTCATCCACCAAACACTGGCATCCATTGTCCTTTAAGATTTCTAATGCTTATATGAACATATGCAACGGTATGTATATGCCCTAACGCTAATGCGAAAATCAGGCGGTCTACTGATTCAGTTGACCTTCTTAATGCAATGTACGTTAGTGCCATGAATCCAATACGTATGCAAATTATCCTATTATAACATGTAAGCTCTACATTATGCACACTCATTCGTCCAAAATACAACATCCATATGCTAGTTCATCCATTTCCATCCATAAAAGAAAAGAAAATGCACACACATCCATATGCAGTATGAGAGTGATTGAGCCGATCTAGTGCCTAATGTCTGTGTATAGGCATCCACAGGAAACCACTAGCAAACACTTGCATCCACTTGCATTCATCAAACATAACATGTCTCAAACACATGTTTACAATCATGGGATTTCCTACCTAAAGGTCGAAGATTTGATCGATAGGATATAATCAAATGATAGAAACCAGTACTTATAAAGCTTTGGAAAAAGGAGTTAAGAACATACCCTCGAAGGGAAAAGGGTACGAAGCACGAATCTTGTCTTCGGTCTCCCAAGTCGCATCCTCTAGGTTATCTCCCCATTGAACCTTTAGCAATTTGATCTCTTTATTATGTAGCTTCTTAACTTTCAATCCAAGAATACGGGAAGGAATTCGCCTAACTGTCGCCTCCCGTTCCACTTCTACCTCTTCCAATATACTCGGCTCAACAACTTCCGCGATGTCATGCAAGCACTTCCGCAGATGAGAAACATGGAAAACATCATGAACACCAGATAAATTTTCAGGAAGCTTTACTCTATAGGCCATTTGGCCAATCCTCTCGGTTATGGGAAATGGTCCCACAAACCTAGGTGCTAACTTCCTTACCGATCTGAAGTGAACCACATTCCTCAGAGATGACACTTTGATAAAAATCAAGTCTCCTACTTCAAATTCGAGGTCAGTCCTTATCTTGTCTGCATAGGATTTCTGCCTATCTTGAGTTGTCTTCATCTACCGTCGAATAAGGTCAATCTTTTCGGACGTTTCTCTAACCATATCTGGTCCAAGTAATAATCTTTCTGTAGATTCCCACCAACAAGTTGGTGATCTACAGGGTCATCCGTACAATGCTTCGAAGGGTGCCATACCGATGTTGTTCTGATAGCTATTGTTATAGGCAAACTCTACTAAAGGAAGATGCTCTTCCCAAGTCCCTCCGAAGTCTAGGATACACAACCTTAAAAGATCTTCTAGAATTCTGTTCACCCTCTCCGTTTTCCATCTGTCTGAGGATGATAAGTGGTGCTTAAATGCAACTATGTACCTAATACTTCTTGCAAGCTCCTCCAAAATTCGCTGGTAAAGATGGGGTCACGATCGCTCACAATGCGAGAAGGAACTCCATGAAGACGAACTATCTTTCGGACATAAATTGTTGCCAACCATGATGTCGTCCTCTTACTCTTAACTGGAATAAAGTGAGCGCTCTTAGTGAGTCTATCTACCACCACCCAGATATTGGTGTTGCCTTTCTTCAATCTAGGCAAACCATCTATGAAATCTAGAGAGACGCTCTCTTATTTCCACTGGGGAACCTCCAAAGGATGAAGTAAACCACCTGGCTTCTTTTGCTCAGCTTTGACTTGCTGGCAAACTAAACATTGGGAAACAAATTCGGCCATATCTTTCTTCATCCCAGCCCAAAAGAAAACCCTCTTCATGTCCCTGTACATCTTATCACTATCTGGATGAATGGTCATCTTAGAATTGTTGGCTTCTTCTAGGGCTGCCTTTGTTAAGCTTCCAGTTTGAGGAACACAAAGCCTTCCATCTCGTCGCAATCACCCCTTTTCATCTATGGCATATCTGCTGAGGTGACTAAAAATCTCCCCTCTTCTGAGCTTATCCATGGTGTCTAGAATCTATGGGTCACCTTGTTGCGAAGCTCCTATTTGGTCCATAAAAGTCGGTCGTATCTCCAAAGATGCAAACAAATCAAGCAAAATCTCAATGGAGGGTCTAAAATCAAAAGTCGATATGAACTCCAAGTCCTTTCTTTCCAAAAACAGAGGACTCAGGGCCACCCTCTACATACTTAGTGCGTCTGCCACCACATTACCAGTGCCAGGGGTATAAGAAATCTCAAAATCATAAGAAGCTAGAAACTCCATCCATCGTTGTTGCCTTAAGTTAATATCCTTCTGCGAGAACAGATACTTGAGAGATTTATGATTGGTGTATAACTCAAACTTCTCTCCAAGTAAATAATGACGCCATGTCTTTAATGCAAACACTATGGAAGCTAGCTCTATATCATGGGTGGGGTAGTTCTTTTCATGAACTCTCAGATGTCTACCCCTATAACACACTACTTTCGCTTCCTGCATTAGAACCGCACCAAGCCATGTACCGCACGCATTAGTGTAAATAGTAAACACCTTATTCCTGTCAGGCATGGTCAAGACTGGGGCTATTTTCAGAGCCCTCTTCAGTCATTGGAAAGCAATGTCATGGTCTATATCCTATGAGAATGCCAATTTCTTCTTTGTCAGCCTGGTGAGTAGGGCTGATATCTTTGTGAAGTCCTTAATGAACTTCCTATAGTAACCTGCTAACCCAAGAAATCTTCTCACCACGGTTGCATTTTTAGGAACTTGCCAATCTTGCACTGCAACCACCTTCGCAGGATCTACAGCTATCCCTTCTTTGGAGACCACATGCCCTAAGAATCTCACCTCTTTTCTCCAAAAATGGCATTTGGAGAATTTTGCTTTAAGCTGATGGTCACAGAGAGTTTTCAAAACTTCTCTCAAATGTTGGGCATGTTCTTCTTCACCTTTGGAGAAGATCAAAATATCATCGGCAAAGACTACAACAAATTTATTTAGGAACTCCTGGAACACCCTACTCATCAAATCGACAAAATAGGCGGGTGCATTCGTCGTCCCAAAAGGCATAACTAGCCATTCAATGAAACCGTCCGGAGTCCTAAAGGCAGTCTTATCTATGCTGTCCTCAGCCACCCTTAGCTGATGGAAACCCGTGGCCAAGTCTAGCTGGGAAAATACCGAGGCACCAACAGTCTGATCAAATAAATCATCAATCCTCAGAAGTGGGTGCCTATTCTTCTTAGTGAGTTTATTCATCTCCCTATAATCAACACACAAATGAAGCGAACCATCCGCCTTAGTTGCGAATACTACTGGAGCACCCCATTCAGATATGCTTTGGACCCTTTCTCAAATAGCTCCCTTACTTGCTTACTCAGCTCCCTCCTTTCCCTTGGAGCCATATGGCGCACTGGTAATGCAACTGGCTTTGCATTGTCCACCAGATATATACAAAAATCGATTTCGTGCCTTGGAGGTAAACCCTGAACCTCATCAAAAACATCGGAAAAATCTCAGACTACTGGAATAGATTGCAGATCGTCGATAGATGCATCAAGAGACTCTAGGAAACTAAGCATAACCGACCCTTGTGGGTCACACGAAATCTCGAGGGTTCTCACATGACAAGTTAGAAGCCTAACAACCCTCTTCTCACAATCCAGAATGGCACCATACGTGGTAAACCAATCCATTCCTAGAATCAACCCATAGCCCATAAACCCAAGCACATACGCGTCGCATTCAAACTCGATGCCTAACACAAATATTTTCAAACCCCGACAAATCATCGATAAATGAGAGGAACCACCAATGGGGTTTGAAACAATTACGGGATCTACTACCATACTGGTAATTAAGTGCAGAGACTCAACTAGTGAACTTGATATAAATGAATGTGAGGCACCATAATCAAAAATTGTTCTAATAGGGTGACTGGAAAGAGAAATCAAACATTCCATGGAACTTTCCTACCTCTATTTAGTGCACTACCCACGAGAGCATTCGCCTGCCCTCCAGAGGTTCCTATCCTTTGACCTTTCTCTTGCTTCCTTGGGCACTCCCTAGAATAGTGTCCAACCTCTTCACAAACAAAGCAAGCGTTCTTCCTTTTTCCTGCAGCCCTGGGCCAAGTGACCCTCTCGCCCGTAACTATGGAACTTCTTCTTACTCTTAGTCTTGTTATTCTTTTCGCCCTTCTTCTGTTGTTGTTACTGTCCTTTCTTGGGCCATACCTTTTTATTTTGTGTTTCCTCAATCTTAACTTCTTCCTTTCAAGTTTATTTGAACTTTATCTGTGTTTCCTTCCTGGGCCATCATTTTTCTCATCCTTGGGCTATGCTCCTTAGCCCTAACTCCCTTGTTCTCTTTTTACCATCCTTGTGTAACAAGCTAACAAGTCTCTCGAAAGCTGCCTCCATCACATGGAAATCCTTACGAAGCTCGAGAAAGTTAGCTGTAGGTGATACTACTGCAGCTTCAGATGGAGGTTAGGCACTTCATTGCCCTTCGATATGTGCTGCAGTTTAACATACCTATGGCATCATGCCAGAATGGGGACACCTTTCGGGAAGAATCGGTCCCCCAGACAAAAAGAGAGAAAAAATGAATCAAGTGGAGAATCGAGATATACTTACTATAGCTTTGGGGAATATGTTTTTCAAAACAGACTTTTCTTTTGAAAACGCTTTCTTTTAAAACCTTTTTTAAAATAATTTTCAAAAACTTTTATCTAATCTGGTAACCTTCGGCTATGTACCAAGTGTGACCCCCCACGTCTGTTAATGTCACTCACTAAGGGAATGCATTAAGTTTCGTGAAGCGTTATAGGTAAACAGAATAGAAACATTACAAGACAGATATAAAATAGGAGCAGAATTAAAAACTTTTATTAATCATAAAGCATGGTTACACCGTATGTCTGAAAATACATAAACTCAGTATATCATTAAAACTTTTGTCTTGTACTTTAAATATCAGAGTACATAAGAATATAAAAACTTAATTCCCCAGTTGAAAGAGTTAAGCCATAGTAGAGACAAGAACTTGAGCTATACTTCAGAAGTAGCTCCTTGCAAGGTGATATCTAAATCCTGACTAAGCTTGGGTGTTTCCTCCCTGAGAACCTGGGGGGAAATGGAAGAAAGAAGGAGAAACAAAAATGGACAGACATAAATTCTGGCGAGTCTTGTTACATTTAGCCAGTAGATAAATAAAAGTAACATGATAGACATATAAAGTGGATAAAAGAGATCACTACATAAATGGCAGGTGTGACAAGGTAGACAGGATAAGGTGTAAATGCTTCTAATGATTACTCTGCATTGTTACTAGTATATCCAGAAAGAGATGATCCCTTCAACTATAAGATGGTAGGCTTAGGTATATGTCCTAATGTATCCTAACTACTACCCTGGTTGATCGGCTCTCTAACCCTCGTAGATACCTTGTGCTGGCCCCACAATAGGAGGTATCACTTCCTAAAGTGGCAACCCTTCATCGTAATAATGTGTACAACCATATCTACAGGTGTCGCGGTCGTCTTATCCCCTTCTGCCCGGCTCATGCACGCACATGTCCCGGTCGGTTTGTATCACCCACACCGTCCTCCACGTTTGGATCTCTTACCATCAGTCAGTAAGCGTGTCCCTTCTCCGCCTAGTACGGAGTACTTTGTTTGATACCTACTTCGGGTTACTGACTGAAATGGGCCCCACACAATATGATACAAGCTCTCCCCTTTGTCATGTATCCCCCACTAGGTTTTCACTGACTATGTATACCACTAGGTGTCTTTAATTACATAGCCTTGTTTATGTCTACCGGTTATGCTTACTCTAAAGGGTATCTTTAATTACATAACTCCAATCTTTCTACCGGTTATGCTTACCTATAGGTGTCTTTAATACATAACCCCTAATCTTCCAACCGGTTATACTTACCTATAGGTGTCTTTAAAACATAACCCTATCATTCCTACAAGTTATGTTTACCCTAAAAGGTGTCTTATAACTTTCATAACTTTATTATTTCCACCGATTATGTATACCACTAGGTGTCTTTAATTACATAATCTTAATGGGTTAAGTTTGTGGGCCTATTACCCATCCCCTCTTCAGATTCACTTAGCCCACCCCTCAACCATGTTTACTTAACCCTCAACTTAAATTTAAGTTCACACAATCCCTATTGATTAACTTTGGTTAAGTAGTCCAATTTTTTACCATGTTCGTTTATGGTTTCATAATGGGCCAGACCTCCCACATTAGGCCTACAACATGTGGATGTTGGATATGCCGGTCGGGTCCGGACATACTTATTTCATAGTTGGGCCTAACCTCGTGTCATAGCATGATTCGTATTTACGTACTTAGACCTCCCACATTAGGTTCACCATTTGTGGTTGTCGGATATGCCGGTCGGGTCAGGGCAGACTTCCACCACTAATGCAACCTAACCTTGTGTCATAAGTACAATTACAATTCCTAATTGTAATTACTAGACATTCCATATTTAATTAATTAATCCTTTCCTTTTATAGGTGTCAATACCTATTTTACCCAATAATTTGAATTACATGTCCATAAATGTTAATATTCAAATTATGCCATTTTTGAACCTTTTTCCCCGTTCCTTAACTAGCGCCCCCACAAAATTGGCAACATGCATAGGCTAGACAATAGCCTAGTTATAAAGGATAATAGGGAAAATAATGGGAATATAACTAAAATGATCATCTTGGCATAAACATAAACTTGTATGACAATAAGGTGAACATGCATACTAGCATGGACATGAAATTGTCATCATAACAAGGTGGACATAAAACTGATGAACTATGATGTCATAATATCTAAATTAGCAATTTAGATGTCCAATTCGTTTAGATCTAACATGATAACATAAGGTGATAATTTAGATCACAAAAAATAGATCTAAGCATGTTAACATAAGGTGACAATTTAGATCACATAAAATAGATCTAACATGTTAACATAAGGTGATAATTTAAATCACATAAAATAGATCTAACAATAACATAAATTCAAGGTTTGCAACGTATCCAAATCACAGTCTTTCATAATTCACTATTATTTATCTAAACCTAAAAGCAACTAGAACTCACTGTGATTGGATTGCTAAGATGATAGAAAAGGTGCTGAGTCTATGCTTGAATCTCAGAATTTGATATGCTTTAGAAGAAGATGAGAGACCCTGGTTCAACTCAGAATCCAGCATAGTTTGGCCGCCATGATTTCTATTGAAGAAATATGTGAAATGGCCATATATTTATAGTTGCAGAACCATTTGGAACCGACTGCCACATAAGCCCTAGGTTAAATCAGGTCACGGGTCGCCTTCCACTTGGGCAAAGGCCCAAATGCCAAAAAATATATTTTGGGCGCACTTTACAGGTGTGCCAATGTAAAAATACATGGCCGCACTTTTCAAGTGCGTCGGGAATTTCTGCTTTTTCTGCCAAACTTCTATCGTCCATAACTTCTTTATACGTTATCTGTTTTACGCAAACCAGGTGTCTATCTTAACCAGAATTTCGAGACGGACGCAATGGCACAATCCGTTTTCCTTAGTTATGAATATCAAATTAATTATTCTTTAATTTATCCACTTTAATGGTGTTAAAATTTCGGGGTGTTACAGTGAGGTTATGACCTAGCTCCTTGAATAAATTTCATACCCAAAGAATTTTGGTAGTAGCATTTGCCACTGCCCTATACTCAGCCTTGGTAGATGATCTAGCTCTTGTACGCTGCTTCTTTGACGTCCAGGAGATAGGATTCTTGCCTAAATAGACTATACATGTTGTTGTAGAAATGTAGTCGTCTTTGTCACGAGCCCAATCCGCATCATAACAAGCATGGAGAGTGAGAGGTGAATCTTTATGTATAATTAAACCCATATTAGATAACCATTTAGATACCGAAGAAGACGATGTAGAGATTGCATGTGTTCCTCAGTTGGACGATGCATGTATTGAGCTAACTTGTTCACTGCGAATGCCACATCAAGCCATGTAAGACTTAAATATTGTAAACTTCCTATCAAAGTACGATACTCAGTAGGATCGTTAAGAAGATTTTCATGTATAGTTAACGGAGGATGAGTTTCTAATGGTGTTGCAACTGGTTTTGCATCGTCCATATTAGCTTTGCACAAAATATCAACAATATACCTCTTTTGACTCAAGAAAATACCTTTTTGATGAGGCATCACTTCCACTCTCAGGAAGTAAGATAATTCTCCAAGGTCTTTGAGTGAGAAATGTGTCGCCAATTTTTTTATAAAAGCTTCCTGTGTATGGGTTGCATTACTTGTAACAATAATATCATCCACATAAACCAACAGATAAATGACGTCATCATTTTTTTGCAATGTGAACAAGGATGAATCAGAGACCGTATTCTTGAAGCCCAACTCAATTAAATATTGTCGTAATTCTTTATACCGAGCTCTTGGAGCTTGTTTTAACCCATATAGTGCCTTATTTCATTTACATACATGTGTTGGATGTATAGGATCTGTGTAGCCAGGAGGTTGTGTGGTGTATACATCTTTAGTGAGTGTGCCCTGTAGAAAAGCATTGTTTATGTAAAATTGGTGCAATGACCAACCTTGACTAACTGCAAGTGAGATCACAAGCCGAACCGTGGCGGGTTTAACTACGAGGCTAAAAGTCTTACCGTAGTCAATGCCAGCTCTCTGATTAAAACCTCTTGCAACATAGCGAGCCTTGTACTGAATAATGTTACCATCCTTATTCTTTTTAATTCGAAAATTCCATTTGCATCCCACTACATTTTGTGACATAGATGATGGTATAAGATCTCAAGTTCTATTTTTCACCAATGCATTAATCTCTTCATCCATAGCTTTACGCCAAATGGGGATTTTTAATGCTTGGGTGATATTGTTTGAGATCTCCATTTCATGACCTCCGCATTTAAATTCAGTTACAGATTGGTTTTCTAATGCCATGTTGAAGTCTTGTGGTCATTTGAGGAGAGTGTACAGGATTGTTGATGTACACCTGTTATTGTTCTGTTTTTCGTTGCTTATCGCTCATGCCAGACTTTTGTCTGACCCAGAGTTTTATGTCTCTTCTTATTACTCTGGGATATTAAACGAGCAGACTAGAGACATGTTAGCTGGTTATGCACGAGTAGTTGTCCAGAGACGAGCAGGAGGCTTATACATATCATTTTCATATATTATCCCTGTGTTATTGATGGTCACTACTGTGGGCATTAGTAGTGTACCTTCCTATTTTTCTTTAGAAACAGTTTTAAAAGTTGTAATAAAGATGGTTTAGATCATAAGCTGTATTTGGAATTTTCCGCTGCTATGATAGTTTAGTTTTCAGCTTATGCACTGTCTCGCCTGTTTCATATCAAGTTATGTTATTATTATATTTTGTTCTATGTGCTGTGAGATATACTACAGGTTATTTGATGATACATAGTTTCAAACACTTTTCCTTTGACGACCGTCCTGTGTTGGTTGGACATCGGCACAGTGGGTTTCATTGGAAATGTCGGCTGGTGCGAGGCGGGCCTTCACACTTGGTATTAGAGCTCTAGGTTGCATAGTTAACCTAGGGGAAGACATCAGGGAGAGATAGTATGCGTACATGAGAGCGCGTATTTGTGATATTTTGGTTTTCAAAAGCTATACATATATATACTATTAGTATATTTAAGGATGAAGTCGCATTGCACTGGCACCACTATGGAGATGGTTAGTCATTTTGTCTTTACAGATTGGACGATAAGCCGATATACGAGGGGTATGGGTTCAGGGGCAAATAATAGGAATGCTCCTGACATGAGGATGATGTTTACTACCTTCATGAGGGAGATGCTCAGGGATGTTCAGGGAGCAGTTCCTAATGGTGCTAATGGTGGTGGTGCAGCGATGCAGGTGCCTAGAGCCGATTTCGCCAAGCTCTACAAGGATTATACTAGTCTTGGTGGAAAATCGTTCCATGGAACGGAATCAGCTACGGATGTTCAAGATTGGCTCGATAGTTGTGGGTGCATCTTTGAGGACTTAGAGATCGATGATGCAATAAAGAGAAAGCTAACATCGCGTCAACTGCAAGGACAAGCCATGAATTGGTGGAATGATATTAAAGCAGCTACTCCTGAGGATTAAGTTACTTGGAATCAGTTTAAGACTCGCTTCAGTGCTAAGTTTATCCCAACTGCCCATAAAACAGAATTGTTTAGGAAATTTCTAGAGCTTAAGCAGAATGGTAGGGCAGTCTCGGAGTATATTACTGAGTTCGATACTTTATCGAAGTACGGATTATCCCTTATTGACACTGCCGAGAAGAAGAACGAGAAGTTCATAACTGGCTAAGATGGGTACTTGGGGGAAACCACATTGATGAGACGTTTGAATCCATTGTGGGAAAGGCATTGAGATTAGAGAGTCTTTACCCTAAGCCGAAGATCGAGGTTGCTGTTACATCTGCAGGGGAGCCAAAGCCGCAGGCAAGCGGTGGAGACAAGAATAATTCCCATAATAAGAGGAAGCAGAAACAAGCTAAGGATGGTCAGAAAAAGAATAAGAAGGATGTTGAATGCTTTAGATGTGGCAAGAGGGGCCACTATGCCAAAGAATGTCGGGCAAAGCCATCGGATAGGAAGTGCTTCAACTGCGGATATTTGGGACATCATAAGGATAAATGTCCACAACCTCCTAAAGAGAAGCATATTGTGAAAACATATGCTATCAATGTTGTTCCTTCTTCGTCGAATGCCCCTACTATGGCGGAGAAAGGAAAGAATGTCGTCATTCAAGGTATGCTTTCTATTTGTGATGTTCCTGTTCGAGTATTGTTTGATACCGGAGCTTCCCGTTCCTTCATATTTAGTGACCTGGTAGATAGGTTGGGATTGGAACCCGAGATAGTCGATAGACCTTTAGTTGTGACGAACCTGATCGGTGGTTCGACTAGCCTTAGCATGATTTGTCGTAATTTGGTTCTATCGATTCATGGATGTATGTTTTCTTGTGATTGCTTTTTCTTGGGCTTTACTGGATTTGGCATTATTTTGGGAGTCGATTGGCTCCAAAAGTATGGGGTGGTGGTAGACTATGAGGGATTTTCGGTGACTATTAGGGCGGATGATGGACGGAGGTTAGTGTTTAGTGGCCTACCTAGTGATGAGGTGATGACTAGTTTTCTAAATTCCCTCGACATCCCGCAGGACGAGTTATCAGGGGTTCCCATTATTTTCCAGTATCCGGATATCTTCGAGGAAGTGACCGGACTTCCACCACACCAAGAGATTGAGTCTCGTATTGATTTAGTGAAAGATGCCAGACCTATCGTGATGCCACTTCGTCGTATGGCACCAAGGGAGCAGTGAGAGCTCGGGGTGCAAGTAAGCGATCTTTTGAAGAAGGGATTTATCAGAAGAAGTGTTTCCGAGTGGGGAGCACCAGTCGTATTTGCCACCAAGGCAGATGGTTCCCTTCGTTTATGTGTGGACTATCGCGAGTTGAATAAGGTGACTAGGAAGAATAAGTATCCTCTTCCACGGATAGATGATCTGTTTGATCAACTGGAAGGAGCAAGAGTGTTCTCCCAGTTGGACCTCGCGACAGGATATCATCAGCTCCGAGTAGCATCTAAAAGTATTCCTAAAACGGCATTTCAGACGCTGTCTGGATTCTGTGAGTGGTTGGTCATGCCATTTGGATTGACCAATGCACCAGCATATTTTGTGGATCTTATGAATAGGGTATTCAGGGATCAATTGAATATGTCTACTCTTGTGTTCGTGGACGATATCCTTGCTTACTCAAGGACATAAGAAGAGCACAAGGAGCATTTGAGGACAGTAATGGAGGTGTTGAGGAAACACCAATTGAAAGCGAAGTTTTCTAAGTGTCACTTACGGAGGAGGGAAGTGAGGTTCTTGGGCCATGTTGTTTCAGAGAATGGTATTGCTATGGATCCTGCGAAGGTGGCTACAGTGCAAGATTGGTCTACGCCCAAGAATGCAACAGACATGAGAAGTTTCTTGGGGTTAGCTGGATATTATCGTAAGTTCATCTGGGACTTCTCCAAGATAGCGGCACCATTAACTCAGTTAACCAAGAAGAATCAAGCTTTCGTCTGGGGCGAAAGGTGCGAAAATGCATTTAAGGGTCTAAAGGGGAAGTTGACGAGTGCACCAGT
Source organism: Allium sativum (assembly GCA_030737875.1). Classification (NCBI taxonomy): domain Eukaryota; kingdom Viridiplantae; phylum Streptophyta; class Magnoliopsida; order Asparagales; family Amaryllidaceae; genus Allium; species Allium sativum. Next base: position 18,072,807 of record CM060917.1, read on the forward strand.
GTAAGTTATTCTTAAGGGGAACGAAGAGATGGCGGTATACACGGATGCCTGTGGTACAAAACTAGGTGTTGTACTGATGCGAGGAGGTAGGGCTTTAGCTTATGCTAGTCGGCAACTGAAACCGCATGAGAAAAGATATCCTACCCATGATTTGGAATTGGCAGCAATCGTGTTCGCATTAAAGATGTGGAGACATTATCTCTTGGGATAAAGATTTGAGTTGTTTACCGATCATAAGTCATTAAAGTACCTTTTCTCTCAAAAGGATTTAAATCTCCGTCAGCAGAGATGGTTAGAGTTCTTGGCTTCATATGACTTCGATATCGCATACACACCAGGAAAGGGCAATGTGGTAGCTGATGCATTAAGTAGGAGACATGCCAGTTTAGGGGCTATGCTTCTGGAATGGAAGCAACTGGAGTATATAGCAGGATAGGATTTCAGACCGAAGTGCGAATTAGATCCTGAAATGTTAGCAAGTTTGATGATCAGACCCACTTTGATTGAGCAAATTGGTTCCAGTCAGAGGGATGAACCTAACTTATTGGAAATCATCTCCAAGTTAGAGATGGGTATCGATGAGGAGATGAATAAGTATGGGCCTGATCGAGAAGGATGGCTGTAATGACCCGCATTGTCAAAGGTATTATAATTAATTTATTTAATTATTTAAAATAATGATATAGTGAATTAAATGGTGGTTTATATAAATAAGTGATTATTTAATTAAATTAAATAATAGAATAATATATTTAATTCAGAAATAATCAAAAATATTGGAAATCACAATATTCTGTGAACTGGGTCATCCCTAAGATTTAATTCAGCTTAGAGTTGAATTATATTGACGAATATATTCAATCGATGTCAGTTTGAACGTAGAATTATAATATAATTATAATCGAGCGCGTAACGACGCGACAGTTCGCTATTTGGCGATTCGAACTTCAACTGAGTATACAGGGTTCGTTTTAAGTCGGATTTCTATGAAACAAGAAACGTGTGGAGTTGGTGGAGTATATCTTTCTAGTGGAAGAGAAAAATCGGGATTTCGTCGTGTATATTTTGAGTTATGTCCAAATCAAATTCTCAGAAATGCAGTGCCCTAACCATAACGATTTAATTATATTTTATATAAGGATTTAAATAGAAATCGAACATCGATATAACTCTGACGATGTAATATCAAGTTATAAATTCCAGTAGAGCTGTATGGTATTCCACTGTGAATATAGACGTTAATATTTAATTTTAAATATTTAATGTAATTATAGTTAAATATATTTATATATTTAAATAGGCTATTTAGAGCTTTAAAAATAACCACTTTTGGAAACGAAGTCCGAATTCGACGAAACTAATTTTGTTGGATCCGCAATGTCAAATAGTTGTTAGATTTTCAGTTTCGTGACTTTTAGAGTCAGTGTGTGGCCATACGGATTTTTAGAGTGAGAAACAGTCGGTATTTTGACAGTCAAAAGTACGCTGTATGAGCATACGGAGTCGAAATTCGACGAAACCAGTTTCGTTGGGACCATAATGTCGAACTCTAGCTACATGTCCAGTTTGGTGATTTTTGGGTATCGTATGTAGTCGTAGGGATTTTTAGAAGTTAGATACAAGGAGAAATTGACGGAAATAAAATATAAAATAAATTCAAAAATATCTCCTCCATTTCTTTGATCACAAACAGGCCACGCCCCTTCAATTTCAACCACAAATGGCACCAACCGCCAACCTCAACTATATAAGACCGCAGGGGTTTTACAGTTGAAATTTCCCAAAACAAAAATCTCAAACAATTCACATAAACTTCTACAAATAGCAATTCAAACATCATTGAAACCTTGAACGAATTCTCTTCAGTCTGGTATGCTCGAGTGAGGGTGCGGTTGGGTTTCCGTCGAACTGGAATGCATACTGAAAAGCTAGGGTTCACGAAATCGGGGTATTTAGTCATCGAATCGAAGAATAAAGGTTTCCGTTGTGTTCATGAGATCAACCAGCACGTCGCTGCTAATTTTGGTGGAATCGGAAGATCAAAAGGGTCGTGCGATGTCTGTTCTTGCATGGGGAAATCGAGAACGATGACTGGGTGCGAGTTTGACCTAAGTAGCATAGGGGAGAAGAGCGTTCGAAGGGGAGTTTAATGGTGGTACCTGGTGTTGTTTCGGTGATGGATTCGAGGGAGGAAATGGGATGGAAGACGGCGGCCATGGGTTGGGAATTTACTGGAGCACGGTATTTTGAGGTCACGGGGAAGAAAAGGGTTCGGGTCTGGTACTTAGGAGTGAGGATGGGCTGGGCTTGATTGTGGTGAGGCCCGACTTAAGATTTACCAAGTTATTTTAAATTGAAATTTAGTGTTTAAACTTGTTAAATAAATATCTCTCTCATACTTTATCAGTTTCACAAACCATAAGTTGCGTTGGGATCGTGTGGACGGACACTACACCATGGAGCTGACTAGGAGTGAATCCGAGCTAGTTACAATTTATGGCGAAATAAACTGTTTGATTCAAATCAAATAACAGTTTATCGTTCTTTAACGATGAACTGCAAATGTGAGTAAATCTCACTAACTCTGAACAGTTTATATTTTCATGTTGTATTTTTAGAACTGTTAAATATTGGCTGATTGACTGTGTGTTGACTGTTTGATTGAACAGCTTGTCAGTTAGTTGAATTTCTATATTAATTCTGTTTAACAGAATATTTCATATTGAACTAAAAGTGATGTTGATTATACTGTGTAACATCTGTGATGCAGGGATACAGGTTGGAGGAATCCAACTGGATTCCTCAACATTTATTTTACTGTGATTTATATATTGTGATATATAATGTGATATATAATCTGACGTTGATTATATGTGTTTGGACGATATTTATCGTGGTTATATGGCGTGTTAAATACCATAAGAAATACCAGAATGTGGAAAAGGGATTTTCAAAGTATATTTTGAAAATGATTTATTTATATAAAATCAATGGATTTTATATTATAAAAGAAAAAGGATTTTGAATAAAAGAAATATATTTCTAAATCAAATATATGGGAAAGAATTTGTTAAACAGATATAGAGGGAAATATTTGTAAAGCAAATATAAAAGGAAATATTTGTCAAACAAATAAGAAGAGAAATATTTGTAAACCATTTACAAATAAATAGAATAAAGGAAATATTTATTTAGAAAATAAATACGATATTATAAAAGGAGTTAGAATTAATCAGATAGAGTTAAAGAAATAGACTTAAGCAAAATTAGAAAATGACTAGAGATTAATAAGTTGAATGGTTTCCTGAGTATCGATCTGATGTTGGTTTCGGCCTTCGGGGTTTATACTTAGGAAGTTACTCTCTTGTTAGTTTATAGTTAGTGTCTGATAGATGTGGAAGAATAGTGATACATAATTAAGCCGTGGAAATGTTTTCCAGTGTTAATAACGTATATTTTCTAAACATAGAAAATGAGGATATATATATATATATATGTATGTATGTTGGATGATTGATCGATATAATTTCCATCTGGAAATAGTATCGTTGTTTGCACACTTGTTTTTCTTTGATAGTTAACTCACAGACTATCAAAGTTTTGACCATTTTAACGTTGTTAATATGGAGAGACCGGTTGGATTATTATCCAAAGAACCACTCTGTATTGGCATAAGCGTTGCAAATCATATATGCCAAAGATAATTGAAGATGGAGTAAAATGCAAGGGCTGTTGTATAAATCTTAGATAATAGTGCCTAAGATGGATATACTGAATAGTGCCTTCGGTTTGTCCAGTCCCAGGATGACCTGTATGGAAGAATGTCTGACAGAGTATATCTAATAGATCGCGTAAGTTGATCTCTTCAAACGTATTCACGTTTGGTGGCGGAGGAATTCGTTTTTCTTAGCTTATACCCGTGGTATTTTTGGGAAAATCAATTTGTGATTTAGAGGGTATGACGATGTGACATTCTAAGTGAATGAAGATGTGGTATGTGAAAAGATAAGCATAGCTTCTAGCCTCACATCCGGTAAATGACAGAAATCGGGCAGGCAGCATGGCTAAGTCGGTCGCACCGAAGTAGGGTGTATAATCACCTATCTAGAGAATATTCATTTGCTTCTTTAATCTATCAATGTTGTCCCATATATATATATATATATATATATATATATATATATATATATATATATACGGGAACGGTTGCTGATCCCAACCGTTGGTGATGTACATTCGATACACTCAAGCGAAATGAGTGGTCGGTCATGTGTGGCTGAGTTGCAAGATGTTTTTGTTGAACTCTAGTGTGTCGTTCCTAGAGTACACTGATCGGAAGGTGGTTCCATACCTTGTCATAGTTGGAAATCCATTACCCAATACGTGCTTGCGGTTTTGATTGTATTTTATATATGTAGAACGTGAGATGAAAGTGTTTCTGCTAGATGATTAATATATTGTGGCTGATAGACATTATTATAATATCAAAAGGTTTTCGATATAAAGATATTTTGGATTCTCATAAGGGAAAAACCCGTTCCGTTATACGGCGTGGTCTTATGAGATATCGTTTACTTGTTCAAACTGTTTTAAACTGTTTTACTCATACCAGTCCCATGACTGACCCGGAGTTTACTTTGTTGTTTTTCCCTAAACTCTTGGGTGCCTAAATTTGTACGGGCAGTCAAGTAGTCGGGATTTGCAGATATACTTGAAGAGCTGGAGTAGGAGGCTTCAGGATCATATAGCTATAGTTTATTTCCGCTGTGTTGTAAGTGTTGTACTCTGATAAGTGCTATTGTATACATAACTGCTATATTTCAAAGTTATGTTATATATTATATGTTATTCGTTCCGCTGTGAGATTCGTGTTACTCTGATGATGTAAGTTCTTCTTTTTCTTCTTCTATTCTAAGTTTCTATCTTATCTATCCTCACCCTCTAATTTCTTTCATTAATTACCAGGATTTTTCGAGGTTTGGTTAGTCATCATCGTGTTTATGTCGATAACCAAAGTCGCCAAAAACCCGGGTCATTACAGTTGGTATCAGAGCTTAAGTTAAGAATTACCTTGGCTCTGTGGCGTGACTCAGTAGAGATAGGGTTAGTAATACCCTAGATTGAGTTGAGTGTATATATACAGTGCGTATTTGTATTTGATATAAAATGGTTTTATATTGTGGAGATTCATTGGTTGAGTTGTTTATGAGTTCTGGTCGATCAGTTTGATCCACTGTATCGGTAGGAGTAAATAAACACTTGAATACGATGGACCGACACAGTATGGATATGTGGTATATTATCATATATAGGATGTGTTGGTAGTAATTATAATCAGATAAGATTATAAAAAGTGAAATGGTCATATATAACCGACCAGAATTTATACAAGTGAATTATATGAAATTGAAATGAATTAAATCTGAATTTAGATCAGAATTGGAATTTAAAATCCCAGAAATGGGAAAGGTGTTTGTAAATGAATCTGGATTTAATATATGTGAATTTTAAGATCCTGGTAAAATTTAAATTTGTTTACAACATTGTAAAAGAATATTTGGAATTGATTTCAAGGTGGAAATGTTTAAAAATGGGTTTTGAAAGTGCTATAGTATTAAACTCACTTCGGTAGCTGGAAAATAGATTCCGATGTTGATCATGACATCATCGGTGTTCATTTTCGAGTATGTAAGTAACGGATTACTACCAAAGAGATTGTTTTTAAAATTGTTTAGAAAAACGGGTTGTTTTGAACTTCGAAATGGAAGTTTGATTTTTGAGAAAAACAAGCTGTTTAAAAACTCCCAAAAATAGATTGTTTAATTTAAACAAATTAAATAGAAATTGGATTAAAACCAGTTAAGTGGAAGATGAATTGAGATAGAAAATATCAAATTAGATTGGATTAGAGATAATCTAATATGAGATTAGACTGGTAAGTGAAGAGTTGGAATTAGAAATGGAATCTGAGTTAAAAACAGAATTCGACTTAGGTATAAGCGAATGGTTGTGTTAAAAATAAATTGATTTGAAATCAAGTTGGAATTGCATTGGTATGTTGAATTGATAACAGGTGAAAGTGATAGAGTTGATATGCCGACAAAAAGGTACAAGTTTATATTTGATGTAAGCATGAGATTTATGAGCCGATTTGGCAAGCCGCTTGGCTGTTTGATTTTCTTTTGGGTTGGAGATGGCCTAGAGAGGCGAGTTGTGGTTTTACCGATAGGGTTGTACAAAGGAGGTTATGGCGAAATTTTCTAAAAATTTAAAGTGTTAGAAAATTTTCAGAATTTTTGAAAATTTTAGTTAGTTGGAATGAATAAATATTTTAGTCGATATTAATTGGTTCAGTTGAAATCAGAAATAAGGGGCAAACAATTCTTAGGATTTCCAATAGATAGGGTCGTCCTCTAACTTAGCAATTTCGAGGACGAAATTATTTTAAGTGGGGAAGATTGTAATGACCCGCATTGTCAGAGGTATTATAATTAATTTATTTAATTATTTAAAATAATGATATAGTGAATTAAATGGTGGTTTAATTAAATAAGTGATTATTTAATTTAATTAAATAATAGAATAATATATTTAATTCAGAAATAATCAAAAATATTGGAAATCACAATATTCTGTGAACTGGGTCATCCCTAAGATTTAATTCAGCTTAGAGTTGAATTATATTGACGAATATATTCAATCGACGTCAGTTTGAACGTAGAATTATAATATAATTATAATCGAGCGCGTAACGACGCAGCAGTTCGCTATTTGGCGATTCGAACTTCAACTGAGTATACAGGGTTCGTTTTAAATCGGATTTCTATGAAACAAGAAACGTGTGGAGCTGGTGGAGTATATCTTTCTAGTGGAAGAGAAAAATCAGGATTTCGTCGTGTATATTTTGAGTTATGTTCAAATCAAATTCTCAGAAATGCAGCGCCCTGACCATAACGATTTAATTATATTTTATATAAGGATTTAAATAGAAATCGAACATCGATATAACTGTGACGATGTAATATCAAGTTATAAATGCCAGTAGAGCTGTATGGTATTCCACTGTGAATATAGACGTTAATATTTAATTTTAAATATTTAATGTAATTATATTTAAATATATTTATATATTTAAATAGGCTATTTAGATCTTTAAAAATAGCCACTTTTGCAAACGAAGTCGGAATTCGACGAAACTAATTTTGTTGGATCCGCAATGTCAAATAGTTGTTAGATTTCCAGTTTCGTGATTTTTAGAATCAGTATGTGGCCGTACGGATTTATAGAGTGAGAAACAGTCAATATTTTGACAGTTAAAAATACGCTGTGTGAGCATACAGAGTCGGAATTTGACGAAACTAGTTTTGTTGGGACCATAATGTCTAACTCTAGCTACATGTTCAGTTTGGTGATTTTTGGGTATCGTATGTAGTCGCAGGGATTTTTACAAGTCAGATACAAGGAGAAATTGACGGAAAGAAAATATAAAATAAATTCAAAAATATCTCCTCCATTTCTTTGATCACAAACAGGCCACGCCCCTTCAATTTCAACCACAAATGGCACCAACCACCAACCTCAACTATATAAGACCGCATGGGTTTTACAGTGGAAATTTCCCAAAACAAAAATCTCAAACAATTCACATAAACTTCTACAAATAGCAATTCAAACATCATTGAAACCCTGAACGAATTCTCTTCAGTCTGGTATGCTCGAGTGAGGGTGTGGTTGTGTTTCCGTCGAACTGGAATGCATACTGAAAAGCTAGGGTTCACGAAATCGTGGTATTTAGTCATCGAATCGAAGAATATAGGTTGCCGTTGTGTTCGCGAGATCAACCAGCACGTCGCTGCTAATTTTGGTGGAATCGGAAGATCAAAAGGGTCGTGTGATGTCTGTTCTTACGTGGGGAAATCGAGAACGATGACTGGGTGCAAGTTTGACCTAAGTAGCATAGGGGAGAAGAGCGTTCGAAGGGGAGTTTAATGGTGGTACTTGGTGTTGTTTCGGTGATGGATTCGAGGGAGGAAATGGGATGGAAGACGGCGGCCATGGGTTAGGAATTTACTGGAGCACGGTATTTTGGGGTCATGGGGAAGAAAAGGGTTCGGGTCTAGTATTTAGGAGTGAGGATGTGTTGGGCTTGATTGTGGTGAGGCCCGACTTAAGATTTACCAAGTTATTTTAAATTGAAATTTAGTGTTTAAACTTGTTAAATAAATATCTCTCTCATACGTTATCAGTTTCACAAACCGTAAGTTGCGTTGGGATCGTGTGGACAGACACTACACCATGGAGCTGACTGGGAGTGAATTCGAGCTAGTTACAATTTATGGTGAAATAAACTGTTTGATTCAAATCAAATAACTGTTTATCGTTCTTTAACGATGAACTGCAAATGTGAGTAAATCTCACTAACTCTGAACAATTTATAATTTCATGTTGTATTTTTAGAACTGTTAAATATTGGCTGATTGACCGTGTGTTGACTATTTGATTGAACTGCTAGTCGGTTAATTGAATTTCTATATTGATTCTGTTTAACATAATATTTCATATTGGACTGAAAGTGATGTTGATTATACTGTGTAACATTTGTGATGCAGGGATACAGGTTGGAGGAATCCAACTGGATTCCTCAACATTTATTTTATTGTGATTTATATATTGTGATATATAATGTGATATATAATCTGACGTTGATTATATGTGTTTGGACGATATTTATCGTAGTTATATGGCGTGTTAAATACCATAAGGAATATCAGAATGTGGAAAAGGGATTTTCAAAGTATATTTTGAAAATGATTTATTTATATAAAATCAATGGATTTTATATTATAAAAGAAAAAGGATTTTGAATAAAAGAAATATATTTCTAAATCAAATATAAGGGAAAGAATTTGTTAAACAGATATAGAGGGAAATATTTGTAAAGCAAATATAAAAGGAAATATTTGTCAAACAAATAAGAAGAGAAATTTTTGTAAACCATTTACAAATAAATAGAATAAAGGAGATATTTATTTAGAAAATAAATACGATATTATAAAAGGAGTTAGAATTAATCAGATAGAGTTAAAGAAATAGAGTTAAGCAAAATTAGAAAATGACTAGAGATTAATAAGTTGAATGGTTTCCTGAGTATCGATCTGATGTTGGTTTCGGCCTTCGGGTTTATACTTAGGAAGTTACTCTCTTGTTAGTTTATAGTTAGTGTCTGATAGATGTGGAAGAATAGTGATACATATTTAAGCCATGGAAATGTTTTCCAGTGTTAATAACGTATATTTTCTAAACATAGAAAATGAGGATATATATATATATGTATGTATGTTGGATGATTGATCGATATAATTTCCATCTGAAAATAGTATCGTTGTTTGCACACTTGTTTTTCTTTGATAGTTAACTCACAGACTATCGAAGTTTTGACCATTTTAACGTTGTTAATATGGAGAGACCGGTTGGATTATTATCCAAAGAACCACTCTGTATTGGCATAAGCGTTGCGAATCATATATGCCAAAGATAATTGAAGACGGAGTAAAATGCAAGGGCTGTTGTATAAATCTTAGATAACAGTGCCTAAAATGGATATACTGAATAGTGCCTTCGGTTTGTCCAGTCCCAGGACGACCTGTATGGAAGAATGTCTGACAGAGTATATCTAATAGATCGCATAAGTTGATCTCTTCAAACGTATTCACGTTTGGTGGCGGAGGAATTCGTTTCTCTTAGCTTATTCCCGTGGTATTTTTGGGAAAATCAATTTGTGATTTAGAGGGTATGACGATGTGACATTCTAAGTGAATGAAGATGTGGTATGTGAAAAGATAAGCGTAGTTTCTAGCCTCACATCCGGTAAATGACAGAAATTGGGCAGGCAGCATGACTAAGTCGGTCGCACCGAAGTAGGGTGTATAATCACCTATCTAGAGAATATTCATTTGCTTCTTTAATCTATCAATGTTGTCCCATATATATATATATATATATATATATATATATATATATACGGGAACGGTTGCTGATCCCAACCGTTGGTGATGTACATTCGATACACTCAAGCGAAATGAGTGGTCGGTCATGTGTGGCTGAGTAGCAAGATGTTTTTGTTGAACTCTAGTGTGTCGTTCCTAGAGTACACTGATCGGAAGGTGGTTCCATACCTTGTCATAGTTGGAAATCCATTACCCAATACGTGCTTGCGGTTTTGATTGTATTTTATATATGTAGAACGTGAGATGAAAGCGTTTCTGCTAGATGATTAATATATTGTGGCTGATAGACATTATTATAATATCAAAAGGTTTTCGATATAAAGATATTTTGGATTCTCATAAGGGAAAAACCCGTTCCGTTATACGGCGTGGTCTTATGAGATATCGTTTACTTGTTCAAACTGTTTTAAACTGTTTTACTCATACCAGTCCCATGACTGACCCGGAGTTTACTTTGTTGTTTTTCCCTAAACTCTTGGGTGCCTAAATTTGTACGGGCAGTCAAGTAGTCGGGATTTGCAGATATACTTGAAGAGCTGGAGTAGGAGGCTTCAGGATCATATAGCTATAGTTTATTTCCGCTGTGTTGTAAGTGTTGTACTCTGATAAGTGCTATTGTATACAAAACTGCTATATTTCAAAGTTATGTTATATATTATATGTTATTCGTTCCGCTGTGAGATTCGTGTTACTCTGATGATGTAAGTTCTTCTTTTTCTTCTTCTATTCTAAGTTTCTATCTTATCTATCCTCACCCTCTAATTTCTTTCATTAATTACCAGGATTTTTCGAGGTTTGGTTAGTCGTCATCGTGTTTATGTCGATAACCAAAGTCGCCAAAAACCCGGGTCATTACAATGGCTTCGAAAGAATGAGAGAGTAGTTGTGCCCAATGTCAATGGATTGAGAGATGAAATGCTTGGAGAATGTCATCACTCAAAACTAACTATACATCCCGGGGGTAATATAATGTATCGGGACATGAAGCAGACCTACTACTGGGAAGAAATGAAGAGAGACGTTAGGAAGTTTATATCCAAGTGCATGAACTGCCAACTAGTTAAAACCGAGCAAAAGAAGCCTAGTGGTTTGTTACAACCGCTGGAATTTCCCGAATGGAAATGGGAACAAGTCTCAATGGATTTCATTGATGGTTTACTAAGAACTAGATCGGGCTATTATAATATTTGGGTGATTGTGGATCGATTGACTAAAAGTGCAACGTTTATACCAGTTAAGTCAAATAGAATGACAGTTAAGTTAGAAGAAGTGTATATGAAGTGGGTAGTGAGATTTCATGGAGTATCCAAAAGCATTATGAGTGACCGAGATTCGTTGTTTACTAGTGGGTTTTGGAAGGGCTTACAAGAGGCTTTAGGGTCAGAATTACATCTCAGTACCGCATAACATCCTTAAACCGACGGTCAGATGGAGAGGGTGAATCGTGTATTAGAGGATCTCTTGAGAGCTTGTATATTGGATTTTGGAGGGTCATGGGATGACCATTTGCATTTGGTTGAGTTTACATATAATAATAGTTATCAGTCCAGTATTGGTATGGCTCCATTTGAAGTTTTGTACAAAAGACCGCACAACTCACCTTCATGTTGGTTGGAAACCGGTGAGAAGTTTGTACTTGGGCCAGATGTAATAAGAGAAACTTAAGATAAGATCAAAGTTATTCAACAAAGAATGAAGGATGCCCAAGATAGGAAGAAGAGTTATGCTGATAAGAGACGAAGAGAATTGAAATTCTCTGTTGGCGACTTGGTGTTTGTCAAGATTTCTCTGTTAAAGAGCGTGATTCGATTTGGTAGGAGAGGCAAGTTAGCACCAAGGTTTGTTGGTCCATTTCCAGTCCTCGAGCAAGTAGGGACTTTGGCGTACAAAGTTGGGTTGCCTGATAAGATGGCAGGAGTTCACAACGTATTTCATGTTTCCTAGTTAAGAAAGTTCGTACACGACCCTGATATGGCTATTTCACTGAATCAGTTAGATGACATCAAAGTTGAACCCGTGGTGGTTGGGAACCACAGGCCGATTCGTATTGTCGAGTACGATATGAAGCAACTTCGAAGGAAGAGGGTGAAACTGGTCAAAATCCAGTGGGGGTGATAATGAGAATGACTGTACTTGGGGAAACAGAGGAGAGCATAAGGAAGTCGCATCCAGAACTCTTTGCCTGGTAAGGCTTTAATAGCGATAGTTATTCCCTTGTTAGTAAACCACATACTAGGATAAGCTTGTAGTATTATTGTGTATGTTTTATTTTTTGTGTATGGCTGATAGGCATGTGGGATACCATTATATGTTTTGATTAAAGAATTTCAAGGGCGAAATTTCTTAAGGGGGGAGAATGTAACGACCCGCATTCTACGTATCGCATGGTCGTAGAATATTTATTTCATTTACATATGAAGTTGTATGGTCGTGTAACTTTGGGGAACGACTATTTGGGTCATTTCCCATGTTCACAATTTTTGCCAATTTTTAAATGACCGTTTTGCCCTTAGCGAATCTTGTTTCGTCTATAACTTTTGATTGGAAAGGAGTTTTGACCTGAACCCACATCCGTTGGATTCGGATGATGGTTTACCTTATCGTAGAGTGGTCATAATAGCCAAACGGACTTACCGTTTGGGAGATATGGCTGAAACAAGGTTTGGAAGGTGAAAAACAACTTAACCGGGCCAAATTAGAGTGATTAGCAGCTAGGCCCAGAAAACATTTCATTTTAGATTCCAGCCGCCACTTATATCCTTGAAACCCTAGCAATGACCTCCACCTTCTAAATCATTCCCAAATCACTTTCTAATTGCGTATTAGTTTAACCTACACCAAATCAAGGAAGACTAGTGTCAAATCAGAATTGGAGCTGCTGTGTTGCATTGGAAACCACGCCAAAATAGTAGAGTTTCAGATCTAAAGTTTTATTTGTGGCTAAGGTGAGTGATTTTCATAGTTTTTCACTAATTACGGCTAATTAGGGGTGATTAGTGATAATTAGTGAAATTGTGCATGTTAAAATTCTGAAAAAATATATAAAAATTATTAAATATTATTCTAGGGCTCTGATAAAAATTTGGGTTAATTTGGAAAATTTTTGCTAATCCTATAGTTAAAACATGCTTAAGGGGATTAAGGGGAAAATCATAGCAAAGGATTAGTGGCTATGGATCAGTGTAGTGGAGCCGTCATGACTCCATGGGGCAGAGTGATCGTAGCAAAAAATTAGGTGATCAAAGTGGTAGATATCGCATACTTTACGCACAGAGTGAGAGATGTGAGGTTGATTGCTATGTTTGATGTTTGTTATCACCATGACATGCACACCCTCTTCCCATTATTTTCACACCATGTTTTAATGTCACCTTAGAGTATAGTACATCCTGTTGTGCTAACTCTTTGGTTGCAGGTTCAGGTTCAGGTATGGTTATGTATACTTGTTATTGTTCTGTTTTTCGTTGTTTATCGCTCATACTAGAGTTTTGTCTGACCCAGAGTTTTATGTCTCTTCTTATTACTCTCGGTGCTCTTAAACGAGCAGACTAGAGACAGGTTAGCTGGTTATGCACGAGTAGCTGTCTGGAGACGATTAGGAGGCTTATACGTATCTTTTCCATATATTCTCCCTGTGTTGTTGTTGGTCACTACTTTGGGCATTAGTAGTGTACCTTCCTATTTTGATTTAGAAATAGTTTAAAAGTTGTAATAAAGATGGTTTGGATCATAAGCTGTATTTGGAATTTTCCGCTACTATGATGGTTTAGTTTTCAGCTTATGCACTGTCTCGCCTGTTTCATATCAAGTTATGTTGTTATTATTATATTTTGTTCTATGCGTTGTGAGATATACTACAGGTTCTTTGATGATACATAGTTTCAAACCATTTTACTTTGACGATCGTCCTGTGCTGATTGGACATCGGCACAGCGCGTTTCATTGGAAATGTCGGCTGGTGCGAGGCGGGCCGTCAAATACATGGTTGAGATTTGAGTTCAAGTTTGTCAGAATTGTAGGGTTTAAGCCATGGGTAGCAAAGACATCCAAAACTTCGAAGCTTGTTATAATTAGGATGTTGGCCGAATAATTTAAAGTAGGGTGACACATTGTTTCGAGTTGGAGTGGGAAGTCGATTAATCAAGTAAACAGCTGTTGAGCAAGCATTTGTCCAATATTTAAGGGGCATTTTGCATGAGTTGAGAGAGATAGAAATGTCTCAACAATGTGTCGATGTCGTTGGTCCGAATAGCCAATGTGTTGAGGGGTGTGGGGTGGAATTGTGAGATGCGAAATTCCATCGATGGACAGGTAGTTACGTAGGCTTTCATACTCACCACCATTGTCCGAGTAGAGAGTTTTGAGAGGCAATTGAAAGTATTTTTCAACTAGAGCTTTATAGCAAATGAATATATGCTTTGCATCTGATTTTCGTTTCAAATTATACGACCAAATGTGTTTAGAAAAATGATCAACGAAAATAAAATAATATTTTAAGTCATCATGAGAGTAAATTGGTGATGTCCAAAAATCAGAATAAACACACTCAATTGGGCATTAGACACGAAAGAGGAAGTAGAAAAAGGAAGTTTATGACTTTACTGCAAGCACATGAGTTACAATCTAAAATGGAGATACTAGGAACACGAAGTTTATTTTTGGAAACAATTTGCCTAAAAACATTACGAGACGGATGTCCTAAACGATGATGCCAATCAAGTGAACTAGTTGTGCTTGCGTAGACTGTAGGAGTTGTGGATTTGAGCTGATAAATGCTTGTTGCAACCAGCCCCTGGAATAAAGATTCCCCCGTTTTGAGATCCTTCATATGAAAAGAGGTGAAAAAAGACAAATTGAGATATTGTTATCATGACAAAATTGAGAAACAGAAATTATATTTTTAGACATGGCAGGAACAACTAAGACATTATTTAGTTTGAGTGATGATAAAAAACAAGAACCTACGTGAGTGATTTTAAGGACTTTGCCATCACCGACGATCGATCAACTCTTCGGTTCCATCATAAGGAGCATGGAGGGATAGATTGTTTAGATCTGTTGTGACGTGGTGGGAAGCACCACTATCGAAAAGCCATGTTGAAAGGAAGAAGGAGGGATTTACGATGTTTGCTTGGGGTTTTGGTGTGAATAGGTTTGACGGAGATTGATAATTTGAAGAAGGAGGAATGACATTAGGAAAATTTTGCTTTCCCATTCATGAATAGGTTTTGGTGTAAACAGGTTTGTCGGTACTACATGCTGCCAGCGCCATTTGCTACCCCATCTAGATGCTCTTTAGGGTGCGTCCTTGACGAACGGAAGCGGGGTATTTGAGCGTGGTACTGTAGCGAATGGGGAATGTGTTTTTAGCTACAAACGGGGTATTTGAGCGTGATACTGTAGCGAACGGGGAATGTGTTTTTAGCTACGAACGGGATATTTGAGCGTAGTATCTGAGTGGGGTATTTAATTGTTAAATTAATTGTTATGAGTTAATTTATGTGTTTAAATGTAATTTGTGTTTGTTATGTGAATGGTAATAGTTGGAAAGATTTCAGTATTACTCCCACACTGCCCAAAAAAATATACCCATCTTGATATATATATGTGTGTGTACAAACTATAGACACAATTGTATTAAAACCAAATAACTTAAATAAACATGAAGATTGGATAGTGATACAAATATATTAATACACGTCAACAATAGGCACTTTGGGCACGAGGGCGCGCACACACTCCGTACACCATATTCCAGCGCAAACACACTTTATTTCACTTTTTTTTTCGGGCGTCTGACGCCAATGAGTAGTTTTCCAGCATTAGCAAAGTGTTCCTTCTGAACGGAGAAAATTTTGTTGGCGTCGATCGCGGAGACAAAGCCTAACATGTCAAATTTTGACTGCGAACGGGACCTTAGTCTTTATGTATGGTTTATCTCATCTTTTTTTAATATTTATTTGTTCCACTAATCTGTATTTTTGCTGCTTATATCTATCATTGGACTGCCATTTACATTACTTTGTCCTTTGTCTTTTGCATCCCGCATGTAAAGTGCTTCCGTAACATTTATGATTGTGCATTGCCATGAACTGCTGCAGTTCCGTTTACCATGTTGTTTTTTAATATGGAAGAGACAATATACTTCATACAATCTTTACATAATGTGTTTGCTTTCAACATAGGGATATAAGCTACATTTCCATCATTTGCGTACTAAAGAGATGATCTGCCAAAAAGCCTTGCAAAATATTCTTCTGCAATAAAATAACTCTACCTTTGGAATAACACCAAGATATCGGTAGTTAAATGATAGTTGGGAGTTTTGGAATAGGAATATATGCGGAACAAGTGCATATATAAAAATACATGTCTTCCTCCTCACAGCAATTCCATCATCCATGCATATATACAAATATATGCCGAACAAGTGCATGCATCCCTGATCCCCCTCCACGCACATCCCCAGTATTTGATAAAGGTGCAACAATAGGTTAAAGTCGCGAGCTCAAGAAAAACTGAGGTAGACATGGGTTTGGCCTGGTGCTTGAGCTAAGGCTGAGGAGGATGCACGCCGGTTTGAGGAAGGCCGATTAGATAATTTGATGGGATGGCGACACTGGTTGTACAGTGGACCCGGATGAACTAGAACTCAGAGGCCGAGGCGGGATTGTGGAGAAATGGAATGATGTTCGACTCAACTTGGTTTTGAGTTGAAGGGTTTCAGAGTGTTGAATGCCAAAGGAAGGAGGCTTGGTCGGTATTTGACGAGCTGCGGGTGCTTCAAAGGGTGGATGACATGCTAGGAAGGAGGCGTAGGGACAAGCGAGATTGGGGTGAAGTTGTAGGGAGGCGGAGTTGGACGGTGCTCTAGCCTGGGACTGCACAGGCGAATTGCAAAACGGAAGAGGGGTTCTACAAGGGTTTTGAGGGAGGTCTCGTAGACTGGTAGCAATGGGTCTTGGTGTCAGATGCGCGATGGTTCGAAAATTTTCTGAAAGGAGCAAAATATTATTTATTTATTAGTTAATCCACCATTATTTAGTTAATCCAATATGGATTTACTTATAAATAGATTAGTGGTTTAACTTTCTAAAGTCAACTTACGTGGATGAACTAACAAATTTGATGGATACAAATAAAAATTCCCTTAAAGTTACTTTAACAACTACTTTTATGTTTTATTTTAAACATGCTAAAGGTCGGCTCTAAATCATTGTGCAGTTTTACTAGTAATAATAATCTTTTTATACCCTTGAAAGTAGTACAAAATTGAACCTTTACTGGAGAAGTGTTGTACTTCATCGTATCAACAGACATTAAATTAAACAAACTGACTGCTGGTTGTATTGCAAGTTATGGGAAATATACTCCTTTCGACTCATGTCAAACATATCATAAATTGGTGCCATTGCACCATCACACAACGAACGGAAGCGGGTTATAACTGAAAAATAAAATATAACTGTGACAACCAGAAACCGAGTCTGTTATCTACAAGAATCACAAGCACTTTGATGCACAAAAATGGATTCTGTACGGCTCAGTCGGTCTGGACTTGTTTGGATCAGCCTAATTCATGAGAGCGAGCTGATCGTTTTTTCTACACATCAGTCCAAATAGGCTCAGCACGACTACATGGGTGGTCGGTCTCAACCCTGGTCGGTCTTCGTCTCCCTCATGGCTCGCTCGACGAAAAGCTCTATAAAACACTGCGGTCGCTCCAAATACGGAAGGAATCTGGTCGTTCTTTTCCCACGGTCGACCCCATATTTCAGAAGCCAATTATGTTATGTTCACAAACCCTGGTCGGTCGGTCGCACGTGATTAGACTCGGTCGTTCATAATCCCGGTCGCTCATTCTTTTGAACAAGGGGAGTCAGTCATCTTCTCATCAATAGCAGGTCGGTCGCATGACCAAAACACAAGTTCCATTGAACATGTTCCGAGTCGTTCTTCCTCTTGCATTAACAAGCATCTGGTCGGTCTCATAAGATCTCCTAGTCGGTCGGAATCCTTCAAACCATTTTTCGAGAAGGGTCGGTCATAATGGACAATATCTCTGGTCGTCCTTTTTCTCACAAGGCTCCTGGTCGCTTTTCCTTCCAAGTAAAGTGGTCGGTTCCTTTCTTGCTATCACCCTGGTTAGGTCCGCCATTCATGGAGTCCTGATCGTTCTGCTCTGGATCTAAGCCTTCAGGTCGCTCCAACCTATCATAGCTGGTTGATCTTATCTCCATGCTAGCCTGGTCGCTCCAACCTGCTTCGAAGCCTCAGGGTCGGTCCGCCCTACGTCAAAGACCCCTAGTCGGTCTGCTCTGCACCAAAGCTTCCAGGTCGTCAAAATAGGTTTTGGATCGATCAAAGCTGATCTGGTTGGTACAAAAGCATGCCAGGAGGAGGTGCTGCCGAATTGTTCTTTGACTCTTTTCAAGCATTCCAACATCCATTCTTCATCATTCACTAAAGACTTATCAAGCTTTTGGCCATGGCTTCCATAGAAGAAGAAGCATAAGCGTTTCATGAGAGAAAGGATTAATCGCAGAAGCTCCATCATCGAAGAGTTCTTCGCTATCCTTTCAAGTTTTCTATCATTCTCAATAAGTGTAAAGATGAATGTATATCGAAAAGAGCTTCTAAGAATGTATGAGTGAACAAATATTGTAAAATTCTTGGTGAATAATAAGATTCTCTCTTCAGAGTTGACGTAGACCCCAATAAGAGTCGAACCACTATAAATTCTTGTCTTCTTTTTATATTTCGATGTTTTCATATCTTAGATATGGCTTCACACAATTGTAAAGGTATTCTTACACCTTGCCTCTGAAAAGGTGACGTGCTTTCTAAGCATCACGCATCCGATTAGGTGACGTGTCAAGCAATACTTTGATTGTTTTGCCAAATTTTGGTTTAACAATTAGGCGCCCACCGTGGGGCCAGATCTACTTTCTGACATCAAATATATTGCGAAGATCTTGAAGTCTTTAAGCCCAGCCTCAAAATAGATCGTTCGAATCTACGACTTGGACCTTCTAACGAACACTCCTCAAAGTTCAAGCTACTTTCTGAAATAATGCCGCCAAAAGCAAATAAGGAAGTAAGGTCTAGAGCATTTAATGAGGGAAATCGAGAGGAAAGCCCCGCGGTTAACCGGTTTGAAGTAGGAGAAACGTCGAATGGAGGCGTGAATGTCACAAGAGGTGAGCTTGATCAAGCCATAGCTGGACTGACACAACAGCAGGAGATAGCTAACAAAGCCATCTTGGCAAGGCTAGAATCACTCTTTGCTCTTCAAGCCGCTACGGCAAAGGTAGCTTCAAAGCCTTTTCATGCAGAAGATGCTGGTTCCTCCTCTTCTAGTCCGAATGGAGAAAAATCTTTCCAAGAGATCTCTAATCCTGATAAAGGAAAACTTGAGAACTCAAAGCAAGCTGATTGGAACCGTATCGTCAAGTTGCTAATTCTGCCAAAGGGGCACTTTCCAATGAAGAAAGGCCAGGACCCCGGAGTCGCAACCGTGATGGTTTGCTTAAGAAAGCTTCCGGTCGAGACAAAAGCGTCCGCCCCGCAGATAGCCTCCACGAGAAGGATCGTCTCTGGAAAATGGTCCGACAGATTATGAAAGAAAGCAAATGTCGAAACGATAATGAGGCTGAAAGGGAGTTTGTGCCATCAAAAACCCCTTTCACTGAAAGAATCAAAAAGGCAACTTTCCCACGGAAATTCAAGCCACCTACAATCCAAGCCTACAATGGGACAGGCGATCCCAATGTGTTTTTGTTTCGATACGACCAACACATGGATGGGGCCCAAGCAACTGACGAGCTTAAGTGTTTGTACTTCCCATTGTACTTGGAAGGGGTAGCATCATTATGGTTCACTAAATTGCCTCCAGGTCTATTGATAATTTTTTCACACTAGCAAGATGCTTCCAAGACCAGTTCCGCCTCCAGACAACGAAGGTTAGAGATATTATGTCCCTCAAAGAGTTGGAACAAGCCCCGGGTGAAACGATTAGATCTTTTCTGAATCATTTTAATGCTACCGCTGCCGAAGTAGGGACCCATGAGCCAAGGCTAATTCTAATGACTTTAAAGGGGGGCATAGATAAACAATCTGAATTTGGAAGGTGGTTAAAGAGAAAGAAGCCCAATACATTAGAGAAATTCTATGACAAAGCTGAGGAATACATGTATCTTGAAGATGATCCCATTTATTCTTTGTCAAAACTAATGTAGTCCCGGAGAGGAACGAAGCTTCTACAAAAAACAATCAAGGAAATTTAGGAAGGGGCAAAAAAGAGGAAACGGTAATGATGCTAGGAACGACAAGGATTCCAAAAAGCGACGCTTCTTCAAGTCAACAGACCTTACTCCGTTAAATGATATAATTGAGCACATATACATGGCAACTAAGGATACGGAGGATTATCCGAGCCCAAAGCCAATAAAGGTGTCCGAAGAAGCTACAAATTCAGGAAGGTTTTGTCGATTTCATAATCGACCGGGTCATGACACGAATGAGTGTCGGCACTTGAGGAATCTAATTGAAGAGTTGATAAGAAAAAATCGTCTTCAGGAGTATGTGAAGCGTTCATTAGATACTGAGCCTACTCAGGGGCAGCAAGTTCATCCAAGTCAAGACGGAAGAACACCTGCAAACGGTTCTCGACCTATTATCAATACGATTAGTGGTGGACCTCATCCTACAGGAGATACTTGGGAGGACATTGTCAGGTATACAAATGAACTAAGCAGTGCTTCAAAAGAAGATGGATTCGAAGTTTGCAGTAACTCTCTTCGTTGGAAAATTCCAAAAACATCCTGGGAAGATGTGGTGTTCTGAGATCGGGATTCTAATGGAATGCTGACTCCAACTATTGATCCAATGGTGATCACTATTGGCTTGGGTCCAGCAATAGTAAAGAAGGTACCGATTGATAATGGGGCATCTGTAAATGTCCTGTTTTACAATACTTTCTCTAAGATGGGGTTGTCTATGGATAATGTGCGAGCAAGTAAAAATAAAATACACGGTTTCACTGGTATACCAACTCAGCCTATTGGTGTGGTCGATCTCCTCGTAGAGCTTGGTGAGGGGAAGAAGCAGGTTTCCATGATGCAGCCTTTTGTTATAATAGACTCACTTTCAGGGTATAATGCATTTTTGGAAAGGCCAGCACTAGCTGCTTTCAGGATAGCTCTTGCTCCATGGTGCTTGGTGATGAAGTTCCCAACTGCAAACAGAGTGGGAGTAATCAAAGGAGATCCTCAAGAGTCAAGAGATTGCTATATGGCAGAATTGATTGAAGCTCGGAAGTATGAAATCAAGAAGGATGTGGAGACTCCTCTCTGCATCCGTGAAGCCCCTTATAGCAATTAATGACCTCCCCATGTGTTGGAAAATACGACGACATGCAAGAAGATATGGATCCACGAAAAACCAGTGCAGGGGATGAATGGGCAGCACCAGCTGAAGCTACCATTTCTATACAGGTCCATGATAATGATCCAGATAAGGTGGTAAAGATAGGCTCTCAGTTGGATCCTTTGCTGCAAAAGGAATTGATTGCTTTTCTAAAGGCGAATTTGGATGTCTTTGCTTGGAACTACTCAGACATGTGCGGAATATCTCCGGATGTGATGGTGCATAAGCTGAATATTGATCCTAGCATACATCCTGTGAAACAGAAAAGATGGATGCAAGGCCCTGAAAGATCTGAGGCTTTGAAGGATGAGGTGGATAGGCTATTGAAGAACAATTTCATTCGCGGATCCACCTATCCTAATTGAGTGTCTAATCCAGTTCTTGTGAAAAAGTCAAACGGTGCCACATATCAACGCCTGGTAAATTCAATGTTCATAGGGAAAATGGAAAGACCATGGAAGTCTACGTTGATGATATGTTGGTAAAATCCAAGGAAGCCAAAAGTCATATGGAATACCTTGACGAGATGTTTCAAATCCTAAGGAAATACGGCATGAAGCTGAATCCACTCAAATGTTCATTTGGTGTAGCTTCAAGGAAGTTTCTTGGCTTTATGGTAAATGCTCGGGGCATCGAAGCAAACCCAGCGCAGGTGGTTGCCTTGCGAGAAATGCAAGCTCCGCGGACTAAAAAGGAACTCCAAAGCTTGAATGGCAAGGTAGCAGCTTTAAGCCGTTTCATTTCAAAGGCGACGGACAGGTGTATTCCCCTCTTTGATGCATTAAAAAAGGAAAGGAAGAGTTTCCAGTGGACTCCAGAGTGCCAGCAAGCATTTGAGGGTCTTATCAAGCACATGGAATCACCTCCGATGCTGTCAAAACCAAAGGAATAAAATCAAGAAAGCTCGCTATAATTCTACCAAAGGAGTATCATCCGAGAGGATCGACCTAGGGTTATGGTTTTACTACCAAGACATCTTGATCAATTCAAATGTCCAATAAAATCAATACCTACTACGTGGAACTAGGCAGACACAAATTTAACCCAAAACCTCTCCGGGGGTGCTCAGTCAAATAACTTAAAGTCAGAAAAATCTAACCACGTTATTGCCAAATTGAGTATTTAACCCAAAACCTCTCCGGGGGTGCTCAGTCAAATAACTTAAAGTCAGGAAAATATGACCACGTTATTTCCAAACTGAGTATTTAACCCAAAACCTCTCCGGGGGTGTTCAGTCAAATAACTTAAAGTCAGGAAAATCTGACCACGTTATTGCCAAACTGAGTATTTAAACCAAAACCTCTCCGGGGGTGCTCAGTCAAATAGCTTAAAGTCAGAAAAATCTGACCATGTTATTGCCAAACTGAGTATTTAACCCAAAACCTCTCCGGGGGTGCTCAGTCAAATAGATTAAATTCAGAAAAATCTGACCACGTTATTGCCAAACTGAGTATTTAACCAAAAAACTCTCCGGGGGTGCTCAGTCAAATAGCTTAAAGTCAGGAAAAATCTGACCACGTTATTGCCAAACTGAGTATTTAACCCAAAACCTCTCCGGGGGTGCTCAGTCAAATAAATTAAAGTCAGGAAAATCTGACCATGTTATTGCCAAACTGAGTATTTAACCCAAAACCTCTCCGGGGGTGCTCAGTCAAATAGCTTAATATCAGAAAAATCTGACCACGTTATTGCCAAACTGAGTATTTAACCCAAAACATCTCTGGGGGTGCTCAGTCAAATAGCTTAAAGTTAGGAAAAATCTGACCACGTTATTGCCAAACTGGGTTTTTAACCCAAAACCTCTCCGGGGGTGCTCAGTCGAATAACTTAAAGTCAGAAAAAATCTGACCACGTTATTACTGAGTCATTAACCCAAAACCACTCCGGGGGTACTCCGTCAAATAACTTAAAGTTAGGAAAAATCTGACCATGTTATTGTCAAACTGAGTCATTAACCTAAAACCTCTCCGGGAGCACTCAATCGACTATTAAAGTCAGTAAAAATCTGAACAAACAAAGTCACAAATTGGGTAAAAGCTCTCTTCACGAGGCGTCCACTTATTCTGCAATATCTGGTCCTCCCAGATACAAAGAATATCGTATTAAAGTTAACGCAACTGTTCGCGTAGCATTAGGCCCACCCATTTGTGAAAACAGTTGCCCAGGAAAAAGCCTTCATCAGAGCCATTCATTCATACAATATCTGGTCCGTCCGGATACCAAAAATAATGGATGTTAATCAATATCTAACAAGTAGGTAAAATGTGTGAAGTGCATGTGTAATGTGCAAACAAGAAAGCTAGAAGAATAAGGCATAACACATAGACACATCACATACACATACCAAAACGAAACCACCAGCATCATAAGTACATCCATAGAGTACTAACAAAAAACGGTCTAGAAGTTAAAGGCGAGGGCTGGCACTCGCTTACTACAAACCAGTCTAGATTAAAAGTTCAGAAAATAAAGATCATCAAACAAAGAGTGCTACACAATCGGGTGCTTCCTAGGCCTCCCGACCTTCCTCTTCGCTGGGACAGAACCTGAAGGGGAAGCACCAGAGGCAGGCCTCTTGTCAGAGGGACCCGCTAGTTCAATATCGCCTTTTGGGAAAGCAGCATGATGGTATCCCAAGCTCGTAAAGCTTGAATCAGTTTCATCTTGTCCTTTTCCAAGACGGCAATTCGCTCAAGATTTTCCCTGTGAAGTCTATCCAAATCTCCGTCCAGTATGTACCAATCTTGAACTTTCTGAGCAGTCTGATCCTTCAGCATAACCATTTGTCTATTAAACTGCTCCAAAGCATCCTCCATTCGGCTCAGTAATCTAGATTTAACAACGATCATATCACTAGACATAATCTGATGATCAGAAGAAGAGACAGCCACATTGGAAGTAACTCCTTGTAAATTCCAATCGGGAAGGCGTCGAGCAAGTCAAGCATTACATACTCCTGGGGAATAATAGGGTCTGTTTATAACAGCCTGGAGTTCAGGATAAGATGGCCGAATAAGTGGAGGGGTGTTCACGGAAGGCTGGACAGTCGTTTCGGCATCCCTATCGAAATATTTCTTTACAAACTCCTCTCGAGACATGTCCATCATGCACAAGGATTTCACAAACTTTTGGTCAATAATCAATTTCAAGCGGCGTCGGTTCTGCAAACTCAACTGGTCAGTCGTGCTTGGCTAAACAAGGTAGGTCGGTCTCAAAACTGCTCTGATCTGGTTGGTCGGTTACATATGATAAAGTTGGTCGGTACGGATCGTACAGAGCAGTTCAAACCGACCCGACCTAATAAAACACGGGTATATACGACCGAAACCAGGTCGTGTATAACGACTGCACCTAGTTGTGCATAACGACCAGGCCTGGTCGTATAAAATTGACCCAAGCTGATTGCATTCGAACACAGTTCAAGTCTGTTCGGCTAGGATCAAGTAAAGCAAACGTATGCAAATAATACAGAAGGACACAACGGGATTTACAACACAGACATTCAATCAAATGACTTATATGCATCAATGTCTCAAATGAAGTGTTAAAGATAAATGCAACCAAGGAGAATCAATCCTTTGCAAATACTCACAGCCGTGGTTTTGAGACCATTTTCACCCAAATTACAACCATCACATCCTCTGAAACCCGATTCAAATTCGACAACATCCATGTTATCAAATTCAAGTTGTTTGCAAACCACGGAGATAAAAATTTGAAAGAAAATCGCCTTCAATTGACAAAAAATACCTCAAGTGTCAAGAGATAGCTCCAATAGGACTAGAAGATGATCGGATTTTGCCGTGGGGATCGAGCGCAACTGTCGGATTTGAAAGCAGCGGATGATCTAGTGTGATTAAAGCTTGGAAAAAATCGGTTGTAAGCGACGCTTTGAGGATCTTCAATGCGAGTGAGAATGAATTGCCGCCATGGAAGCTTTTTTCTGAAAAACCTAAGGGAAATGATGAAACAGAACTCGGATGAGTACATAAAAAGGGGGAATACGAAAGGACTGATTTAACCCAGTTGACTCGGGATGATCGACCGACTGTAACAATTTGTGGGAGAACCAACCCGACCAGCATTGAGCTTAATTAAAGTATAAAATTTGGTTAAATCTTTTGATTGGTATTACGTTTGTTATTTCGAAGCCTGTAAATTCTTCATGAAATAATAACTTACAAACTTCGAGGGGCAAATGTTATCTACAAGAATCACAAGCACTTTGATGCACAAAAATGGATTCTGTACGGCTCAGTCGGACTGGACTTGTTTGGATTAGCCTAATTCATGATAGCGAGCTGATCGGTTTTTCTATACATCAGTCCAAATAGGCTCAACACGACTACATGGGTGGTCGGTCTCAACCCTGGTCAGTCTTCGTCTCCCTCATGGCTCGCTCGATGAAAAGCTCTATAAAACCATGTGGTCGCTCCAAATACGGAAGGCATCTGGTCGTTCTTTTCCCACGGTCGACCCCATATTTCAGAAGCCAATTCTGTTATGTTCACAAACCCTGGTCGGTCGGTCGCACAAAATTAGACTCGGTCGTTCATAATCCCAGTCGCTCATTCTTTCGAACAAGGGGAGTCGGTCATCTTCTCATCGATAGCAGGTCGGTCGCATGACCAAAACACAAGTTCCATTGAACATGTTCCGAGTCGTTCTTCCTCTTGCATTAACAAGCATCTGGTCGGTCTCATAAGAGATCCTAGTCGGTCGGAATCCTTCAAACCATTTTTCGAGAAGGGTCGGTCATAATGGACAATATCTCTGGTCGTCCTTTTTCTCACAAGGCTCCTGGTCGCTTTTCCTTCCAAGTAAAGTGGTCGGTTCCTTTCTTGCTATCACCCTGGTTGGGTCCGCCATTCATGGAGTCCTGATCGTTCTGCTCTGGATCTAAGCCTTCAGGTCGCTCAAACCTATCATAGCTGGTCGATCTTATCTCCATGCTAGCCTGGTCGCTCCAACCTGCTTCGAAGCCTCAGGGTCGGTCCACCCTACGTCAAAGACCCCTGGTCGGTCTGCTCTGCACCAAAGCTTCCACGTCGTCAAAATAGGTTTTGGATTGATCAAAGCTGATCTGGTTGGTACAAAAGCATGCCAGCTGGTGACAGAAAGCAGTGGCATTTCCGTAAATACTCAAAATACCGACCCATAAACTGAAAGTCATATTTCAGCCATTTCGCCACCTATAAATAGGGGACCACTTCCATCATTCTGGGGGGGACTTTTGGGGAAAGAGGAGGAGGTGCTTCTGAATTGTTCTTTGACTCTTTTCAAGCATTCCAACATCCATTCTTTGTCATTCACTGAAGACTTATCAAGCTTGTGGCCATGGCTTCCATAGAAGAAGAAGCATAAGCGTTTCATGAGAGAAGGAATTAATCGCAGAAGCTCCGTCATCGTAGAGTTCTTCGCTATCCTTTCAAGTTTTCTATCATTCTCAATAAGTGTAAAGATGAATGTATATCGAAAAGAGCTTCTAAGAATGTACGAGTGAACAAATATTGTAAAACTCTTGGTGAATAATAAGATTCTCTCTTCAGAGTGGACGTAGACCCCAATAAGGGTCGAACCACTATAAATTCTTGTCTTCTTTTTATATTTCGATGTTTTCAGATCTTAGATATGGCTTCACACAATTGTAAAGGTATTCTTACACCTTGCCTCTGAAAAGGTGACGTGCTTTCTAAGCATCTCACCTCCGATTAGGTGAAGTGCCAAGAAATACTTTGATTGTTTTGACAAATTTTGGTTTAACAGAGTCTAAACTGTTACAGGTTCTTATTAGGATGTTACTACCAAAAATAAAAAGGCAGAGTAGAGAGTCAAGCCTTTATAGAAAATTAAAAGAACAAAAGATCGGGTAAATATATAACGAAAACGACTAACAAATTAGAGAGTGGCAAAGATGATATATTTTATTTTCTGAATTTCTACATAAGCCTGCTACCTTTATTGCAATAAAGAACCAGGTAAATACAAGGCAAAAACATTAATTTAACAAAGAATAATAATTCGAATAATGAAGTAATAGCAAAGCAAAGCATCTGTCTGCAGATCCTGACGCTGCGGATCCTAAAGGGTAAATATGTGTTTTCGACCGTCTGCATTATGTTTTCCTGCGAACAAGGCAGAGGCGAGATGATGGAGAAGAGGAGTGAGGAGCCACCAGCTAATCATCATGGACCTTTATACTCCACCACAGAACAAAACCAATCCGCTGAGCTTGCACTGTCGAACAATGACTTTTTACAATGTTAGGCTTGTTTCAGAATTGTATAACGCAAACAGACTTGTTTTGAAAGTAATTACAGGAATAGACCTATTTTGTATTAACGAAGGCGCGTTTTGGAAACTCGCCCAAAAGCGCGTTTTGGAAACTCGCCTGTACACTTTTGTTTTAAACTCCATAGCGACTTTCTTGAAATTTGATTTGGACATAACTCGATTTTTATAATATGAAATTCCCATTTTTCTGTTTCATTACTGAAATATAGTTCTATAGATTCGATCGTTTTTTGTTTCAATGAAAACCGACGTATAACGATTCCTATATATTCGAATGTAGGTGTAAACGTTAAACTTCGAACTACCACAACATTTAATTAGTATATATAACTTAACCAAACAACGTAAAACAAATACCAAATTCTAATATTCAAATACAAGAGAGATACATAGTCCGGTTAAGGACAGATAAGTTCGAAACATAAGAAATACAGATACACGAAATGCAAAACACTGACATCGCATCAACAAACAAACATCTCCAGTTTAGGCTGCTGAAGTACACCGCTTACTGTTATGGCCCGGCGATCCACATTTGCTGCACCTGTTTGTTTTGGGTGTTTGATGCTCGTCCATAACATTTTTGAACCTCGTTGATTTGGGTCATCCAGCTAGTCTTTTGATAGTCGGAGGCAGTATTCGTGGACCGTTGTATGGGTCCCATTATTTCTTATCGCGTATAGGATTAAACTCTGGGTCGTATGTAGCTCTATAACTTTCGACGGAGTACCATTCACTAGCAAAATCATGATGTGCTAAATTACCACCAAAATCCTGTGCTGAACAAGCCGCCATCACATGAGCACATGGTATCTTCTGCAGAAGTGTGATTCTGCATGTACAGGTGACAGCAGAACGGTCGATCACAACATCATATTCATCGCCATAACTGTTAATCACTTGCCATTTATATCGACCAAATCGAACAAGCCTACAACGTCGTGCTTCAATAGCACGAGCTTCAATTTTAGCTTCCCATTTTGGATTAACTTTCAAATTCAGACCCGCCCTTTTTTCTCGTCTCTTATAGAAATACTCAACTGATCGAAAGAACGTTCTTGCAACCTACGCCTTTATAGGCAAGGATCTGGCGCCTTTTAGTACGCCATTAAAACTTTCAGATGCGTTGGTCGTCATAATATGGAAGCGGTCACCGTCATCTTTGCAAAGAGCCCAGTTTTCTTCGCAATTTCCTAGGCTTCGTTCAATCCAGTCATGCGCCTCCGGCTTAGTTGTCTTGATCTCTTCTCTAAGTTTATCGTATTCAATCACTTCTGAAGCACATGCAGCAGTGTAAAATAAGCCTACAAGTCGCTTGTATCGATGACCTGCAGCTTGAAAATTTGCTTTAAGATGCCTTGCACAAAACCTATGTTTGTGCGGTTGGTGCCATTTATCCTGCAAAGCGCTTGGAATCCCTTTCATTCTATTTGATATAAATGTAATGTGTCAATTTTGTACGCTATAAATGAACTCACGCATGCATGCAAAGAACCAGGCCCAACTATCATATGATTCGGACTCGACCACCCCATAAGCTAATGGGTAAAAGCAGTCGTCCGCATCTATAGCGGTAGCAACAAGCAGTATTCCTATGTACTTACCGTACAAATGTGTCCCATCAATAGAGAGCACTGGACGACAGTGTACAAAACCTGCAATGGAAGGACCAAATGCCCAAAAAGCACGATGAAATACCCTATACTCATCGTGTACTATATCTCCTACTGAACCTGAATTGCGTCTTTTTATTTCCTAAAAATACTGAGGCAAATACGAATACGATTCGGCCCAGTCACCGTATACTTTTTCCAAAGCTTTATTCAACGTTCGCCAAGCTTTCATGTAACTGATTTTGATGAAAAGGTGCTCGTCGGCAAGCACTTCCACAGTCCCAGCTGAGATATCCAAGTTGGCCATCACAAAAGCCATGATTTTGGATACAAGAAATGCAGAAGTGGCTTGCTTATGGTTTGAATTAATCGTAGGGTTGACACAGTTATGTTCATGAGGCAACTTTCGGATTTCCCACAATCCGTTTTGTGATTTCTTCGACACTATAGCATGTATTCGCCATGGCCAAGTACCATCAACACTACATACAGCGGTATATTTTTTTTTATTCGACTTGATTGGCTTGTATGAAACACCGTGCAGAATAGACCATTCCGTAAGTTGGTTGAGAAACTCTTCCTTGCTTCGGAATACCATCCCAACAGTAAAACCATTTTGTATTCAGGAAGCCGAGAATTTTTCGCTAGAAAACTCTAAATTACCCACTACGGATCTGGCCATCATTTGCGCCGTGCAGAGATCATCGTCCATGGGTACTTCCATTTGAGGCTCATCACCATCTTCTTCGGGATCTACTGTGTTTGTATCATAGTCATAGTTCAACGGTTCTTTGCTGACTCCGGTCCAGCATGTATCATCAACTGTTGTCGTGGCAATCGCCATGCTGTCAATATGTTCGGCCTGTTGTGAAGGACCTGCACCCCATTCTTCTTCAGCTTCTACAGTCAACCTATTAATAAATGCATTTCAGTTAGATCTTACATTTCAATGAGTAATTATAAAACTAACTTGATGTGGAACACATACCTTTGGCTCATATCTAACAATTCTGAATGATCAGTCTGTTGTTCTTCTTCATGTTGTTGTTGTTGTTGTTGCTGCTACTCAGCCACATTTGGTGGACAATACGGATTGGTGTATAAAGGAGAACTAAAGTTGATTGATGGATCATGAGTTTGCAACATTTCTGTGAAATATCCGAAACCGCTACTCACTATAGGCGGTGTGATTATTTCTTCCACAACATCTTCCACGATTTCTTTTGCTGTTTTTCCAACAAACAACTCAAACGATTTCTTAATAGTGGAAAACATTACTTGTACATCTTCATCATCTGAAAGTGTTACGGATCTCGACCCCGATTCAGTAGGCCAGTTGACCGACAACTTGATATCATATTCGAGAGGGTTAATTCTGGTTGCTTGGAAAACTGTGTCTTTCAAAGCACCAAGTGTGCAACCCCATCGAACTCTCCCTGGTTTGCAGAATCCTCCCACATAACTTCCATTTTGTTGCCCATCCACGACCAATTCACCGTCGTAGTAGATAAGTGCAGTAAAAAAAGGAGGGGCCATTGTTGACTGTGTTTATTTTTCTTGAAGTTCATTGAAGACAAGATTGAAGTGTATGAGAAATAATGTGATGAAGAGCTATGAAATAGGGAAACCAACTAAGCAACATCACCATTAAATCAACTTTATTCAACTCAGTGTGCGGTCGTTGTCAAGTCAGAATTGACAGAGCTTTAATCATGTCACCTAATTCAAAATAAAGCAGAATCAGAATCAATTGTCCTATGCTCGTACTGATCACACAAAACAAGCCACGACTTTATCACAATGGACAAATTTACCCGTATCTAGTCAAATCACCTGATTTACGGCAGATCGTACTGTACAGAAACAGATTGACCCAGCTTTAATTATTGGCAGCGAGTTGTCAATTCTTATTTATGTCATAATGTACACTGTACAAACCAGCAAAATACAAAGCTTTAATTCAAACTTCAAAAGCATAAAATAATTCACTAGAAAAACACAAACATACAATACTTCGTGTTGATCTTTCAACTCCTACAAACACACAAATAATAATTCAAACTAAACTTCAGAAACATACAACGACAACGGATAATACAATAATTCAAACTAATCTTAAAAAACCTACAACGACGACGGCTAATAGAAAAACTAGTGGTTAGGTTTAAATTGCAAGTCCTCTAGGAGTTTTTTGAGACGTCTAATTTCTTGCTCCAGCTCATTCGCATATGCTATGCCCTTGGGACAAAGCGGTTTGTCAATCCATTCTGAAAAATTGCATCCATGAGAATAATTGGAACAAAGAAGACTTCGACGACCAATGTTTTCGCCATCATCACAGACGACAACTTCAGCCATATATCCATAGTGGCAGCAAACTGAGAACGAGTTAACCTCTTGCTCAACCATTGTTTGAGAAGTCATTTTGAAAATATACGGAGCTATGAAGATGTGGTTGAGTATGAATCCGAATTATGAGAAGACTGGTGAGTATATATAAAGTTTTGAAATTACCCCAAATACACAGGCGCGTTTTGAAAACGCGCACAAAGGCGAGTTTTGAAAACTCGCCCATATCGCTCCCCTGACAAAACAGGTCTATATTTGTTATTATTTTTGAAACATGGCTAATCATGTAATACAATTTCAAAACAAGCCTAACATTGTAAAAAGTCCGTCGAACAATATTACAATAGAAGCAGAGAGCAGCTTTCTAACCGATGAGGGAGGGAAACTTCCGCTTTGAAATCCAATGAGGGTTGACAATTATACCTTCAAGAGAAACCCTCTTTGCTTTGAAATCCATGGTTCAAGCTATGGTTCTGGACCTGAAATGGCACATTAGAAAAAAGAAAATCAATTTATAGTCTGCATCGTCTTGAGAAACAACACAATCTTTTGTTCCATTAATTTGTGATATTATACATATAGCCTTAATTCATTTATGTCATTCTTCGTAGGCGGGGGGTATGGTTCCAGTAATGTGTGCACACAATGCCAAAAAAAATCACTGTTAAAAAGTTCATTTTTCGTATATATACATACATATATATATATATATATATATATGGCGAGCGTTCAATGGCACCCCTTATTCTGCACCCCCTAATAGCCTCCCTATTTTCCACCTCTCATTTATATTATTTTAATGTGAGTGGAAGGTGAGAGAGTTAGTGGAAGGAGAGAGGGAGGAAATATATGGTGGAAAAGTGGTAGGCTAAAGGGGTGCTCACTGTTTGGGGTGCCATTGAACCTGTCTCTCTCTCTCTTCCTCTCTCTCTCTCTCTATATATATATATATATATATATATATAAGTAATGAGCATACATACAGGATTGGGTATTCGAGTTGAACATTGAATCTCACAATCACCACTGCCGTCATCTTCATCGTTTTTGTCATTAATGTCTTTATCGTAATCATATAAAAGTAACCTCCATCTTGAACTTATCGAAAGCATGATGAAAGAGCTAATAAGTATCTTTTCTTTCGAAAAACTAATTGCATGAAGTCAAAAAATTAGATAGATAACTTAACAGTACAAAATTAGAAATGAAAGAATTGGCCCGCATTTCGCATGCTATAAGAAATTGAAATATGCGGCAATCTTTGAAAAAGCACTGCATTTGAGATGTCTACTGAAATAAGAAGGAAAAAACATATGTATGCTGCAATGGTTGAAAGTTGAAACTGAACTTCCTAATGAACTTTATCGATCGGAATATCAATTGTATGTACAACGCCTGACATTCAAGGGCGGAACTACTTTGAGACCGGTGGGGACCATGCCCCCCCCCCCCAAAAAAAATATCAGTTTTTCAAAAGAAAAAATTGATGGAAAATGGGAAAAATTTAAAGAAAAATGGATCATTTTCATCAAACTCTGGTGTATGTTGCCCCCCTAAAGTTTTGACCCCTGCAACATTAAATTCCTGGTTCCGCCACTGCTGACATTGAATAGTCCTGCTTAAATCACGAATTTTTAGCTAGGCGCCTTTAAATAAAAATAATATTTATCGAATACTTTTTACATTAAAAGTTACAGTGAAAAAACTAATTTTTTCGATTCTACTTGTCTTAACATCTATTGCAAAGTAATATTACTTCCATCATATTTTGTTTTTTTATATTCCCAACTCATAGTTGAACAAAAAAATATTAACAATGAATGATCTAATGTTTCCTTCCCCCTTTCCAAAACTCCCATTTAGCCGATATTACAACAGAAGCAGAGAGCAGAGCTTTCTAACCTTCCTTGGGCGGGTGGGGCCGAACAATAATGGCATTCCTCTTGAGCTTCCAAAAAGTTGCTTCAATTTTCACAGATACATTTGAAGTCTTTATTATCAAATATTATAATGCCATATTAGAAACATAGGCATATAAATATAAAAGTAATGAGCTAATGTACCAGTTTGGGTATTCGAGTTGAACACTGAATCTCACGATCACAATTGTCGTCATCCTCATCATTTTTGTCGTTAATGTTTTCATCGTGATCATATAAATGTAACCACCATCTTGAACTTATCGAAAGCACGATGAAAGAGCTAACAAACATCTTTTCTTTCGACAAACTAACTGCATGAAGTCAAAAAAATTAGATAAATAACTTAACAATACAAAATTAGAAATGAAAGAATTGGCCTGCATTCCGCATGCTATAAGAAATTGAAATATGCAACAATCTTTGAAAAAGCACTGTATTTGAGATGTCTACCAAAATAAGAAGGAAAAAATAGATGTATATGGCAATGGTTGAAAGTTGAAACTGAACTTCCTAATAAACTTTATCGGTCGGAATATCAACTGTATGTACAACACCTAACATTGAACAGTCCTGCTTAAACCACAAATTTAGAGCGAAGCGCCTTAAAATAGAAATAATATTTATCGAATACTTTTTACATTAAAAGTTACAGTGAAAAAACTAAATGTTCCTGATTCTTGTTTCCTTAACATATATTGCAAAGTAATATTAGTTCAATTGTATTTTGTTTTTTTATAATTCCCAACTCACAGCTGAACAAGAGAACATAAACTATGAATGATCTAATTTTTTTTCCTCTTTCCAAAACTCCCATTTAGCAACCATTAGCACCGCTGTAATAATATTTCGCATCACATGACCAGTAATCACATTGTAGATAGCCAGAGCAAATCCTCTATACCCAAAATCCTCTGTTTCCCTATACCCAACCAATCATCCCTTCATGTTCTCACCTTTTTGCAATTAAGTCAGAGAGATAACGGGGTTTAATTGCAAAAAGGTGGAATTGAGGGGGTCATGACTGTTTGGATATAGGGAGATACAAGATTCTGGGTACAGGAGATTTGATTTGGTAGACAACATAGTTAATTATTCATTAACGGGCCAGGCGCAAGATGGTAAAATAGTCTTTTGAAAAGCCTAATATTAAATAATTATCATATTACTGACTAAGAATAAAATTTTAATTCATTACCAAATTCACCGTATTAATATTTCATATTCATCTTTCAACATTACAAAAAACAAATTTCTATGGTTTCTTTTTTGGACAAAAGTATACTATTAAAATCCTCAGTTGGAAAGAGAGCGGAAGAAGCAAACTTCTTGCTCAGATCTATTCTACACAGATTATATTTTAACGACACTTCAGAGGTGAAATTACAGTTTTTGTTGTAATGTTTTTGAAATTTTAAAAATTAACTTATTACAACAGGTACGCACTGGACAAATTTGAAAGCGTGACGGTTAAGGGTAAAAACAAAATGGGTTCATATATTAACACCCCTATGATTGCTCTTCACCCCCCAGTAAAAAATTTGAAATTTTATTTCCAGTTATACCCTTACAAATAGATAACTTGTTTAACATACTTATTTATCTTCCATACGTGAGGTATTGTTTTGTAACTATATTATGTTAATATATTAAAAAAGTTTACTTATTCAGAAATAAAATCAATATCAACGTTATGTTTGGTAAGTTAGGTAACTATACAAGAATGTGAGGTATATGCGCATCTATATCAAAATGAAAGCGCTGCATTGAAGATTGGTTTATTTTAATATGATTTTTTTTGTTTAATATGTGGATCACCTAATTTTATCGTTTCCAGTGCTAAATTTTACGGATTGCAAAGATTTGAAAGGTAGAGCAACAAGTTATACGAAAAATGAAAGAAAACAAAAAGGAAGGGAAAAAATCAATGTGAATAGGAAAGGAGGGTTATTTTTGGAATACATGGGGTGCGTAGAAAAATAAATAGGGTGTGTGTTTTATTTTGTAATTAGCGGGGGGTGAAGAGTAAATCTTGGGGTGGCGGTAGACGGACCTAAACAAAACTAAAGCACAATTATCACTCCAAATCCAAATACCTAAAGCTTCTCAGAGTATAATATTTCGCCCACAAATTATTATTAGGATCAATTATTCAAACAAACATATTAAACAGAGATTAAAATATAAAAGATCCATAGGAACAAGTATTAGATTCAAAATTTTCGCAAGTAAAAGACTCATAGTGGAGGCAAGTAATCAAATACCCAAAAACCATAACTTACACAGGATTTAAATAAAGATACAACAGATCACCAAATCAGTTCTAAAAGTAGTTCTACTTTTAGAACTAAGCTTAGATAAACACTTTAATTTTTACCTATTTATGAGCATGTCGAAAGTATATTAAAAAACCGATTAAGAATAAAATATATATGTTCTAAAAAGATTTGGAAAAAACTTACGGAAGAAGAACCGCTTCCTTAAAATGACGATATTGACATCTGGAAGAAGCTCTGGATGATGAAAGTGAATATTCCTCGTCCTCGGTTTCACCGCATTTTGGGGGGGGGGGAAGTGAATGGGAAAGTAAACATGCTTGAAGAAAGTGTGCTGCTAAAAGCACCTTGAAATGTGCTTCCTAACACCATAACTAAACACCACCATCCTTCCTATATATGTATGCCTCTGGCCACCATGAAATAAAAAATAGACAACCAACCATACAAAAATAGTTTAAGATAAATAACCTCATCTTCTTCGTTAGAGCATTGGCTATTCGCGAGATCTTCGTTCGTGTATAAGTTCTCGCCATTCATTACTAAGAAATCCAACAGTAATGATTACTAAAATAAGTTTTCCTCAAATTATAATAAAACTGAGAATTAGGGTTTAAGAGGAATCAATTGGGTAAGAAGTAGATGATGGATCATGTTAGGAAGAAAATCAGGTCGACGTTTATATTTGATCGATCGAGATAAGATTATAAAAAGAAATAGGGTTTACGTTTGAACTAATGGCGGGAGATGGAATACGTTCGGTGATTAGGTATTGAGTGGAGGAATAAAACTGGTGTTAGGAAGTACATTAAATAATTAAGAGTGATTAAATTAAGCATGATGTTAGGAAGCACATTTCAGGGTGCTTTTAGCAGCACACTAAAGAAATAAAAGAACATCCAGAGAGGATTGGGCTTTTTTGCTAGCCTAAATACAAATAAACAGGCCTAATGCGCCCATTTAGTTATATTGCATTATTGCGTTATATAAGCTAAGTTTACCTGGGTTTGACCCATTCAGAATACCCTCTTCGTTGTTCATATCTCAATCTACAAATTACCTCTGCGAAAT
Organism: Allium sativum; assembly: GCA_030737875.1. Lineage (NCBI taxonomy): Eukaryota > Viridiplantae > Streptophyta > Magnoliopsida > Asparagales > Amaryllidaceae > Allium > Allium sativum. The sequence goes on from CM060917.1 coordinate 18,109,763, forward strand.
TTATATATTCCTTCTAACCATTTCTTATGTCTATGGTTTTGTTCTTGAACGTACCAACATTCTATCCATAAGGGTTGGGACTTTTCTTGTACTTTACGTTGATCTTTGTGGTAGGTATTATTCTAATGTTACAAATACTGTTTAGATCTCGAAAATATCGTTCGAATTATCATTTGATCTCCTCTCGAAACAAAGCAACGAATCTCGTTTTAAGGTATGTCGCTTGAGATATAGAATATCACACAATATATCAATTGAGATTTTTTTTTACTTTTGTTTCGAGTATGTCGCTTGAGAAATAGAACATCGTACAAAATATCATTCAACTTTCCCATTACAAAACATTCAAATCTCGCTTCACAACCATCTAAAAAGATCTATAAATTATTTTCTTTTGAATGTAGTTTGATAAGATAGAGAAAACGTTTTTCTTGAAATTTGAATATGTCAAAAGGTGCTTGCACAGATATCTACAAAAGAGTTTTTCTTGTTGCAAAAAATAAACTGGAATATATTAATGAATTACTAAAATTTTTTGTGAAAAATGACATGTTGTTGAGTTGTGCACAAGCAAAGAACAAGCGTGAACAAAATCAATTAGAATTCAAAAACAGAAGAAGATTAAAAAACAAAATTAAAATTGGAGCAGGATGAAATGTTTAAAGGACAATATTTTTGGTTGTGACCTATGCAATTAAAGCCCCGTTAAAGCCCTGCTATATCCCCGCTATAGCTCATAGCGCTCTTCCACCGCTACGCTATTTCAATTTAGCGCCGATTAATGGTAGATTTGCTTTTATCTCCGCTATTTACCGCTTCATCCGCTAAATCAAGGCTATTTACCACCCGCTTTAGTCATAGTAATATATAAAGTTGATTTGACTAGTTTTCTTGTTTTAAAATTCAATAAAGTTAATGTAAAGAGTTAATTTTAAAACATAAATGCTCAGTATATTATAGGAATCTGTTATAATCATTAAATTTAGCATGTGCAATTGTGATATTCTTTGATTTTGTTATACAAGATTAATTAATGTTAGGTTCTTCTACACATATAATGTAAGAACGATTATTAATTAATTTAAAATATTATGTTTCACATATAATGAGTCTTTTTGTGTCTCCGTAATATCCCGCTATTTCTTTGCTGCACCTTTTTGCACCTCCACCGCTATAGAATCGCTAAGCGCTTTAACTGCCCACGTTGTGACAAATGGTGAGATGACCAAAAATATTGTATTTTATAATTTAATATTTTTTAGATACGCATTAGACTTTCATTTGTATGTTTGTAGTAATTAATAAAAGCTTGACTAGATCACTTTAAGATAAAACTTTCACACATACCTAATTTGCAGCGTACATGGAAAGTAATTTCAATGTGACCGTGGATATCAGTCAATTCTACATGAGTAAGTGAGGCGAATTATGTGTGTATTAGTTTGTCAATCCTACACGAGTAGATGAGACGAATGATGTGTGTATTGGCTTATCAGCTTCTCTATCAAACATCCTTTCTGGAAAATAATTGGTATTATGAGTCACTGCCTTTTGGTTGTAATTTAACGATCTTCTACCTCTCGTTAGATGAATGGAAATGAACCATTTAATGTATATAATTTTAGTGTTAATGTTGATATTTGCCATCTTTTTTATTCATTATTATATCAATGTTGCTTATGTTATGTGACGACTGCCCACAACCCCTGCACTAAGCAAGATGAATAATGCTGAAAGGTGTGCCGATTGCTATGGACGGTCACCAAGGTATGATAACCCAAACGGTACCTGCCGTAGAACTCACAATGCAAGGGTAAAATATAGTAGAACATATACAACAAGTAATAATAGTGAAGCATCATATAACAAAATTTTGAAATCTTCACAATATCCTGAAAGATTTTCCATACATCATAGGAAATATCAAAGTCTGTACATAAAGCCTCACTGCAACACTCATAGAGCAACTCAAACAACGGAAACAGAAATACTAGATAGTATAAAACAGATACGTAAGCCTTCAGCTCGACTCCAAACTGCAACATCGTCCTCACTTAGCTATCACTTGTCACCTGCCACCTAGTCTGCCCATCCACAACCGGATGAATAGCCCATGGTAATAAGAGGGAAACATCAAACCTTGAGTCAGACAACAGTCTTAATGAGTGATAAAATAGCTGTTTAACATCAATAATAAAGTATATGAGAAGGGATAGATAACTTATTAATCTACCCACAACACTAGAGAAGAACTCAACTCTATCTTCCACGCATCGGACAGTGACAGCCTTTACATCAAACACTTCAATCATTCATTCATGGAAACCAGAACAACCATTCATTCATGGTAATCAGAAGCAAACGCCACTAGCACTCAAAGCATCTAGATTTTATGTATCTCACGTAAACCATCCTAATCGAATTCAACATCTCTCGAGCACAAGCCCCAGAGGCCTAAACCAATATCAGACAAGCACCCAATAAACATATTCGTCGATGTTGGACAATATACGTGAGACGGTACAAACAAGGCAACTAATCAACCATGACAGACTCTGGCTATCACTGCCAATACTGCGTCGAAACCATCGTTAATCATATGACGGCTAACCTTTCCATATGTCAAGGGCTAATAGTAACCCCAGTTCTTGCATAAACTGCATATGCCTTTCAACAATACGTATGTTTTTTCCAACCTTGACAACTAGGTTTTTCAACGATACCTTGGGTACTGGTACTCGACCAGCAACCTTCCGGTATTTTGGGTGCCCCTATTGTACCCCTGCTTTGAGCTTGCTAGAACTTACGATAATGATATTCTCTTGTCCTTCGCATCTCTAGTCATCCAACCCGACAACTTTTCATAGCTCAAGCAATCTTCTCGAGCCACCATTATCCCCCAACTCACGACCTTTGAGTTGCCTCTTCTTTCGTTGTTCTACACCGATCAACGAACACTTCGAATATTCCCACTTGAACTTACTTCAAAGTCACAACATCACTGAGCCAAATTACATTATTGCGCTGCGGCTAGGGTTCGGGGGTTTCCTCCGATTTTTTTTCAAGCTCTTCTATTCAAATCTGGGTCGTACCCAAAAAATATAATTTCTCAGAAAATGACCCTGTGCGATCGACCCACCCTCTTTGAGCCGACCGACCCAAACCTTCATCAGAAGCACGACCGACCGACACAACTTAAAACCGACCGACCCATGCAATGACCGACCCCGACCCAACAACTGACCCGGTTCCTCCGTTGCTTCAAACATGATCGACCCGACTAGCCACTAATGTGCAACGGACCCATGGAGTTGGTGACCGACCCGACCCGTCCACTTCACCACTTCAAACTTCACGATCGACCCGCCTCCTGTACTACACGTTGTATTGCATTGTACTGCATGCTCGACCGACCGACCCAAAACCTGCTCTAGGCCAATCCAAGCTCAATTTCGACCAAAACTTCACCAAACGTAAAAATCGACGAAATCTACTCATCCAATACAACCATAAGCATGTTATGAAATCACTAACAACATGAATATGACGATTTTCACCAAAATTACGCAAACTTCACCAAAATCATGATAAATGAACATATGAACAAAACGATGGATCTAACTTGCATAAACATATGAAATGACACAGAAATTACCGTTTTTAAGTTGCTAAATTGATCCTATGGCAATTCATATGAAATAAGACTTATCATGATATAGATCTAAGGAAAAGGACTTGAATTTGATGAAAAACGTGACCAAACATTTATATACTTGATTGAATCCGTGTGAGAGATGCATATCACTCACCAAATCTTCGATCTAGCATAGAAATAATGAAATACAAATCCGGACAGCGGAGATCTTCCTTCAATCAACTTGATTTGATGAAATCTATCCCGTCTCAATGTAGATCTATCTTCAAATGTTGTAGATCTTCGATTCACTAAGCTTTAATGATGGAAAGGTGAAAAGAATGGAGGAATGGATGAACTCTAGCTCTTCCAAATGAAGGAATGAAGAAAGTAAACTTTTTCACATGTCTCTTACCTCCTATTTATAGTCTTCCACCAGCCCACTATTGGGCCTCTCCAAATCAGCCTATTATGGCTCTCAAAACCTGGATAGCCAATTACAAAACCTTAAAACATCGATACCACCCAAACTGTTGAGCGAAATCTTTAATGTGACCACTCTACGGAAAGGGAATCATCATTTCCTTTCCAATGACATAGGTTTTAGCACCTAATTCAATCCCGGTCAAAAGTTATGTCTGGTACAAGTTTGACAGAGACAAAATTGTCACAAAGAAAATTGGTAAAAATTATGGACATGTCTCACATCCCCATAAGCAACATATTAAAATATGAGAATGATCCAACCCTCAGGGAATAAAATAAAAATATTTTACGATCTTCCGATATGTAAAATGAGGGCTATTACATTCTCCACCCCTTAGGAATTTCGCTCTCGAAATTCCAACAAACGAAAGAAACCACAACAATTCCGCATGCTTATCACTCGTGTGCAGCCAATTCTATCATCCAAACTAGCAGCCATCTGACCATGCATCCATAGCCTTATCCTAACACGCGGAATTCTAAAAACAACCATAGCACAAGCTATAATGATATAAAGTGACACGATACTAATGGGTCATACCGAGGAAAATTTCTGGATCGGTCGCCTTCATACTCTCTTCCGTCTCCCATGTATAATCGTCACCATCCTCACTCCATTATACCTTAACTAGCTTAATCGATTTCCTCCTAAGTTGTTTCGTGTCATTTCCTATAACACGAAGCAGCTTACGAGGTCTCGTAATTACGGTCTCTACTTCTAGGTTTTCGTACTACTCTATAGATACCACCATATTCGAATCATGCACGAACTTCAGAAAAACTGACACATGGAACACATTATGCACACTCGACATCTTCTCGGGTAACTCCAATCTATATGTGAGCTTTCCAATTTGCTCGACTATCGGAAATGGCCCAATGAACCTTGGAGCTAACTTTCCTTTGTTTTCAAACCGAACCACACGGTTCAACGGCGAAATCTTCACGAAAACCATATCGGTACACCAAATTCCAAATCTTTTCGACGTTTATCAGCATAACTCTTATGACGATCTTGGGTCGTCTTCATTCATTGTCGAACGATCTTGATACAATCCGCTCTCTTATCATCTCTGGCCCAAGTATCAACTTATCTCCTGTTTCCATCCAACATGCCGGAGAATTACATGGTCTACCATACAACGCCTCGTATGGTGCCATTCCAATGCTTGACTGGTAGCTATTATTATACGCAAACTCAGCTAGATGTAAATGGTCTCCCCACGATCCCCTAAAATCCAACACACAAGCTCTTAGGAGATCTTCCAAAACTCGATTAACCCTCTCGGTTTGACCATCTGTTTTGGGGGATGATAAGTCGTACTTAAGCACAACTCGATTTCCAAAGTTTCTTGCAAACTCTTCCAAAATCCACTCGTGAACAATGGATCTCGGTCACTCACTATACTCTTTGGGATACCATGGAATCGAACTATCCAATTCATGTAAAGTTCAGCCAATTTCGATGTCATCCTGGTCGACTTGACAGGAATGAACCTTGCACTTTTGGTTAAGCGATCCACAATGACCCAAATCCCTTTGTTTTATGCCCTGGTTCTAGGTAGCCCATCGATAAAATCCATCGATCTCTGATCCCACTTCCATGTAGGAACTTCCAATGGCTGAAGCAACCCACTCGGATTTTTCTATTCAGATTTCACCAACTAACAGTTCATGCACTTGGAAATGAACTTTCAATATCTCGCTTCATCCCCTCCCAGTAGTATATTCGCTTCATGTCCTGATACATCTTATTACCGCCGGGATGAATCGTCAACTTCGAGTGATGACATTTTTTCAGAACCTCGTCTCTCAGTTTGTCGATATCAGGAACAACTAATCACCCTTGCTTTCGAAGTCAACCTTCTCGATTGACTTTGAACTCTTTATTCTCTGGTTCCAGCTTCTGGATAAACCCGACAAGCTTCACATCTCGCTTTTGGCTCTCGCCAGTCCGTTCGATAAGAGTCGGTCTTATCAATAAGCTTTCCAACATTTCAGGTTCCAACTCACATCGTGGTCTGAAATCAAACCTTGCCAAATATTCAAGGCTCTTCCATTCCGAAAACGTCGCTCCTAAATTTGTGTGCCTTTGACTCAATGCATTCGCAACTGTGTTACCTTTACCAGGAGTATAGGCTATATCAAAATCATACGTTGCTAGAAATTCCAACCATCATTGCTGCTGAAGATTCAAATCCTTCGGGGTGAAAAGATACTTCAACGACTTGTGATCCGTAAACAAATCGAATCGAACTTGCAATAAGTAATGTCTCCACATCTTCAGAGCAAACAAAATCGCCGCCAACTCCAAATCATGAGTTGGATAATTCCTCTCATGCGGCTTCAGCTATCGACTCGCGTAGGCCATAACCTTATCCTTCTACATCAGTACCGCCCCCTAGCCCAATACCACATGCATTGGTGTATACCACCATCTCTTCATTCCCACTTGGAATGGTCAACACATAAGCGTTCGTCAGTCTTTCCTTTAGGATCCCAAACGATTGTTCACACTTTGCATCCCATGTGAATACCTGGTTCTTCTTCGTCAATCCTGTCAATGGTGCAGCTATCTTAGAGAAATCCTAATAAACCGTCGGTAATAGCCTGCCAACCCAAGGAAACTCCGAACATCCATCGCATTTTTAGGTCGATCCCAGTCCTGGATTGCGGCCACCTTAGCGGGGTCAACCGCTATTCCATATCCAGACACAACAAGGCTTAAGAACCTCACTTCGCTCTTCCAAAAGTGGCACTTCGAAAACTTGGCTCTTAGCTGATGCTTTCGCAAGACTTCCAACACAGTTCTCAAGTGCGTCTTGTGCTCTTTCTCATTTCGAGAGTAAACCAGAATGTCACCCACGAACACAAACACGAATGTGTTCAACTGATCTTTGAAAGTTCTATTCACAAGATCCACAAAGTACGCTGGCGTGTTAGTCAACCCGAATGGCATCACCAACCATTTGAAGAAACCGGATGGTGTCCTAAAAGCAGTCTTGGGCACACTATCCTTAGCCACCCAACTGGTGAAATCCCGTTGCCAAATCCATCTGATAAAACACTTTGGCTCGTGAAGCTGATCGAACAAGTCATCGATCTTCGGCAACGGATACTTGTCCTTCTTGGTCACCTAGTTCAGCTCACGATAGTCCACACACAATCTCAACGAGCCATCAGCCTTGGTTGCAAACACTACTGGTGCACCCCATTCGGATACACTCCTCCGAATGAACCCTTTTCCCAAAAGGTCACGAACCTACACCTCTAACTCTCGCTATTCCTTAGGCGTCATCCGCCTAAGAGGCATAACAATTGGTCTATCACCCTTGACCAAATCGACCCTAAACTTGATCTCACAATGCAGTGGCATACCTTTGACCTCATCAAAGACATCCTTGTACTCATTAGCGATCAGCACAGATGACAAGTCTTCCTGTGGAATCCCAAGAGAATATAGATAGCTCACGAAGACCCCGTCTTCGGGCTTACATATAAACAACACCTTTCGCCCTTCCACATCCCCGACTCCCACCTCTAGCTTCTCGCAATTCACCCTTGTCGCATACCTCTTGAGCCAATCCATGCCCAAGATGATCCCAAACCCAGCAAAGTTATGAACAAAGCAATCATACACAAAAGAGAAACCATGACTCGACAACACTAGACCACGACAAACCATGAACAAACTGGACGAACCCCCAACTGGATTAGTCACGATCAATGGTCTATCACAAATCTTGGGTTCCAAACCCAAGCGGCACACAACCTCATTACAGATGAAAGAATGCGATGCTCCAATATCGAACAATACACAAACTGAAACACCATTAGCTAAAAGAGTACCTTGGACGACGAGGCCCTTTCCCTTCTCCTCTGCAGTAGAAGCTCTTAAAGAAGATGGCACGACTTCCAAAGCATATGCTTTCATAATCTGCTTGCCCTTAGCTGATTCTGGACAGTCTTTCTTCTCATGCCCAGGCTTTCCACACTTAAAGCACTTTTTTCAGCTTTGGGATTCTTGCACTCATTCAAGTAGTGACCCTTCTGTTGGTAGTTAAAGCAAACCACCTCGCTCTTGGGCTTCTTCTGGTCATCCTTTTCTTTTTGTTGTTGCTACTTCCTCTTCTTATTATTATAGTGGTTTCTGAATTTCCATGGTTTCAGCGACAACATTTGCTTCCTTAGGAAACAAGCTCTCATGACGAACAACTTTTTCCATAATCTTCTCGAATGGATCGTCAAGATGATTCACCAACGGCCTTCCTATATAGGTATCCAGACCCATGACAAAATTCTCGTTCTTCTGATAAGGTATGTCAACGTATGAACGACCGTAATCTGGACAAGGCCTCGAAATCAGAAACATAATCAAGTACAGAATGACCATTCTGTTTCAGCTCTACGAACTTATTAAACAAAGCTGACTTCTGAGCAGTGGAGATAAACTTTGCTTCAAACTTAGCTTGGAATTGCTCCCATGAAATCTTCTCCTCTGGAGTCTCAAGTGTAATGGAATTCCACCACTCCATGGCCCTGCCTTCTAACTGCATTGACGCAAGCTTTCTCGTAGTTGCACCATCGAACCCCAAGTCTCCAAAAATAAGGACACAAGAATCCATCCACCTCTGAACCTCTTCAGCTGGCTCAGTTCCTTTGAATGGTTTTCCTCCTAGAGATGTAAATTCCTTGCATAGCTTCACAAAATCAACGACCCTAGGTAACTAAACACCTACATCTATAGTGGCTGCCACTGGACCGGGTACCCTTCTCGTGAATGCTTCCATCATGGCCTTAAATATGGTTGGGTAATCTGGTGTACCGCCATTACCCCCTCTAGGCATAGCCCATTCCCAAGCAGTGTGTCTTGTAGTTCGTCGACTCTTTCTAAATTCGCAAATTAGAATGGTTAGCCACTTGCAAGAAAAGCTGCTAAAGAAGTACAAACGCTACTATACTATATAATATTATTAGTATACATCCGACTGAAATCTACAAATACGTCTCTCATACGTAATTACGTCTTCTAACTTTGGCTAAAATCGTTAACTAGAGCTCTGATACCAACTGTGATGACCGCCCATAACCCCTGCAATAAATAAGAGGAATAATGCACTGAAAGGTGTGCCAGGCTGCTGGACGGTCATCAAGGTATGATAACAATATACAACAAGTAATAATAGTAATGCATCATATAACAAACGTTTGAAATCTTCACAACATCCTGAAAGATTTTCCATACATCATAGGAAATATCAAAATCTGTACATAAAGCCTCACTACAACACTCATAGAGCAACTCAAACAGCGGAAACAGAAATACTAGATAGTATAAAACTGATACGTAAGCCTCCAGCTTTTCTTCGAATTGCAACATCGTCATCACTAAGCTATCACATGTCACTTGCCACCTAGTCTTCCCATCCACAACCGGATGAACAGCCCAAGGTAATAAGAGGGAAACATGAAACCTTGAATCAGATAACAGTCTTAGTGAGCGATAAAACAAGTATCTAACATCAATAATAAAGTAAATGAGAAGGGATAGATAAACATACTAACCCACAACACCAGAGAAGAACTCAGCCCTACCTTCCCCACATCGGACAGTGATTTCCTTTACATCAAACACTTCAACCATTCATTCATGGAAACCAGAACAACCGTTCATTCATGGCAATCGGAAGCAAACACCACTAGGACTCATAACATCCAGATTTCATGTATATCACGTAAACCATCTTGATCGAATTCAACATCCCTCGAGCACAAGCCCTAGAGGCCTTAACTAATATCATACAAGCATCCAAGAATGGAAATTAGAAGCAAACACCACTAGCACCCATAACATCCATTTTTTATGTATATCACGTAAACCATCCTATTCGAATTCAACATCCCTCGAGCATAAGCCCCATAGGCCTAAACCAATATCATATAAGCACCCAAGAATTATCTCCTTCGACGTTGGACAATTTACGTGAGACGGTACAAACAAGGCAATTGATCAACCATGACAGACTCTGGCTATCACCATCAATCCTGCTACGAAACCATCGTTACTCGTATGGCCAACCTTGCCATATGTCAAGGGCTAATGGTAACCCCAGTTCTAGCATTAACTCCATACGTCTTTCAACAATCAGTATGTTTTGTCCAATCTTGACAACTAAGCCTTTCAACGATACCCAATGCACTCGATCAGCAACCTTCAGGTCTTTTGGGTGCCCCCATTGTACCCCTGCTTTGAGCCTGCTAGAACTTACGATAACGATGATCTCTCGGCCTTCGCATCTCTAGTCATCCAACCCCACAACTTTTCATAGCTCAAGCAACCTTCTCGAGCCACCATTATCTCCCAACTCACGACCTTTGAGTTTCCGCTTCATTCGTTGTTCTACATTGATCAACGAACACATTCAACACTTCGAATATTCCCACTTGAACTTACGTCGAAGTCACAACGTCACTGAGCCAAATTAGATCACTGCACTGGGGCTAGGGTTCAGGGGGTTGCCTCCGTTTTTTTTAAGATCTTATGTTTAAATCTGGGTCATACCCGAAAAATATAATTTTTTAGAAAATGACCCTGTGCTGCAGACCCACCCTCTTTGAGCCGACCGACCCAAACATTCATTAGAAGCACGACCGACTGACCCATGCAATGACCGACCCAGACCCAACAACCGACTTGGTTCCTCCGTTGCTTCAAACATGACCGACCCGACCAACCACTAATGTGCGACCGACCCATGGAGTTGGTTACCAACCCGACCCGTCCTCTTCACCACTTCAAACTTCATGACCGACCAACCTCGACTGACCCGCCTCGACCGACCGACCGACCCACCTCCTGTACTACATTGTACTACACATTGTACTGCAATGTACTGCATGCTCGATCGACTGACTAGAAGGAGACCAACTGACCCAAAACCTCCTCCAAGCTAATCCAAGCTCAATTTCGACCAAAACTTCGCTAAACGGCAAAATCAACGAAATCTACTCATCCAATACAACCATAAGCATGTTATAAAATCAGTAACAACATGAATATGATGATTATCACCAAAATTATGCAAAATCATCAAAATCATGATAAATGAACATATGAACAAAATGATGGATCTAACTTGCATAAACATATGAAATAGCATAGAAATTATCGATTTTAAGTTGCTAAATTAGATCCTATGGTGATTCATATGAAATAAGACTTACCATGATGTAGATCTAAGGAAAACGACTTGAATTTTATGAAAACATGATCAAACATTCATATACTTGATTGAATCTGTGTGAGAGATGCATATCACGCACCAAATCTTCGATCTAGCTTAGAAATAATGAAATATGAATCCGAACAGCAGAGATCTTGCTTCAATCCGCTTGATTTGATGAAATCTATCCCCTCTTGATGTAGATCTAGCTTTAAATGTTGTAGATCTTCGATTCTCTAAGATTTAATGGTGGAGAGGTGAAAAGAATGCAAGAATGTAGGAACTCTAGCTTTTCCAAAAGAAGGAATGAAGAAAGTAAACTCTTTCCCATGCTTCTTACCCTATATTTATAGTCTTCCACTAGCCCACTAATGGGCCTCTCCAAATCAGCCCATTATGGCTCTCAAAACCAGGACAACCAACTGCAAAACCTTAAAACATCGATTCCTACCAAACTGCTGGGCCAAATCTTTAATGTAACCACTCTACGGAAAGGGAATCATCGTTTTCTTTCCAATGGCATAGGTTTCAGCACCTGATTTGATCTTAATCAAAAGTTATGTCTGGTACAAGACAGACAAAGGCAAAATGGTCGCAAACAAAATTGGTAAAAATAATGGACATGTCTCACGTCCTGTAACAGCAAGGAATTTCGCTCGATCCGAATCGATCGTTAAACCGACTAAGACCGTTCGAAACCCCTGATCGTTTTGAGAACAGGACAAATTAGAACGCAAACAGAAGAAAATTTCATTGTTATTACAACAATTCCATCAGATACAAGAATATACAGAGTATAAATGAATAAATTACATTCGATAAATGTCAGAGATTACAATAAATTACATAGCAGCGGAAAAATATACAAAATACAACTGAAAGTGATACACGGATACAGAGCTTTCCGAGCATCGTTCCAGTTGTAAATCAGGACCCTGTGAATATAAATCTGCAAAACCAAAACTACTAGTTGCCCGTGTCGAAAATAGGGGCACCCAGAGTTTAGGTTAAAACAATAAACTCCTGGTCAGTCATGTGACTGGTGTGAGAACTAAAACAGTTATTATTCTTTATTTTAAAGTTCGGTAAATCAAGGGACCATGCCGTATAACACGGAACGGGTTTCCTCCCAAGAATACCAGTGCATAAAACAAACAGCGCAATGCTAAATAAAGAAAGATGAAGCTGTTATAAGACCCAGGTCCCATCACACAATGCAACGCAAGCCGGAGGATAGGGTTTTTACCTTATAACAGCCAAAGCATGCTTGATACGTTCAACACACATTATTTGATACTATTATAGGTATATAGTGTCAAAACAATTTCAATCATAAATATCAATCATAGGCGGCATGAATGACCCATACCACTATGTCGCCATACTAGGTTTTACAAATAAAACCGAAATAGACGTATTGGAAATTGGATTCCATCATGAGTCGAGGCAAGGGGCAAGCTCCTCTCCGCGTTCGAGACACTCTAGCAAATGTCTCAGGACCCCACTTTGATCCTTGGAATCGGCTGGGCCGGTCCTCTCTTACTTTTGAGGATTAGTTATTCCTGAACACACGTTTCCCGGTCCTTACAGACCTATATCCGAGGCGCCTCGCATTCCAACAACCACACAGGTGAAAAGTATATAAATGTCAGGGCTGGTAGGTCACTGACACCACCCTAGCTAGAAAGAAACGTCGTGCTCTCCCAGCGGTCCGTCTCCCGTTTTTGACTCATACCGAGGTGTGAGGCTCGCGAATTCACGTTATACACAAAGCTACGCCACACAGGCCGTGCTTTGATCATCAACCACAAGACTTTGCTTTTCAACAGAAGCCTTGATCAATTGCCACTTACGCGTGCCACACTGGCAATTCACTCCATGCGACTGATGTCCATCGATATACAACCTCTGAGCTCGTACGTCTCAGAGAAGGGCGTTAAGCCAGAGAATAAATTCTCCGCCGCCAAACAGATGTATATTTAATAGAGATCAATCAACACAGAATAAAATCCAATGTCATTCACACAATCCATTTACAAGTTCGTTCTGGGTCTGAACGAAACCGGAGGCACTTTCCTCGCATATCCATCCATCTCCAAGTACGTCTGGACGATCACCAACTGTTTCCCTCATCTTGGGTGTACATCCCAATCGAGATCATCAGTAATCACCCAAACGATGTGAAGACTTCCGGTATTCAACCACCGTCTTCATCTTCGACATCTCGTCGAATCGGTTATTCAGAATGGGTATAACCCGACCTTTCTGAATAACCCACGTATATAATAAACAAATGTTACATAAACACAACGAACGCCTCATTCCAATTCAGAATATTCTTTTATTCACAAATCACATTCTTAGGGAATAGGTTCCCATTAATTTTATCCAAGATAAATTCTTCTAAATTTATTCTTTAATCTTCCTTTGGATATCATTTCAAACTAGTCGGGATTAGCGAACCACACCGAAGTAATTATTTATTTTGTTTCCCAATCCCAACCTATATATCTCATGGAGAAAACTGGTAATACTCCATATCTAACACCACGGTGTTATCGGTAAAATTAATTACCATTTCACGTTCAAATCTAATTAAAGATTTAACTATCGCTTTGGAGCAAAGCTGGTGGTACTCCATTCTCGATCACCTTTCAGATTTGATAATTTAAATTATCAATTCACTTTTCAATCTAATTAAAGATTCATTAAAACTCCACTTAGTTTTAATCTTTTCAAAAATCAACATCATGTCTTTAATTGGGTTAAAGAACCAATGTCATCTAAAACACGATTCACGACAAACCCAAATCACATTTGATATTAAATACAAGGCTTTGAATAGAAAATATATCGGCTTATATTCAATATCAAATTCTGAAACCAACAAATATCGTATTGGAAATAACGATATAAAATATATCTTTCAAATTCCCATAACAATATCTGTATAGTCGCGAAATCCAACATCGAAATATTCCGAAGATAATTTCGATTCAACTCCAGTCCAACTCACGTATTGGGAATATTGATTATTTTTAAAAATCACTTTCAAATTCAATTTATTTATTTCAAAAATAAATTGATTTTAATTTTAGTTCAAAACTAGTTCATTTCGACAAAAATCTATTTTTATCTTTTCAAATGTGGAATTCTTCAGCCCAATTCTTTCCAGTTCACATATTATGATTTTACACAACTTATAGGTATTTTTAATAATTTTATCAAGGCCCGTACAGTCGATTTCCAACAATGGCCATCGAACTGCAATTATAGCGACCTTTTTCAAATTTGATTTTGACATAATTCCAAGTCCAACCGTTGGATTTCAAATTTCTAATATTCATTGGAAAGCTCTTTTCGATACGAACCCAACGGTTCCGGTTTTAGGAGAATCCGACGGTCGGATCTCCCGCAACGTCAATTCGAAGTCAATGGTCGAAATTCACGAACTGCCGCGGCGCGGCGCGTTCTATTCAGGCCATTATATATAATATATATATATATATATATATATATATTATATAGATTTCGTCGATTTCCTTTTAAAACGTATTTTATAAATCGTTTTAAATTCGTTTTCAAAACCATTTCAACTCTATATTCAATTTCAAATCGAAATTGAATATTTCCTATCATTACTATATAAATGATAATATTTTTAAAACGTTACATTTTGAAATCACTATCTTTTCAATATTCATTATAACAACGAATATAATCGATATAAATATCGTTCACGTCAAAATAACGTAACTCTAATCAACACGGTTTTATATCTTTCAATAAATTCGTTATTCTATTCAACAAATGAATATATTCTATTCAACTCATGAATCTATATTTCTTTCAACACACGACTAATCTCAACACACGAGTACTGTCAACACATCACTATTTTTGT
Organism: Allium sativum; assembly: GCA_030737875.1. Lineage (NCBI taxonomy): Eukaryota > Viridiplantae > Streptophyta > Magnoliopsida > Asparagales > Amaryllidaceae > Allium > Allium sativum. The sequence continues at coordinate 18,125,010 of CM060917.1, forward strand.
TATGTAAAATATTTTATAAAACTATGGTATCTATCGTTTGATTTTAATTAGTCTCCATCGTGAAGTAGTTCAAATTTTAAATATGATAAAGATGTAAATTTTATTGTATAAAATATTTCACTCAACACATCAATAGTTTCAACTCATGAACATCGTCAACACATGACTATTTTTATATTCAACACATGAATTTTCCTTTATAATATTCATTATTTTCCCGATTGGAATAAGGCCCAATCAATCACCATATAACGTTAATTATATGGATTACATACAACACATGTAAATAATAGCAATGATAAACAATCAACCATCATCCAAAGTGCACCACACAACTGCATAAGCATCAAATATAAATAATTGACGCTTACACAGTCTGTCGACCAATCGATCGACATACAATTAAATAATTGGGATTAGTGTACCCAAATATCATCCCAACACCCGTGTAGGGTTTCAAATCAACAAACACAGATTTTTATTTGTGCAGTTGGGTGTTGTGTAAAATTTATCATCCCAATCAATATCAGTCAAATCGGTGTATATAAACAAATCGGCCGATTTTTTTATAAATATTTATTTATTCACTTTCACGTTAAAAATTATATTTTTAACGATAATTAATTTATTTCAACCATCTACTTTTATTATCGATTTCACATCAACATCACAAACAAATTTCACAACACATCAAACAAGCATACAAGCCATCTATGGTCTGTGGATGACGGGTGTCGGGTGCTGCCAAGCACCGTCTGCATCCTAGTATATATATATATAACTAGAAAAGGGAAATTTAGAGTGAGAAGTTCTCACCAAAGCTATCCCAACTTCACGACACTTCATTTATAGAAATCTTCATCGTTCTCGCCTTTTTTGTCATCTTCGTTGCCCGTATTCTCTACATATGTAAAAAATCGAATTTTTACTTTACTATTCAATACATAAAAATCGAATTTTTACTTTGCTATTCAATATATAAAAATCGAATTTTTACTTTGCTATTCAATATATAAAAATCGAATTTTTACTTTGCTATTCAATATATAAAAATCGAATTTTTACTTTGCTATTCAATATATAAAAATCCATTTTTATACCGCTATAGTATAGATAAAAATTCTATTTTCACTTCGTTAATCCATATGTAAAAATTATATTTTTATCGCTACTTCAAAATGGAAATCTAATTTTTCTTCACCTTCTTATATGGAAAAATCTAATTTTTACTTCAATAAAAATTCTATCTTTCTATTCTGAAAATCCGCCCTTTTCTATTATAATAATTCCATCTTTTCTAATGTAAAAATTCCATCTTTTCTAATGTAAAAATTCCATCTTTTCTAATGTAAAAATCTAACTTGATTAGATAAAGATCCCGCCTTTCTACCGATAAAAATTTCGTCTTTCCTATACTAAAAATCAAATCTTTCTTGATTTAAAAATCTAATCTTTTCGTTACCATTCAAACAATAAAGATCCAATTTTTATCGGCCGTTTATATGAATAAAAATCTAATTTTTGATTATATAAAAATCCTATCTTCGATTATATAAAAATCTAATTCATTAACTGATTTTAAATAACCTAATAACTTTATAATAAAACAAATTAACAAAAAAAAATGGACTTACTGTATTCAGCGGAAAAGGAGGGGGGTGTCCACTGTCAGTCTTGGATGGCAAAGGGGCGGCACAGGAGGCGGATTCCGGTGTCGAGGTGGTGGATCGGAGGCGAGGTAGATGTGGCGGCTTGGAAAGGGGGCGTCGCGTTGTGGGGTTCGGGTTTCTCGGTGCGAATGGAGGAGGGGCTGACGTCGAAGAGAGGGGGAGGGTCGAGGCTGGAGGCCTCGTCGGCGGTGGGTGGCGTCAGGCTAGGGCGCGGTGGCCGCTGCGCCTTCTTCTTCTTTTCCTCTTTTTTTTCCTTTCGAATTCTGATTTAATCGGGGGGGCTGAGGAGATAGATAAAGGAAGAGGGAAGATATATTATTTAATTATTTTATTTTTCCACCAAAAAGCAACTTTTATTTTCGACCTCTAAACGAGGCTCACCGCCTGTCGTCCATAGCTAATTACCCCCATTCCGAACACAATGGGATATGTATCGTAAGCTGATTCGATCATTTCGATCAGTTTCCGTCTAAATCAACATATAACTCTATATATTGATTTTGAATGCGCATTTCAATTTACTGGGGTCACATACTAGCTCGAAAAATTCCAGAAAAATATTTTCTAGCTTCGTATTGACGATACGGTCCTAACAAAACTAGTTTCGTCGAATTCTGAGACCGTTGGAAAAATGGCCAATTTCCGGTCGATTAAAATCAACTGAAACTGGTCAAACCCGTTTTCCTTTGCCACGCTCACATATTGATTCGAAAAATTATGAAATTTGAAACCTAGCAATAATTTGACATCACGGACCCAACAAAAGTGGTTTCGTCGAAATCCGAGGTCGTTTGCAAAATTTCCATTTTTAAGGGCCTCAATTCCATAGCGACTATTCAGAATTTTCAACTGGACATATCTTTTGATTCCCGCTATGAAATCTCGATTTTTCAGATTCGTTGGAAAGATATTCTCAAATAGATCCTATTATTTTTGGTTTCACTAAAATCCAGTTTGTTTTGCACCCGGTACATTCAATTGAAATTTGAAATAGAATTATCGAACTACCGCGCCATTTTCAATTCTATTTATAATTATAAATAATTATTTATATTCTAACGACGACGTATATAAATATATACGTCGAATTCAATTCAAAACATTTTTCTCGTCGATATTATTTAAAATAATCTATTTTAAATGTTCAAAATTCACTAAATTTTCCAAAATAAAATTTTAAACTGGCCCAGATTTTCGGGTTATTACACATCCCCATAAGCAACATATTATAATATGAGAATGATCCAACCCTCGGGGAATAAAGTAAAAATATTTTATGATCTTCTGATACGTAAAATGCAGGCAGTTACGTGTTACTTATCTAGAGAAAAGATGTTCACAAAGAACCTTATATGAAGACGACCACTATATGATGACTATGATTAAAGTATGAACATGGTTTAAGTCATCAAATTCTTATGGAGGTTATAGTCTTGTTGAGCAAATCGATCAAAAATTAACTTGGATACTCAAATATTTATTATTATCGATAGGAAATGTTTCGTTACTTGTCGATCTTTCAAAATATGTAGAGTCGAAGGCGACTACAACTGTGTGTGTTGTTAAGTGAACTAGGATTATTATCCAATATTTTATATATAACTCACCTTTTGTAGTGAATTTTGTTTAAAGTTAAACATGGTTTTGGTTTTGGTTTTACTTTTCACTATATAGATTGTTATATCGAGCTATAATTAATTTGAACATTAAGTATGTAAAAATATAAAATACTAGAAATAAATATTTGGTCGGTTGCAGTTATGACTGTTTACATAAAGATGAGTGTTGAATCATATAAAATGAGTTCCCATACTTAAATATTCATAGCAAAGTGTATCAAGAACAAGATATTGATATATCCGTTAAGACCAGTGTATGCAATGGTTTTCATTTAATGAATGATGAAATACTCATGATAAAGTTTTTAAATCTCGCATATTGGTTATGTTTTGTCTTGAAGATTTTAGAGAATCGATTTTGTATCGAAGGAGATCTCAGACGATATGAGTCCAACTCGGGTGTTTGTCTCGAAATTCCATCTATGTTGTTAAAGCTTGTACCAAAACCATCCTGGAGTATATGATATGTTAAAAATTGGTATTGTTATACAATAATTTTTTGAATGCTACCATAAAAATAATAAATTAAATTTGATATCACTCCACTATAATTAATCTATGAAAGAACATTAATATCCATAAATCATGATATGCTTAAACTAAAGAGAAAACACAATACTAATGGAATTTTCTTACAACTTATAATCTATGAGCATGAATTATTGTTAGATATTAAACATAAAGAATATCCTAATATTAATTAGTTATGCACAAGTAGAATGTAAAATACAAACTTTCATAAGTAATCTATATATAAAAAATGATGAATATGAAAATCCTAAAATTGTAGAGCATATATAAGTATATGATACGATTATATTACATGAAAAATGTACATTAAATACTAAATATTAATCATGATTCCTTTCAAAGTCTTCTATCTACGTATAAAAAAAATGCATCGTGGTAAACCAAAATAAAATTAGGCTTTTAACAAGCAAACCAACGAAAAGCATCATTAGTATATCTTAAAATGTTCTTCAAATGTCTCACGATATGACTCAGATGTCTCGTATGAGGTTGATCGATTTAGGGAAAAAAATTAAGGTTAATTTTAGCAATTAAAAGAGAAGAGGTTGAATATTAAAATAGTAGAAGGTTTGACTAGATTTGAGTTTTTCTAATTATTGTTTCGGGTTAGGCATAGGTTTAAATTTTAGCCGAAAATCTTTCCTAATATTTCAATACGTCATCTCGGTTGATATATCAATCATTATTGTCATATCTCGAATGATATATTCGAAACAAGGTTTACAACTAGATTTATTGTTTGGTCTCGGGAGGAGATATAAACGAGATATCGTGCAAGATACTTGTCGATATTTCCAAGGTCAGAAAGAGTACTTATAACTAATGGAGAAACATAGGGATTATGTATGTTGGTTACATAAATAACTCATCATGAATATTCTATAGATTAAAAGTCTAATAGAAGATCACATGTGATTATATGCGATATCTCTATACTTGAGAATACTGTGAACCTTTAGTGTTTAAATTATACATTGATCAATAACAAAACAACGATGACAACATTAAGATGATAGTTGGTGCAAGTTGAACCACTTGAAATGAAATACTATTCAACAAGATTTGTCTTAGTTAAGTAGAAGGTTAGTATAATCAGGAAAATAGTGTGAAGGAAAAAATTAGAGAAAAATTTAGGCACAAGGACAAAAGGCCAAAATTTAGGCATAAGGACAGGATGTGCATAAATTTTTCTTTAATTTTGTCCTTGTGCCTAAAAACCCATAGTATAATTATAATTAGTATTTCACTTATGTCAAAGTTTTTGGCCAATACAAATAGGTTTGAAAAATGTTACTATATTGAATCGTGGAGTTTAACATTGTACTATGCAATTAACTATGTATATTTATGTTTTCTTAACCATTGGCTAAATCCTAAATATCTCAATACATTGATGATGAAGAGAAACAAGCTTAAAATTTTGTTACTTATGATTATAAATGTGATTTTACCCAGGTAATCTATAAGCAATTGAACTTATGTTTACTAATATTGTAATGAATTGTCTTTTAAACTTTAAACGACAACCAATTAGTGAAGGAAAAGAAAGAAAAGAATGAAACAACATGGAATCTCACAAAGTAATTGAATATTATACATTAATAAATACAATATCATACATAGCCACTACCATAATAATATCACATTAGGGTCATGGTGGTAGCACCAAACTAGTAGAGTTATAACTACTTACCCGTTTAACTATGAGTACATACTACATCCACACATAATTGGAATAAGATAGATAATTAAGATACGAGTGAAGCCACATGATCTAAGCCCTCCAAAATGTTTTCGTAAGAAATCAAGTTCACTGGCAACTCATAGTTGAGTTCCCAAGAGTTTTTAAGGGAAAGTAAAATAAAATTTCAGGTCAAACATAAGTCATGTAACAACCCGAGTTTTCAGTGGTTACCTATTATAATTAATAAACATCTAAAATATGAATATTGGAGTATTAATTAAGTTAAATATATAATTAATTTGATTATTTGACTTAACTAACTATGTTAATATTAAAAGTTGTGTTTTTTGGTTTAATTGGGGAAAATGTGGAATTTAATCATTTAAAAGTGATTAAATTGAGGCTTGGCAATAAATAAATAAGAACTAGTGGATTTTGGTGTATATTGGAGAAAATTTGAATGTTGGTTTGGAAATTAATTGATTTTTGTAGGATCCAAGATTCATTTCTGATACTATATGTTAGGAATAAATTTAGCCATACAAACAGTTTGTGTATATTTATATGAGCGCGTATTTGTAGATTATGTAAAAATTGTTTTGTATTGTGTTTGATTGGTTTATCAAGTGGTTTACGAATTCTAGTCGATATGGTAGTATAAACTGTATCGATAAGTGTTTCTAAACTTTTGAATAGAGTAATTCGACATGGTATTGTTTTAAAAGCTGGGTAAATGGAATAATTTACTCAAAATTTTATTTTGTTATAAAAGGAACAATTTTATGAAATTATTACATATAGATGTGTCGATTGTTATTATTATAATCCAATAAGATTATAAAATTGAAATGGTTATATAGTTAACCAAATTAAATTTCTATAAAGAATGAAATATTCAAATAAGACAAACTGGAAAAGTGTTTGAGAAAAATGTTTTAGAGAAATTCAAGGGTTTTGAGTTTACAATGTAATAGATATATGTGATTTCAAACTGTTTTGAAATAAAATCTAGGAGTTAAGATTTTGGAATTGGAAAATTCAACTGGAATAAGATTAAAATAGTATAGTAAATTGAATAGAATTATTTTGGATTGGGGTTTAAAAAGAAAATTTGAAGCAGATAAAAATTATGTTTGAACAAGTTTGATTCAAATTAATGAAGTAGATAAGATTTGGAATTTGTTTCCAAATGTAATCAAGGATATTTTTGTTTAATGGAAAATGAGGTAATATGGGTCAATAAGGAACTAAGATGTGAGTTAAGAAATTGGATCCTAACTGGAGATTGGTTGGGTTAAATGATATTATGAGGGTTGATTTGATGTCTATTTCGTTCTTCGAGGTTGATTCTTAGGATTCTTTTCAAACCAATTTACGGTTAGGGACCGATGTATGTTAAAGGATTGTAATGCATAAATATGAAATGAAATGTTTTCCAATTGTAGTAACAAATATTTCTAGTTATGAAAATGATAGATAGCAAATTGTTGATGTGTGTATTGAATGTTTTGATTGCAGTGAAATATTTTGGTAGATAACCTGTGTGTTCTGGATGCCTTGTTTGTTGTGAATGTTAGGGGATGACCAATGTATGTGTTGATATAAGTCTATGATTTTGAATATAACTAGAATCTCCTCATTACTCTTTAATTTCGGGGATGAAATTCTTTAAAGTGGGGTACATTGTAATGACCCAGTTTTAGACTAATTCTACAATTTATAATGTATAGATTGTACTAGTAATTAAATTAAATTAAATAAGATTTATGTATTTGAAAAAATACCAGGGAAATTCCAATTAAATATAATTTTTGATGGTTTAAAATTAATTAAAAATGCATATAGGTATATAAAACAAGCAATTATTGTTTTATTATTTTGTTGTATATAGAATTTACATAAGTAAATATTTGATTACATTATGTAAAAAGGAAACACAAATATATTGTTCATTAATGCAAGATATTCATTAATTTGATAAGGTTAATAAGATCAAATTTCATTTAAAATAGAATAATTATTTTGTAAAATCATGTATATATTAACTTTTTTGGCGAGGCCAACTGGTTTTTAAAGTGGTCGATAACTCTTTTTCCATTACAACGTATAATGGATACAAAATGATACAGGAGATAAACAAAGTGTCTATCTGCTATGTACATCCTCCTAGAGCTAGCTTAGAATATAGACCACAAATACACCACGTAGGGTGAGGATCAAATACAAAACATAAGGTATAGAAAGCAGAAATTGATTTACAATAACCACAACAGGCTGAATAAACAGGAAATTGATTCACAATAACCACAACAGGCTGAATAAACAGTCCCTGTGTAACATACACTTACAAAGACAAGTAGCCAATCTATCACAACTTTACTAACAATTGTCTTATGTTTATCCTAATTGATAAGACTTTGTGCCTTTAGTCACAAGCAAAAAAAAATTGTCCAAAGCTCCGCAGCCATGGCTTCTCTAATATCTTTTCTGAACCCGATTTTCGACAATAACACTAATCAGAAAGGGGGATCATCTTCTTCTGCCCCCACTTTCCTCTAATCCTTCTGCTAGCCTTTCTCATTCTTCTTCTGATTTCATATTTGATGAGGATGGATTTACCATGGTTCATAATCGCAAGAAAGGTGCGAAACCTAATTCGAATCCAATCGCTTCTGCCCATTTCCGAAAGGGGCTGGAAAATCCAGTGAATACCCTTTCAAGAATAAACAGAAGCCTTTCCCTGCTTCTAGTGGTTTACGATTTCAACCCAGAAATGCATACAAAAGTTCTCAAGAACCCAGGCATATCATAAAAGAATAGTATGCCAGTAGATACAAAGGCTTCCTCCTGGGCCGAAATGGTCAAGCACAGTTATCAAAGGTCAGATTTTGACCTGAGCTTTATCTCTTCAGTGGAACAATCAGTGAGGAGAAGATCATTGTAGTTAGTGAAGAGACTAGCATTCGAACAGAGGGAAAATGAGGGTTATCAATAGTTGCTTATGTTTTTGGTAAGCGGCTTCCCTATCATCATTTTAGAGCGTTTGTGGTTCGTACTTGGAACCCAATTGGATCCTTCGAGATTTTTACTCATGAAAACGGGTTCTTTATAATTAGATTCACAAACTTTGAGGATTGTGAGAAGCTTTTGAAGGGAGGGCCATATTTCATAAATGGAAAATTGATTATTCTTAAGAAATGGACCAAGAAGTTAATTCTTGATCGAGACTTATTGAGTACTATGCCCGTTTGGATCAGGCTCCCTGAACTAAATTTAAGACTTTGGGACAAAGAGGTTTTCAGTGTTATCGCAAGTTTAATAGGGGTTCCCCTTAAAATGGATGAGCAAACAGCCAATGAATCTCGCTTGAGTTATGCTCGCATTCTTGTTGAGATTAGTGCAAATGCGGAGTTACCCAACGAGGCATTTATATACATGCACGACGGGGAAATCATCACTCAACAGATCACATATGAATTGATTCCATATAGGTGCAAGATTTGTAAATTCTTTGGGCACTCTTTAGAAAATCAATTCACATGATCTAACTCAAAATATCCCCATTTCTGCACATATATTGAAACCCACTAATGCAGAAGCAATGAATATTGATACTGATGCTAATTCTCTTCTTGAAATGGGTAATTCAAATCGAAACTCATTGCAACATATGTAGGGGTCTGCAAATTTTCCAAAAAACTTGCAAACCGATATTGGTCAAAACAAAACTGAGGATGGCGTCAAAGATGTTACCTCTGATTTGATAAAACAACCCGCTGCAAAATGTGACAATAATAGCAACACAGAGGGGATCACAACATCACAAGTCATTGAGTCCACCCTTCCAAAGGAGGACTCAAGTTTAGTTACAAATTTAGCAAATATCAAAATGAAAGACAAAGTGATTGATTGTGCCAATCTATTGTCTGCTAGTCCAATCTATACTAATGCCTCTCTGCTAGCAGCTGGACTTGCTCCTTTTAAATCCTCTTCAGTCACTGATGACATCATCCAAAAGGCTGTTAATCACACGTTAGCTGCCTATAAGTCAGCAAAACCTGCATCACCAACGAAAAAGAAGAAGAGCAGGACTAAAAGTTTATCAGACATAGTTTCAGTGGAGGATACAGAGGATGGAAACGATCATGACTTCAGGAAAAAATACATAAATAAGAATGCTAAATGGGAGAAACAACTCAAGCCATCAGACAATACCAATTTTAAAAAGAGTGGCAAGCAGTTGGAGATCAGGGTGGACAACAGTAAGCACAATGGTCTACGGTAGATATATGATATCCTTTTACATATATATATATATATATTATGGACATTATAGCTTGGAATATTAGGGGGCTTAATTCCCCTGAAAGGTAACTTGACCTTGCCAATTTTTTGAGTAAATACAAGCCTAGCATTTAAGGTTTGATTGAGCACAAGTTAAATGATCAAAAAATTAATGATCTGCAAATTAGAAAATTTTCAAATTGGAGCATTATAAAAAACAGTCTGATGGGAGTAAATGGTAGGATTATGGTATTACATAATCCTATCATTTGGACTCTTATCAGTTTTTTATTAACTTGTAGTATATACACTACACATTTAAAAATAAAGGTGGCCTTGTTTTAAAGATCACTTTTATTTATGCTTCCAACTTTGAAAATGATAGGTCAGTGTTATGGAATTGTATTGAGTAACTAAGTCATACAATATCTAGTCCCTGGATCTTAATTGGGGATTTTAATACTGTATTCCACAATTATGAGAAGAGAGGAGGCAACACAATTCCTTTTTCTAAACTTGAAAGATTTGCTAATTTCATCCTAAAATATGGATTAATTGAACCACCTATCCTTGGTAATAAATTCACATGGAAGTCAGGTGAATTTAGAAACATTTACTACAAATTAGATAGGGTTCTACTTAATCAAGATTTTATTAATTTCTTCTCTAATGTGAAGTGCAATACTCTCCCTTAGAGTTCCAGTGATCATACTCCCATGCTAGTCGCATTTCAATCTAATAAAGGAAATACTGGTAGATTTCCTTTTAGATTTATGAATGGATGTGTTTATGGAGATAAGTATAAAGAGGTTGTATCTAATAGTTTAAGAAACAATTTGCATGGAACTGCTCAATACAAACTCAATAAAACTCTGTAGATTGTTAAGTATAATCTCAAACTTTGGAACAATTCTAGCAATAAGAAGACATTAGACTTATTAGGGAAGAGTGTGAGAAACTTCAAAATGATTTAGATGAAAATTGCTTGGATAAGGCTAAAGATGAGTCTTATTTTAATGCTCAAGCTAACCTCATTAATGATCTCCATATTAACTCTGTCAATCTTAAACAAAAGGCTAAGATTGACTGGTTAGCATATGGTGATGAAGCCAGCAAGTTCTTTTATACTAGGATTCCAGATAGAAAAACAGGAATGGCATTGGGAAAATTATAGATGTAAGTGGCAAAATAATTAATGAAGCCTCTCTCATTGAGAAAAAAGCTATTAATTATTTTTGCTCCTTATATAACACCTCTAATTATTCTGATATTTTTCTTGATATTGAGTTTAAGTTAATGTTAATTGCAACATTTCAGATATTCTTCTTGCTCCTATTAAGCTGGAAGAAATCAAAAACATCATTTTCAATGCTAATAATGATAAGAGTGTTGGCCCTGAAAGGTTTGGTGCTAAATTCTATAAAACTCATTGGGTTGAAATGCACTCTGTTTTATATGACTCTGTTTCAGAATTTTTTAGCTCTGAAAAATTACTGAAAAATACAAATCACACTTTTTTAACCTTGATTCCTAAAGTTGAAACTTCAATTGGCCTTGATGATTATAGACCAATTGCTTGTTGCAATTTTATTTATAAAATCATTTCTTCTACTCTTTGTAATAGATTAAAATGTTTTCTAAAGTTTGTCATCTCAGAAAATCAGAGTGCTTTCATTCCAGGGAGGTAAATTTGTGAAAATTCCTTATTAGCTTGTGAGCTAATAAAGAATTTCAATGTTAAAAATAAAAACCTAATGTGCATTAAAATAGATTTTCATAAAGCTTTTGATAAAATCAATAGAAATTCTATCATTTATATTATGCTGAAAATGGGATTTGATAATAAATTTTGTTCTCTGATCTATGGATGCATAAGTAGTGTAACTTACTCTGTAATGATTAATGGATCCCCCAAAGGCTTCATCCATAGCAATAGAGGAATAAGACAAGGGGACCCTTTGTCCCCCTATCTATTTTCTATTGTTATAGAATACTTTTCCATGCAAATGGAAATTGAAGTATTAAAAGGAAACATTAAGCCTATTAACAAATGCAAGCCACATATAACACATTTACTTTATGCACATGACATGATTTTACTTTTAAAAGCTGATAGAAATAGTGTTAATGCTGTTTTCAGAATTTTAGAGAATATGGAAAAACATGCTGGTTTATCTGTTAATTCAAGTAAAAGAAAGATTTATTTTAGCAAGGAGGTTTCTCATAAAGAAGATATTATTAAACTTATGAATTTTAAAGAAGGGAATCTCCCTATTAAATATCTTGCTTGCCATTAAGTGTTAACCAGATTAATGAGAGAGACTGCTCTAGATTATTTGACATTATTCATGGCAAACTAGAGGGTTGGTCTAGCAAATAACTTTTGTAACACCCCACCTCCGTCAAGGTCACTCACAAAGGGAATGCCTTAACTTCGGTGGAGCGTTTTAGGTAAAAGATGCAGATAAATTACAAGACAGACAAAATAAAGCAGCGGAAAATAAAGTCATTTTATAAACAATGTGGTTTTATCAAACTTTTACAACAATTGTCTCAATCATACTTAAAAGTAATACATAGAACCTCTGTCTTGATTCAAAAACATCCAAGTATAAAAGAAGCATAAAAATAACAATGATATTCCCCAATAAAGCATGAACCAGCCATAGCAGTCGAAGAGAGAGTCCAAAGCAATAAATCAACTATCTTTGAGCTTGGAAAGAAAACTGAGCTAAGTGGTAACATTTCCTCCCTATGAACCTAGGGGGAAATGGAAGAAAAGAGGCGAAACAAACTAGGTCATACATAAGTCTGGTAAGTCCAGTGACTTTCAGCATGTAAATAGGCACAAGCATCATGACATGAATAAACTGAATATAAGACAATACTGTGAGAACAAGGATAACAAGATAACATACGATTAGTATAGATATGATAAGGCAAGATAAACTGAATGCACTTCTACTCTTTCTCTGCTTCGCTACTACGTTGTTATTCTGATTTCTATATCTCAACACCCCCTAACTAGTGTCCCAATTAGAAATCTGTGTAAAATGATAATATGATAACGTGATCCCAATCCCCGCAACTGTGGTAGCCTTCAGGTGTACATCTAGTATTAGGATCTTGCCTCAATTGGCCTAATTGTCATGAAGATGTTAGATGTACCCTTACTACCCTATCGATCGGCTACCTACTTGTATTAATGTTCCATGTGTCTGTGTCAATCGGCTCTCTCTTGCGTGTAGATACCTTGTGCTGGTCCCACCATAAGGTGTATCAATCCTTACGATAGCAACCCGACATGATTCAAGATGCATAGTGTATAACTACTGGTACCCAGTGCCTGCTTTTTCCACTCCAGAGTTCGTGCATGCCCTTAATTCGTCGGAACCTACACTGACGTACCCCCTGCAGCTATTTTGACTGCTTATAATCAACCCAGTAATCGTGCCCCACCCTGCCTAGTTCAAGGTACCATGATACATCTATGTGGGTTACTGCTGAAATGTGTCCCCGTTAGTAGGCTTCCTACTGGTTAAGTTTGTGGGCCTATATATACAAATATTACCCACCTACACGAGATGTACTTAACCCTCCCACCTATTCAAACATGTTTATTTAACAGTTAAGTTTGTGGGCATATATTTACTAATATTACCCACCAACCCAATATGTACTTAACCCTCCCACACATTATGCCATATTGGTTAAGTGTTGTCCATTCATGTTAACTTAACCCACCCACTCATCATGTCATGTTGGTTAAGTGTTTCTTATTAACTTAACCCTTCTCACTCATCATGTTGGATTGGTTAAGTGTTTCCTATTAACTTAACCCTGTTCTTTCATCATGTTATATTAGTTAAGTATTTCCCATTAACTTAACCCTATTCGTTCATCAAGTTATATTGGTTAAGTATCTCTTATTAACTTAACCCCACGCGTTCATCATGTTGCATTGGTTAACTGTCATCAATCAAATTCAAGTTAACTTAACCCACCCACTTGTCATGTTACGCTGGTTAAGTGTGGCCTTCTTGTGTTAACTTAACCCTACCACAAATCATGTTATATTGGTTAGGTGTTGTCCTCTCGTGTTTACTTAACCATTCCCATTCATCATGTTATATTGGTTAAGTGTTGCTCTCTTGTTTTAACTTAACCCTACCACACATCATGTTATATTGGTTAAGTGTTGCCTTCTTGTGTTAACTTAACCCCACTCATTCATCATGTTATGCTGGTTAAGTGTTGTCCTCTCGTGTTAACTTAACCTTTCCCATTCGTTATGTTATATTGGTTAAGTGTTGCTCTCTTGTTTTAACTTAACCCTACCACACATCATGTTATATTAGCATGTCTTGTTTATTAGCATTAATTCATTCATTAACGCTTTAACCTCTCACATTAGAACAGTTGTTGCGGTTGCCGGATGTGACGGGCGGTTCCGGGCAGACTTCTACCACAAACTCATTCTAACCTCGGGTTTTTGGGCTAAATGCGCTAACCTCTCACATTAGATCTATGTTGTTGCGGTTACTAGATGTGTCGTGCGGTTCCGGGCAGTTTTACACCGCAACTCAATCTAACCTCGGGTTAGGCATGTTTATCTTTATAGCATATTTACCATACATGTCCAAGTCTAGATTTTATATGCTAATTATCCTAAATTCACAAAACTAGTCATGTTCCAATTCTCAAGTTATACCTCAACAAAGCTAATTACAAGTTATGCCCCACAAATTAAAATTCAAGTTATTACTCAACATAGGTTACACCCAATCTTCCCAAATTTGCAATAATAATCATGCCCCAAAATTACAATATTCATTATATTTGGCGTCCCAGCCGATAGTTAGGCCCAATCTAGATTTTATATTCCAATTTACATTTTTTCCCCAATCTAGGCTTAATATTTCAAGTTACCCCAAATTCGGAACAATAACAATCATGCCCAAAACTTGATTTATATGCCAATTAACCCATCTTGTAGTTATAACGATAATAATGCCCAATATCAATTACAAGTTATACCCAAATCTCAGTTACAAGTTATGCCCGAATCTCAATTACAAGTTACACCCAGATCTCAATTACAAGTTACGCCCATTAGTACATAAAATAGATTAGGCCCAATTCCCCCGTATTTCAATCGTATATATAACAAGATTTCGTTTAGGTTTGAGACAACCTAGATCCATAATAAAAGGGGAAGAAGAGGAAACATAAAAGATTTGGCCTAAAATAGCCATACGACGCTAGATTTGATAATAGCAATATCAGGAAGATAAAGAAGTATAGATTCGAATAAAATTACATCCCAGGCATAAATCTGATAGATTAGATTTGAATAACATCGCAGGCACAAATCTGATAAAATAGATTTGAATAACATCGCAGGCACAAATTTGATAAAATAGATAGGATAAATCTGAAAGGATTATCTCATAATCAGGTATAGCTTGGATTCATATTATTATATGCCAAGAATTTCAATTAAGAATTCACATCTGAAAGTAACTTGAACTTACAAAACAAAGAAAAAATCTTGTTTTTTGGGATCTGTTTTCTGAAATTGAAAAGCTATCCTTTGATGTAGAGTATTGATTATCTGTTTTAGCTTTGATTTGTAGATTCTAACTTGCTTTCTAGTTTTAGGGAAGACTGGAGGCTACACTAGTTTGGCCATGGACAGTATGACGGCTCCTTGAAATGAAATTGTGTGGTTTAGGGTTGAGGGTTGGGGTTGTTTATATAGAAGTTTAAATTAATGTAAGCTGTTAGATCAACCTAGGAGAAATCGGAACTATCCAGACGTATTAGAGCCATCCAGAAACCGCTACCTATGCCCTAGTGACTCAGCAACAAGTCAGAAATCGTCACTGTTCGGATCTGGCTGAGGGGGTTGACCCCAACAGGGGGGTCGACACCCCAGTCGACACCCCTCTCGGGGGGTTGACACCTATGTCAACCCCCCGGGGGGAGTCGACCGCTATAGGCAGGAATTTTACCGCCCAGCTGATTCACGTGATTTTGAAATTCGAACTACTTTCTGAATTAATTATTATTTATATTTAATTTTCTAATTAAACTAGAAATGTTCTGAACTCCATAACTTCTTCGTACGGAGAACGACTCACGCAAACTAGGACTCTATCTCAAGTAGAATTCCGAGATGAACGCAATGGCGCAAACCATTTCCCTTAATTCCCACTTTTAAAATTAAGTATTCTTTAATATTCACAGAAAATATAGGGTGTTACTTTCTCCCCTCCTTAAAGGATTTCATCCCCGAAATCTTCAAGTCAAGAAGAATGTATATCCTACCATCCAATCGTCCATCTACTCAACCATCAAACACATGCATCCATTGTCCTTAAAAAGACTTCTAATGCTTTCATGACTGTATGCATAGTATGTGTATATGTCCTTATCTAATGTAAAATCAGGCGGTCTACTGATTCAGTTGACCTCCTTAATGCGAATTATGTCAGTGCCATGAGTCCATTATGTACGTAATCATCCCTAATCATACCTCCACATGAGTGCACGATCATTCATACAAATGCGACATCCATATGTTAACACATCAAGTTTCAATCATATACAAATACATATATGCATATGCAATATGAAAGTGACTGAGTCGATCTAGTACCTAATGTGTGTGTGTATGTATCCACGAGCAACCACTAGCAACCACATGCAACCATCAATCATAACATGTTTCAAACACATGTTTACATCTATTGGCTTCTACCTAAGGATTGAGGATAGGACCGAGAGGATATACTTAAAAGATAAAGACTAGTATGCAATTAAACTTTACAGAAAAGAGTGATCAAGGATATACCCTCAAAAAGGGTATGATGTGCATATCTAGTCTTCAGTCTTCGAAGTTGGATCTTCTTGAGCTTCCCTCCATTGTGCTCTGACTTTCTTAATTTCACGACTGCGTAGACTCTTAATTTCTGTTTCCTGAATATAAGTTAGGACTCATTTCACTGTCGCCTCTCGTTCCACTTCTTCTCCTTCTAGTATACTCGGCACTACAACTTTTGTTGTGTCATGCTAACATTCCCAGAACTATCTCTTGGAAATAAATAGATGCTAACCATGTTACCAAGTGTATATACTAAGATGATTAGATTCTTCTTCGTCAATCTAGTAAGTGGGGCAGATACCTTCATAAAGTCCTTAATTAACTTCCTATATTAGCCCGCTAGTCCAAGAAAGCTTCTTACTTCTCTTGCATTCCTTGGGACCTTCCAGTCTTGCACCGCAACTACTTTTGCGGGATCTACTTCTATCCCTTCTTTGCGCGCCACATGTCCTAGAAACTTTACTTCTTCTATCCAAAAATGACATTTTTGGAGAACTTCGCCCTAAGTTGATGCGCTTGGAGGGTATCTGAGACTTCCCTTAGATGCAAAGCATGTTCTTCCTCATTCTTATAGAAAACCAAAATATCATCTATGCACAAGCGAAGTTAACCATCTGCCTTTGTAGTGAAAACAACTGGAGCACCCCATTTAGAAGTACTTCGCCTTATGAACCCTTTCTCAAGTAACTCTTTTACTTGTTTACTGAGCCCTTCCTTTCCCTTGGATTCATGTGTCGTACAGGTAATGCAACTGGTTTTACATTGTCAACTAGATATATGCGGAAGTCTATCTCGCGTTTTAGGGGATAAACCCCTAACCTGATCAAAAACATCTACGTACTTATGGACTACTTTAACAGATCGCAAATCATCGATAGATGCATCAAGTGATTCTAGATAGCTAAGCCTAACTGATCCCTTAAGATCGTACGAAATCTCGAGGGTATTTTCGAAGCAAGTCAAAAGTCAAACTACCCTCCTTTCACAATTACTAGCTAACCAATCCATGCCTAGAATCAACCCATAGCCCATGAAACCAAAAACATAAGCATTACACTTAAATTCAATACTTAACATAGCTATTCTCAAATCCTTACAAACTGAAGATGAATGAGCCGAACCACCAATTGGATTTGAGACAATAATGGGATCTTCTACTATACAAGTACTAAGGGGCAGAGACTCAACTAATATGGAAGCAGATATAAACGAATGTGAAGCGCTAAAATCAAACAGAGTACTAACAGGATGATCAAAAAGAAAGAACTAAACTTTTTCAACAGAAACTTTACTACCTCTTTCTCAGGTACGCTGGCGGTGAGAGCATGCACTTGCCCTCCTGAAAATCCTGTCCTTAGTTCTTGCCCTTGTCCTTAATTATATGACCCATTATAAAGGCACTTCCTCTTGTCTTAGGTTTTCCTATTCTTCCTTCCCTTCTTGTCCTGTGATTCTTCCACTTACACCTTTTTCTTTTTACCTCCTTTGTGAACCAAGTCTATATCCATGAGTTCCTCATCCTTAGGTTGTGCTCCTTAACGAAACTCCCTCATTCTCATCTTTTCCATCCTTGTGTAACTTGTTGACAAGTCTCTTGAAAGCTGCCTCCGTCGCACGGAAAACCCTACAAAGCTTGGAAAAGAATTAGCCGTAGGTGAAACTACTACGACTATGGATGGAGGTTGGGCACTTTTCGCCCTTTGACAGGTGTCGTAGTCTCATCAAGCCTACGGGACCATGCCGCGATGAGGTTACCTCCCAGAAAGCCAGGAGCCCCGGAGACTCAGGAAAGAAGGAAACAAGGATTCAAACAGAGGATCAAAAGATAGTGGATATGGCTTTGGGGAATATGCCTTTAAAACAAAACATTTCTTTTGAAAATGCTTATTTTAAAACCGTTTTGAAAATAATTTTTCAAATCTTTTATCTGATCCATTAACCTTCAGCTCTGATACCACGTGTAACACCCCACCTCCATTAAGGTCACTCACAAAAGGAATGCCTTAACTTCGGTGGAGCGTTTTAGGTAAAAGATGTAGATAAATTACAAGACTAACAAAATAAAGCAGTGGAAAATAAAGTCATTTTATAAACAATGTGGTTTAGTCAAACTTTTACAACAATTGTCTCAATCATACTTAAAAGTAATACATAAAACCTCTGTCTTGATTCAAAAACTTCCAAGTATAAAAGAAGCATAAAAATAACAATGATATTCCCCAATAAAGCATGAACTAACCATAGCAGTGGAAGAGAGAGTCTAAAGCAATACATCGACTATCTTCGAGCTTGGAAAGAAAACTAAGCTAAGTGGTAACATTTCCACCCTGTGAACCTGGGTGGGGGGAACGAAAGAAGAGAGGCAAAAGAAACTAGGTCAGACATAAGTCTGGTAAGTCTAGTGACTTTCAGCATGTAAATAGGCAAAAGCATCATGACATGAATAAACTGAATATAAGACAATACCGTGAGAACAAGGATAACAAGATAACATACAATTAGTATAGATATGATAAGGCAAGATAAACTGAATGCACTTCTACTCTTTCTGTGCTTCGCTACTATGTTGTTATTCTGATTTCTATATCTCTGCACCCCGTAACTAGTGTCCCAACTAGAAATCTGTGTAAAATGATAATATGATAACGTGATCCCAATCCCCGCAACTGTAGTAGCCTCAGGTGTACATCTAGTATGTGGATCTTACCTCAATTAGCCTAATTGCTATGAAGATGTTAGATGTACCCTTACTACCCTATCGATCGGCTCCCAACTTGTACTAATATTCCATGTGTCTGTGTCAATCGGCCCTCTCTTACATGTAGATACCCAGTGCTGATCCGACCATAAGGTGTACCAATCCTTATGATAGCAACCCGACACGATTCAAGATGCACAGTGTATAACTATTGGTAACCAGTGCCTGCTTTTTCCACTCCGGAGTACGTGCACGCCCGTAATCCATCGGAACCTACACTGAAGTACCCCCTGCCGCTATTTTGACCGCTTATAATCAGCCCAGTAATCGTGCCCCACCCTTCCTAGTTCAGGGTACCATGATACATCTATGTGGGTTACTGCTGAAATGGGTCCCCGTTACTAGGGTTTCCAACTAGTTAAGTTTGTGAGCCTATATATACAAATATTACCCACCTACACGAGATGTACTTAACCCTCCCACTGATTCAAACATGTTTATTTAATGGTTAAGTTTGTGGGCCTATATTTACTAATATTACCCACCAACCCAATATGTACTTAACCCTACCACACATTATGCCATATTGGTTAAGTGTTGTCCATTCATGTTAACTTAACCCACCCACTCATCATGTCATTTTGGTTAAGTGTTTCTTATTAACTTAGCCCTTCTCACTCATCATATTGGATTGGTTAAGTGTTTCCTTTTAACTTAACCCTGTTTTTTCATCATGTTATATTGGTTAAGTGTTTCCCATTAACTTAACCCTATTCGTTCATCAAGTTATATTGGTTAAGTATCTCTTATTAACTTAACCCCACACGTTCATCATGTTGCATTGGTTAACTATCATCAATCAAATTCAAGTTAACTTAACCCACCCACTTGTCATGTTACGCTGGTTAAGTGTTGCCTTCTTGTGTTAACTTAACCCTACCACAAATCATGTTATATTGCTTAAGTGTTGTCCTCTCGTGTTAACTTAACCCTTCCCATTCATCCTGTTATATTGGTTAAGTGTTGCTCTCTTGTTTTAACTTAATCCTACCACACATCATGTTATATTGGTTAAGTGTTGCCTTCTTGTGTTAACTTAACCCTGCTCATTCATCATGTTATATCGGTTAAGTGTTGTCCTCTCGTGTTAACTTAACCTTTCCCATTCGTTATGTTATATTGGTTAAGTGTTGCTCTCTTGTTTTAACTTAACCTTACCACACATCATGTTATATTATCCTTTCTTGTTTATTAGCAATAATTCATTCATTAACACCTTAACCTATCACATTAGAAACGTTGTTGCGGTTGCTGGATATGCCGGGCGGTTCCGGGCAGACTTCTACTGCAAACTCATTCTAACCTCGGGTTTTTGCGCTAAATGCGCTAACCTCTCACATTAGATCTGTGTTGTTGCGGTTACTGGATGTGTCGGGCGGTTTTACACCGCAACTCAATCTAACCTTGGGTTAGGCATGTTTATCTTTTTAGCATATTTACCATACATGTCCAAGTCTAGATTTTATATGCTAATTATCCCAAATTCACAAAACTACTCATATTCCAATTCTCAAGTTATACCTCAACAAAGATAATTACAAGTTATGCCCCACAAATTTAAATTCAAGTTATTACTCAACAGAGGTTACACCCAATCTTCCCAAAATTGCAATAATAATCATGCCCCAAAATTACAATATTCATTATACTTGGCATCCCAGCCGATAGTTAGGCCCAATCTAGATTTAATATTCCAATTTACATTTTTTCCCCCAATATAGGTTTAATATTTCAAGTTACCCCAAATTCGGAACAATAACAATTATGCCCAAAACTTGATATATATGCCAATTAACCCATCTTGCAGTTATAACGATAATAATGCCCAATATCAATTACAAGTTATACCCAAATCTCAGTTACAAGTTATGCCCGAATCTCAATTACAAGTTACACCCAGATCTCAATTACAAGTTACGCCCAATAGTACATAAAATAGATTAGGCCCAATTCCCCTATATTCCAATCGTATATATAACAAGATTTCGTCTAGGTTCGAGACAACCTAGATCCATAATAAAAGGGGAAGAAGAGGAAACATAAAAGATTAGGCCTAAAATAGCCATATGACGCTAGATTTGATAATAGCAATATCAGGAAGATAAAGAAGTATAGATCTGAATAAAATTACATCGCAGGCATAAATCTGATAGATTAGATTTGAATAACATCGCAGGCACAAATCTGATAAAATAGATTTGAATAACATCGCAGGCACAGATCTGATAAAATAGATAGGATAAATCTGAAAGGATTATCTCATAATCAGGTATAGCTTGGATTCATATTATTACATGCCAAGAATTTCAATTAAGAATTCACATCTGAAAGTAACTTGAACTTACAAAACAAAGAACAAATCTTGTTTTCTGGGATCTATTTTCTGAAATTAAAAAGCTATCCTTTGATGTAGACTATTGATTCTCTTGTTTAGCTTTGATTTGTAGATTCTAACTTGCTTTCTAGTTTTAGGGAAGACTGGAGGCTACACTCGTTTGGCCATGGATAGCATGACGGCTCCTTGAAATGAAATTGTGTGGTTTAGGGTTGAGGGTTGGGGTTGTTTATATAGAATTTTAAATTAATGTATGCCGTTAGATCAACCTAGGAGAAATTGGAACTATCCAGACATATTAGAGCCATCCAGAAACCACCACCTATGCCCTAGTGACTTAGCAATAAGTCAGAAATCGCCACTGTTCGGATCTGGCTAAGGGGGTCGACCCCTACAGGGAGGTCGACACCCTAGTCGACACCCCTCTAAAGCGGTCGACACCCCTCTAAAGCGGTCGACACCTATGTCGGCCCCCCGGGGGGAATCGACCCTTATAAGTGGGAATTTTCCTGCCCAGCTGATTCACGTGATTTTGAAATTCGAACTAATTTCTGAATTAATTAT
Organism: Allium sativum; assembly: GCA_030737875.1. Classification (NCBI taxonomy): domain Eukaryota; kingdom Viridiplantae; phylum Streptophyta; class Magnoliopsida; order Asparagales; family Amaryllidaceae; genus Allium; species Allium sativum. The sequence goes on from CM060917.1 coordinate 18,147,341, forward strand.
TATTCATATTTAATTTTCTGATTAAACTAGAAATCTTCTGAACTCCATAACTTCTTCATACGGAGTCCGATTCACGCAAACTCAGACTCTATCTCAAGCAGAGATGAACGCAACGGTGCAACCTGTTTCCCTTAATTCCCACTTTTAAAATTAAGTATTCTTTAATATTCACAGAAAATATAGGGTGTTACAACTTTCTCTAGCCGGTAGGATGGAACTTACACATACTATTATAACTACAATTATCATTTATTGGATTCAAGCTCACAATATTCCTATAAATGTCATCCAAAAAATTGAAAAAATGTGCTCAAACTTTGTTTGGAAAGGAAAACAACATAATGTTTCCTGGAATAAAGTTTGTAAGCCAAAGAAGTTTGGTGGACTTCGGCTTAGGAATATTAGAGATATTTTTGAGATCTGCAAGTTCAAATTATTTTGGAAACTTATAGATGGTAAATCATTATGGGCTAGGTGGATAAGGGCCAAACACTTAAAAAATAAAAAAATTGGATTGCCGAAAAGGAAAACCATCATTCATATGTTTGGAAAAACATTTTGGACTGTAGAGATATTAGTAGAAAACTAAAAGATGGTAGTCAAACCAGCCTATGGTTTGACCAATCGATTAGTGGCAACTCACTTATCAGTCTACTAGGCTGGAATAATCCATATATCCTAGGTGGAGTTAATGATAATGTACAGAAAATTATCTCTAATAATTATTGGAGCTTTCAAAATAGTCCTGCTGCAATTATTTTTAGAAATGCTATAAAAGATATTTAAATTGATCAAAGCAGTTTTAAGGATAGTTGGTGTTGGAAGCTTTGTTCAAAAGATAAATTTTCTTTCAGAAAAGTTTGGGAGTTTTTAAAAGGGGATGAAGTTGAAGTTTTTTGGCATAAGTTATTTGGTGTAAAGCCAATAGCCCAAAAATGGCACATTGTGCCTATTTTGCTTTATTAAATAAAATTCCTACTAGGGAAAAATGCAACAGATGGAGCAAAGACTCTAAAAATTCTTGTTTTCTTTGCAAAAAAGAAACAAAAAGCTCCAATCATTTATTTTTTGATTGTACATATTCCCAGTATATTTGGTATAATGCCAAATGCACTTTGGATTCAATCGTAACTTTGCTACTCTAAACATTAGGGACAGTGTTGAATACATTTTGAAATATTTCAAGCCCAAGTCCATCAATTTTAATAGATCTTGTGTATTTTTAACTTTTTCCATTTACTATATTTGGAGGGAAAGGAATCAAAGGTTTCACACTAGAAAAGAAACAAATTGCTATCAACTTTGGAAATTAATTGCTAATGGCTGTAGTATTATCATGAAAAAATTCAACAGGCAAAGGGATGAAAACTTGCATAATCAAACTATATATAGTAAAGATGTAGATTATAATAAGAAAGTTGAAGATCTGTTACTTAATGGAAAGCAGCGCTCCAAAAAGATGGCATGGCATCAATTCATCACATATGCCAATGAGAGGAGTGACTTCAGTAAAAATTAGAGAAAGCACTATGACTACCTTGCTGGTGAAGATCAACTCTGCCTTGATAACAGTCATCAACTATGCAAGGGTAGTAAATAGATTTCATTAGAAAAAGATTTTTTCTTCTAATTATCTGGACAATAATATGCTCTCTTTACCTGTTTCGGGGGAAGAGATGCTCTTCTAACAAGGAGTTATTCAGAGTGCTTTCAAGATGCTCACGATAGATCAGACTTCCTCCCTGGGGCATCCATCAACTCTGACATCAGAAATTACCACTGTATGGGAAGTAGACAGATCGTTGCTTCAAAAAATCGTATTTATAATTATAAAACGAATAGTAATGCTTTGTATATACCTGATGCAGAGCGAGGTTCCATCAGCAGTGATCCTGATCTTAGCAAGCATCTAAAAAATAAGATTTTTGCACAAAAGTTCAGCTTTTTTACAAATAATTGGAGATAATCACTAAAAAAGCTCGTTGAACAACCAGATTTATCACATATCTAGTTGGTCAGAAGGGGAAAGCAGTAGCAGTGGAATCACTGAAGATATCAGAGACCCCTCAAAGGATAAAGAGAAGCTTCGAAAGCTTAATATTGACAAATATGAAGGATTTGAACAACCCATCTACAGATTTGAAGGAATTGAGCAACGTATCTACAGATCTGAAAGGTTTGAGCAACTCACATAACATTAAGCATCAGAGACTCAATTCAAGGGACTACGAACTCAAATCCAAAATCTATACTACTGAAAAGAGGAAGGATAGTGTTGAGGACTTCATATGGAAGCAACCGTGAAGCTATTGAAGCGTGTTTTCCTCACAAGCTTACCATTTTCATTTCTAGGATTTGAGTTATTTGAGCCGACATGTTTTAGGCTTAGGGTTATGAATACCATGTATTTGGTATTTGGTATTTGGGTTTATTGTATATACCCATTACTTTAGGTTCCCATTTATTCTAGGCCTTGGGCCATGTTTTTTTACTGTTTCAATAAAAACTTCACTAACAATCACCAGAGTACTTACCTCCTTCAAACGCCAACAACATAAACGCCAAGTATTTGCATCAGCCAGAGCTACACAAAGTCTTAGAGTTCAACAGTATTTTTACTTGCATAAAATCACCAAAGTGCAGACACAACACCACCGTATCCTCATGTGCCAGGCACAAGCTCAGCCATCGTAAGTCAATGCCACACTCAACTACAAGCACAAGCTATAGCGAATAAGCCACCAACACCCAGTCACCTCCAAAACTTACAAGATGCCAAGCACCAAACAGCTTACAACCCCACGAAATCAGCAAAGACTTTCACATAGAAAAGCTTACCACCTACCTCACTTACTCCTTAACGGCACAAGATACGACCAAAATCCAGAAAGGAAAAAACCAGTTCACCACCGCAACCACCAGAACCACAACGATCAAAACCACAACTACTCCCCAAAGACGAAAATCTCACGCCAAGAAATCACACCAGAAAATGCAGACTACACAAAATCAACCGCCCAACAAACAAACAACACAAAAAACCAGAAAAAATAAAAAGTCAAATCTTGAAAATATACCACATCAGCACGTCGATTTCTCGATCTACAACTTAAGAGTAAGTCTGCCTTTCGATAGTAATAGAGATTCCAGAGACAGACAGATCCGTTCAAGGGTAATTAGGTTGGCGAATTCGCGAGAGGATGAGCAAATGAGCGCGTTATAGGCAGAATAAATAGAGAGAGGACTCCATTGGAAAAGCAGAAAAGGTGGATTTAGACGAGGTGGAGGCGAAAACGATGAGGGGGAAGAAAGTAGATCTGGAAAGGGTGAAAAAGCGAAACAGAAAGGGAGCGTGGGGACCCGATAAACCAGCAATAGGGAAAGCTAGGTAGAATATGATAGGAGAGAATGGATAATGTGTATCTTTTCGTAGTTGGATGTCGATTTGATTCAAATATACGACTTCTTTTAGTTGTTACCGACTGCATAATGTCACATATGCACATTAATCATGCTTGCTTAAACAATAATGCCTGGTGAAACATGTTTGGGTGTTCTACAATAGGATATATTCATCTCCCATGAACTCAAAAATCCACCATTCAGATTCTAATGTGAAATAAGGTATGGTTTAAAACATGAAAGTTGCTCCAAACTGTCTTAAGTACAATTTAAAATTTATGGTGCTTCGAACTATAATATGTATAACCAGAAATTTTCAAAGTACAATAGAAAGGTATTATATCCCAAAATTTCAAACACCATGATATATTAATTCAGATATATAAATAGAATCATTATGAAAAATCATGAATTTTAATATAGAAATTCTGATTTTAAATATCCTAAATAATAGGAATTTGTGGGTTGATCTAAAATGGGAATTTGGGCAAATAGAGGAGATGGAGTTGGTCGTGGGTGGCAGCATCGATGGCAGAGGAGAAGGGTAGATAGGAGAGTACGGGAAAAATACAAACTGGAATTTTAAACAAGTATATTAGGAGGATTTGATTTAAATAGGGACTGGGAACTATTTTTGGTAGGATGGGTTAATTTCGAACTACGACGCCTTTGTGGCGTTTCTGACGATTTCATGGAGGTGAACAGGTCGGGTGGGTCATCACTGATCTATGACCGAAGTTTCGAGGTGGTTAGTGGATTTTGGTGGTGGTACGAGATGACTAGGTGGAGGTGATTTTTTGGCAGACTTTCAGTTTGAACACTCGATTTTGATACAGCGGATGGTGGTGGGTTTCGATGACGTAGATGAAAGCGAGGCTGGTTATGGAACTTGGGGTGATGGAGTTGGAGGCATGATCGTCGGTGGTGCAGTGTGCATATGCACAGTGGGGTCAGTGCAAAGGTAATGATGGAAGAAGAGATAACGAGGAAGAAGAAAAAAAAGGCAAGGAAGAAAGCATGGGTCAAATCATTGTGATCCTTGTTTTAGTGATGATCGACCCATGGTTTCTCCTGATTTTACCATCTAGCATGGCTTGCAAAGGAACGAAGAAAGGAAAATTCGTGGTAGAGGAGATTCGTGATCGAAGCATTTTGATCACTGTTTTTCTGAAGCTTTATACTAGGAGGAAAAGGAATAGGATAGTGCATTGGGCTAGAGGTATTTACTGGTCTTTGGGCTTGAATTAAAAATAAAACAAAACAGATGGTTGTTTTAAATCCTTAAGTAAATTAAAATATTTTACGTATGTATAAGTAGAAAAAAATGAAGAAAGGGAAAGATCAGATCAGATCAGAAGAGGAAATTAGGTGTGTGCTAGTTGTTTTTATATGTAATTGGGCCTTCAGGCTTGAAATTAATTAAAGATTTAATAAGGTTGTTTAAGCTTTTAAGTTTCCCAATTAAATATAAATGTTATTTTGAAATAATTTAAGAAGTGGAATATTCACACTGAATAGTTTATAGGGAACAACAAATCAAAATAAAGGTATGCATGTGAAAAATTGTACTATAATAGGTCAATCAAATTCATGTTGTTTAATCAATTTTAAATAATTTTTTTATAGAAGTAAATGAGAAAAAAATTATATAAGATAAATGTTTGAATAAATTTGATGAATTTATTTCCAAAGACTTTGGAATAAATATGATGTGAAATTGAATGAAAAATAATAATGTGAAATAAATTATACAAGATCAAATGTTTTCAAACTGTTATTAAGTTTGAAATGGAATATCAAATCATTTTTTATTGTTATTGTTGTGATGAACGATTGTTGTTAATTATCGGCTATGCTATGAAGTGGTCAATCGAATCTAAATTAATTAAAATAAAACGTTGACATGTTTTACTTGATTTTATTCCCTTTGTACCATTAACTGCTCTGAAATTAGAATTGAGACATGTGAGTGAAATAAATAAATGGGCATGTTATGAAAATTTCATATGATATTAAATAATTTGTATAAATAGTTTTACCTACCTACATTGTTTTTGATAGTTAAAACACCAACTATCGAATAATATTCCTTACGTGTTTAGTTCGAAGAGACCGGGATGGGAACTGGACCCAAAACCACTTCGAACAACCTTTACATAAAATAACTTGCAGGGATACTTATATAAATGGTGAAATTGAAGACCGTAGATCCTCATGAGAGGAAGAAATACTTGTTTAAATTTCTTTGGTTTGGCCACTGGAGTTATTATGACTTGTGATTCTTTCATGATTGAAATCTTCGAATTTGCAAGGACTATTCTCTACTGATCCATGTGGTGATCCTATTTTGGATGTAGTAGGAGAGTACCTTCGGTTCATCCTGTTCCTGGATGACTTATATAGACGAATGTCTAACAAAGTACTTCTTAAGACTCATGTACATTGATTTTTACAAATGTACTTCTGTTAGCGGTGGAGAAGACACCTTCTCTTAGATTAATACCCAGAGTATATTTACGGACGTCAGTTAGTGATTTGACAAATCTGACAATGCGACATTCAAAGTAAATGATGGCCAGATGTTCTAAAGATAACTCTAACCACAAGCCACACAATTGGAAAATGACAAACATCGGGCAGGCAACATAGCTAAGTGGGTCGCTCCCAATTAGGGTGGATTATCACCTATCTAGACAAAATTTCGTTCCTTCTTTATTCTTTCGATGTTGTCCCTTTTGGGAAACGGTTGCTGATACAACCTTTGGTGATATACATTCGATACACTCAAGCAAAATGAGTGGTCGGTCATGTGTGATCGGGTTGCAAGATATTCTTCTTGAACCCAGTGTATTCCTCTCTAGAGATACATTATCGGAAGATAGTTCCATACCTTATCGTAGTTGGAATTCATTACCCAATAAGTGCCCGTGGTTTTGATTGTATACAATGTATGTGGAGCATGAGATGCAAGTATTCTGCTAGATTGCTATTTATTTGATTTAGACACTATGATAATATAAGAATAGTTTTAATATCAAAAATGTTTTGGGTTACCGTAAGGTAAAAACCATTCGTATTTATGTGTGGATAGATTTTATGATTTTCTTTTCTTTCAAAAAGATTTTTAACGTTAAATCAAGCTATTTGAAATCGTTCTCTCACACTAGTCTCATTACTGACCCAGAGTTCATTTTTCTATGTTTTCCCTAAACTTTTAGGTGACCCTAGTTTCTATGGGTAGTCAGGTAGTTTCTAGATTTTACGGATTCACTTGAAGGAGCTTGGAGCAGGAGGCTTCAACATTAGATATATAGAGTTTATTCTCGGTGTATTGTACATATGTTGTACTATGATGATGTAACAAACCGGAAACTAAAAACCAATTTAAAATTTTTAATTTGGCTATTTTAATGAATTTGGAATATTTAAAATGATTTATTTTAAATAATAATGACTAATAATTTATTTGAATCGAAGTTAGGACGAATAAATTTATTTTAATTATATAACGAGCTTGAAATGGCTCAGTAGTTTAAAAATTCAACTTTGAACTTTGACTAATGTACAGGATTCAAAATAAATCGGATTTCAGTGAAACCAAAAGTATTTAAATCTGTTTAAAAATATCTTTCTAACGAATCTGAAAAATCGAAATTTCATAGCGGGAATCAAAAGTTATGGCCGGTTAAATATTCAGAATAGGCTATGAAATTTAATATAAATATAGCACTTAAAAATAGACATTTTGCAAACGACCTCCGTTTTCAACGAAACCACTTCGGTTGGATCCGGAATGTCAATTTATGGCTAGGTTTAAAATTTCAAATTTTTTTGAATTAATATGTGAGCGTGGCAAAGGAAAGCGCGTTTGGTAATTTCAGTTTGAATTGGATCGACCAGAAAATGGACATTTTTCAAACGGTCTCCAAATTCGACGAAATTAATTTTTTTGGGACCGTATCGTCCAAACATAGCTAGATTTATTTTTCGGGAATTTTTGAAATCAGTGTGTGGCACCGGCAAATTAAAATATACATTCAAATCCATATTTGAATGTTTTATATTTTAATTTGAAGAATAACTGACTGAAACAGTCGAATGTGCCTACGAAACATATTCCATTATGTCCGAAATGGGGGTATTTAGCTGGGGAAGTCAGTCGTTGGGTCTGATTTGGAGTTCGGATAGGAAAACAATATTTTTGGAATTTATATAAATATCGGCCAATAATAAAATTCCTTTTATTATTTAATTTTCCAAAAATCAGAAAAACCCCCTGACACCCTCTCGACGAACAACGGAAACCGCTCGATACCTTCTCTCCTCGAATCCTCCAAATCCTCTCAATAAAATCGCAAGCCACAATTGAGAATTTTGTACATAATCTCTCGATCTTCAAATCCGTACCTGTTTTGTTACATATCGTTGAGTAAATCGAGAAAACCACCTCCTCAAAGTCCGCGTCTTTGAAGCGTCGCCCAGCCCTCACCTCGCCGTCGAGTTCACCCTAGCCACCACCTTCCGGCGAGCCGTTCGAAGCCCTTTCACGTGGCATTGGTCGATCCTCCTCTCGCGCTTCGGATTTCACGAAAATCTAAACCTAGTTTGGAATCAAAAATTGATGTAACGACTGTGTTGAGTTTGAACAGTTTATAACAGTTAAAAGTGTCACAAAATATGATTATCATATAAAAATCATATCTTTTTTGTATGTTGTCGAAATCCAGCGAAATAAGAGACATTGGACTCGTGACATTGTCTTCTACATTCTAGAAGAGACTGGAGAATTTTTGGAGCTTCCTACAATTTAAGAAGGAGTGGAACCCAATGTGAGCAGTCTAAATTCAAATTGGAATGTATACGCGTTGTATAACTTATATAAGCAATGTATAAATTATATACGAGTTGTATATCTCATATATGGGCGTTGTATAAATTATATGTGCGATGTATAAGTTGTACATGCGTTGAATGGAATTGAAATGAAATTGAAATGGAAATAAATGTATTTATATACATACATACGTATACATATATATATATATATACTCCCCTCGTCCACAGACCATGGACGATATAAATTGTTTGGGTTGTGATTGTGAATGATTGATCGTGGTTGCAAAAAATTTGGTTGTGTTTGTGGGATATTCATTGTGTTGTGAATACGAATGATATTGTGGATAATCATTGAAATGAAAATATTGTAATGCTGCAAGGCCTAGATAGCAGAGGAGCCATGTTGGACACAGTGTCGGTGCTAAATATCCTGCCATTGTAATGCCTAAATTTTCGGAAATATTCATGTGTTGTTAAATATTCATGTTTGAAATAAATTGTTTGAACGATAAAAATAACATTTTTATTGTATGTATGAAGTATATAAAATATTCATGTTTGAAATAAATTGCTCGAACGATAAAAATAACATTTTTATTGTATGTATGTAGTATATAAAATATTCATGTTTGAAATAAATTGCTCGAACGATAAAAATAACATTTTTATTGTATGTATGAATTATATAAAATATTCATGTTTAAATTGTTTGAACGATAAAAAAATACCATTTTTATTGTATGTATGAAGTATACAAAATATTCATGTTTGAAATAAATTGTTCGAACGATAAAAATAACATTTTTATTGTATGTATGAAGTATATAAAATATTCATGTTGGAAATAAAATGCCTTAACAATAAAAATCACATTTTTATTGTATGTAGGAACCTTTAAAAATAACCAAAGGTTGAAATAAATATTTGTTGATTGAAATTAATATTTTTAACATGTATATGAACTGTTAAAAATAACCAAAGGTTGAAATAAATATTTGTTGATTGAAAATAATATTTTAATCACATATATGTGGTGTTAAAAATAACCGTAGGTTGAAATAAATGTTTGTTCATTAGAAATATTTAACATGTATATGAACTGCTAAAAATAGTCATGTATGGAAATAAATATTTGTTTGCTAAAAATATTATTTTTAGCATTAGATATGTATGTATATACATATGCTAAACTGGTAAATGGATTTGCTGTTAAGTGAAGAATTTATTTGTATGCCCGACAAATAGGTAAACCTTAATGAGTTGGATGCGCAATTTTATTTGTATATCAACTCCTCTGAATGCCATTGGATGCGGCGTGCTGGTTATTCTGTGTAAGATTATAAACAATGCCATAGGATAGTAATAATTTATTTTGAACTACACTACATGGCATACTACGTAAACTACCACATCAGCATTTGGATCTAATGTGACGAGGTTGGGATTACCATACGGGCAAGACGCTCGTATGGCGTTGACTGAATTACAGGTTGAACCGAGGATTGATATGGACAAAATAAATATAATGGTAAATTGCCAGATTAAATAAAAAAAACCCACACTGGTGTAGAGTTGACAATAATCATGTCTCTCTAGTTACTAGATACGATAATTATTTATTTTCCAACACTGGACGAGGTGACGAGATTTATCTCCGGTGTAATTTTACACACTCACTCGGGCATAGATAGGACACTAAAAATTGTGTGTGCTTATACTGGATTTATTGGGTACCTAATATGGCCCAGAAAATTTCCAAACCCCTCCCCGTACAAAGGAGGTTATGGCGAAATTTTTTAAATTTTAAAGTTGTTAGCCAAATTTTTGAAGTAAAAACGATTTAGAAATCATCGAATAAATTATATTTATATATATATAAATATAATTAAAATAAAATGAATAACGATGCTGTAGTTCGCGTTTTGAAATCGTAATTTTAAACGATTATTACGGGAGATCCGACTGTCGGATTTTCCCGAAACCGGAACCGTTGGGTTCGCTTTGGAAAGATCTTTCCAATGACATAAAATTTGTTAAGATCCAACAGTTAGATTTTGTGAAATATTTAAATCAAATTTGGAGGAGAGCAGCGCAAGGGCCATCGAATGACCTGAAACGTCGTTCGATGGAAATGGACTATTTTTAAATAAACAAAAATAGTGAAAATTCATTTTAAAATATTATAAACGATGTGGAATGGAGATAAACTGATTTTGCCTTGGTTTGTCAGATATTTTGATGGTTGGATGTACCTGACATGAAAATTATACTAATGAACTGAAATGTGGATGTCAAATAGTTTAACCACAGAAAGAATTGATTTGAATTCTATACATGCGTGAATTATTTGAAAAGGCCGAGTTAATTATCATTTCAAATAATTGATCGACGATGAAAACATCGAAGAGATGAAGAGGGTAGTTGAAGACCAGAGGTCTTCACACCGTTTGGATGATTACTAATGTCTTGATTGGGAGGCATCCCAAGACAAGGTAATAAGTGGTGATCGTCCAGACGTACTTGGAGATCGACCGAATATGCGGAGGCCTCTCTCCTGTATTGGACATACGGGACGAGGAATAAGGTGCCTCCAGTTTCATTCAGACCCAGAACGAACTAAGAAATGGATGTGTGTTTGACATTGAATTTTATTCTATGCTGATTGATTTCTATTAAATATTTATCTGTTTAGTGGCGGAGAATTTATTCTCTTGCTTAATACCCTTCTCTAATACGTATGAGCTTAGAGGTTATATAACGATAGACATTAGTCGCATGGCATGGAATGTCAATGTGGCATGCTGAGATGCAGTGATCAGGGCTTTTGTTGAAAAACAGAGCCTTGTAGTTGATGATCAAAGCACGACCTTAATTTAGCATAGCTTTGTGTATGGCGTTAATTCGCGAGCCTCACACCCCGGTATGAACCAGAAACGGGAGAGGACCTCAGCGAGGACATGCGTTTCTTTCTAGCTAGGAGTGGTGTCATGGTATGGAGCCCAGACATTTTTACTTATATGGATGATGGATAGCAAGGTGCCTCAGATATATCGGTTACTACGGAGCCGATGGATATTGAGTCATATGGCTCATTTACGCCCCCATAAGGTGGGGAAATGTATTGCTCAGGCAATTTAATCCATTTCGGGTGGACCGACCCTGACGATCCAAGGGCCCTCCTGAGTCTGGGTCCTAAGGCTCGGGCTAGACAGTCTCAAAGATGGTAAGGACGATCCCTTGCCTTGGTTCATAATGGAAATCCAACTTCCAATACGACATGTGCGGTTTTAATTATAAGCCTATATATGGCGACATAGTAGATGGTAGCTATGCCGTCTATGATTGATAGATTATGATTGAAATTGTTTTTGAAACATATATGCACTAGTAATAATATCAAATGATTTTGATTTATACGTATCAAGCATGTTTTGGCCATTATAAGCTAAAATTCTATCCTTCGGCTTGCGTTGCATTGTGTGTTGGGACGTGAGTCTTATAATTGCTTCATTTTCTATAAAAAAGCATAGCGTTGTTTAAATGATTTACTTTATTTATGCACTGGCAATCCAATGGAGTAAACTCATTCCGCCTTAGCGGCGTGGTCTTGTGATTGGCTTTATTGTTAAGTAGGTTAAGTAAGATTTCTCATACCAGTCCCATGACTGACTCGTAGTTTGTTTCACTTGCAAACTCGGGTGCCCCTATTTCTACACGGGCAACCTTGTGTTCAGGTTTTAGCAGGCTCATTCTGGATAGCTATGGAGTTGAAGATGGATTCTATCATTTCTTTTATGTTGTTCAAACTTCGTTATGTATATTATGTTTGATTCCGCTGCAGACATTTTATATAAAGCTGAAACTGTATTTTTTACTAAGTATGATCCTGTTATACTGTGTAACTCTGATGATTATGTTTTTCCAGTGTAATATGTTGTACATGTAATGATATATTTTTGTTTTGGTATTATTTTTTGTGTTATATTCCAAAGATTATCCTTGCTTCCGTGGCACGGGAGTTTAGGGTCATCACATCTGGTATTAGAGCTTTGGTTAACCTTAGTTCCGGAATATAACATATTAACGAACTCATCAAAAATAAAATCAGTAGTATTCTAGGGGCGAGTAACTCATTATAGATAGGATCAGTAATATTCTAGAATGAGTACAGTAGAATAAAATACACCCCAATAGATGCATATACATTTAAATATATGTCTCTATGCTTTACAATATCTTTTCTGTTGGCCTGACTCTTTGTCTGCTATTTGCAGCCATAGTAGAAAATGAGTGGCAGAAGCAGAAGAAGTAATTCTATGGTTCAACAATCTAATGAGACAATCGTGCTCCCACAGCCAGAATCAGATATAGAAGTTCTAATAAAGAAGTATCGAAATCTGGGTGGATTACCATTCTTAGGCGAAGAATCTATTATTGAAACACAAGCATGGATGCGTTCCTCTGAGAGAAAATTTGAAGGGTTAAAGCTGATAGATGACCAGAAAACATTACTGGCATCTTGGGAACTCAAAGACGAAGCTTTAATCTAGTAGGAAATAGTTACTAAGAATAATCCAGAAGGTAATATTACCTGGGATAGATTTAAAGAAACTTTCGAAGAAAGATTTATTCCTCCAGAAGCAACTGAGCAGCTGTACGATGAGTTCTACTATCTGAAACAAGGAGATATGACCATTCAGGAGTATCAGGATAAATTAAACAAACTTTCTCGTTTTGCCCCGAAGCTAATTGAAAATCCTTTGAGGAAGAATCTGAGACTTATTGATGGGCTTCAAAGAAGGTACAAAAATTGCATAATGGAACATGTGAAACTTCCTTTTTCTGAAATGATATACATGGCTTATTACTATGAGGATCTTGATAAGCAAGTTCTTTTGGAGGACGAAGAGGAAGTCAGTTCTAGCAACAAAAGGAAGTTTGAAACTGATAGTCCAGAGGCAAATACGCAACCTGAGGCAAGTACAAAGTCTGATGTCAGTAAGAAGCCTAAAGCCAATCAGAAAAATGCAGAGACAGTCGTATGCCTTAACTGCAATCAGAAAGGGCATTTGTCCAGAAAATGTAAATCTTTAAAAATGCAGAATATGGATGGATCAAAATCCAATCGGAAGCAAAAGAAGAATGGATTTAAATCTGATAAGAAGGTTCAAGAGAGCATAGGATGCCATAAGTGCCACCAGGCTGGTCATATTGTGAAAAATTGCTAACTATCAAAGAAGTCTGAAATAGCACATGTAAATGAAATGGTAGAAGTTCCTGCACCCTCAGCCAGTCAAGTAAGGCCAGATGTTTTGGAAGGCACGCTTACTGTCAAAGATATTCCAGGTAAAGTACTGTTTGATATAGGCGCATCACGAAGTTTTATTGCAAGTGATGTGGTTAAGAAATTGGAGTTAAAATTGAAAAAGCTCGAAGAACCCATCAGAGTCCATAATCCGATTGGGGGTTCCCTCAATCTTAGTTGGATTTGTGGGGTGCCTGTCTCTTTTTCCCGTTATCGGTTCCCTTACATCTCGATCATCATTAATTTTACCGAATTTCATCTTATTTTATGATTGGATTGGTTAACCAAATATGAAGCTGAGGTTAAATGCGCCAGAGTTGTTAAGGCAAAGACTAAATTAGGGAAGTATATAACCATACCATGTGAAGGTCAAAATTCGGATAGAAAAGACTTTTGGTCAGCTCTTGATGTTTCTCCTGCTCAAATAGAAAATATTCCTGTTGTCATAGAAAATATTCCTATCATCAAAAATTATGCGGATGTGCTTGAAGAAGTGGATAGCTTACCTCTACGTAGAGAAATTGATTTCAGAATCTTTCTAGTTCCGAATGCAAGGCCAGTAGTGCACCCTATTCGGAGAATGACTCTAAAGGAGAAAGAAGAATTGGTTGATCAGACTCGACAATTACTATGGAAAGGTCTGATCAGGCCTAGTTTCTCTAATTGGGGAGCAGCAGTGGTGTTTGTCCCAAAGTCAGACGGTACTCTCAGACTATGTGTAGATTATCATGACTTGAATAAGCAGACATTAAAGAATAAATATCCATTCACAACACCAAATAGGCTCATATTTCACACTTATTTCTTTTTTAATTGTCACGGTTATTATTGTTACAAAGTTGTAATGGTTATTACCATTATTCAATTTAGTCACGGCTTATACCGTTACCCAACTTAACCACCCTGGGCAAAATAGTCATTTCCTTGTTCTTTTTTATCACGCTTCCAAATCATACAACGTAACCCTTATTTCAGCGCTGAAACATTTCAATTAGGTTTTCGTTCTTCCCAATCAGCTGCGATTCTGGCTAATTTTGGATCTACTCTTATCTTCCGCTCTGCCACGTTCCGACATTCATATTTGGTGAGGTATGTTTCATTTTCTTAAATGTCATTACTGTATCTAGTGAAGGCAAATCGTAGGTCGGATAAACTACTGTAGTGGATTTAGGGTTTGATCTACGGCCGGTTCAAGAGAATATAACTAGACATCATCCACTCCTATAACATCTTGAAAGCCTTGGTTGTTGGGTAAAAATCTTAAGAACCGTTGTCTCAGATGCGGTGATCGTTCACATAGAGCTGTGAGTTGTCAAGATCTAATCAGATGTTTATATTGTGGTCTTTTTGGTCACAATTTTTTTTTCTATCCTGATAAATCGTTTAATTCCTGTAGAGATAATTCCAGTTTGATTACTCATTGTTATCAATTTTTTCTCAAATTTATTGTGATCAAGGAATGCTTTACAAATGTTTCTTCTTCTCCTTTAATTCGTGATGGTTTATATCTCTGTGAAAACATGTTTTGGCATTTTGACAGCCTTTAGAAGATGGTTCTTTTCCATGATTTTTCAAATCAAACTCTTGTGTTGGGATGTTCTTCCTCCTTTTTCCGAACCTTTTTTCTTTAAAAGGGCATTATTTTAGGTTTTGCATGCCTTTTTTATTACTGAAAAATTATTTTTGTTTTCCAAATATATTTGCTTACGAACACAAGTTGTTTGACGGAATTCTTTGTCACTTTAATGCTTTGAATGCCACTGTCTATTTTTATTCTAGATTTTTATCAATTCACAACTCTATAAATGATCGAATGAGTTATCCTTATGTGGTTGATGGTGAAGATGTTTTTGTTCCTTGCGAAGGCAGTTCCTGTAATTAGGTTAACACTTTTGAGAAGTCTCCTTCGGATGAGGGTTTGTTGGGCGTTGCTTCTGATCATATTGACCCAGAAGTGTCGGTTAGTTTTTTTCCTGTTAAGAACGCGTATAGTTATTGTTTGACCAACTATATGTTGTCTTTTATTTCCACAGTGTTCATTTAGTTTTTAAACTAATTTATAGTATGAGACATGTATACTATTACGAGCTGGTTCTACCAGGCGGTTGATTAATCATTCTTGTTATGAAACAATCCTTCACTCATATTCGACATTTAGGTTGGGTAGTTCACGGAGAGTCGTTATTATGATGCTGAATGTTGTGGCATCGTGGACTATGGACTTGACCGCGTTGGTTGTAAAATAAGATGCTGATGGTTTGGATTCATTGCTGCTTTGAAAATTCATAAAATTTGAGTTTGTTGTTGGGTTTAAGTTTGGTTTTTTTCCTTCATGATTTTATTGGTTTTTTGTTGCAATCTTAATTTTTTTTCAATAAACTTCATGTTTTATATATTTTTATAGCCATGTTATACACTGATGCTAGTTTAACTGTTTTTTTGCAACTTCAAAACTTCAAATAGCGAGCAAAATATTTTGCATGCTACTGCTATAAAGAGTACAACTATAGACAAATAAGCAATAAAATAACAATATAATGTCTACAAAATTCCCTTCAACTTGAACATTTATTCGTCATACCTACTTTATTGTCAATTTTTGTATTGAAAATTCCATGGAATTAAGCATATGCTACATGCTTTTGAACCTGTAAATGTAATTAATTGAGCAAATGTATTGCATTTTGTCATAATAAGCAATCAAGACTTACTTTTTCTCATGCTTGTTCTATGCATTACATTTTGTGTTAATGTTGTATTTTCATGCCTTGTTAGGGACAAATAAACTTCTTGCTAAAGATGAAGCCAACGTCGAAAGAGTGGATTAGAATACATCGAAATAATATTGAATACATACAAGGAATTCGAAATATCATTGAATTCACGAAATCTAATCCCCCCCCCTCCCCCCTCGACTTCGAACTACGTAGTTTTCCTTGCGTAAAGTGTAGAAATTCAAAAAAGTTTCCTTTTAAATTAGTAGAGAAACACTTGGTTTACATGCAGCTTCTTGCTCGGATTACATTTAATAAAGTTAATACAATTGACTGTATTCTTATGTCAAATATAAGTTATCTCACATTATATTACAAAAACCACTAGTCGTTTCATCTTAATTATTGTTGCTTTTAATATTTAGAAAATGATGAATTTTATAATATATAAGGGTTGGATGTTTCATATATACGAGCCCGTAGATGTTTTATGCATATCAGAGTGCATTAATAATACAAGGGCAAACTCGTGCCAAACATACAAACTTCCTCCACTAATTGGTATGCAATTAGTTGTTTATTTCTTTTCGATCTTTGTTTATAGATTGCTACATTTAAATTGTCAATGATATGGTGGGTTTCGGTGTAGTGGTAAGATCGGGTCATGTGTTGAAGACAGGTTTTACAAAAGTTGAAATCGGGTTGTCGGTTGATGGCTTGAGAATGGAGGGAAGATTTATGAAGTGCAGGAAATTTGTTTGGAGAGGTTTCTGAAGTCAGGAGGAGGGTGATGAACAGGGGTTGTTGCTTTGTGTACGTGCAATGGCTTTGTAAGCAGGAGGGGGAAATAAGAGAGGAAGAGAGTGTCAGCGCAATGTGAACTGCACTGTTTATTTTAGGATGAAAATAAGAAGTAAACCTCTGTAAATGAAAAGATTAAGTTGTACTAAACTTTAAATTTGCTAAAACCTGCGAAAACTGTGTAAACCCCATGACGTCCCCATTCCTATTTTAGATTTATCCATTCGCGTGGATCTTATACGAATTTATTCTGACATTCAGCCTCTTATTCAATCAAACCATTCGTTTCAGAATGAAGTGTGAGATCGACACAAAGTGTTACGGGTCCAGTGAGGTTAGTAACTTGCATGGTGGAGATTGTGCACAAGAAATAACAGGAGACAGCATAGCAGCACCCTCTAAAAATAGCAAGTTGGTTACAAATGCATGCGTTAGTACAAATGCATTCAGGAAAATTGCTTTATCAAATGCATATGAATAGTGGTCCTAGAACAGGTGTCAAGCAAGCATCATTGCAGTTGTTACCTTTTTCTTTTTAGCATGCCCTCATCTATATATTAGCCTGTACAGAGTATATGAAAAAGCAAGGGAATTACATCCATTTTGTTTACGTTTTCTTTTCTGTTATTTTTTGTATTTTCTATACCTTGTCGTCCTTCCTCATAGCCATACTCTTCCATTAATGTTGAAACCGAAAACTAAGTGCTTAAGTGAGCTCTCACAAGTGGTATCAGATTTTCCAAAAGATCCACATAACTCAGATCCTCCAGATTCAGCGCCGAAGCAGCCAACACCAACACCTTCAAGGCCAGGGAAGGAACCAATGGAACCAACTGCTGAATGGAAGGATAAGCAAGATGAATTCAATACAAGTATTGTCTTAGAGATCTCAGACATGAATTCAAGTATCTCATCGATGCAAGAGGCGTTAAAATCTGTCATCGTCAAGCTGGACAAATTTTCTATGTCACACCCCTTACCGACTCCTACCATCACCACCACACACACTTCAGTTTCAAGCTCACAGCCATCACTACCTCCCCCGTCGGTTCAATAACATTCATTCCCACACTTCTCTCCACACCACAAACAACCACTACCCCAAGGTTTCATGGTACCTCCAGTTAGTTTACCCACACAACCATCTCACTTTTTCTCTACACAACCCTCTCCATTACCACCAGTATCAGTTATAAACACAACTCAAACCCTCCCAACCACAAACATCTCACCACAACAACCAATTCCTCACATATCATCTCATTTTCAATACCCATATCACCCTTTTCAATGACCCACCTCTACAACAGTATCACCACAATTACACTGCAGAAATATGCTTACACCGAAAATATGTCAACTCAAATATTTAAAACTTGAGTTTCCAACTTATACAGGTGAAGGGAAGATATTAGGATGGTTGAGACAAGCTGAGCAAGTTCTCATTTATCATGAAGTACCATTTACAGAATGGGTACAGGTATGTGCTTTTTATTTAAGGGATGAAGCTTTGCAATGGTTCAACTGGTATTTAACAAATGTAGAAAATGCAACCTTATGGCCAGTCTTTCACTCGGAAATTAGAACACGGTTTGGACCTCTAGAAAGGATCAGACCCTTTGAATCACTAGCAAATTTAAAACAAACAACATCAGTTCGAGATTATTTAAGCAAATTTGAGCAATTAGCAGGTTTCTTAGACAAGCTTCAACCCAGCTACTTGACTGATAAATTCACTGAGGGACTGAAAGATGATATAAAGTTTGAAGTTCTAGCTGCTAGACCTCAATCGTTTCAAGAAGCGGTTATACTTGCGAAAACCTTCGAAGAGAAATATTTCCTTCAAAGGAAACCATGGAAACAACTACCATATAACCCCACATCTCCAAACAACAAAGCCCAGAGCACTGTTCAAACCAAACCAGACCTCAGACCCAACCAGTACCCTAAATTACATCCTTTAGATATTATCAACCGAAGAAACAAGAATCTATGCTATACTTGTGATGATAAGTGGTTTCCAGGACATAATTGCCCAAACAAAAGAGTGTTTATCATGGAAGGATTTTACTCCACCGAAGAAAACAATGACTTATCTGAACAGTCACCAGAGGAACTACATACATCACATGTTGAACACACACTAACAATATCACTCCAAGCAATGTCTGGATTGCCATCTGCACATACAATTCGAGTACAAGGAACTATAATGGGTACCATAGTTAACATTTTGGTAGACACTGGCTAAACACATAGCTTCATTAATGATAACCTGGCACATAAAATGGGATTACAAATAACAGAGTATAACGACTTCGACGTTTTAGTCGCAAGTTGAGAAAAATTGCAAGGAGCTGGAATATGCCAAGGTGTCCTATTAAAATGCCAAGGGTTAGTTATGCCGATTGACCCCTTACTCCTGCAACTAGAAGGATGTCAAGTAGTTTTGGGGGTACAATGGTTAAAGCAATTTGATGATATTATCTTTAACTTCAAAAACTTACAGCTCAAGTTCAATTATAATGGCCAAAATATAACCTGGAAAGCCATGAAGATACCAGCAAATAAGATTGTAGAGCAACCAGAAATTGACAAAGCAATAACCCATAATTCCCTATGTTTCTTCCTTCACATCCACCAAATAACCAAACCAGAATTAGAAGCACATCTTCGTACACAAATACAAAACCACACTCCACCCATTCCTCCTCCTATCCAAAATATCATCCTCCAATATCCAACTGTCTTCCAAAAACCAACAACCTTACCTCCTCAAAGAGCTATTGACCATGAAATTCCGCTCCTTCCAGCCGCAAAACATGTATCTCTAAGACCCTACAAACATTCCTACCACCTCAAAAATGAGATAGAAAAACTAGTTGAAGAGATGCTAAATGCAGGAACAATCAAGCATAGTAATAGTCTGTATTCTTCACTAGTAGTTATGGTTAAAAAGAGTGATGGCCGTTGGAGAATGTGCATTGACTATAGAGAACTCAATAAAATAACAGAAAAAAGCAAATTCCCAATTCCACTAATTGATGATTTATTTGATGAACTATCCGGTGCAAAGTTTTTCACCAAGCTTGATCTTATGTCAGGCTACCATTAAATTAGAATGCACAACAAGGACATTCACATAACTGCTTTCAAAACACATGAAGGACACAACGAGTTTTTGGTCATGCCTTTCGGCTTGACCAATGCGCCATCAACCTTTCAGTCATTGATGAACATGGTTTTTAAAAACTTTCTCAGGAAGTTCATACTTGTGTTCTTTGATGACATCCTTATATATAGCAAAAACTGGCAAGAACACTTACACCACTTAATCTTGGCTTTGCAGGTTCTTAAGGATAATCAACTAGTTGCCAAACTCTCTAAATGCAACTTTGCACAAGAACAAGTTGATTATCTGGGGTATGTAATCTCTCACAATGGAGTGGCAGTCAATTTCTCAAAAATTCAAGCAATCAAAGAATGTCCCACACCTACTTCTTTAAAGTCACTTCGAGGATTTTGGGACTCTCTGGATACTACAAGAAATTCATCAAAAGTTATGGAATAATAGCCCAACCACTTACAGATTTACTAAAGAAGAATGCCTTTATTTGGAATTCAATGGCTCAAGTAGCATTTGAACAACTGAAGGACAAACTCACTCAACCACCAGTTCTAGTTATGCCTGACTTCTCCAAAGAATTCATTTTGGAATGTGATGCCTCGGGAAATGGAATATGAGCTGTACTCTTACAAGACAACAAGCCAATAGCATTTATCAGTCAAGCTTTACAAGGGAAAAATTTGCTGCTGTCAACCTATGAAAAAGAGTTACTAGCCTTAATTCTTGCTACAAAGAAATGGTCTCAGTATTTATTGGGGAAAAAAATATAATCAAAACTGATCATCAAAGCCTCAAATATTTATTGGACCAAAGATTGAATCACAGCATTCAACATAAGTGGTTAAATAAGTTTCATGGATTTGACTTCATGGTTCAGTACAAACCCGGAACAGAAAATACAGTAGCTGATTGCTTATCTAGGAAATTTGATACAACCAACAATCAAAAGCTACTTCACTTGCTAGCAATTTCCATAGTGTAGAGCCCATGGGTAGAAGAAATTAAAAAGCTATCAACCGCTGACCCATTTTATAACTCAATTGAGAAGAAAATTCAAGACCCTGAATCCAAGTATAAGAAGTTAGACTGACTGTATTTTTACAAAGGCAGAATTCTAATCAGCCCACATGCAACCTAACTTAAAGAGAAATTGTTACACGAATT
The DNA here is from genome assembly GCA_030737875.1 of Allium sativum. NCBI lineage: Eukaryota > Viridiplantae > Streptophyta > Magnoliopsida > Asparagales > Amaryllidaceae > Allium > Allium sativum. Next base: position 18,168,690 of record CM060917.1, read on the forward strand.
TCATGATACACCACTTGCAGGTCATTCAGGGGTTCAACGAACATTACACATAATTATGCAAGTTTTTCATTGGCAAGGCATTAAAAATGATGTTCAGAAATTTATAACTTCTTGTGATATTTGTCAAAGAATGAAAGTAGAAAACATACACTCCCCTGGGCTGTTACAACCTCTTCCAATTCCTGATCAAATTTGGGATGATATAAGCATGGACTTCATTGTTCAACTTCCTAAAAGTCACTCATACTCCATCATTTTAGTAGTAGTTGACAGGCTCTCGAAGTATGCTCATTTTCTACCACTCAGTCATCCGTTTTCTACACAGCAAGTAGCCCAAGCGTTTTTTGATAACATAGTTAAACACCATGGACTTCCTAGATCGATCATCAGCGATAGGGATTCAATCTTCACTAGCTCGTTTTGGAAAGAATTATTGAAGTTGTCGGGCTGCAAACTATCACTAAGCACAGCATATCATCCTCAAAGCGATGGTCAATGTGAAGCAATAAATAAAATCTTGGAATGTTATCTTCGTTGTTTTTGCAGTCACAAACCTAAGGAATGGCACAAATGGTTATCATTAGCCGAACTTTGGTACAACACAACATGGAAATCAAGCACCAACACCACACCTTTTGAAGCTGTTTATGGTAGGAAACCACCTACGATTCTAAACTACGTCCCAAAAATGGCAAAAGTTCAGCTAGTAGAAGAAGCTTTATTTTCTAGGGATGTCACATTACAAATCTTAAAAGACAAGCTCACTCAAGCCAAAGAGAAGATGAAGCACTTTGCAGATAAAAAGAGAACAGCCCGAGACTTTCAAGGTGGTGATTGGGTGTACCTTAAACTTCAGCCCTACAGGCAACTAACAGCAGGTAGTAGACACACTCACAATCTTTCACCGAAATACTATGGTCCATTTAAGGTGCTTGAGAAAATTGGTGTTGTTGCCTATAAGCTACAACTTCCGGAACAAACAAAGATTCATCTCGTGTTTCACGTTTCCCAACTCAAAAAAATGATTGGAACCAACATAACAATTTACTCAGAACTACCTTCATATGATCAGCAAATTGTGGACGTGCCTGAGAAAATTTTAGCAAGGAGAATAGCCAAAATTAATAATACAAACACCACAGGTACTGATTAAATGGAACCAGAAAGGGGATGATGAAGCGACTTGGGAAAATTATTGGGGTTTGATAGCCACATTCCCCACCTTCGACCTTGAGACAAGGTCGAATTTTATGGGGGAGGGGATATGTTACAGGTCCAGAGAGGTTAGTAACTTGCATGGTGGAGATTTTGCACAATAAATAACAGGAGACAGCATAGCAGCACCCTCTGAAAATAGCAAGCAGCAAGTTGGTTACAAATGCTTGCATTAGTACAAATGCATTCAGGAAAATTGCTTTATCAAATGCATATGAATAGTGGTCCAAGAACAGGTGTCAAGCAAGCATCATTGTAGTTGTTACCTTTTTCTTTTTAACATGTCCTCACCTATATATAAGCATGTGCAGAGCAAACGAAAAAGTAGGGAAATTGCATCCATTTTGTTTACGTTTTCTTTTCTGTTATTTTTTGTATTTTCTATACGTTGTCGTTCTTCCTCATAGCCATACTCTGCCATTAATGGTGAAACCGAAAACTAAGAGCTTAAGTGAGCTCTCACATAAAGCTAGCTTGATTCATTCTTCGGCTCATTATACGCACGTATTCGCACCGTTTTATCGTGTTTATTTCATTATTGCACTGGCCACTAAGGTCAGTCTCATTTATTTCCACATGCTCTCATACTTTTTGTTTAATTCTCTACATTTGGTCACTTGTTTTCCTGCTCTTGTGGTCCAAATATTTACGCTGCATGATCTAATGTTTTGTGTAAGTATCTTTTATACCAGACCTAATAGATAATATCTTACTAAGATAGAAATTCCACTGTATCTGCTTCTCTGAATCCGACGCCAGCCTAAAGAGGAAAGAAATTATCATCATAAATCAGTAAAATCAACTAAAATGTATAATAGAAAATTCCTTTTAAGTGATTGATCAGAAACCTGTAGGTTTGCATTGACTTCTTTCATTTAACTGTTTGTTGTTTTCAGCATATACAGATTATAATGCAGACATGGAAGTTATACTTACATGCACTTTGGTATGTGCTTTAGTAATTATTTCATGGCTCATGTGCAGAATTTAGAATTTTTTTTATAAAATACATAGTTGCTCGTATATATGAAATATACAAACTTCCTTATGCATGTAACCAATTTATATGTTACATTTGATATTCAAAAAATTAAATGTGCTGGATTATGCATGTAACCAATATGTTTCTTATGCATATCAAGACACGTAGCAGGTGCAGAAGGCACAAAATTGAAGCATTATCATCTCAAGATGTGCAACATTTCGTCATTTTCCTATATTTTTAAGTTTACAAAATTCGAAAGACATGCTCTCACAACACCTATCTTATCTCCTAAAACAGCTGAATTGATATTTCAAATCAGCATTTAAAAATGGTGTCTAAATGGTTAATAAGAAAGAGATTTCCAAAAGATTTTGTTTTCCTGCTAGTTGAAAAAGATATTCTTGTGGTAAATGCAAGCATGTTTACTAAAACAGTAAATAGACAAAACGAAGTTGGTAAATGAAGTTACCGATGCACAACTGATTTTTTTTTTTCTAATCTTATCGGTGTTGAAATGTACCGATTTGAGTAGCCCACAGAAATAAACATTTTGATGGAAAATTTTCCTTCAAGTTGGATGTAAATTAATATTTAATACAATTATTATTTCAGATTAGAGTGGCATTAAAGAAACTGTTTGATGATGGTGTTGTCAAGCGTGAAGATTTGTTCATCACCTCCAAGCTCTGGTAACTATATCAAAAACATCTTATCAAGTAAATTACATTTTGTTTATCATATTGCATATTTACAAACATGATCACTCACTCATATCAGGTGCGCCGAACATGATCCAGAGGATGTACTCGTGGCGCTAGATATTACTGTAAAACACTTACAACTTGATTACATGAACCCATATTTGGTACCTCATTTTTCATAGTATCTTTCTATATTTGTTAACATAGCATATTTCATTTATCTCATCTCATGGTAGTATTGGTTTGATTATACACTATGACCTCGCTATTTAGCATTACTATACTTCACTCACTTGTAATTGCAAAATGACCATTATCAACAAATTTTTGTGGTCTTGGCTAACCAATATGCAACAATATTTCAGAGTCACTGGCCATGAAGCTTTAAGAAAGGTACTACTTTGAGCCCTGAGAATGTTATTCCTACCAACATACCTGCCACGTGGTCTGCAATGGAGAAATTATACGATTCTGGAAAAGATAAAGAAATTGGCGTGAGCAATTTCAGTTCGAAGAAACTAGAAGACTTGCTTGCAGTTGCATGTGTTTATCCTGCTGTTAACCAAGTTGAATGTCATCCTGCTTGGCAACAGAAGAAGCTTCATCCAGTCTGTGAGTCCAAAGGGTTTCACCTAAACGTAAGCTTTAAATTTCATACCACCAAGCCCCTTTTCGTAATTTATATTTTTTAACCGATTACTCCTTAAGTGCAAAAGAATAAAATCAACTCTACTGCAGGCGAATAATTATAAAAATAAGAAAATCATGTTTGTAATTTATTGTTAAATGTACTCTTAATGTTTGTTAGTTAAACCACTTGCTTAAGTTAGTATTACCAAGATGTTTTTTGGGTATGGGATATCATTTTTTTGTCACTTTCCATTTTGAGCTATTTAGACCGTTCTCAAACTACAGTGGTATGGACCCCTCATCCTCGGCAGTTTTGTCAGGCTCCCACTGTTTTACGATAGTTGCGGGTGTTAATTTTGTTGGGAATACTCTTATTAAAATCAAATTATTTAAATTGCAGTTGGAGCGTTCGTTATCTAACTTAGATCATCGGTGAAAAAAAATTGTTCGCCTATTTTCGAATTAAACTTAGATTGCTGGGGAAAATTCATCTTCACCTGTTTTCGAGTTAAAACACAAATTATGAACTGCAGTGTCGGACACCTCCAACGTCAACAACACATTTTTAAGCTATTGACTTGCCAAGCTAGGTTGGTTTTGCAAACGCTACCTATGCTAATGGGGAGGCTCTATATGTTAGAATTTTTCGGGGAGGAAGAGGAATAGATTAATGAGAAAAAAGAATATTTGTAAAGGAGGAAAACTTTTAAATTGCTTTATTACTCTTTTCTTTTCTTAATTCTTCCTTCATACATACTTCATGATCCATACAAATGAGTGATTACATCCTAATTTATATAAGAGACAATCTCCAGACACTTCTTTTTCTAGACTTTTCTTTTACATATCCTTTAGTCTAGATTCTTCTCATATTAATATGTCTATAATTTATTTCCCTTTATCTTGCCCTTTCCTAATACAATAATTAATTATGTCACTAATTAATATTTCCTATTAAAAACCAAGTTTATTTTTCAACATCCCCCCTTAAACTTGGTTTTTCAACTCGTACCAAAAGTTTTAGTTTTTGTATTTTACGTGCTTTGGCAGAAGTATAGAAATCATCCAAGCTTTCCTTTTTCTTCTCTTCTTTTTCACCATGAAGATATTTAACATGATTTCTCGAATCCTTGTTGCAAAGCTCCGTTCATCTCGTCCTCCTTCATTGCCATAAAATACTCCAAAAAGTGAGCTCATCAAATTCCATCTTGGTCCCGCATCATAAATATTGAATGAATCATACATAATATCTCTCCATTCAATTTCTTTGTATGTTTCCAAAGTTTGACAATCACAAGGGATTCCAAAATATTTTGATTGAAAAATAAAATTGTTGCAAAAAGGTTTGATATAATCATTGCACACCATTTTGTTCTCACCTTCAAGCTTTGCAATGGTTGCATCAAAATCTTGAAGGGCACCGTATTTGAGATCGGCATCTTGAGCTAAATCTATTCTTCTCTCCGCTTCTTGCAAAGTGAACATCAAATCCTCACGCCACTGCTTTAGTTTCCATACCTCATCAATTCTTTCCTTTTCCATTCTATATTTCATTCTTAATGGGTTCAGCTTATCCCTTATTGCCTTATCAGGCAAACGCCGCCCAGTGATGTAGCAGACAGAAAGTTGAGCAGCGACAACAAGCACTCTGTCTTGAATACGAACATGAACACCAGTTTCTACAAAATGAGACTGTAAGTTAGAAGCACCATGATTTGTATCTTCGTCGATATCCATCATTGAAAAGTCATTATCTGTCTCTTCTTTTTCCACAACCGAAGCATTGCAATCAAATTTTCCAGCTACTCGCATCTTGGAATTATCAAGCTCATTTTCCAACATCAGCGGTTGTACTTCTACAGCTGAATCTGGCCCATTAACAGTAGTTTTAGCAATTTGATCTTCCTCGATAGTGTGACCAATCTCCATTGACTTTTCACCAAACTTTAAATCCGCGGCAAGTGTTTCATCCTCCTTTTCTTCACTCCCAATATCTTCATTTTTAACTCCTTTGTTTTCGTCCTCTTCTTCGACCTCATCTTCATTTTCTTCTTCTACTTTTGTGTTATCCATTGCATATAATTCTTTCAATATTTTCCATGAATCTTTTGCAGTTCTTTGTCCATAAATACGACGATATGCTTCTTCATCGACATTCTCACTCATCACAACACGAGCTTGAAGATCTTTCCGTCTCCAGCTTACAAATGATTTTCTCTCTTTCTCCGTCATATTTCTATCTTTTGGCCATTCGTAGCCACTTTCAATGATTTCCCATAACCCTTTGGAAATCAGCTCTTCTTTCTTCTTATTACTCCATTCTTCAAAATTTTCTTTTGTGAGATCAGTGAGAAGAAACGATGGAAAAAGTAGATGCGGATGCGCCATACTTTCAACTAGGCTCTGATACCACTTTGTTAGAATTTTTCGGGGAGGAAGAGGAATAGATTAATGAGAAAAAAGAATATTTGTAAAGGAGGAAAACTTTTAAATTGCTTTATTACTCTTTTCTTTTCTTAATTCTTCATTCATACATACTTCATGATCCATACAAATGAGTGATTACATCCTAATTTATATAAGAGACAATCTCCAGACACTTCTTTTTCTAGACTTTTCTTTTACATATCCTTTAGTCTAGATTCTTCTCATATTAATATGTCTATAGTTTATTTCCCTTTATCTTGCCCTTTCCTAATACAATAATTAATTATGTCACTAATTAATATTTCCTATTAAAAACCAAGTTTATTTTTCAACACTATAGGTCCGGATGTTAGATTAAAAAAAGTGATACAATATCTTAGTTGTACAAAAACGAGGTAAATATATATAGAATCAATTAGTTACATCGAAGAACAAACAAAATTTACAGTGGTTCATTAAAAATTAGTGCTTATGTCTGCTATAAAATTATCAAATTTTGTAAATCAAATTGATGCAACAAAAAATTTACTTGGCTTCTTTATTTACTTATGATGATGTGAAACATAATTTCGTACTCACTTTGTCACTAACAATTGATTCTGGTGGTGATTTCTTCTGGTGTTAGTTTATACAAGTATGTTTGAGGTAGTTTGGTCAATCAGCGCGTTCACAAACTGATTTAAGGAGAAAATGTTACTATAGATTTTTTTTCCTTGGCATGGCTGTATTTGGTCATCTTGTGGCATTCCATTTTTTTCCTATGGAAAGTGATGATGAATGTTTTGTACACTGGATAGTTCATTCCAGATGGGAGTTCTTTCTGATTCAATGTGTTTTTTATGCTCTAATGCTCCTGAATCCAATAAGCATTTGTTTCATGAATAATGTTACTCTAATAATATATGGGAGAATGTTACGAATAGTTCTGGTAATAGGAAAGTGAGATATGGCTCTGATGAAGAGTGGTTTTATATCTTTGAATCAATCAGAAAGTGAGAATACATTTCTATATGCATTTTGATTGCACCGAAGATAGTTTTGTATCAGATATAGGAGAGGATTGATCAGTGTGTTGATGATAGTTTTGTATCAGGTAATTTTGGCTATGGAAAGTTGGCTTGGCAGGCTTCGGTGAGGGATGATAAGGCTTGAATTTGGGGAAGTTCAAGTCTAAAGGTGTTTGTGTGATGTTGGTTGGTGGTTTGGTGAATACTTATGATATCAGATTTCAGATTGGAGTAAATGTTGATTCCAGAAACAGAACTGAGTAAAGTAGTATATGGTAAGATTTCAAGTTGTCCAGAAGGGCTAAGGAGATTATGGTGTAAAGTTTGATGTGGTTGTCGGAGGCGTTGTCCCGAGATGATTGATTTGGTTATGGGTGATTGAATTTAATGTCTTTGGCTAAGGGATGGATGTGTGGTGCAGTAAAGATAGCATATGGAAGTGCGCAAGGGTTCATACTGTTGATGATGTTCTGGTAAGGGGGTAGTGATCTGATTTAGTTGTTACAAACTGGGTAGTTGCTGCAAATTGTGGTGATGCTCGGGAAGGTGATACTGTTTGGTTTTGGTGGTGAAGGTATGAGTCAGTTTGTATATGAAGATGTCTGGTTTGATTATTTTTGAATTGGGTGACGATGAATGTTGTTTTGGATATGATGAAGATGAAAGGTAGCGGTTTAGACAAGGAGAGGTTGAGGTTGGTTTTGGTTGTGTGAACTATGGTGGAGATAGTAGGATTTCACGTTGAGATGAAGCTTATAATTATGCAGACACTGCAAATATCATAAAATGTTTTTTTATCTTTTGGTAAATGGCCTTATGATGAAATGATGTCCATGTGTTATTCCACTACTTTGCTTCTTTGTTCTATATGATTTTTTATCTGCACCCTTCAGTAATATTATTTTTAACCATTCTGTCTTAACTAGATTTAAATACTTTTGCAGATATTACAGGGTTTCAAGCTTAAGCTTTTATAGCATGGTCCTATGGTATTTGTATCAAGGAATGCTTATTCTCTACAGCATGTTTGTCTGTAAATTTGTATTATCTTCGGCTTGAAATTTATTATGTGTGTTAATGACGGTGTATAACTGTTATGTTAGTATTTTAAACATGTTATGTTTGCTAGTTTAAATTTGATATGTTTTACATGCTATTTGTTATTCTAATGCTATTACAGTGTATGTACTTAACAATAGCTCTGAATATATATGTATGTATGTATGTATGTATGCATATTTGACATTAAATATAGATGTTTTATGTATGTAGTGTACTATATACAATTTGTCATGGTTATAAATAATATATAAACCATGTTTATAACCGTTAGTGATCATCGGATAATAATGGTTATAAACGTTACAATTCCAGTAAAAACAATGTTTATAACCAATGGAAGCGCAAACAATATCACAATTATAACCATTAGGAAAGTAAATATTATCATACTTACAACCGTTGGAGAAGTAACTTATAACCGTGAGGATAAAAAATATTATCACGCTTATAACCGTGACAATATGCGTTGGCATTTGTCACGGATATAACCGTGATAACATGCATGATAAAAATCACCAAAGCACATTGGCTTCACGGTTATAACCGTGAGTAAACTGCTTACTCACGGCTATAAGCATGACAATTTGGCCTTTCTGGTGTTGTGATTGTCGCGAATTGATGATTTGTTGGATCGTTTGAATGGAGCGCATAGCTAAAGGTTTCCATCAACTTTGTATTACCGAAGAATGTGTTCCTTTGACAGCATATAGAGGTCCAGGCCTATTCTATGAGTGGTTAGTAATGCTGTTCGGCTTATGTAACGCTCCAGCTTATTTTGTCGATATAATGAATAGGGTATTCAAAGAAATCTTGAATAAATTCGTACTGGTCTTCATTAATGACATATTGATCTTCTCTAAGTCAGATAGCGAACATGCAAAACATTTGGAGTAAGTTTTGGAAATCCACAGAACGAACGTATTAAAGGCCAAATTTTCCAAATGTATATTCTGGCAAGAAGAGGTCAAGTTCCTTGGTCACGTTGTATCAAAGGAAGGAATTTCAGTTGATCCAAGTAAAATTACAGCTATTCAAGATTGGAAGCAGCCTAGTACACCCACAGAAGTCAGAAGTTTTCCTGGATTGGCTAGTTATTATCAGAAATTCATTAAAGATTTTTCGAAGCTATCTAGCCCATTAACGCAGCTTACTAAGAAGCATGCAAGATTTAATTGGACTCCAGCATGTTAGGCAACTTTCCAAGAGCTGAAATTAAGGTTGACTACAGCTCCAATGTTGACTATTATTGATGGCAATCAAGATTTGATAGTCTATACAGATGCTTCTATTGAAGGTGCTGGTGCGGTATTAATGCAAAGAGGCCAAGTAGTTGCTTATGCTAGCCGTCAGTTGAAACCGCATGAGAAGAGATATGCTACTCATGATCTTGATTTGTTAGCCATCGTGTTTGATTTGAAAATCTGGAGGCATTATCTATTGGGTGAGAAGTTTGAATTATATACAGATCACAAGTCGTTACAGTATTTGTTTACCCAGAAAGACTTGAACTTGAGACAACAGCATTGGCTAGAATTTCTTGCAGCGTACGATCTAGATATATTGTATAATACGGGGAAAGCCAATGTTGTAGCTGATGCGCTCAGCAGAAAGAACTTAATCATCGCCAGTCTTATTATCACACCTTCATTGATTGATAAGATATATGCTCTTCAGAAAGACGATGAATGTATTCAGAGGATTAGCAAGAGGATCAAGGAAGGTGAACCCTCGAGTTTCCAGATTGATAACAAGGGAATTCTGAGGTTAAAAGGCCGAATTTGCATCCCGAATATTCCTGACCTTCGAAGAGAAGTAATGGATGAATGTCACAAATCTAAGGTTAGTAGCCATCCAGGAGTGAGTAAGATGTATAATGATCTCAAATGCACATTCTGGTGGAGGGCAATGAAAAGAGACATTGCAATATATGTTGGTCGGTGTTCTACTTGTCAACAAGTCAAAAGCGATCAGCAGAAACTCGCTGGATTGTTAAAACCATTGTAGATTCCAAATTAGAAGTGGGAGCAAATTTCCATGGACTTCATAGATGGGTTTCCCAGAACCAAGAAAGGAAATGATAGTATATGGGTGATCGTAGATCATTTCACGAAGATTGCCCATTTTATACCTGTCATATCAAATAGAACGGCTCAGAACCTGGTGCAGATTTATTTCAAAGAGATCGTTAGACTACATGGAGTTCCTAGTAGTATTGTTAGTGATCGCGATCCGATAGTCGCTAGTAAATTCTGAGAAGCATTCCAGGCAGAGCTGGGAACAAAGTTAAACCTTAGCACCGCATATCATCCTCAAGCAGATGGCCAAACTGAGAGGGTGAACCGTATACTAGAAGATTTATTGCGGGCATGTATTATTGATTTTGGTGGATCATGGGAAGATCATTTGCATTTGGCTGAGTTCTCATATAATAACAGCTACCAAGTGAGCTTGGGAATGGTGCCATTCGAAGCATTGTATGGTCGACCATGTAGATCTCCCACATGTTGGGTAGAATCAGGAAATCGATTAGTATTAGGTCCTGACATGATTCTTGAAGCTTCGGATAAATTTGATTTCATTAAGAAGTGACTGCAAATAGCTCAAAGCCAACAGAAGAGTTATGCAGATTCTAGAAGAAGAGATTTAGCATTCGTTGTTGGTGATTATGTATTAGTCCGATTCGGGAAAACAGGGAAGTTGGCGCCGAGATTTATTGGTCCATTTCCTATACTAGAAAGAATTGGAACTCTCGCCTATACGGTTCAATTACCTGATTGGTTGCCAGCAATGCATGATGTATTTCACGTATCTCAACTTCGAAAGCATGTGCATGATCCAGATCTAGTTGTAGAAGAAGCAGCGCAACAGGATTTGGATATTACTCTAGAACTAGCTGTGAGAAGAGAGCCGATAAATATTATTGGCAAAGAAACCAAAGAGCTAAGGAACAAGAAGGTTCACTTAGTCAAAGTGCAGTGGAGCGGTGATCCTAGAGACTGTGCATGGGAGACAGAAGATAGCATCAAACAGGCTTACCCCAAGTGTAGAGTGGACATCTCTGATTAGCTCTGGTGCACGGTACATTTACAGTATACTCTGTTTTGTTTCCTACTTTACTGTTGTTTCCTTTTCAGGGACAAAAAGTTTTAAGTGGGGGAGATTGTAACAACCCGGAAAATCAGAACCAATTTAAAATTTTTAATTTGGCTATTTTAATGAATTTGGAATGTTTAAAATGATTTATTTTAAATAATAACGACTAAGAATTTATTTGAATCAAAGTTAGAACAAATAAATTTATTTTAGGGTGCGTTTTTTACAGGTCCCTATTATAGTTTTAAATAAAACTCACGTCCCTCTCAAGTTTCGTTTACAATCCCGGTCCCTATTTTACTTTCGCTTGGCACTTTTTACATAGTTCCGCCTCCTGTTTTACTACTACCGCTCTTACATATTTTTGGTCAAAAAATGCGCTGTCACATATAATTTTTTTTCTTTCTAAAATAAAGAAATATTCTCGGAAGGCCACGAAAAAAGAAAAAGAAAAAGTTGCATAAATATATGTAACTTTTGCCCATAATTGCATACATATATGCAACTATTTCTTACGTTGGTTTCTTCTGAAATTCTAGACCAAAACTAGCACACATGTGTGCAACTAATTGGAATACAAGCACACGTATTTTATAAAGAAATTTGACCTGAAGTTTATGCACGTGAATTTATGCACACTTGTATGCCATAATTACGCACTACTTGCATAGATGTATGCAAAAATATCAAACACAAATGCAGGAGTTGAAAACATGCACAGATGTATGCAAAATAATATGAATACTTGCATATTATTATGCATTAAACTGCATATTTCGTTGTTTTTTCTTCTGTTTTTTTGGTTTTTTGACGCCTTCTTTAATTGTTTCTTGATCTGAATTTTTTAGCGTTTAAATGTTTTAATTAATTATGAATTTACGTATTTTATTTATTTATTTTATTTTATTTTATTACTGAATTTTTTGAAAATAGGGACTAAGTTTATGACCGGATGTGAGCCTAATTAAATTTTCTTTTAGGGACCTGAGCCTTTTTTCACTTTATTTTAATTATATAACGAGCCTGAGGCACAGCAGTCTGAAAATTCAACTTTGAACTTTGACTAAATGTGCAAGATTCAAAATAAATCGGATTTCAGTGAAACAAAAAATATTTAAATTTGTTTAAAAATATCTTTCTAATGAATCTGAAAAATCAAAATTTCATAGCGGGAATCAAAAGTTATGGCCAGTTAAATATTCAGAATAATCGCTATGAAATTTAATATAACTATAGCCCTTAAAAATAGACATTTTGCAAACAACCTCCATTTTCGACGAAACCACTTCGGTTGGATCCGGAATGTCAATTTATGGTTAGGTTTAAAATTCCATAATTTTTGGAATTAATATGTGAGCGTGGCAAAGGAAAACGCGTTTGGTAATTTCACTTTGAATTGGATCGACCAGAAAATGGACATTTTTCAAACGGTCTCCAAATTCGATGAAATTAATTTTGTTGGGACCATATCGTCCAAACATAGCTAGATTTATTTTTGGGGAATTTTTGAAATCAGTATTTGGCCCCGGCAAATTAAAATGTACGTTCAAATCCATATTTGAATGTTTTATATTTTAATTTGAAGAAAACTGACTGAAACAGTCGAATGGGCCCACAAAACATATTCCATTATGTCCAAAATAAGGGTATTTAGCTGGTGGCATCAGTCATTGGGTTTGATTTGGAGTTCGGATAGGAAAACACTATTTTTGGAATTTATATAAATATCGGCCAATAATAAAATTCCTTTTATTATTTAATTTTCCAAAAATCAGAAACCCCCCAGCCCCCGACACCATCTCGACGAACGACGGAAAGCGCTCGACACCTTCTCTCCTCGATTCCTCCAAATCTGCTCAATAAAATCGCAAGCCACAGTTGAGAATTTTGTAGACAATCTCTTGATCTTCAAATCCATATATGTTTTGTTACTTATCGTTGAGTAAATCGAGAGAACCACCTCCTCAAAGTCCGCGTCTTTGAAGCGCCGCCCAGCCCTCACCTCACTGTCAAGTTCACCCTGGCCACCACCGTCCGGCGCGCCCTTCGAAGCCCTTTCACGTAGCATTGGCTGATCCTCCTCTCGTGCTTCGGATTTCACGAAAAATCTAAACCTAGTTTGGAATCAAAAACTGACGTAACGGCTGTGTTGAGTTTGAACAGTTTATAACAGTTAAACGTGTCATAAAATATGATTATCATATAAAAATCATATCTTTTTCATGTGTTATCGAAATCCAGTAAAGCAAGAGACATTGGACTGGTGACGACGTCTTCTACATTCTAGAAGAGACTGGAGAATTTTTGGAGCTTCCTACAATTTTAGAGGGAGTGGAACCCAATCTGAGCAATCTAAATTCAAATTGGAATGTATACGCGTTGTATAACTTATATAAGTGATGTATAAATTATATACGCATTGTATATCTTAAATATGGGCCTGTATAAATTATATGAGCGTTATATAAGTTGTACATGCGTTGAATGGAATTGAAATGAAATTGAAATAGAAATAAATATATTTACATACATATATATACACACACTCCTCTCGTCCACAGACCATGGACGATATAAATTGTTTGGGTTGCGATTGTGAATTGATTGTGGTTGCAAAAAAAAAAGTTGTGTTTGTGGTATATTCATTGTGTTGTGGAAATGAATGATATTGTGGAAAATAATTGAAATGAAAATATTGTAATGTTGCAAGGCCTAGGATAGCAGAGGAGCCGTCCTGGACACGATGTCGGTGCTAAATACCCTGCCGTTGTAATGCAAAAAAATTTGGAAAAATTCATGTGTTGTTAAATATTCATGTTTGAAATAAATTGCTCGAATGATAAAAATAACATTTTTATTGTATGTATGAAGTATATAAAATATTCATGTTTGAAATAAATTGCTCGGACAATAAAAATAACATTTTTATTGTATGTATGAAGTATATAAAATATTCATGTTTGAAATAAATTGTTTGAACAATAAAAATAACATTTTTATTGTATGTATAAGTATATAAAATATTCATGTTTGAAATAAATTATTTGAATGATAAAAATAACATTTTTATTGTATGTATGAAGTATATAAAATATTCATGTTTGAAATAAATTGCTCGAACAATAAAAAAAAACATTTTTATTGTATGTATGAAGTATATAAAATTTTCATGTTGGAAATAAAATGCCTTACTAATAAAATCACATTTTTATTGTATGTGGGGACGTTACAAAATAACCAAAGGTTGAAATAAATATTTGTTGATTGAAATTAATATTTTTAACATGTATATGAACTGTTAAAAATAACCAAAGGTTGAAATAAATATTTGTTGATTGAAAATAATATTTTTATCACATACATGAAGTGTTAAAAATAGCTGTAGGTTGAAATAAATGTTTTTTTATTAGAAATATTATTTTTAACATGTATATGAACTGTTAAAAATAGTCATGTATGGAAATAAATATTTGTTCATTAAAAATATTAATTTTAGCATTAGATATGCATGTAAATACATATGCTAAATAGGTAAATGGATTTGCTGTTGAGTAAAGAATTTATTTGCGTGCCCGACAAATATGTAAACCTTAATGAGTTGGTTGCACAATTTTATTGATATATCAACTCCTGTGAATGCTATTGGATGCGGTGTGCTGGTTATTCTGTGTAAGATTATAAACAACGCCATAGGATAGTAACAATTAATTTTGAACTACGCTACATGGCATACTACATGAAGAGAGCATATTTCATCATATACCACATCAGCATTTAGAGCTAATGTGACGAGGTTGGGATTATCATACGGGCAAGACGCTCCTATGGCGTTGACTGGATTACAGGTTGAACTGAGGTCTGATACAGACAAAATAAATATAACGGTAAATTGCCAGATTAAATAATAAAACCCCACATGGGTGTAGAGTTGACAATAATCACGTCTCTCTAGTTATTAGATACGACACATGGATTATTTATTTTCCAACACTGGACGAGGTGACGAGATTTATCTTTGGAGTAATTTTACACACTCCCTCGGGCATAGATAGGACACTAAAAATTGTGTGTGCTTATACTGGATTTATTGGGTACCTGATACGGCCCAATAAATTTCCAAACCCCTTCCCGTACAAAGAAGGTTATGGCAAAAAAATTCGAAATTTAAAGGCATTAGCCAAAATTTTGAAGTAAAAACGATTTAGAAATCGTCAAATAAATTATATATATAAATATAATTAAAAAAACGCATAATGACGCTGCAGTTCGCGTTTTGAAATCGTAATTTTAAACGATTATTACGGGAGATCCGGCCGTCGGATTTTCCCGAAACCCGAACCGTTGGGTTCGCTTTGGAAAGATCTTTCCAACGATATAAAATTCGTTAAGATCCGATTAGATTTTACGAAATGTTTAAATCAAATTTGGACGAGAGAAGCGTCAGGGCCATCGAATGACCTGAAACGTCGTTCGATGGAAATGGACTATTTAAATAAATAAAAATAGTGAAAAATCGTTTTAAAATATTATAAACGATGTGGAATGGGGATAAACCGATTTTGCCATGGTTTATCAGATATTTTGATGTTTGGATGTATTTGACATGAAAATTATACTAATGAACTGAAATGTGGATGTCGAATAGTTTAACCATAGAAATAATTGATTTGAATTCTATACACGTGTGAATTATTTGAAAAGGCCGAGTTAATTCTCATTTCAAATAATTGATCGACGATGAAAAGTCGAAGAGATGAAGATGGTGGTTGAAGACCGGAGGTCTTCACATCGTTTGGATGATTACTGATGTATTGATTGGGAGGCATCCCAAGACAAGGTAATAAGTGGTGATCGTCCAGACGTACTTGGAGATCGACCGGATATGCGAGGGCCTCTCTCCTGTATTGGACATACGAGACAAGGAATAAGGTGCCTTCGGTTTTATTCAGACCCAGAACGAGCTAGTAAATGGATGTGTTTTTGACATTTAATTTTATTCTGTGCTAATTGATTTCTATTTAATATATATCTGTTAGAATTTATTCTCTTGCTTAACATCCATCTCTAAGACGTACGAGCTTAGAGGTTATATACCGATACACATCAATCGCATGGCATGGAATGTCAATGTGGCATGCTGAGATGCAGTGATCAGGGCTTTTGTTGAAAAGCATAGCCTTGTGGTTGATGATCAAAGCACGGCTTTAATATAGCAAAGCTTTGTGTATGGCGTTAATTCACGAGCCTCACACCCCGGTCTGAACCAAAAACGGGAGAGAACCTCAAGGAGGACATGCGTTTCTTTCTAGCTAGGAGTGGTGTCATGGTATGGAGCCCAGATATTTTTACTTATGTAGATGATGGATAGCTAGGCGCCTCGGATATATCGGTTACTACGGAGCCAATGGGTATTGAGTCATCTGGCTCATTTACGCCCATAGGGTAGGGAAACGTATTGTTTAGGCATTTTAATCCACTTTGGGTGGACCGACCCTGACGATCCAAGGGCCCACCTAAGTCTGGGTCCTGAGGCTCGGGCTAGACAGTCTCAAAGTCGGTAAGGACGATCCCTTGCCTTGGTTCATGATGGAAATCCAACTTCCAATACGACATGTGCGATTTTAATTGTAAGCCCATATATGGCGACATAGAAGATGGTAGCTATGCCATTTATGATTGATAGATTATGATTGAAATTGTTTTTGAAACATATATGCACTAGTAATAATATCAAATGATTTTGATTTATACATATCCAGCATATTTTGGCCATTATAAGGTAAAACTCTATCCTCCGGCTTGCGTTGCATTATGTGATAGGACCTGAGTCTTATAATGGCTTCATTTTCTATAAAAAAGCATTGCGCTATTTAAATGATTTACTTTATTTATGCACTGGCAATCCAAAGGAGTAAACCCGTTCCACATTTGCGGTGTGGTCCTGTGTTTGGCCTTATTCTTAAATAGGCTAAGTAAGATTTCTCATACCAGTCCCATGACTGACTCGTAGTTTGTTTCACTTGCAAACTCGGGTGCCCCTATTTCTACACGGGCAGCCTTATGTTCAGGTTTTAGCAGGCTGATTCTGGATAGCTATGGAGCTGAAGATGGATTTTATCATTTCTTTTATGTCGTTCAGACTTCGTTATGTATATTATGTTTGATTCCGCTGTAGACATTTTATATAAAGCTGAAGCTGTATTTTGTACCAAGTATGATCTTGTTATACTGTGTAACTCTGATGATTATATTTGTTCCAGTGTAATCTGTTGTACATTATCTGGTGTAATGATATATTTATATTCTGATGTTATTGTTTATGTGTTATATTCCAAATATTATCCTTGCTTCCATGGCACGGGAGTTTAGGGTTATCACAGATGAAGTATGTAAGTATAAATACAGTTTTGTCTTTCAAGAGTTGTTATATATTATATCTTATTCATTCCACAATTAGATTCGTGATACTCTGATTTTGTTGTGTTATATTCTTCTTGTTCTCCTATTCTAACTTTCTTTCTATTTCTCACCCTCTAACTTCTTTCTATTAACGATTAGTTAATTTCTGATTCTTGGTTAGTCGATATGTGATACTGGATATGTATCTGTGTCGATGACCAGGATCAGAAATTTTTAGGCCGTTACAATTTCATATTATATTCCTTAATCTTCTTAAGTTAAAATTCAAATAATATTATTCCTACTATTTCAATATTACCAAAGTTTAAATTACATTTACATTTATTTCAACATTTCGTAAGGTCAACATTTATTACTAAATTGCTGATCTTGGGTTTAAACGAATGAAAGTTAGGTTTATTAAATTTTCGACGTACGATAACATTAGGAATTACGTAAATTATACCTATGAAATCCAGTTAACTTTATTACATATTTTATCGTCGTTATTCTTATGCAAAAAAATTACATCCACATAAAGCAGAGCTTAATCTTTCATAAACATTCATAATTCAAATTTATATTTCAATACTTGACTCAAGTTAATATTCCATATATCCTTTACTTAGGACAGTTACAATTCCAACATACCATATTTATGAAATATAATTATCATTATGTTTATTAGGAAATCATTATTATTGTTTCAAAAATAATTCATACAGAATTTTTTGAATTCAATAATTCCATTCATTTACAATTAATCATCTTCACAACCCTATTTGTACATATTTCCAAATATATCATCCTTTTAGTTTATATATTACATTCCAAAATAATTTTTCTTTTAACCATTAATAAACTTAGTGGTTTTTACCTTAGTTATTATCTCATTCGTATTCCACACAAATTCTAAATATGGGTTACACTTAGGTTTTTCCATTATTAATTCAGTTAGTTCAAAGGCAACCATAAGCTAAAAGGCGAACTACCAATAGAAGCAATTCCACAGAAATCTACAATGGAAGAAGACCTAATAAGTAAGAGAACATTTATGATGTTGAAAGCTGTCAATCAAACTAATGAAATCCTAATCGAAAGGAAACCTAACTAAAGAGATGAATTCAAAAGAAAGGAAAATTCTAGGATAAAGAAAAAATTAAAATAAGTTTTTACATATAAAAATCATTTTAAAACCATTTATCCTTTTTAAAATATGCTCAATCAAGAATGATTCTGAGACTAACTTTACTCATTCTAGGATATCGCTGCCCTATCTTTAGTGAGTTTTAACCCCATAAGCTAAGGTTTGTATAAAACCAAAGCTCTGATACCAACTGAAATGACCCGCCATTTTCGAGTGTTTCAAGTCGATAATAAAACCAATTCAAATCGTTCCAAACATCAGATTATTACTGCTAAGGGGTTAAATATAGATATCATTACAGAATCACAAACATAGAAAGAAGAATACCTCGCAACGGAATAAAATAAAATACAGTCGTAGTTCATGAAGCTACTTTATGCAAAATCTCAAAATAGTACATAATATCAAAGTTACAGAATCAGATGCAGCGAAAGTCTGAGTACAAAGGATCTCACTAATACATAAGCTATTAGTTAAGCTAAAGCAATAATAGAAATAGGGAAAATAACTGAAATAAATAAATAGATAGAGATATGATCTTCAACAAATATCTAGCTCCGGAAGGTGAAACCTCAAACTGTAATACTCGGTCAAACCCGAGTAAAATGCAAAAAAAACAAAACATTCGGATCAGGACTAACATTCTCATGAAAATAAATCGACTCAAGTGAACTATACATATGAAATGCATTAGTAACTTAAAGGATGTTTGGGATTCTCATCCTTTAAGCATCCGTTAAAGTAGATACATATAGCACAATAACTATTATAATAATGTCTATGGCGAATGTATTATTGAAAATAACGTAAGCAGGATAACAATTTTACCTTTACATCGTTTATAAACATTGTAGTCTATACAGTACTGTAAACTCCACCAAACCGGTTGGCTATCAGGGAGCACTCTATAGGTATAACGGAAATCAAAATTGTAGTAAGCGCAATGAGGATAATATGACAAGACATCGAGAAATACCTAACGGTCGGATTCTATCAGATTGCGGGACTGGGATTAATGCATAGCAGCTACTACCGCCCACCTCGAATTACACTCCGAAAATCGCAGGTTGTCATCAAAAAAATCACAAAGTAATAGATACGGCATCAAAAAAGTGTGTCTGATCGAAGGAGCGACCTCCAATTGACCCGACAATAGCTGTTGTATTAATCATGTAAATAATGAACTGAAGATCAAGAATATGCATCATAGTTGTCTTACTTCATTGTGATAGCATTCGCCAAACTGTTCTACTTCATTTTGGATTCTCCACCACGTGCACGGTTGTTGAAGTGGTTCCTAATATTGGCAGAGAGTATTCCCATATCCGACCCCGGCCTCTTTAACAACCCAACGCTTATTTCACACCATAGCATTTAATTTAAAAATCATATTCATGTATCATAAACCGATTTAAATTCAAGCACTGATTTACTAACAATCATTTACTCAAAAAATTATGTATTGGCTTCAGTTATAAAATTTAAAGTTTTATATTATCAAACGGTTTGTTATCAAATTAAGATTTCAATTTAGAGTTATACTTCACAAATATCATTATTGACTGAAATCGTTATCGTAAGACAATTGGGACTTAGTTGCTCAGATTGAGAATGTATTATATTTAAAATAGTAAATTATATTTAAAAATAGTTTAAAATTAAAATAGTAAATTTGTATATAAAATTTAAATTTAATATGAAATATTTTTATAAAGGAGTTTTATTAAAATAGTTATGAAAATTATAATAGTTAAAACTATATATAATAGTTTATTAGAAAGACTTAGAAAAAAGTTAATAAATAAAATAGTTGAAATTAAATAGTTATCAAAATAATTAGTAAGAAAATTTTAGTTTAAGCAAAATATTTGATATAATTAATAATCTAAAACAATTTAAATACAATAATCCCATCCGAACCAAATTTCCAGGTTTTAAATTTTTAATTTGTCATTGAAATCAGATTTCAAGTTCTATTCACATCAAATTAACTTAATATTCATAAATTAAATTTTAATTCGTAAATTCAAAACAATCATTTTTATTGACCAACGGTGCCCGTATACAATTTTATAACCTATGATCAAGTGAATCGGTTATGTATCATTTTAACCCGTTTAATTATATTCTGGGTATATATCATTTCAACCTGCATTATCAAAATGCTAAATAAATTCAGGTGTATATCATTTCAACCCATAGTGATTTTCCTAAGTCTACGGGAAGTTACAGTGTGAGATCAATAATAATAAATATTTCAAAACGTATAATATAAAACATATATTACTTGTGCAAATTCGTGTCATACACAGCGTGTCAATAATGTTGTCATATGTACATAATATACATGTCACGTAATACGGTTTTCTATGAGCAATCCTAACATTTAAAATAAATCAATTCAAATGTGTCAAAATATATTTCATAAAAATGTCAATCTAGTGTGAGATAAACTCATCTTCCATGGCGCGAAAAATAGAACGACAACGATGAAGGCACGACGGACGAATACGACTCAAGATCAGATCAAATCGGTGACAAACGAACCAAATATGTTCATGCTACAGGAAATGTACACAAAATAAATTTTATTTTAATATATATACATATAATATATAACTATAAGGTATAAAAATAACTATAAGGTATAAAACAAAAAAAAAATTCACAAAAGAAACACTACAACAAAAAACACTTTTCGCAACAGGCAATATCTGTTGCAGTAGACCAATTGCAATAGACCCGGGCCTGTGGGTATAGTCGGAGTTGTAAAAAGTTCGCAACATTTTCTGCCTATTGCAAAAAGATGTTGCGGTATACCTTTTTGCAATAGGTTTTTGCTGTTGCAACAGATCCTTTTGCAACAGTATATGCTCGTTGCAATTGATTTATAAATCTGTTAAAAAAAATTACAGCTTATAGATACTACATATTAAATGTATTCGTTTTAGTAATAGTGTATATCACAGAATTTTATTCTAATAAAAATTTTAATAAAATAAACAAGTAAAAAAATTATTTCAACAATTTCATTCTAATAAAATTTTAATAGTATATACGATTACAACAAAAGTTCTCATAGGTTTTATATGATATTCATATACAAATTTCTACTATCAGACAACACTTTTTCTCAAATAGAGCATTTTCATATTACATTTCTATTTTCATACAACTCAGGTCGAGCACCACAACCTAAAATATTAAACTGGAATTGATTAGTTACATATTAAGGAAAAAAATCATACACATCTTAAACTCATCCATCAAAATTGGCGTGATACACTCACAAATAATAACATATGATACAGCAAAGCTGAGAGACAAAGAGAGTATATAGTATACGGTATTACACTCACATGTATAGTAAACAGTAAAAAATAAAGATTTAACTCATCAGTGTAGTCTGCAATTATATAGAAAACCCATCAGATTTATCAAGTATGGGCTAGTCAGTATCAAACCTGAAAGAACAAATCGGTAGAAAATCTAACCGACTTGACCAAGTAATACGCCATTTTATCCTGGAGATTAGTTGGTGCATGATGCTTCTGCAAATTTTTACTCAAATGAGTTGGTAATTTTCAGTTTTATTTTACAGTGGGTACTAAGTACCAACCAATAGGTTCCTTGATACAGCCTCGTCGACCACATTTTGACCACAACTCCATAGGTTGTATTTGCATATTAAGAATTTATATATAAAAATTACCATTAGGTCTTCGAGCACTTATCTGAAATACAAACAGTACTCGAATGCAAAAGTGGGGTTTAGCTCGAACCTTCTAACATCATCTATGTTGTGAAACATGAACAGAATAGTGGCTTTCAATTTGGCTACTCTTTGAGGATATCTGCATGCACATACCACTAAGCAAAAGAACAGCCAAGGAACATGAATACCCACATACCCAGTTAAAATAACTTTTTAAACTGCATATAAATACACCTGAAACTACAAATATTTGTTTATATAAATACACCTGAAACTACAAATATTTGTTTGAAATGTGAATTCCATAATTTTTTTGGACATCTATAAAAACGCCCCTTTAAAATACATATAACTATGAGGACACAATTTGGATGCTGACTGCATATTGTACTAGCTATCAACTACAACAGCTCCATACTCTTATTATTATTATTATTATTTTAGCATATAGTAAACACCAACATGAATTAAGCCTAAAAAATCACATGTCGCACAAATATAACAAATTTTACACAAAAGGAAACATCACATCCTAGTATAACATAGCCTTACCACACTAGACATGGCATGCATTGTGTTCCCAAAAGGATACATCGCATTGTTCCAGCAATCCAAACAAAAGTCGGACCAGTTCGGCAGGAAGAAGCAACAGGCACTTAGCTTCTAATGAAAAGAAACATGCAGCAACTTGACTTGGAACTATGACATAGAAACTTAATAAAGCAACTTAACATGGAACCTGACATGGTACTAGCATAAATCAACCTCCAAAAAGTAAGATTAGGAAGTCCCTAAAGTCGCTGCACAGGCACCCAATACACCAAAACTCCACCATAACATATGGGTATAACTATGGAAATCGGCAGGTGAAGAGAAAACAGGAACACCCAACCTAAAGACATAAAGCATACGACAAAGGCTTAATGCAGGTTACCAACAAATAGTTACACATGATGGAGATGGATGGAAGTAAAGGGGAGAATGCCATCACTTCACAGCAAAAACCAAAGCTGAGCTTCACAAATATTGCCGGCCGTGGCAACGTAATACAATCGAGGAAAATGCAGGCCATTCATCCCCAAACCTCTACTCGCACTAAATAAAAACAGCTCCAAAAACAACCAAAACAAATCGAACCCCAATCTCACCAAGACGCATATGAAAGGACTATTAAACTCATAATCAACAAAGTAATAAGGTTGGGAAACCATCACCTGATAATTCTGAACCCTCGATTGTTGTTGCTAGTCACATGTAAGGGTCTGAAAAGCTTGTATTTGGCCTAAATGGTTTTCATAGAGCACTATGTCACCGCGCAAGATCGAAAGCCTATGGATCATCAAAGGCAAAGACAAGGTCGAAACATTAGAAATGCTAATCGAAATAGAAAAATAGGTGGATGGGTTTGAGTGGAGCGCCTCTGCAGAAGATCAGGCATGGCGAAAGCAGACCCGACATTTGGGAAAAAGGAGATGAATAAAGGTAGTTTTAAAACGAACAGAGGAAGAAGAAGTAAAAAGAGGTGGAAAGGGAAAAGGGTCTGTCGCCATTTCCACAGAAATGCAGAAAGCTGAAATGGTGCAACAGCTCCATACTCATTACATATCAACCTTTTTTCAAATAAATTAAGTGCGAAGCGGTCCTCGGATTTTCGAGATCCCGCCTTTTTATTTTTGGAGCCCGCCTTACCTTATTTACCAACAGAATTTAGTTAGCCTGTTGTAAATAATAGTTTAAAACTGTATACTTTTGAACTTTCGTGGAGGAAAAAAACTTGACTCAATTGATTGATTACTAATAATTAAATATAATATTAAAAATATAAAAATTAATTATTAATGATAACTAGAAACTATTAATTAATTCATAAAAATACCTCAATCAAACACAAATTATAAATTAATCCACACAAGAAATTATTATTAATTCTTAATTACTCCTTAATAGTAATCAATTATCATTTATTTATTTGTTATAAATTTATTAAGTATTTAATTATTAAATACTTAATTATATTCATATTTCAAATTAATTATTAATTATTATCCATTAGTTTTTTATTATTAATTTATTATAATAGTTAATTATTTTATTATTTTTAAAATGTTAATAATTATTATTTTTAATCATTAATTATAGTTACTTAATTACCAGTTATTAATATCACTTTATAATACTTAAATTTTATTATTAATCAATAATTATTAAATATTAATCTTAATTATTATATAATTACTAGCAGTTAATCGTTTAGTAGTAACTATTTAAAATTAATTATTAAAAGTTAATCATTAAATGATGATACTTATTTTTAATAATATGTTTTTTGCAAGTGAATATAGTTATTGCAAGTGGCGAAAACAGTTGCTAAAGATATTTATTCGCAACTGACTAGGAAGCGCAGCTACAAATAATATGTATATTGCAACTGTTCTGGAAGCACAGTTGTTATAAGTATGTTTTTGCAACAGGAAGGGAAGCGTAGTTGCTAGAAATATGCTTTTCATAACAGAAAGAAAAGGCATGTTGCTAAATCCCATATATTGCAATTGCAACAATAGGTCTGTTGCTAAATATCATTTACTGCAAGTGCCATAAGTCGCCTGTTGCAAATAGCTAGTTGCAATAGAGTATTTCTCTTGTAGTGAAAGAAAGCATGGATAAAGCCAAGCATGCAAGAAACCATGTTTCCAAATGCATACTACAAGGGAAGCATACTATCTTTTTCTAATATGCATGGGGACAAACGCATGCTATAGGAACTCAAAAAGCATGCTACAGGGAGTGTATGACTACAAGACCTGTTTTTTGTTTAAGAAGATGAGGACTAAATTCATATAGAAAGGGAAAACCACAACAAAATAATCATTGGTGAGAAAAATGTTTGAATCATATGTACTTAATCAGGCCAAAAAACTAGGGTTTTATGGTAATGGTTACCATTACCATTTGGTAAATAACGTTA
Organism: Allium sativum; assembly: GCA_030737875.1. Taxonomy (NCBI): domain Eukaryota; kingdom Viridiplantae; phylum Streptophyta; class Magnoliopsida; order Asparagales; family Amaryllidaceae; genus Allium; species Allium sativum. Next base: position 18,194,036 of record CM060917.1, read on the forward strand.
TTGTACCTTTTTACTGGTAAGCCAGAATTGCTTACCGATAGACTAGTATACCGAAGACTAATATACCGATAATCTGGTAACCATTGCACTTGTAATGGTAGATTACCATTTGTCAATCAAAGTGTGTATCTTGGCATATAAAATATAGTGCATCTTTATTATGCTATATCTAATCTTAGTTAATAAAGAACATAAATGAGGAAAAAAAACAAGTGTGCTTAGAATTATTTTACCTGACTATTGAACTAAATATAGTCATTTATTTGGTTATAAATGCATGTATAAAGCATATCAGATGAATATACATATGTTTTGAATTTATTGGTAAAATTACTATAACCATTGGTACTGAAGAAATGATACCGATAATTTACCATTAAAAAGGATAAATTTACCGTTACTATACTGTTTTAACTAGTATACTGATTCCAATCAAAAATGGTTACCAATCGACTGGCAGCTGTATGGTAATGGTAAATTTACCATTATTATAATAAACCTACAAAAAACAACTCAAGTCTTCACTGCAAAGAAACCAACTCTACATCAAAAAATAGCCAAGAATTAGTAGGTATCAAACGTGACACCGTCACCATATAGTTTTATTGATTCGGGTGTCCATGGACACAAAATGCACAAATAAATATACCACATTGATCAATGCAACGAGACGGATGCGATGGTATAAAGATATCACTTTCATGACATTCGTCCTATCTAAACTTCAATTTTTAACAACATTACGTTCTTAATTCCTATAGAAAAAATTTGGTGGACCTAGAAATGCCTGAATTTCGCGAAACAAATTATGTCATTGACTTCAAAATAAACAAAATATTTTCTCGTGTTAGGACATTTATGTTTCAAATATAATTTTGTCCATTCAATATTTGAACTGACTTGCACTAAAATAACGCTACCATACGAACTTACGTGTTTTATTATGAAATTTATTCCTATATGCTATGTCTAGTTAAATGTATCTCAAATATAAAATTGCAAAATTTAATTCAGCTTCTAAATTTTTAACGTTAATTGTGTTATATTGGGTGTCGCTACTATAGATCGATTTAAACACAATGAGCAAATTTTGAAGTTTTCATTATAAAATTTACTAAATCTATTTTATGTAAATATATTATGTTTTAAGAATCATTATTTCAATATTTCATTATTAATCAATTTCACGTTAGTTTCAAAACAATAAGTTCTAAAATAACAATCGAACTGGTATTTGTTATTCAAATTAAATGTACATGCTTTATTTTATATTTAGAAATCAAATATATACACTTCCTAAAATTCGAAATAAATAAAACCTTAAATTCTTAAGTAAAATTTCAGTTAAACATGTTATTTAAACCGCTTAATTTTTCAGATCGTTACAAAAAGTATGCCTGTCGTAGCTGCAGCTAACTCCATTGAGGTTATTAGTGAAAAAATTCCTAATAACAAAGTAGCAGATCGAGCTAATGTGAGGGTAGAAGCTAATGTCAGTATTCCTAAAATTGTAGTAACCACACCTTCAGGCAAGAGACATTTCTGGAAAAAAGTTATTAAGAAACATAAGAAGTTTAAACACTCTTCTGCGGGTAGTAGTGTTAAAGTTAAAGATGTGGAAAAAAAGGACAAACGGTTATGTTGGATGAAGGTAATAAGAATGCTGATGTTGCATTAAACTGATTTAAGAACAACATGTCTTATAGTAGTGTAGGAGTTCAAGTAGGTAGAATTTCTAATGCAAAAAATATTGAAACATGTAACAGGTATGACATCCTGGAACAAATACATGAAGAGAGTGATGATGGTAATGAGATTAATGAAGTCGAGGAAGAGAAATTAGCAATCTTTTTTAGTTTGATGGTTTAGTTAAGGACGGTAGTAACGATAATGCAAAAGAAGAAGCACATATGTGCAATGATGTTATACAAGTAGTAGCCAATGCGGTTGATTGTGTTTACAGTAACTCTTCTGAGCTTTTGGTAAACAAAGATACTTTAAGTGTGGATAAGATCAACCCCATGAAACAGTTATTGACTGACATGATCAACATTGGCAATATTACTTCTAGTGTTAAAAAAAAGTCAAGCATAAAGCTCTTATTTCCAGTGCCTCACTGAAGTGTAAAACTTCAACAGGTTTTCAATTGAAACCAGGCTTTTTGAACAAGCAAAGCCATGCTGCCAAGCCAGTAAACCTAACTACATCACTAATTTCTTCAAGCAATGACCCATGAAGCCACACCATCTACCTCTTTGAAGAAAAAGAGAAAATTTAAGCAAGATTATCCTTATGCTCATCTCATTCCGCCTACTACCTATAAGGCTCCACCACCCTTCCCAATCGATGATCATGCTACCTTCTCTAAATCTAATTCACCAATGTCAGCTTCGTTGCCAAATTTCAAAGAGCACTAAACGACCCGAACTTCCCCATAAAGGAAAGCCCAGATTGAGTTGAGAACACGACAAATCGAAACACAAACAGAAGAATATTTCATTGCTTATTACAACAATTTTATCAGATTACAAGAACATACAGAGTATGAACAAATAATATACATTTGATAAATATCATAGATTTACAAATTACAATGCATCGGAAAATAATACAAAACACAACTGAAAGGAATATACGGATATAGAGCTTTCCAAATATCATTCCCGCTGTAAACCAGGATCCTATGAATATAAATGTGCAAAACCAAAACTACTAGCTGCCCGTGTGGAAAATAGGGGCACCCAGAGTTTAGGTTAAAACAATAAACTCCAGGTCAGTCATGTGATTGGTGTGAGAACTAAAAAAGTTATCAATCTCTATTTTAGAGTTCGGTAAATCAAGGGACCACGCTGTATAACACGGAACGGGTTTTAACCCCAAGAATACCAGTGCATATAACAAACAGCGCAATGCTAAATAAAGAAAATGAAGCTATTATAAGACTCAGGTCCCATCACACAATGCAACGCAAGCCGGAGGATAGAGTATTACCTTATAATAGCCAAACATGATTGGTACTTTTGAAACAAATCATTTTGATAATATTATAGTGTAAAGTGTATGAAAAGAACTTCAAATATAAATGTAACACCCCACTCCCGCTATGGTCACTCGCTAAGGGAATGCCATAACATCGGTGGAGTATTTTAAGTGAATATAGAACAGAAAAATTACATCAAGACAGATATAAGTAATGCTTGAAAATTTAAAACATCATTTCATTGCAGCGGAAAGTAAAACATGTCTGGTTACATCACAAAACCATAATAAGAGTCAAGTACAAAATATCCATCCTGATAAATAAAAATACATAATCCCAATACATGAACTGATAGCCATAAAAGAAAAGGGGTAAGCTGAGCTCTACATCTAGGGTCCAAGCTCCAAGAGAGTAATAAAAGCAGCCTGATCAAAGCCCACTCGTGCTGGGCCCACTCTGAGAACCTGAGGGTTGGGAAAAAGATAAAAACAACGGGGTCAGACATAAGTCTGAGCAAGTCCTATAACTTTAACAATACAATCATTAAAGTAATTAGGGTATGATATAACTTGGTACGGTGTGACTGGGGATAAATGACTACACTCAGTAGCCAATCAGACTTAGAATGAACTAAGATAACGATAAAGACGCATTTACCCACCCAAGGATAATTCCTACACTGCACCACACCAGTCATTCCTACTTAAAGGTTGATCCCTCCCAAGGACTTAGAAAATTTACCCAGTAGTTTCGTGTACCCCTAGCTGACTACATAGGTGCCGCCTGCCCCTATCTCCACTAGGTGTACCCACTACTCCCAAGCGATCGGCTCCCTACCGTAGATACCCGTGCTGGCCCCACAATGGGGTGTATCACTCCCCATAGTGGCAACCCGATACAACAAATGGTGCACGGTTTATATCTACACGATGCAACAACGTCTTACCTACCAGCCCGGGTCCACACACGCATATGAAACCCGTTGGACTCGCGTTGCCACCGCTACCACGTTTTGGCCTCTTATAGTCAAGCCCAATATGCGTGTCCCGTCCTCGACTTGGGTCGAGCCCACAAAGATACGTTTGGGATATTGGTTGAAATGGGCCCCCACAAGCTACCCACCTAAGCTTGTCATTTCTAGTGTATACCACTTAACCCTTTAATCATGTTTTAATTACATGTTCCACTTTGGTTAAGTATTCTAATCGTATTTTCTATTGCCACCCAAGACAACCACTAGATTTCCACATGCCACCCAAGGCACCCACTTAACCCCTCATGTCCCTCTACATGCTAATATGGTTAAGTGTTTCTTAATTAATTAAGATCATGACCTCATAAAGACCTCTCACATTAGACCATCTTTTATGACTGCTGGATATGCCGGTTGGGTCCGGGTAGACTTCCGTCATAAAAAGGGTCTAACCTCGTGTCTTTACTTTAATCACGTATTTAATTTATGACTAAGACCTCTCACATTGGGCCAATCATTTGTAGCTGCTGGATTGCCGGTCGGTTCCGGGCAGACTTCCGCTACAAAAGGGTCCAACCTCGTGTCTTAGTTGATTAATTACACCTAATTAATCACCCCCATAATTTGTATTAATTATCCCTAATTAATTACACATTTTTAAGAATATGGGTAGACCTAACTCAATAGGTAAATTCCCAATTCCATAGTATGGGTAGACCTAACTTAATAGGTAAATTCCCAACTCCATAATATGGGTAGACCTAACTTAATAGGTAAATTCCCAATTATGTCCATTCATTTTATGTTATGCTTAAGCATACCAACTTTACACATTTCTATTAACATGCATATTAACCCCATCGTTTCCCACGTAATTCGTTCTCATGACATGTCATATAAATGGGGAGTTTCATTATAAATGTAATGGGTTCAATCTTAGCACAACGTTGGCATTTACATGGGTTTAAAAGGTGTCAACTTGCATCACAACATTAAACCCAACTAGCATAAATCATTAACCCAAACTTGCATATGAACTTGCATATAAACTTGCATATGAACTAGCATATAAACTTGCATATGAACATGCATATAAATTTGCATATGAGCTTGCATAACATGTCATACATAGAGGCAACCTTGCATATGTTATGCATATCATAAAAAGAGACAAACTTGCATATGAACTTGCATACAAACTTGCATATAAACTTGCATATGAACTTGCATATAAACTTGCATATAAACTTGCATATAAACTTGCATATGAACTTGCATATCATGTCATACATAGAGGCAACCTTGCATATGTTATGCATATCATAAAAAGAGACAAACTTGCATATGAACTTGCATATAAACTTGCATATGAGCTTGCATAACATGTCATATCATAAAAAGAGACAAACTTGCATATGAACTTATAACATATGACAACCACAACATGCATAAATCCTCATTTACATCCATAGCCTCCTAATATCCTATCCTAATTAGTTTAGCAATTGCTTGCTAAAGGCATAGGAACTCACAAATCACTAATTAGCACTCCAATGAGGAAGATTAAGTTGCTAGAGTGGATTAGAACTTGTTTAGAGTTGATTTGAGATGCTAACTTCCTCTCAACTTTGGTGGAGGCTCCTTCTAGTTTTAATTTGACGGCATGAGGCCCTTGAATCTATTTTTAGTATGAATTAGGGTAGTGTTAGGGTGTATTTATAGATTAGGCAAGTGTTTTAGGCCATTAGATTAACCCTAAATTAGGTTAGGACCATCAGATCTCGGAAGCTTCTAGAGAACAGCCCAAAACACAGCCAAACCCTAAAATGGTGCACCAGGTTAAACTGGCCGAGCACCCCCTGTCGACACCCAAGTCGACAGGGCTGTCGACTTGGTCCTAGCCAAGTCGACTGCCCAGTCGACAGGGCTGTCGACTTGGGTAGCTAGGCGGGAATTTTCCCCGCCTGCGCCCAATGGCCCCAATTTCGAAATTTGAACCTGAATTTTAAATCTGTTTTGAACTTTGAATTTTCTGCAAACTTCATTGGGCCATAACTGGGCCATACGGACTCCGATTTACAAAATTTCGGACTCTATTTCGCGTATTTTTCCGAGACGAACGCAATGACGCAGCCCGTTTCCCCCAATTCTCACATCTGAGATTATTTATTCTGCAATTAGTGAATTTTAGCATTAACTGAAATACGGGGTGTTACATTCTCCCCTCCTTAAAGGATTTCGTCCCCGAAATCTCTAAGCTAAGGAGAATGCATATCCTACCATCCAAACAACCATCTACTCAATCCATCAAACACGGGCATCCATTGTCCTTAAAACAATTTCTAATGATGTATGAGCATATGCAAAAAAGTGTGTGTATATGTTCCCTATCTAATGTATGAACATATGCAAACCATGATAGTGCCATGCATCCATTATGTATGCGAGAGAACCCTATCGACACATACAATATCTACATGAGTGCACAATCATTCACCAAAATGCATCATCCATATGATAACACAATCATTATACATCCATAAATATAGCTACCTACACACAATTATATGCAATATGCAATATGAAGTGACTGAGCCGATCTAGTGCCTAGAGTGTGTGTATATGCATCCACGAGCAACCACTAGCAAACACTTGCATCCACATGCATCCATCAACCATAACATGTCTCAAACACATGTTTCAACCATAGGTTTACCCTATCTAAAGGTCAAAAGTACCAACGAGAGGACATACTAAAGATAAGATAAGTACTAGACAATCGATAAAGGAGAAGTTAAAAGACATACCCTCAAAAAGGAATGGGTACAATGAACGCATCTTCGCTTCCGTCTCCCAAGTAGCGTTGCCCTCATCTTCTCCCCATTGTACTTTGACTAGTTGAACCTCTCGATTCCTCAGTTTCCTAGTCTCTCACCCAAGGATGCTAGTAGGAGCTCGTCGAATAGTCGCATCACGCTCTACTTCCACTTCTCTAAGCAAGCTCGGCTCTACCACCTCTGCGGTCTCATGTAGGCACTTCCTCAAATGTGACACATGGAATACATCATGTACACCACTAAGTCTGTCGGGCAACTCCACTCTATATGCCATCCGTCCAATCCTTTCCTTAATAGGAAACGGCCCTACGAACCTTGGTGCTAACTTCCCAACAGATCCAAAGCGAACCAAATTTCGTAACGGAGACACTTTGACAAAGACCATGTCCCCAACTTCAAACTCAAGATCCGTCCTCCTCTTGTCCGCATAAGATTTTTGTCTATCCTGCGCTGCTTTCATCCTTCTTCGAATCAAATCAATCTTCTCAGAAGTCTCCCTAACCATATCAGGCCCAAGCAAGATCTTATCCGTAGATTCCCACCAACATGTAGGTGATCGGCAAGGCCTTCCATAAAGAGCTTCGAAAGGAGCCATACCAATACTGGACTGAAAGCTGTTATTATATGCGAACTCCACCAATGGAAGATGCTCTTCCCATGTACCTCCAAAATCTAAGATACAAAGCCTCAAAAGGTCTTCTAGGACACGATTCACCCTCTCAGTCTGGCCGTCCGTCTGAGGATGATATGCGGTGCTCAGACATAATTGAGTCCCCACTCCTTCTTGCAAACTTTTCCAGAACTCGCTAGTGAAGATAGGATCTCGATCACTCACTATGCTAGAGGGTACCCCATGCAATCGAACTATCTCCCGAAGATATACTGAAGCTAGCCATGGAGCAGTCCTCTTGCTCTTCACAGGTATGAAATGGGCGCTTTTAGTAAGTCTGTCTACCACAACCCAAATTCCCGTATTACCCTTTCTTGATCTGGGTAACCCGTCAATAAAATCCATCGAGACGCTATCCCACTTCCATTGCGGAACTTCCAATGGGTGAAGCAACCCACCTGGTTTCTTTTGCTCCGCTTTCACCTGTTGGCACACCAAGCATCGAGCGACATACTCGGCCACATCTTTCTTCATACCGGCCCAGAAGAAAACCCGCTTCATGTCTTGGTACATCTTGTCCCCACCGGAATGAATGGTCATCCTAGAACGGTGTGCATCATCAAGAATAGCCTTCCTCAAACCCTCGTCTTGCGGTACACAAAGTCTACCGTCTCTACGCAAACACCCCCTATCGTCTAGGGTGTACATACTCAAATGGCTGGACGACTCCCCCCTTATGAGCTTCTCTACCAACTCAACCAACTGTGGGTCGTCCCTCTGTGCTTCTCCAATCTGCCCCAAAAGAGTAGGTTTGACCTCCAAGGATGCTAGCAAACCGGGTATATAGTCAATGGAAGGTCTGAAATCAAACATCGAGATAAATTCCAAGCTTCGTTGTTCCACGAACAATGGACTCAAGGACAACCTTTTTCTGCTCAAGGCGTCCGCCACCACGTTACCCTTGCCAGGAGTATACGCTATCTCGAAATCATAAGATGCTAAGAACTCCATCCACCTTTGCTGTCTCAAATTCAAATCCTTCTGAGAAAACAAGTACTTCAATGATTTGTGGTCAGTGAACAATTCGAATCTCTCACCAAGAAGATAATGGCGCCAAATCTTAAGCGCAAAAACAATAGCGGCCAACTCTAAATCATGGGTAGGGTAATTTTTCTCATGCACTCTCAACTGCCTTCCACCATAGGCTATTACCCTTCCCTCTTGCATTAAGACTGCGCCTAGTCTTGTTCCACAAGCATCGGTGTAAACAACAAATGGCTTACTCCCATCTGGCAGCACTAAAACTGGAGCGGTGGTTAAAGCTCTCTTTAACCGTCGGAACGCATCCTCACAATCTACGTCCCATGTGAAAACAAGATTCTTCTTCGTCAAGCGGGTTAATGGAGCTGATATCTTCGCGAAGTCTTTGATAAACTTCCTATAGTAGCCCGCCAACCCTAAGAAACTTCTTACTTCGGTAGCATTCTTCGGAACCTTCCAATCTTGAATTGATACTACCTTCGCGGGATCCACAGCTATCCCTTCCTTGGAGACCACGTGCCCCAAGAACCGCACTTCCTTCCTCCAGAAGTGACATTTAGAGAATTTAGCCTTAAGGCTATGTGCTCGAAGAGTCTCCAACACCTCCCCAAGATGTAGGGCATGATCTTCTTCACTCTTAGAAAATACTAAGATATCATCCACAAAGACCACCACGAACTTATTAAGGAACTCCCTGAACACCCTACTCATCAAATCAACAAAGTATGCAGGGGCGTTCGTCAACCCAAATGGCATCACCAGCCACTCATAGAAACCATCCGGAGTCCTAAAGGCAGTCTTGTCTATGTTATCCTCAGCCACCCTCAACTGATGAAACCCCGTGGCTAAGTCCAACTGAGAAAATACTGAAGCGCCAACCAACTGATCGAAAAGATCATCAATCCTCGGCAATGAGTGTCTATTCTTCTTTGTGAGCTTGTTGAGTTCTCTATATTCTACACAAAGTCTGAGGGACCCATCCGCCTTCGTAGCAAAAACTACTGGAGCACCCCACTCCGATATACTTCGTCTTATGAACCCCTTCTCAAGCAACTCCCCTACTTGCTTATGGAGTTCTCTCCTCTCACGCGGAGCCATGTGGTGCACTGGTAAAGATACAGGTTTAGCATTATCCACCAGATATATTCGGAAGTCAATCTCCCGCTTCGGAGGTAAGCCCTTCACCTCCTCAAACACATCCGAGTATTCCCGGACCACTCTAACAGATTGCAAACTTTCGACCGAAGCGTCAAGTGATTCAAGATAACTTAGCATGAAAGAATCCATGGGATTACAAGAGATCTCGAGAGTGTTACCCAAGCGGGTCATGAGCCTAACAACTCTCCTTTCGCAATCAAGAACGGCACCATTACTGGATAACCAGTCCATGCCCAAAATCAACCCATAGCCCGTGAAGCCCAAAACAAAAGCATCACATCTAAACTCAATGCTAAGTATAGAAATCTTCAGACCCAAACATATCATGGACAAATAAGTGGAGCCCCCAATTGGGTTTGAAACAACCAAGGGATCATCTACTAGACTGGTGTCTAAGTGCAGTGACTCAACTAATGATGATGAGATAAACGAATGCGATGCGCCAGAATCAAACAATGTACGGACAGGATGATCAAATAGAAAAACCAGACTTTCAACGGAAATAGTTCTACCTCTTTCCTGAATCGGTGGAACCGCGAGAGCCTGTACTTGCCCCCTAGCCTGACCCGGTGCCATAAGAGCTTGCACCTGTCCTCCTGAGGTAGATCCCGTCCTTTGCCCCTTCTTAGGGCAATTCTTCTCTAGATGCCCTGCTTCGCCACAGTGATAGCAGACAGTCTTCTTCTTCTTTCGACAATCTTTGCTTATGTGGCCTGGTATCCCGCAATTGAAGCACTTCTTCTTCCCCTTGCCACTGTTGCCTTTCCCACCTTTGTTTTGTTGTTGTTGCTGAGGTCTCTTTTGATCTCCCTTCTTCTCGGGTGCCTTATTAGCATTGGGACCCTTCTCTTCTTCATGCATGAGTGCCATGTCAACTAGCTTCTCAAAGGTGGCCCCCATAGGGATATGAGTCATAGCCAATCCATGCATCGGTTCATTCAAGCCTTTCACGAACCTCAAAGCCTTCTTCTCCGGTGTATTCACCATGTCTAGGCCAAACCTTGCCAATTGATTAAACTTGTTGACATATTCCTTCACTGAGAGATTTCCTTGCTTTAGAGTCAAGAATCTTTCCATATACAAGTTTTCCTCCGCCCTTGAGAGAAACTTTGCCACAAATCTTTGTCTAAAATCCGCCCAAGAGTCAACGGGGCGTTCTCCATTAGTGACCTCCCACCAGAATGAGGCCTCTCCCTTCATTAACCAAGCAGCTAACTTGACTTTCTTTCCTTCTTCCATCTCAAAGATATCTATCAACTCTTCCACCTCCTTAAGCCAATCTCTAGCCTCCACAAAAGTTTCAGATCCTTGAAAAGGTTTCCCTCCCATAGCTTTAAATTCCTTACAAGTCTTAGCAAAAGTATCCGTGCGAGGAGGAGGGGGAGGAGGAAGATCGGGTGCTACGGTTGGTGGAGGAACATTTGCTGGACCCGCAGTGGTGGCCCTAGCCTCCATCAATCTCCTATACCATACTGGTATCGTCACACCCTCCGGAAAGTTAAGATCCTCAGCCATGCTGAAACGAAAAAGGAAAGATTCAAAACGGAGAATTCGAAAGATAAAGATATGGCTATTGGGGATTATGCTTTTCTTTCAAAAACTTTTCTCCTTAAAGACATGTTTTTGAAAATATCTCTTCCAAAAATGTTTTTAAAAAATAGTTTTCTAAAAATTTTATCTGTTCCGGTAACCTTTGCTCTGATACCACGTGTAACACCCCACTCCCGCTATGGTCACTCGTTAAGGGAATGCCATAACATCGGTGGAGTATTTTAAGTGAATATAGAACAAAAAAATTACATCAAGACAGATATAAGTAATGCTTGAAAATTTAAAACATCATTTCATTGCAGCGGAAAGTAAAACATGTCTGGTTACATCACAAAACCATAATAAGAGTCAAGTACAAAATATCCATCCTGATAAATAAAAATACATAATCCCAATACATGAACTGATAGCCATAAAAGAAAAGGGGTAAGATGAGCTCTACATCTAGGGTCCAAGCTCCAAGAGAGTAATAAAAGCAGCCTGATCAAAGCCCACTCGTGCTGGGCCCACTCTGAGAACCTGAGGGTTGGGAAAAAGATAAAAACAACGGGGTCAGACATAAGTCTGAGCGAGTCCTATAACTTTAACAATATAATCATTAAAGTAATTAGGGTATGATATAACTTGGTACGATGTGACTGGGGATAAATGACTACACTCAGTAGCCAATCAGACTTAGAATGAACTAAGATAACGATAAAGACGCATTTACCCACCCAAGGATAATTCCTACACTGCACCACACCAGTCATTCCTACTTAAAGGTTGATCCCTCCCAAGGACTTAGAAAATTTACCCAGTAGTTTCGTGTACCCCTAGCTGACTACATAGGTGCCGCCTGCCCCTATCTCCACTAGGTGTACCCACTACTCCCAAGCGATCGGCTCCCTACCGTAGATACCCGTGCTGGCCCCACAATGGGGTGTATCACTCCCCATAGTGGCAACCCGATACAACAAATGGTGCACGGCTTATATCTACACGATGCAACAACGTCTTACCTACCAGCCCGGGTCCACACACGCATATGAAACCCGTTGGACTCGCGTTGCCACCGCTACCCCGTTTTGGCCTCTTATAGTCAAGCCCAATATGCGTGTCCCGTCCTCGACTTGGGTCGAGCCCACAAAGATACGTTTGGGATATTGGTTGAAATGGGCCCCCACAAGCTACCCACCTAAGCTTGTCATTTCTAGTGTATACCACTTAACCCTTTAATCATGTTTTAATTACTTGTTCCACTTTGGTTAAGTATTCTAATCGTATTTTCTATTGCCACCCAAGGCAACCACTAGATTTCCACATGCCACCCAAGGCACCCACTTAACCCCTCATGTCCCTCTACATGCTAATATGGTTAAGTGTTTCTTAATTAATTAATTAAGATCATGACCTCATAAAGACCTCTCACATTAGACCATCTTTTATGACTGCTGGATATGTCGGTTGGGTCCGGGCTGACTTCCGTCATAAAAAGGGTCTAACCTCGTGTCTTTACTTTAATCACGTATTTAATTTATGACTAAGACCTCTCACATTGGGCCAATCATTTGTAGCTGCTGGATTGCCGGTCGGTTCCGGGCAGACTTCCGCTACAAAAGGGTCCAACCTCGTGTCTTAGTTGATTAATTACACCTAATTAATCACCCCCATAATTTGTATTAATTATCCCTAATTAATTACACATTTTTAAGAATATGGGTAGACCTAACTCAATAGGTAAATTCCCAATTCCATAGTATGGGTAGACCTAACTTAATAGGTAAATTCCCAACTCCATAATATGGGTAGACCTAACTTAATAGGTAAATTCCCAATTATGTCCATTCATTTTATGTTATGCTTAAGCATACCAACTTTACACATTTCTATTAACATGCATATTAACCCCATCGTTTCCCACGTAATTCGTTCTCATGACATGTCATATAAATGGGGAGTTTCATTATAAATGTAATGGGTTCAATCTTAGCACAACGTTGGCATTTACATGGGTTTAAAAGGTGTCAACTTGCATCACAACATTAAACCCAACTAGCATAAATCATTAACCCAAACTTGCATATGAACTTGCATATAAACTTGCATATGAACTTGCATATAAACTTGCATATGAACTTGCATATAAATTTGCATATGAGCTTGCATAACATGTCATACATAGAGGCAACCTTGCATATGTTATGCATATCATAAAAAGAGACAAACTTGCATATGAACTTGCATACAAACTTGCATATAAACTTGCATATGAACTTGCATATAAACTTGCATATAAACTTGCATATGAACTTGCATATCATGTCATACATAGAAGCAACCTTGCATATGTTATGCATATCATAAAAAGAGACAAACTTGCATATGAACTTGCATATAAACTTGCATATGAGCTTGCATAACATGTCATATCATAAAAAGAGACAAACTTGCATATGAACTTATAACATATGACAACCACAACATGCATAAATCCTCATTTACATCCATAACCTCCTAATATCCTATCCTAATTAGTTTAGCAATTGCTTGCTAAAGGCATAGGAACTCACAAATCACTAATTAGCACTCCAATGAGGAAGATTAAGTTGCTAGAGTGGATTAGAACTTGTTTAGAGTTGATTTGAGATGCTAACTTCCTCTCAACTTTGGTGGAGGCTCCTTCTAGTTTTAATTTGACGGCATGAGGCCCTTGAATCTATTTTTAGTATGAATTAGGGTAGTGTTAGGGTGTATTTATAGATTAGGCAAGTGTTTTAGGCCATTAGATTAACCCTAAATTAGATTAGGACCATCAGATCTCGGAAGCTTCTAGAGAACAGCCCAAAACACAGCCAAACCCTAAAATGGTGCACCAGGTTAAACTGGCCGAGCACCCCCTGTCGACACCCAAGTCGACAAGGCTGTCGACTTGGTCCTAGCCAAGTCGACTGCCCAGTCGATAGGGCTGTCGACTTGGGTAGCTAGGCGGGAATTTTCCCCGCCTGCGCCCAATGGCCCCAATTTCGAAATTTGAACCTGAATTTTAAATCTGTTTTGAACTTTGAATTTTCTGCAAACTTCATTGGGCCATAACTGGGCCATACGGACTCCGATTTACAAAATTTCGGACTCTATTTCGCGTATTTTTCCGAGACGAACGCAATGACGCAGCCCGTTTCCCCCAATTCTCAAATCTGAGATTATTTATTCTGCAATTAGTGAATTTTAGCATTAACTGAAATACGGGGTGTTACAATAAACATATCAATCATAGACGGCATAGTGCCCCATCCCACTATGTCGCTATACTAGGCTCTACAAATAAAGCTGAAATGTCACGTATTGGAAGTTGGATTTCTGTTTGTGAATCAAGGCAAGGGATCGTCCTTACCACTTCGAGACAATCTAGCCCATGTCTTAGGACCCAGACTCAGGTGGGCCCTTGGATCGTCAGTTCCGGTCCACCCGAAGTGCAAAGGGTGAATTAAAATGCCTGAACATGCGTTTCCCCACCCTATGGGGCGTAAGTCTGGTATGTATAAAGAACATATCATACACCGGCTCGCAGTGCCGATATAATCGAGGTGCCTCATTATCCATCATCCGCATAAGCAAAACGCCTGGGTGTGCAAAACCCAGATACCACTCCTAGCTAAAAGGAAACGCATGCCCTCCCTGATGTCCTCTCACGTTTCTGGTTCACACCGGGTTGTGAGGCTCGCGAATTAATGCTACACAAAGCTATGCTATATTAAAGCCATGCTTTGATCATCAACCACAAGACTTTGCTTTTCAACAGAAGCCATGAGAAGTTGCATCTCAGCATGCCAGCAATTCACACTATGCAACCGATGTCTATCAATCACGCAGAATAAAATTCGATTTCAGACACGCATCCATTTACAAGTTCGTTCTAGGTCTGAGTGAAACTGGAGGCACTTTATTTCTCATCCCATATGTCCAATACATGAGAGAGGTCCTCGCATATCCGGTCGATCTCCAAGTACGTCTGGAACAATCACCACTTATTACCTCGTCTTGGGTGTACAGCCCAATCAAGACATCAGTAATCATCCAAACGATGTGAAGACCTCCGTTCTTCAACCACCGTCTTCATCGTCGACTCATCGCCGATTCAGTTATTCAGAATGGGATAAACCCGGTCTTTCTGAATAACTCGCATACCATATAAACAAGTGTTATAAAAACACAACATACGCCTCATTCCAATCTAGAATATTCTTTTATTCAAATATTCTTATACATTGGGAAAGGTCCCATTAATTTTATCAAAGATAAATTCTTTAAATTTATTCTTTAATCTTCCTTTGGATATCAATTCAAACCAAATTATGGTTTATCCAAACTAGTCGGGATTATGAACCTTACCGAAGTAATCATTTATTAAATTTCCCAATCCCAACCATTCATCACAAGAAGAAAAACTGGTAATACCACATATCTAACACCGCGGTGTTATCGGTAAAATTAATTACCATTTCACGTTCAAAACTAATTAAATATTTAACTAACGCTTGGAGCAAAACTGGTGATACTCCATTCTCGATCATTTCTTGGATTTGATAATTTTAGTTATCAAATTCACCTTTCGATTTATTTAAATATTCATTAAAACTCTAATTCATTTTTAATTTCCAACAATCATTACTTAAAGATATTTCCAATTCAGGAAATAAATCATGTTTTTAACTGGGTTGAAGAACTAATGACATTTAAAACACAGCTCATGATAAACCCAAAATCACATTCCATTAATTATGGAATTTTCACAGAAAAACAAACCAATATATAATCGATATCAATTTCCGTATCCGACTAAAATTATAAATGGAATAACGACAAAGCCTTTTAAATTCCATATATATTATCAGTCTTCTTCCACAAAAGTTCATTTCGATTATTATCAAATTGAATCCCATTCCATTCCAATTTATTTTGTTAAACTGGAAAACTTTACTTTGGAAATTCCATTAAATCTTAGAATAAAAATTTTTAAATTCCAAATCACATTTCACTGCAAATCGCGTTAAAGAACGAAAGTCGTTAAAACATAGTTCACAATAAACCCGATTTACATTCCATTTCAATTCCGATTAAATGTTCATTAATTGGTAATTCTTCTTTAAATCTTAGTTAAAAGACTTATTCTTTTCACACAGGGTTTCAGAACAGTGTTAATGAAGACACCATTCCATCAGTCTCTAAACGTAAATTAGTAAGAGAACAATTCCTTAAGTATTAATCCTGAAGGCCGAAACCAACATCAGATCAATACCCAGGAAACCATTCAACTTGGCTAACCTCCAGTTAGTTTCTAATTTCCTAAACTCCATTGGGTTTAAGAACAGCGTTAGTGAAGACACCATTCACGACAAACCCAAAATCCCATTTAATATTAAATACAAGGCTCTGAATAGAAAATATATCGTCTTATATTCAATATCAAATTCTAAACTCAACTAACGTCGTATTGGAATAACGATATATATATCTTCCAAATTCCTCCACAATGCCCGTATAATCACGAAATCCAATATCGAAATATTCTGAAGATAATTTCGATTCAAATCCATTCCAATTCGTATATTGGAAATTCTAGTTATTTTTAGAACCATTTCAAATCCAATTTATTTATTTAAAAATATTGGATTATAATTCTAGTTCATAACTAGTTCATTTCGATAAAAATATTTTTTATCTTTTCAAATATAAAATTTTTCATCCCAATTCTTTCCAAATCATTTATTATGATTTTACACAAATTATTAATATTTTTAATAATTTTATCAAGGCCCGTTCAGTCGATTTCCATAAACGGTCATCGAACTGCACTTACAGCGACTTTTTCCAAATTTGGTTTGGACATAATTCCAAATCCAACTGTTAGATTTCTAATTTCTTGTATTCTAAGAAAGCTCTTTTCGATACGAACCCAACGGTTCCGGTTTTGGAAGAATCCGACGGTCGGATCTTCCGTAATGTCCATTCGAAATCAATGGTCGAAATTCGCGAATGAACCCCAACGACTATCGCCTCTAACAAAATACCCCTATTCCGGACATAATGGAATTTGTTTCATTAGCCAATTCTACTGTTTCTAATAGTTTTTCTTTAAATTAAAATAGAAACTAATATAACGGTCAAAATTGATTTTAACGTACATTTTAATTTACCGAGGCCCACATACTGACTCCAAAAATTCCAAAAAAAATAAATCTTGCTACGTTTTGATGATACGGTCCTAAAAAAACTAATTTCATCAAATTTGGAGACCGTTCAAAAAATGGCTATTTTTTGGCCGATCCAAATTGACTGAAATTGAAAAAACACATTTTCGTTTTCCACGCTCATGTATTGATCCCAAAAATAATGAAAATTGGAATCTAACAATAATTTGACATTCCAGATCCAACAAAAGTGATTTCATCGAAAACGGAAGTCGTTTGCAAAATCTCCATTTTTAAGGGCTAAATTTCCATAGCGACCATTCTGAATTTTCAACTGGGCATAACTTTTTATTCCTGCTATGAAATTTCAATTTTTCGGATTCGTTAGAAACATATTTTCAAATAGATTCAAATATTTTTGATTTCACTAAAATTCGGTTTATTTTGAATCTTGTACATTCATTTGAAATTTGAAATCAAATTTCCAAACTACCGCGTCATTCCAATTCCTTTTATAATTAAAATAAATATTTATATTCTAACTTCAATTTAAATAAATTTATACGTTCTAATTCTATCCAAAATAAATTTCTCGTCGTTTTTATTTAAAATAAATCATTTTAAATATTCAAAATTCATTAAAATTGCCAAAATAAAAAAAATTAATTGGTTCTGTAACGACCCGTATTTTACGGTATTATAAATAATTTATTTAATTATTTAAAATAATCGTTTGGTAATATAAAATGGCCAGAATTAAATAATATTGAATATTTAATTTAATAGTAATAATAAAATAATATATTTGACTTCCGAAATAGCCGGAAATAGTGGAATTCACAATATTGTGTGAATTGGATCATATATAATTCAGGTTAGAGTTGAATTATATTAACGAATATATTATATAAACGGCAGTTGAACGTATAATTATATTATATTTTAAATCGAGCTCGAAATGGCGCTCCAGTTCGTAATTTGGCGATTCGAACTTTAATTGAATATACAGAATCCGTTTTAAGTCGGATTTCTGTGAAACAAGAAACGTTCGAAGCTGGTGAAGTATATTTTTCTAATGGAAGAGAAAACTCAAGATTTCATTGTGTAGATTTTGAGTTATGTCCAAATCTAATTTCCAAGTAGTCGCTATGGAATTCATTATAAATTATAACGATGTATAAAAGGAATTTCATTATAAATCGAATATCGATTTAATCGGGATTTGAAATATCAAGTTATAAATTCTTATAGGATTATTCTGGAGCTGTATGATATTCTATTGTGAGTGTATACGATAATATTTATTTTTAAATATTTAGTTTAATTATTTTTAAATATATTTATATATTTAAATGGATTATTTAGAGCTTTAAAAATAGCTAGTTTTGCAAATGACCTCCGTTTTCGATGAAACCAATTTTGTTGGATCTGTAATATATAATTATTGTTAGATTTCAAGTTCTGTAATTTTTGGGGTCCGTGTGTGGCCGTACCGATTTTTAATGTGAAAAACAGTCGATATTTTGACGGTTAAAAATGCGTTGTGTGAGCAAACAGAGTCGGAATTCGACAAAACCAGTTTCGCTTGGTCCATAATGTTGAACTGTGGTTATATGTCCATTTTCATGATTTTTGGATATCGTATATAATTATAGGAAATTTTAATTGACAAGAACAAATAATGGTTGATTAAAATTGAATATAAAAATATCTTTATCTTTCTATAAATACCCTCACTACCCCTTTAACCTAATTTCAACTCTTCTTCTAGTCAAACACATTTCCGCCGTTGTTTTTCTTCCTCTTCTCAGCAACGCAAGTTTATAAATACAAAAACAAATCCAAGAAAATTCATAAAATCACTAAACCTATATTCTCGAGCTTCTCTTTAGTTGCTCTTCACAGCCATGTAATTTTCATAAAGTTCGAACTCATTAAAGTTCGATGCTTTCCAACGGCCGTACCTTAGGGTTCAATTTTTTGATCAACAGAGGCAACAAGACGGAAATCGAAGCGGGTTTTCGGATTGAGGGGATGAAGCAGCACTTTCGTGCAGAAAATGGGGGGATTCTGTGATATTTTGGTTCGACACCTGCATTCGAACAGCTTGAGAGGGGTTCGAACGCAATTCCAATTTGGAGCTCGAGTTTAACAAAAGTGGTATTGGTAGATAGAGATTTTGAAAAGAGGATTTATGGTAATTTTAGTAGGATTCATTTTTAAGAGGAGAGAGGGTTTGGATTTAAAAATCCACGACTATGGAGGATGATGAGGAGCGGTTTCGTGGGTATGCTAATCAGAGGAGAAGGAGAATTGTATTGCGGTGTGGGTCTGTTTTTGAGTGGGCCAAGTTTGAAAGGGTGAGCCTAATTTAAAAATGAATCAACCTATTTTTTATTTAAAACGATTAAATGTTTGTATAAGCTTGTGATAATAATATTTCATTCATACATTATCGGAATTTCACAAAATTAGATCCTCGAGATCGTATGGACGGTGGCTACACGATGGAACTGACTAGGAGTGGATTGGAGCTCATTACAATTTATAGCGAAATAAATTGTCAGTCTGAATCAAGCGACAATTTTCGTTATTTAACGATGATCGTCCAAAGTGAGTAAAACTCAGCAACTCTATCAGTTATATTTTTATAACGTATTTTTAGAACTGATAGATGATGGTTGATTCTATGTGTTGACTGTTTGGTTGAACTGCTAAGTGATTTGTTGAAATTATAGATAACGATATATATATAAATCGTTAATCAAATATTGATTCTGTTTAGCAGAATATTTCATATTGAAATGAAATTGACGTGAATTATATTGTGTAACATCTGTGGATGCAGGTAAATAGGTCAGAGGAATCCAACTGGATTCCTCAACATTTATTTTACTGTTTTTCAAATATTGTGTTATATGATGTGATATGAATCTATTGCTGATTTTATATGTTTGAATGATACCGATCATTGTTATATGGTACGTTAAATACCGTAAGGAATACTAGAATGTTAAAAAGGAAATATTCAATGTTATATTGAAAAGAAATATTTGTAAAATCAAAAGATTTTATAAAAAGAAACATTTTTAAAATAAATAGTGTTATAAAAGGAAAATATTTGTGAAACAAATATAAAAGGAAAATATTTGTGAAACAAATACAAAAGGAAAATATTTGTGAAACAAATAGAAAAGGAAATATTTGTGAAACAAATAGAATAGAAAAGGAGAGAGAAAATAAATAGAAAGATAAAAGGAATATTTATTTAGAAAACAAATAGAAAGATGAAAGGAATATTTATTTAAAAAATAAAAAGAAAGATAAAAGGAATATATATTGGGAAGACAAATAGAAAGATAAAAGGAATATTTATTTAGAAAATAAATAAGATATCGTAAAAGGAAATATTTGGAAAGTAAGTAGGATTATAAAAGGAATTAGAGTTATTCGATTAGAGTCAATCGAATAGAGTTAATCCAATAGAGTTAATCGAATAGAGTTAATCCAATAGGGTTAATTGATAAGAGTTAATCGATTAGAGTTAAATCAAATTAGAGTTAATCGAGTTAGAGTTAATTGAAAGGAGTTAATCGAGTTAGAGTTAATCGATTAGAGTTAAATCGAATTAGAGTTAATCGATTAGAGTTAATCGAGTTAGAGTTAATTGAATAGAGTTAATCAAACAAGAGTTAGTCGAATATTAGTTATTCGAATAAAGTTATTTGAAAAAGGAGTTATTCGAATAGAGTTATTTTAAAAAGGAGTTATTCGAATTGAGTTAATTGAAAAAGGAGTTATTCGAATAGAGTTAATTGAAAAAGGAGTTATTCGAATAGAGTTAATTGAATTAGAGTTAGTCGAATTAGAGTTAGTCGAATTAGATTTAGTCGAATTAGAGTTAGTCGGATAAGAGTTATTCGAATATACTTTATTCGAAAGGGAGATTATCGAATATAGTTTATTTGAAAGGAGATTATCGAATATAGTTTATTCGAAAGGAGATTATCGAATATAGTTCCTTCGAAAGGAGTTATCGAATATAGTTCATTCGAAAGGAGTTATCAAATATAGTTTATTCTAAAGGAGTTATCGAATATAGTTTATTCGAAAGGAGTTATCGAATATAGTTTATTCGAAAGAGAGATTATCGAATATAGTTTATTCGAAAGAGAGATTATCAAATATTAGTTAGTCAAAAAGGAGTTATCGAATATAGTTTATTCGAAAAGGAGTTATCCAATAAAGATTATTCAAAAGAGAGTTATACATTGAAATTCGATTATATCGAATTCGGAAAGTACTATTCACTTTCCCCTTTAATCAATATTTATTTATTCATTAATAAATTAGTTGTTTGTTTATTTATCCAAATTAATAAATAAAAGTTATATTGAAGTTATTATATTTCAGAAGCATGGGATTATAACCCTATTGTTAAAATCAAATGATATTCTGTAAAAGAAATGGATTCGTAAATAGAATCTGAGAGTTACGTAAGGAAGTTTGTTAAGGATTTAAAGGTGAACTTTGTCTATTTTGAGGTTAGAAATGCTGTTCAGTTAAGGTCTGAGAGGTAGTTATACCCCAACTTGATTGACTTCGTTTTTAACTAAGGAATGGTTAAGGTTCGATAGTGAAGGTTGGTTAAGTGAATTTAGTTAGTGAGTGTAATGGTTTGAGTTGGCGTCGCGATGTTTTATTTAAACATCTATTTAAATCCAATATAGGAGTTTTGGAAATGGTTTCCAAATAAGAATCAGAAATGTTTTCCAATATAGAAAACAAGAAATGGAAATGTTTTCCAATGTTAATAACGTATATTTTCTAAATTTAGAAAATAAGAAATGTTGAATATATGAGAACAGGAAATAAATAAAACAATGAACTAAAGAGATAAACATTAAATGATGATTGATCGATAAAATTTCCATCTGGAAATAATATTGTTGTTTGCACACATATTTTTCTTTTATGGTTAACTCACCGACTATCAAAGTTTTTGACCATTTTTTCGTCGTCAATACGGAGAGACCAGGATCAGATTCATTATTTGAAAACCACTCTGTATGGGCGTTAGCGTTGCGAATCAAATATGATAAAGATAATTGAAAATGGAGTTATGCGAAGGCTATCCTGTTTACAGAATAGTGCCTTCGGTTTGTCCAATCCCAGGACGACCTATATGGAAGAATGTCTGACAGAGTATATTTAATGGATCGCGTAAGTTGATCTCTTCAAATGTATTTACGTTTGGTGGCAGAGGAATTCGTTTCTCTTATATGTATACCCATTGTATTTTTGGGGAAATCAACTTGTGATTTGGCGGGTATGACGATGTGACATTAAAAGTGAAAAATTGTGTGATCTGTCAGAGATAAGCGTGGCCTCTAGCCTCACAACCGGGAAATGACAAAAATCGGGCAGGCAGCATGGCTAAGTGGGTTGCTTCCAACTAGGGTATATTGTCACCTAATCTTGAGTTTCATTTACTTCTTTAATCTATTCGATGCTGTCCCTTTCGGGAAACGGTTGCTGATCCCAACCATTGGTGATATACATTCGATACACTCAAGCGAAATGAGTGGTCGGTCATGTGTGGTCGGGTTGCAAGATGTTCTTGTTGAACCCAGTGTATTCCTCTCTAGAGGTACACTATCGGACGGGGGTTCCATACCTTGTCATAGTTGGAAATCCATTATCTAATAAGTGTTCGTGATTTTGATTGTATATTATATATGTAGAATGTAAGATGAAAGCGTTTCTGCTAGATGATTATTTAGTTGTGGTTTATAGACATTATTATAATATCAAAAGAGGTTTGATATAAAGTTTATCGTTTCTTCCAAAATGATTTTGAAGGTTAAATCAAATGTTTTGGATTCTCATAAGGGAAAAACCCGTTCCGTTATACGGCGTGGTCTTATGAGATATTGTTTAATTGCTCAAACTGTTTTAAATTGTTTTGCTCACACCAATCACATGACTGACCCAGAGTTTATTTTGTTTTGTTTTCCCTAAACTCTTGGGTGCCCAATTTTGTACGGGCAGTCAAGTAGTCAGGATTTTACAAATATACTTGGACAGCTTGGAGCAGGAGGCTTTAGGATTATATAGCTATTGTTATTCCGCTGTGTTGTAAGTGTTATACTCTGATAATGTTACTGTATACATATACTGATTTTATTTCAAAGATATGTATCTATTATATATTATTCATTCCGCTGTGAGATTCGTGTTTACTCTGATGTTGTATGTTCTTCCTCCTCTTCTATTCTAAGTTTCTATCTTATCTATTCTCACCCTCTAATTTCATTCATGGACTATTCAGTGTTCTCCGATGCTTGATAGTAGACATTGGGTTATATGTCGATTACTCAGGATCACGATTCCCCGGGTCGTTACAGGTTCTGATTTCCCGGGTTGTTACAAGCACAGTGCTCTGGTAACTAGAAACAAGAAAAAAATGAGATGTTGAAAGCCCTTCTTTTCGGCAATGAGTAGTTTCTTGGTGATAAATTCTTAGTTGCTTTTCAGCTCAAGGGATACGCATAAGTTATTTTATCAAGTTAGTCTTTTTAGTTGCATGTTTGACATGCTTTGAGTTTGCAATGTTTCAGAGTTGTAATTCTAAACTGTTTTTTTTTTAATTCCTTTCTTCCCTATATGGATGCTTTTTTATGTTTGTAGTAGATATGCATGTTGTATATCTTATGTCCGCTCTGTATTTATTATTTTAATATAATAAAAAGTGTTATAGATTGCTTTCAAACCCGGTCGGTCATGCCAAAAAAATTAATTATTTAATTATTTATTTAACAGCTAATTATTATTTAATTCGGTAGAGCCAACCATTTTTTAAAGTGATCTTTAACACTTTTTACTATAACAAATAATAAATACAGGACATACAAGAGATGGAAAAATTACTTATCTACTACAGCAGGTTTTTAGAGTGGACCGACCACCAAGCGGAAAACTAAACAAGCTAAAAATAAAGGAGCTAGACACAGAGTCCAAACAACCAAAACAAATTACAAACTAAATTTCCAATACAATTATTATTTAATTAATTATTGTTTTAGATAGTTATTATCTTAATTCCAATAGAATATCACTTTTATTTTGAAAATAATAATTATTGTAACCGAGCTATTGTGGTCATGAGTTCGAACATCGAGACATAAAATTGCATAGTTCATTTAAAGACCAACAATTGAATTAACCAAGCCAAATAATGTTTTTAACTTAATTGATTTTGATCTTGGAAAATATTGATTTGATTGGAAAAAATTTTATTTTTGGAATGATTAACCTAGATTCTAATTTTGTTGGTCTATTCAAACTAAACCAATCATTTGCTCATTCTCTAAATCAAATAAATTGCAATAGCTTGTAAATGTTAACACAATTTTAAATGGAAAAGATACAGCTTCCATAATATTTAATTTGTAATCCCATATTAGAGAAATTAACATATTGTTAAAAAAAGGGAACATTATGCTTTCTGCACATCTAAGACAAGCATAAAATTTATGCAAACTAACATGTGTTAGTTTGGCCAAAGTGAAAAGTAAATCCAAAAGGTGAATTCTAACTTTTTTTTTGAATTAATGTCTCAAATATATAGAATATGATCTAAGTTTATTTGTAAGTACCTCATAACGATCCCCAAGTTTATCAATTTGATAAATGATACATGAGCAATAACCATTATTCATATAATGACCCGGTGGAATTCGATGCTCGAATTTTGACCATAATGCATAATCCTGTATTCACTTGCCAAAACCCAAGTGTCGAAAACCCGAATAGTTAATAGAAAGAAATTAGAGGTGAGAAGAGAAAGAAAGAAATATTAGAATAAAAGAAAAAGAAGAAGAATACCAATACCATAGAATTAGAGTAGAATAGAAACTCACAGTAGAACGAAGAAAATATAATGTATCAAATCTCTTTACTCAAAGAGAAAACACTGTGTGTGTACATACATACATACATATATATATGATTACAACATCAGAGTACACACTAGATTAATACAACTCATGCAGCGGAAATAAATTAATACCATAAAATACGAGTATGTGTCTCGACTCCAGCTCCTCTCTCCTGAAGCTCCAAGTAAACCTAACTCTTGAAGCCCCAAGTAAATCTAACTTGGAAAATATACTCGGTCTGACCCGAGCATATTTTAAAGCAAAGAAAAATCAACCCGGATCAGTCTGGAATACTTTCAGTGATAAATTCACATTACAGACAACTTTCTTAACTTTTGAAATCCTTTGAAAGAATGGAACTCTCGTAAGGCACGACCACACATAAACATGGAAAGTGTTTTTACCTTACGGAAACCAAATCACTTTTTATATCAAAATCCAATGATATTATAGTAATGTCTACCAATTCACAAATAAATGGGAATATAGTCGAATAACAAGCATCTCACTTTCCAAGTAGTTGATATACATCTAGAAACGTACGACTCGTATTGGAGTTTGGATTTCCAACATGAAAAAGTATGGGACCACCTCCCGATCAGTGTTCTCTAGATAGGAAATAATGGGGTTTAACAAGAACATCTTGCAACCCGCCACACATGATCAGTCACTCATTCAACTTGAGCGCACCGAATATTGTCACCCACAGTTGGGATCAGCAACTATTTCCCATATGCATACAGAAGCGATAGAAAAAGGAACAAATGAAATTTCTTTAGATGGTGATAGTACACCCTAATGGGAATGACCCATATAGACATGCTTCCTGCTCAATTTTTGTCATTTCCCAATTTGTGAGACTTGAAGTCATGATTATCTTTTCAGAACATCTCATTAACTTTGAATGTAATGTAATAACCCGGAAATCCAAGCCAATTTAAAATTTTTTATTTTGGCAATTTCAATGAATTTTGAGTATTTAAAATGAATTATTTTAAATAATAACGATGAGAAATTTATTTTGAATAGAATTAGAATGTATGTATTTATTTGAATCGTCGTTAGAATATAAATATTTAATTTTAAATATAAAAGGAATTGAAAATGGCGCGGTAGTTCGAAAATTCGATTTCAAATTTCAAATGAATGTACAGGATTCAAAATAAACCAGATTTTGGCGAAACCAAAAATATTTGAATCTACTTGAGAATATCTTTCCAACGAATCTAAAAAATTGAAATTTCATAGCGGGAATCAAAAGTTATGTCTAGTTGAAAATTCAGAATAATCGCTGTAGAATTCTGGCCCTTAAAAATGGAAATTTTGTAAACGACCTCGGTTTTCGACGAAACCAATTTTGTTGGATCCGTGATGTCAAGTTACTGCTAGGTTTCAAAATTCGTAATTTTCTGAATCAATATGTGAGCGTGGCGAAGGAAAACGTGTTTTAACAGTTTAAGTCAATTTCGATCGACCAGAAAAGGGCCATTTTTCAAACAGTCTCAGAATTTGACGAAATTAGTTTTGTTTGGACCGTATCGTCAATACGAAGCTAGAAAATATTTTTTGGGAATTTTTAGAGTCCGTATGTGGCCCCGGTAAATTGAAATGTGCGTTCAAATTCAATATATAGATTTATATTTTGATTTTGATGAGAACTGATCGAAATGATCGAATCAGCTTACGATACATATCCCATTGTGTTCGGAATGGGGGTAATTAGTTGAGGACGACAGTCGGGGCGTTTGGTTTCGAGTTCAAAATAATAAGGTACCTTTTTGAATTAAATAATAAAAAAAAAATATATATACCTCTCTCTATATTCTCTCACTCAACCGCCCTCCCCTCCGTTTACTTATTTTTCAAATCAAATAAAAAAAGAAAGGAAAGAGGACGGAGGCGGAAAAACCGCCACTGCGACGCCCTCCAGGCCGACGCACCGCCGTCGGAGGCCCCCCCCTCCCGCTCTCTCCTTCCGTCGATTCTCCTCCTCCCTCCTCTCTCTCCATCTGAAAAACCCCCATGTCCAAACCAAAACCGCCACCCCCCCTGAGAACGCCGGCCACTGCGCCACCCTCCCCGACGGCAGCACCTCCCCCAGCCTTATTCCGACGCCTCAGACCCTTCTGCGCCATCCCCTCCCCTGTAAGTTTTTATTTTTATGTGTTTTATAAATTTATTTTAAGAAGGGTTTCAAAATCAGTTTTTTTTATTATAACCTAGTTTTCCCCTGATTTTGATTTATATAAAACTTAATTTTAAATTTCAGCTTCTATTTTTATTCGTTTATGTAGAAAAGAAATGTGTTTTTCTTTTATGTAAACAACGATGAAAAGGTTGGATTTTTAATATAGAAAATAATAGATTTTTAGTTGAAATTTTTATATGATAAAAATTCGATTTTTATATGTGAAGTAGACGTGAAAAGATATGATTTTTAACCGTATAAGGATACGATTTTTATTTATGTGAAGATAGGATTTTTATTAATATAAAGATGCAATCTTTAATATGATAAAGATAGGATTTTTAACTTAGGAAAAGATACAATTTTTTAATAATAAAATTATGATTTTTATATAATAGAGAATATAAAAATGTGATTTTTATATATGTAGTGAATTAAAAATATGATTTTTATATAATAGAGAATATAAAAATGTGATTTTTATATATGTAACGAATTAAAAATATGATTTTTATATAATAAAGAATATAAAAATGTGATTTTTATATATGTAGCGAATTAAAAATATGATTTTTATATAATAGAGAATATAAAAATGTGATTTTTATATATGTAGCGAATTAAAAATATGATTTTTATATAATAAAGAATATAAAAATGTGATTTTTATATATGTAGTGAATACGGACAACGAAAGTGACAAAAGGAGACACGACGAAGATTTCCTACGTAAGAAGAGTCGTGGTGTTTGGTTAAGCTAATCGGTGAGAACTCCTCACTTTTATTTTATTTTCTAGTTGAAAAATATACTAGGATGCAGACGGTGCTTAGTAGCACCCGACACCCGTCGTCCACAGACCATGGATGACTTGTTTGTTTGATTGCTGTGTTGTGAAATTTGACTGTTGATTGTGATGTGTGAAATATAAATTCATGTGTTGAAATAAAATATATATTCATGTGTTGAAATAAAATATATATTCATGTGTTGAAATAAAATATATATTCAGGTGTTGAAATAAAATATATATTCATGTGTTGAAATAAAATATATATTCAGGTGTTGAAAGAAAATATATATTCATGTGTTGAATAAAAATATATATTCATGTGTTGAAATAAAAATATATATTCATGTGTTGAAAGAAAATATATATTCATGTGTTGAAAGAAAATATATGTTCATGTGTTGAAATAAAATGTATATTCATGTGTTGAAATAAAATGTATATTCATGTGTTGAAATAAAATATATATTCAGGTGTTGAAATAAAATATATATTCAGGTGTTGAAAGAAAATATATATTCATGTGTTGAAATAAAATATATATTCATGTGTTGAAGAAAAAAAATAAATGTTCATTTACAAATCGAACGATTTGTTTATGTACACCGACTTGACTGATATGGATTGGGACGATAAATTTTACACATCGCCCAACTGCACAAATAAAAATCTGTGTTTGTTGATTTGAAACCCCACACGGGTATTGGGATGATATTTGACGTACACTAATCCTGATTGTTTGGTTGTATATCAATCGATGGGTTGACAGACTGTATAAGCGTTAATTATTTATATTTAATGCTTATGCAGTTGTGTGGTGCACTCTGGATGATGGTTGATTATTTATCGTTGCTATTATATACATGTGTTGTATGGAATCCATATAATTAACATTATATGGTAATTGATTGGACCTCATTCCAATTTGGAAAATAAAAGAAAATTCATGTATCAAATAGTAAGAAAATTCATGTGTTGAATAGTAAGAAAATTCATGTGTTGAATAGTAAGAAAATTCATGCGTTGAATAGTAAGAAAATTCATGTGTTGAATAGTAAGAAGATTCATGTGTTGAATAAAAATATATATTCATGTGTTGAAATAAAAATATATATTCATGTGTTGAAATAAAAATATATTAAATAATAAAAATTGTCATGTGTTGACGATACTCATGTGTTGAGAATATTCATGTGTTGAAAGAAATATAGATTCATGTGTTGAATAGAATAAATATTCATTTGTTGAATAGAATAACGAAGTTATTGAAATATATAAAGCTGTGTTGATTAGAGATGCACCATTTTGACGCGAACGATATTTATATAGATTATATTCATTTTTAAAATGAATATAGAAAAGGAAGTGATTTCAAAATATAACATTTTGAAAATATTATCATTTGTATATTGATGATGTGGAATATTCAATTTTGATTCGAAATTGAGTATGAAGTTGAAATCGTTTTGACAATAAATTTAAAACGATTTTTAAAATACGTTTTAAAAGGAAATCGACGAAATATATAATATATATATATATATATTATATAGAATGGCCTGAATAGAACGCGCCGTGCCGCGGCAGTTCGCGAATTTCGACCATTGACTTCGAATGGATATTACGGGAGATCCGACCGTCGGATTCTCCTGAAACCGGAATCGTTGGGTTCGTATCGAAAAGAACTTTCTAACGGGTATTAGAGATTTGAAATCTAACGGTTGGATTTGGAATTATGTCCAAATCAAATTTGGAAAAGGTCGCTGTAAGTGCAGTTCGATGGCCGTTAATGGAAATCGACTGTACGGGCCTTGATAAAGTTATTAAAAATATTAATAATTTGTGTAAAATCATAAGAAATGATTTTATGAAGAATTGGGATGAAAAATTCCAAATTTGAAAAGATAAAAATAGATTTTTATCGAAATGAACTGGTTTTGAACTAGAAGTATAATTCCATTTATTTTTAAAATAAATAAATTGGATTTGAAATGGTTTTGAAAATAACCAGAATTTCCAATAATTGAATTGGAATGGATTTGAATCGAAATTGTCTTTGGAATTTTTCGATGTTGGATTTCATGATTATACAGATATTGTTATGGAAATTTGAAAGATATATTTATATCATTATTTCCAATACGATATTTGTTGGTTGTAGAATTTGATATTGAATATAAGCCGATATATTTTCTATTCAGAGCCTTGTATTTAATATCAAATGTGATTTGGGTTTATCGTGAACCGTGTTTTAAATGACATTGGTACTTTAACCCAGTTAAAGACAGGATATGATTTCCCAAGTTAAATAATCATTGATATTGATTTTTGGGAAGATTAAAACTAAGTGGAGTTTTAATGAATCTTTAATCAGATTGAAATGATCGAGAATGGAGTATCACCAGTTTTGCTCCAGGCATTAGTTAAATCTTTAATTGGATTTAAACGTGAAATGGTAATTGAATTTACCGATAACACTGTGGTGTTAGATATGAAGTATAACCAGTTTTACTTCATGGGATGAATAGGTTGGGATTGGGAAATAAAATAAATGATTACTTCGGTGTGGTTCGCTAATCCCGACTAGTTTGAATTGATATTCAAAAGAAGATTAAAGAATAAATTTAAAGAATTTATCTTTGATAAAATTAATGGGAACCTTTCCCAAAGTATAAGAGTATTTGAATAAAAGAATATTCTGAATTGGAATGAGGCGTATGTTGTGTTTTTGTAACACTTGTTTATTATATTCGCGAGTTATTCAGAAATACCGGGTTTATCCCATTCTGAATAACTGACTCGACGTGGTGTCGAGGATGAAGACGGTGGTTGAAGACCGGAGGTCTTCACATTGTTTGGGTGATTACTGATGATCTTGATTGGGTTGTACACCCAAGAGGAGGGAATTAGTTGGTGATCGTCCAGATGTACTTGGAGATCAATGGATATGCGAGGTACAAGGTGCCTCCGGTTTCATTCAGACCCAGAACGAACTTGTATGGACTGTGTGTCTGATATTGGATTTTGCTCTGTGTTGATTGATCTCTATTAAATATACATCTTCCTGGTGAAGGGGAATTTATTCCCTTACTTAACCCTTCTCTGAGACGTACGGGATCAAATGTTGTATATCGATAGACATCAGTCGCATGATGTGAATTGCCTGTGTGGCATGCCTAAGTGGCAAATGATCAAGGCTTTTGTTGAAAAGCAGGGTCTTGTGGTTGATGATCAAAGCACGGCCTGTGTGACATAGCTTTGTGTAACGTTGATTCGCGAGCCTCACACCCCGGTTGTGAACCAGAAACGGGAGAGGACTTCAGGGAGGGCATGCGTTTCCTTCTAGCTAGAAGTGGCGTCAGTGGTTTTACACGCCCTGACGAGTTTGACTTATGTGGTTGTTGCTGTTGTGAGGCGCCTCGGATATATCGGTGACTGTGTGGAGCCGACGGAGTCATTGGACTCATTGACACCCCATAGGGTGGGGAAACGCAGTGTTCAGGCATTTTAATCCACATTGGTGGACCGGCCCTGACGATCCAAGGGACGATGTGTTCTGTTCCTGAGGGGTGGGCTAGAGCGTCTCGAATTCTGTGGAGGACGATCCCTTGCCTTGGTGCACAGATGGAAATCCAACTTCCAATACGTGACTTTGCAGTTTTGATTGTAGAGCCTAGTATGGCGACATAGTGGGATGGGGGCACTTATGTCGTCTATGATTGATACTTATGATTGAAATTATTTTGACACTATACACTTATAGTAATAATAAAACATGAAATTTAGCGTATCAAGCATTATTTGGCTATTATAAGGTAAAACCCTATCCTCCGGCTTATGTTGCATTGTGTGATGGGGCCTGGGTCTTATAATAGCTTCATTATTTCTTTATTTAGCATTGCGCTGTTGTTTTATGCACTGGTATTCTTGGGAGGAAACCCGTTCCGTGTTATACGGCGTGGTCCCTTGATTTACCTAACTTTAAAATAAAGATTAATAACTGTTTTAGTTCTCACACCAGTCACATGACTGACCTGGAGTTTATTGTTTTAACTTAAACTCTGGGTGCCCCTATTTTCCGCACGGGCAGCAAGTAGTTTTGGTTTTCCGGATTTATATTCACAGGATCTTGATTTACAGCTGGAACGATACTCGGAAAGCTCTGTATCCGTGTATTACTTCTAGTTGTGTATTGTATTATTTTCCGCTGCTATGTAATGTATTGTAATCTCTGATATTTTATAATGTGTATTTTATTTGTTTGTACTCTGTATATTCTTGTATTCTGATGGAATTGTTGTAATTAACAATGAAATGTTCTTCTGTTTACGTTCCAATTTGTCGTGTTCTCAAAACAATCTGGGGTTTCGAACGGTCTTGGTCAGTTTAGCGATCGATTCGGATAGAACAAAATTCCTTTTCGTCACATGTAACATCTCTAGATCCATCAAAACACTAATTAACATCCACAAATATACACTGGGTGTTAAGCTAAAAGATTTTTCCTTCTTCTCTACCAAACTTGGTATATTTGTAAAAATCAACATACGTGATTCTCAGGAAATACACTGTCAGACATTCTTCTATACAATTCATCCAGGAATAAGATAAACCGAAGGTACTCTCCAACCAAATCCTATATTGGAATCACCCCAAGGATTAGTAGCGAGTAGCTCCTGCAATCCGAAGATTTCAATCACGACAGAATCACTAACGAAACATCTCTGGTAGCTAGCCAGAGAAATTCAATGAGCAGTTCTTCTGCTCATGTAGATCCACCGCCTTTAATTTTCCATTTTAAAGCATTCCTACAAGTTAGTCTCGAACACACAGTCGGTTCGAAGTGATTTTGGGTCCATTTCTCTTCTCGGTCTCTTCGAACTAACTCGTCAAATGTCCAAAATAATATTATTATTTTTGATAGTCGGGTTTTAACTATCAATTCACCATAGTAAAATCAATTATATCAGTAGCTGAGGCCCTTTTTATTAGAACCATTTATTAAAAATACTTCATCGATTCTTAAAAATTGATTTTATATACTTATCTCAACAAATCTATCTTGTTATTGAATTGATAACCAATACTTATCTCTTTTAGAAAAAATGCATTTACCAAACTCCTCTCTATTTCCTTTACTTCGAAAATATCAAAATATATTTACAAACCACTTTTCATTTCTTTTAATTTGTAAATCTCATAATACATACTTAACCCAATGGTATAATCCCAATTATAGATTTTATATGGGTCTAACAATATCATATGCACATTGTTTATTATATGAAGTTAACTTTTTTTATTAATGTTTATAATAACACTTATGGAAATAATCACCCATTTCCAATACCATTACCATTACAAACTAATATGATCATCCCTTGATAATAGTGAAGTCGTTCAAGTTGGGGTATTTTATTTACCTCTTAGACCTTGATCGATAACGTTATTATCTAAGGATAAGTATAAATTTGTAATCTTAAAATTTATTTTGATATCACAAAATATCATTTACTATTTGATTAAAAATATGGTTTAATAAACCATTTTATCAACTTTCAATTAAAATTTACTTTTTAACTCGCTTTATAAACTCTTACTAAAATTCAAACCTCCAAAACTTCTTTAAATGGTTTATTTTATTACTTGGATTTATTACAAAAATTAATTTACTAAATTCTTTACACCAATCCATTCACATCCCTTTTATTTTTGAAAATCTCCTTTTTAATTACATCGCTTCTCTTAATTCAGTTTATTAAGTAACGCTTATTAAAAACAACACATTAGCTTCACATTCCTTTTTATAAGCTTTGTTATAACTTGCGTTAGTATGACATTGCTTTTTAAACTCTTAATAAATCTAATTTAAACAACTTACCTTTGAATTTCGAAATTCCTTTTCCGTTTCAATCGTCTTTTACTTAATTTAAGTATTGAGCAAATGCTCGTTTCACTTATTGTATTAGTTTTAAATTTCCTTATAAACCATGTTTGAAAACTTGGATTTGCTTCTAGAATACCTTTTCAAGCCCTTTTACTAACATTCAATTAAATCTTATTACAACATCAATTACTTTTTAAGTGAATATTCATTTAAAAAGGTAACTACTTTAATTATTATTAGATAATAAGCACCTTCGACATCAATTGAAGTAAACATAGTTTACTTCATTATTACCTAAAATAAAATGGTTAATTCCTTTTTAAAATCTTATTAATAATAATTAACTTCATTAAGAGTAAATAACTTCAATAATTACTCCAAGCATCATTAATTAAAAGATTAATTAATTTTTAAGAAATCTTATTAAATTAAAACAACTATTTGTCAAAACTATTACTAATAAATTACTTGATGACAAATTAATCTAATAACCAGTTTCAGTTGAAACAGTTGACTTAGTCAACTTGAAAACATCTGTTAACTTGTTAACGGATTTCAACTAACCATTTCTCTTAAATTAATTAGAAATATAATTAATTTAAATATATCGCCCAAATATTTTATTGAAAACAATTATCTCAAATTATTAACCCTTAGGTTAATTCCTGGCTAACTGCTTATAAATTTATTTAAAACATAAGAATTTACAATCTAAAATATTTGTAATTTCTTTTACAAAAAACAGTCATAAATACCAATCTATTTATAAAACATCTATTTTTATATAACTTACACGAATATAATTGAAATCTTGCTTCAGTTATAAAATTAGATTTTTATAACTTAAATTTCGACGATTCGCCTAATGGCAAATCAACGTTTCAGAAAGGTAGATTTAGGCCATCAACTGCAAACCACTTGATCAATACTGTCTATTAATTAAAATACAATGATTGTTGAATTTAAATTCAACAATTAACATCCAAACAGGCTTTAATTGTAATTGGGTAAATAGTTCATATATGAATAATACGAAATCGGATAACAATAAAAATATTTGAGGAATCCAGTTGGAACTCTCCAACCTATTTTTTCCTACATCACAACTCATAATAATATTTAAACAAGGCATATGAAATAAAATTCTAATTTGATGCATCTAAACAACGTAAATACAAATAACTTTAATCAACAAACAATAAACAAACAATAATTACCTCTAGCATCCAATCATCCAATTTATATTATCAATGATAAGTTATAATTTATATGAATTTAACCACATCATATCATTGCAGAAGGCGTGAGAGTTAACTCACAATTTTATTTCTAATCGATGATTCAGGTCGTTTCATATAATTTCGTATATGCATTTGAAATTACATGAAATTCCAGTTATCTCCAAATCATTCCAAACCAGTTCAGCGGTGCAGTGTTTTCCAACTTGATTCCTACATAACTGAGTTTGTTCGATTCTGATAACATATGCAAGAGTTATGTAACGAACCAGGATTTTCGATGTTTAAATTTTAGAGAAAATTTAATTTACTGTTTTTCTTATGTTTATACTTGATTATTAATTTAGAATTTAAAGTTTTATGTTGAAATTAAACTTATATTAAGAAATTTACTTGTAATTTGAGATTTAGTCTATTTTTAACTAGGGTTCTAAATTAATTTACAAATTTAAATATAAAATTTTATATTGGAATCTAAATCTGTTTTGTTAAATTTTACGATAATAATAGTTTAGAATAATTGATTTTGTTGTTTGAGAAATTTTATATTTAATTTCCTTTTGATTGGAGAATTACAATTTAATTTAAATAATTTGTTTAGTTGTGTATGATTTTTAAATTAAATGTGTATTTAAAATTTTGGTTGTATCTACTAGTATTGTATTGTATTCATAGTATAAATAAAGGGTATATACACTTAGGAAAATATTTTGTTATTGGGGTTTGCCACTTGGTGTGAATGTGCTCATAGTTTTACACTTGTTAAATTCATTCTGAGATGTTTCCCCGTGTCCTCATTTTTCTTTGTTGCACGCGTCCTCCTATTTTTCACCATTATTTCCTGTTAAGTAGCCATAAATCATCCTGTACCCTTTCATTTTTTTCCATGGCCAAATTAGTTTTCCCCAAATCGAAAATGTTAGTCTCGCGCCCAAATCGCTTCACCGTCTCCATCACTCAACGCCTCATCGCTCCACCATCCGTCGGATTCAGCTCCGCAACCTATAGTCGTGTCTCCCCTGTCGCCTCCTCCGCATGCCGCACCAGATCCGTAGTTCCCAACGCTGACCAGCCACCACTGGTTTCAAACCCGAACTCGCAACCTTCACCTCGTCACACCCCTAAATCGCTCCACCTTAAAACCAGTAACCGTGAAGAAAAGGAAGGAGTAAGCCATGACCCCAAAACCCACTTTTGATTTGCTGTTGTGAACCCTTGTGTCAGCACTTAGAAACCCTGAAAGTCGTCGCCTTGAAGTCCATCACCATCGTGGAGACTGCAAACCACAACCTCACCGTCCGTTGCTTCCGATTTAACTGCCGCGAGCTCCAATCGATGCCACGTTGTCGAAGCCACCACCTGCAAGCTAGCATCACTACAGATGAGCTTTCACTCACGGTTAAACTTTGGTTCAAGTTTGTTCATTCGACTGAGTTACTGGAGTATAGTAGTTAGGTTTGTTTTTGGTCTTCGATGAATGTTGGGGTGGCAATCGATTTTCTCTGTTATATGGGAGGGTTAGATTATGCTGTTATGTCGTTTGTCCTTAGGGTTGCTATCATTGGGTTCTATACTACACAATATCTGCTGAATAGGCTGTGTTTTTAGCCGTATCTAAAGCTCTTGGGCATGGTAAAAAGCCGTATCAAAAAGTGGCGTGTCTAATTATTAGATATGGCTATAGGCCGTGTCTAACTTAAAATTTGACACGCCAACGTAGCC
The DNA here is from genome assembly GCA_030737875.1 of Allium sativum. NCBI lineage: Eukaryota > Viridiplantae > Streptophyta > Magnoliopsida > Asparagales > Amaryllidaceae > Allium > Allium sativum. The sequence goes on from CM060917.1 coordinate 18,231,119, forward strand.
ATACCAAAAGGTAAAATAGAAATGGCTCGCTGCCGTATCTAAAGGGAAGCTAGATACGAATGTAAACCGTAGCTAATTTCCAATGACGCTGCTTTAATATATTTTAGAAACGGTTTTAGACTCTATCTATGATGTCAGGTAGACACGGTCTTAAGCCGTATCTTATTATATATACGTATATATATACACACATATACAAATTATATATATATAAACAGAAACTACAACACATATTTTCCATAACACAGACCATATCACAATTTATACAAAGCATATATAGCATAAATTATACACGAAGCATAACAAGACATTTCATAACACAATTTATAGAGTGTCGTACAATTATTAAACGGAAACTGTCACAGATGTTTCATCTGATTACAAAGCCTGATATAACTGAGCTGGTTATTGAAAGTAACAAATTTAATCAAAGAAAAAAAATGAGATAAAACCGCAGGATCGGACCGGAAAGATTGAGCGTGATGATCATGTTGTGGTCCACGTTGTTGTAAATTAAAGCAATGATGAGCGGATGCTGATATTGAATGTACAAAGTTTATATGTTTCAAAGCTTGCATTGATAAGCATAAGCTAGATGTACACACATGAATTATCAGCGGATCAATCAATTTGTAAAAACATTAACAAATAATATTCGTGTGTGCATATCGTGTCTCACGTGTATGCCACCGAAGAGAGTTCATGAAACTAATGCAAATACAAGTGTCATGAAATTCTTATTTCATAAGTAAACCAAGAGTCAAGTGTAAAATTATATATACCTGGTCCAACGTCTAAAGATAGTGAATCAGGGACTTCACATGACACACAAACCCACCCACTCCGACTTCATCAAAGGTCTCTGCAAATTGACGATTCAGTTTGGAGGTTTTCTCATCTGGTAACAGTATATTGTCCAAAACCACTTTTTCATGTGTAGGTGGTACAGGAATCCCATTGCATGTGGATGACATAGGATCTCGACAGACAGTACCTATTGCAATAAAGTCGAGAATTTCAAAGGATGGTATTAATAAAATATGCTTAATTTTATTAAAACAGGAAAACTGGAGTACGTATCCATTAGACTTTAAGCACTCGCTTTAGATCAGAGTGCAATAAAATATGCAACACCCTTTGATTTTATTAATAAAACATACCTGTTGCTATTATGTCTAGATCAGAGTTGAGAATTTCACATCGTTGATTGTTCACCGCATTAGTCGTATCCTGGATCGGAGAAGGAACACCCTTTTATGCACTAATGTGTGTACTGTTGCGTCCTCCATCCGACATAGTTAACGGTGCCTGAGTTCCTTGATCAGTCAAAGTTCCTACCATGTTGATCAGAACCTCCATTTTTCCAGACAAATTTTCCACTGTACCCTTCATATCAGTCATCATACCCTCTAAGCTTCCCACCCTCATTTTCAACTAATCATTGTCTTCACGAACATGTTTGAATCGTTTCTGTGTAATGGCACAAGCCTTAACATGCATCTTTGGTATGATGCTCCCAACAGCGCGGCTCCTACCCCTTGTATCCTTACCCAACACTTGTGATAGGATATCTTCATCAACAGGCAATTTTTCTTTATCACTATCAGTGATCTTTTCCTTCAATTTGGCAATTTGATCCTAGGATAAAAATTTAATGTGTTCACACCAACATTTACTTGTAACAGCTTGTAACTATAGTATGTTACTCCTAACTGAATAAATTCAATCCAGACATAGCCCCAAAACAATAAAAACACGTAATGAAGAAAACATCATGAGAAACTAATTAATCACAATTATGGAAAGCCTGAAAGCCTGAAATGAAAGTCCAAACAATAGACTGCTTGATGTTAACTGTAATAACCATAATACAAGTAAAAACTTAGGAAGTACGCAGACATGGCATCTGATATGCTACCATCTTTTTTCCTGTGTGTCTTCTCCCATACTTGACGACGGTTGATATTTGCAGATGGACTTGCAATGATCTGCAATATATTCCAGTTCATGTATATTCTCTCCCTTAATTGTGTTTTTTTACTACTGTCAAAAGAAAATGATCAAATAATTTACATATTCGTGTTCTACTCTAGCGTGACTTTTACGTCCTGCATGGTGGGCATAACTTAGACTGGATCTATTTTTTTTGCCTGCCGTCCTTCTTCTGCTTGCTTCAGGCGTTGCTTCATTCTTTATGAACTTGTTCCAATCATCTTGAGCAATTGAAGGTGGACAATGTTTCGTCCGTTCTTCTTCATTGTCCAAAATGTCATAATAAGTTGCTCCCAAGTTTTTCTTGTGTCTCCTAAAAGCCTCGGCCATTCTTTTTGAAAACATTTCCTTTGAAAGCGGCTCAAGCATATACATTTTCTGCAAAAATGAAGAGTCAGAGACTGTAAAAATAAACTGTAACATTTTCATGCAATTTTTCACAAATTTACCACCAACTGGTTCCAAATGTCGTCCTTATGTTTTGGGTACTTTATCCCAACCTGTGTAAGAGATCGGCACATAAGATCGTACTAGTTTACCAAGCGTAGTAGCGATCTTTGGAGCGTTTTCTGAGACTGGAATACCAAGTAGGTTTTGTTCAACTTGTTGATCTTTCGAACACGATGCATGTGATGATGTTGGATCTTGCGACGTATTCTCCTGCGAAATAGAAGCAACATTAAGAATCATGACAAACACCATAAATAAGAATATTATTCACATTTGTTATTGATCGTGTTCCCTATTACAATTTCACTCATGCATACACCATGAATATGATATAGTTAAAAGAAATAATAAAAGCATAATGGATTGCGATCAGAAAGTGTAAGTCATGACATTCCAAATACATATGATTCCCTAGTAAAAAAGTATTCAACAATTCATAGGTTAACACATGAGTTTGGTTAGATCTTCTAGTTTTTCATTGTCTTCAAAAGCTGATTGATAGATGGTAGGAGACTTAATGTCATCCACATTTGTAGTCAACCGTTTTGGTGTATGCAAAACCATAGACCAGCTGTCATTTTCTAAATCTTTTGAGTAGAACACTTGGCTCGCTTCTGATGCAAGAATAAATGGCTCATCATTCACGTTGTCCCTGTTCTTTAATTTTCCTAAATTAACCATGATCAGGTTTGAAGCGGGATCTATTTTGCAACCATTGATCTTATCCTTGACTTTTACCCAATCGCTATAAAAAACTGTTTGTTTGAAATCAATGTAATCCAACTCAAGTATCTGCTGAATGACTTCGTAATACGTTGTTTCTGCTTCCTTATAATTTTTATCTTTGTCACTCGCTCTAAATTTTGTAATTGCTCTCATGCATACACCGCTATCATGTGTTACCATATGGTCTTCGTACATTTTCGTGGAAAATAAAAACCCATTCACTTGGTACCTCGTATAACTAAGCGCCGTGAAATTCGGCCCGTGTATTAGCCGCCAAAGAGTTGGGTCTACATCGCTGCAATTCAACAACTACATAAAACACAAGAAGAAAAATCAAGCATGTTCATGATGGTGTATTGCAAACTTATGCTATAGATGATGTAATACCTCATTACGTAACCATATAATAAAAGGTTTAATGACTTCGACAGTTTTACCTCTGCCTCGTGGTTGAAATTTAATGCTTTTCACATAGGAGTTGTACCTTCTATACGTAGATAACACATATTGAAATGAATATATAAATTGAATTAAAAAATGGAAATTCAAAACCTACATCATGAACTTACTTCTTCCATGGATCCAATCCATCATACTTACTTAGGACCCATCTACGCACTTGTTCGAATTGCACTTGGGTTAAACTTATATCTTTACCATTATCCAAAGGTATCTCACCATCAAACTCATCATCCTCGTCTAAAAATGCTTCGCGGGTATGTTTATGGTTGCCATAACCTCCGTTTGGGATATATTCCATACAATAAAGGCTAGCTTCTTGTATGATATATCCTTCTGCAATACAACCATCAATGTATCTTTTGTTGCGCATATACCCTTTATATGTTTTCATCAACCTATGATTGTGATCAATTATAACTTGCAAACGATAGCCATTTATACTGAATAATAATGTGCATAACTGAAATTAGTAATTTACCATTCAAAAGGGTACATCCATCTATATCTGATAGGGCCACCAACCAATGTTTGATTGGCTAAATGAACCATAACATGGATACTGATATCAAAAAATGCAGGTGGAAAATGTTTTTCAAAAACACACATTGCTTCCACCAACATAACCTTTGCTTTTATAAGGTGTTCCCTATTGATAACCTTCGAGCATAAAATGTTAAAGAATAGACTAATACGATGAATAGCATTTCATAGATCCTTATGTTGTGTATAAGTATATTGAAGCAATACCGGAAGCAGATGTTGCATTATGACGTGGTAATCATATGACTTCATATTTCTCTGTTCGAGAGGATTGATGCACACACTGTTGCGGAAGTTAGTGGAGAATTTGTTAGGTACTTTCAAATTTTTCAATATGGTGCAAAATCTTATCTTTTCTTCTTTGTCAAGGTGAAATTTGCCTTTGGTATGATCGTTTTTTGGTTTCGGGATCTACCCTCACCCATAACTTTTGTTTTAAACCCATGGTTTTCATATCCTTGCATGCATTGATGCCATCTTTTGACTTCTCTTTATGGCCCATAATGGTGCTGATGAGATGCTCTGCGACATTCTTCTCTGTATGCAGAACATCAATATTATGTCAAATCGTATTTGCTTTCCAATATGGTAAATAAAAAAAGATAGACCTCCTATACCAAGCATAAACATTGTCACCTTCTTCAACGACCGACTTTTTCCTTTTTCGACCAACTTTTTCTTTGTGTTTACCGATTTTTTTGACATTCGCTACTCTCTTTTCAACTTCAAAACCATTCAATGGACTTTTAGGACGACTAAGTTCTTGTTCATTGTTGAAATTTGTCTTGTCGTATCGAAACCTATGTCGGTTAGGAAGATAAATTCGATGTCCCATAAAACACATCTTCTTACTTTCAGGAAGATGATAAGAAAAAGTGTTTTCCCCACAAGGACATGCAAAGTAAATGTGAGTTGTACATCCCGATAAAGTCCCAAGAGCAGGGTGATCATGGATTGTCCACAACACCCTAGCTCTCATTGTAAACTTGGATTTACTTGATGAATCATATGTAACAACTGCTTCCCATAACTGCTTTAACTCGTCTACCAACGACTCTAAATAAACATAAATATCCCTCCCCGGTTGTTTTGGCCCAGAAATCAACAGTGTTAACATTGAAAATTCATGTTTCATGCACATAGACGGAGGAAGATTATACAGTACTACAATTATCGGCTAACAACTGTAAGGCTTAGTAAGAGAAGCATTCAGACAAAAACCATCTGTTGCTATTCCAAGTGTGACATTTCGTGGCTCGACTGCGAATGTTTTGTCAAAGGAATCCACGACTTTCCATTGAGAAGTGTCACATGGATGACGCATTGCGTTTGGATCAGACTTGGCACGACCATGCCAGGTCATTGCATCTGCTATCCATGGTACTGTATACAATCTCTTCAATCTAGAAATTAATGGAAAATGTCTTAATGTCTTTCTTGCTAATTTGGTTCCTTTTCTCTTGTCATTAAAAGATCTATATCATGGTTCTTTGCAATTTGTACAAGAAATTCTATTCGCATCATCTTTCCAGTACAACATGCAATCATTGATGCATGCGTCATAAGTTGTGTAATCCATCCCAACTTTCTTAATGAACTTCTTCACGTAGGGGTATTTTGTCAGCAACGTGTTACCTTCGGGGAGTAACTCCTTCATTAGTTCGAGTAGTGCAGTCACACCATTATCTGAGAAGCCGTATTGGTTCATCAAGCTATTCAGTTTCACAATGGCATATTGCTTCGTTATCCCTTTTGGACACGAAGGATACAGTGGCTCTTTTGCGCTTACATAAAGTGGTGTATACTTCTTACTTTCATTGGCCTGCCAATTGACATCATCCATACACTGCTCTCCAACATTAGCATGATCAAACAACGGATTTTCAGGTTGAAAATCATGAAATCTATTTGCATCATTGACTAGATCTTCCATCACAATATGTTCAGCCTCGTCAGTACTTGTGGAATTACTAATTGGTTGCTGTTTTCCCATCTCCACCCTTTTTTCCCCATGAAAATACCACAGGCTATATGATTGGATAAAACCCCATCTAAGCAAATGAAAATGAATTTCATCTAATTTGAACGTCTTCATATTTTGGCACCGATTGCAAGGGCATAAATACACCCTTTTCTGACCACCGTTTTCTTCAACAAAACAAATAAACTTTTTCACCCCATCAATATAGTATGGAGATCTTTGATTAGATTCATTTATCCACTTTTTGTCTATACCGAATGGCATGTTGCCAACCTATAAATTCAAAAATTGTTATAACTTACAAATTGCATCAATCACTGGATGTTTTCATTGGCAAGTTGGTTTCTTTTTATCAGTGAACCTAAAACTAGTTTTATTTACTGGAATGGGTATGGCAGTTGTTGGGAAACAAAACATTTCCAACAGCAATTTAACAAACAAAATTCAAGGTTCATATTTTACACATTCAGTATCATGACTAGCTAATTTAATACAAGGAAATAGATCAAATAACGTGTGCACTAACCATGGTGTACTATGACAAACTTGAAAAAACCTAACTTTCTTCAACATTCAACCTTGCTTTGTAACCGCCCTTGGGTAAAAACCAATAAATAGCTCTCTGGCCTACAACATGTTTGAGCATGAATTGAAACAATAGCGCAAAAAATATTGATTACAAGAAACTGAATCAAACCAAAATTTTACCAACAATAGAGATGCACGATTTGCAGGCAATGATAAAGAAGCAGATATGAGCAGACGACTATCGGATTTCTGTAATTTTTTGGAAGCAATTTTCAGAAATGGAAAAAGGGAACGGGATACAATATTAGACGAGGGAAATAAAAAGAGGGAGGGAGATAACCTGAAAGGATTAAAAAATTGGAGGGATGGGTGTGCTTTTTCGGGCAAAAGTTTTACACAAAAAAAGCACGAATTTGAAATGGCCAACAATCGAATCATATTAACTGATCCGGAGCATTCGCGATGGACGATCAGATTTGGGATACTTGTGGTGGTGCGGAGCGCAAATTGTTGTTTGATACGGACCTGAGCATTATCAAATTTGATACGGCTATTAGCCGAATTTTACGCCCGCATCCGTGTGTGCCAAATTGGCTGATATGGTGTAGTGCTAGTTAATGAATATATGTGTCTTGGCCTGGTATTGTGTTGCTTGAATTATATTACACAGTCCTTGTTTTGCATTTTTTTTATTGGCATGCTTCATTGATCGTTCCCCTTTTGTCGTGGTATGTTACATGTACTTCATGTTCAGTTATACATGCACTTCATGCTTCATCCATCCATGCACTTCATGTCTAGTTATACCTGTACTTTATGTCTTAGTGTACCTGTGTTACATACAAAGAGGGAGGGGAAAATGGGACATACGCATACTCTAAATGCTCACTGCATATTGATAAATTTTAGTATATTGCTTATGGTATAGTGCCTCACATGTATGGCCTATAGTTTGAAGTATGGATACCTTAGGTACTGTCTTAACTATGTGAAAACCCAGACAAAGTCAACTAGTACACTCAACATATTTTGTTCCCTTGTTGTCAACAATATAAAACTAGTCTGAAACAGTAGAAACTCACCGGTTACATATAAGTAGGATAAATAAAGAGGCTTATCACCTTTCGAACGGTATAGGATTTGGTTCTAGTATGCCCTATTTGTTTGCCTGCGGTATCTTATTTATCAGGCTTCACATTCCTGTGTGTTTAGAGAGTACTCTATTGTCCCTACTTGCCGATCTGTGCTTGACTTATCCTCGTGATTACATGTCTTATTGGTTATAATTATGTTTCTCTAAAACCAACTATTTATTTGTGACCCAAAGCAACATAATGTTTAATGATTATTCAGCAGCTCGATACATATATTCGGAATTTATAGATTTTCTTGCATGTTAGGATTAACTATTATATCAAGTACTGCACTTGAATAAATTTACTTGAACAAAGATTATTCCTGACTCGAGTGTTTTATGTTTTGCATGGAATGCTCGGGTCAGATATGATTGTTGCATATTTTAAAGACTCGGCTCGCAAACTAGAGTGAATATGAACACGCATGATGCTTAAGCGCGCAAGGCCCGACAAAACAGTAAACTTTTAATTCATTTAAAATTCTTTTAAATAATTTATTCTTCCGTCGTATAGAAAATTTTGTAAACTCTGATTTGTATAATAAATTTCGCTTGTGAGATATATTGTTGTCTTCTGTATGTGATTTTGTGTGTTTTATTCTGTTAAACTCGTAAGCTAAAATAACCATCCGTCGCTTTGAACGTTCTGAGTTAGTTTAAATACCGACTTGGAGCGCCCAAAAGGGTAGGTCGTTACAGTTGGTATCAAAGCTTTGGCTTGACAAAGCTTAGCTTATCGGGTTTAAAAACTCATTAGAGATAGAGTAGCAACACTCTAGAATAAATGGAATTGACACAAGAATTGCTTTAGAGAGAGCATATTTTGGAAATAGAAATTATTTTGAAATTAAATAAACCATTTTGAAAGCGTAATTATTTTGAAACATAATTTATGACAAGAATTTTCGAAAATGTTATTGACATCGAGATTGGATTATTTAGTATGTACGGATTTTTCATGTACACCTAATCAACGTATATATGAAGACCGATATATACTAGATAGATATAGAATCACATTCTAGCTGCTTGAATTTGATACTATTCATGACTGCAACGTCATCAGTGATTATTTTCGAGTTTCGAAAATGGGATGACTGTACGGATCTGATCTAAACATCGAGAAATGCTTGAAATCGTATAGATAAGTGTTTGAAAATGTTTTGATAAATTTTAAATCAAATGTTTTGATAAATTAATATGAACTAGAATGGATAAGCGAAATAAATCAGAAAAGTATAAATTGATTCGAAAGTGAATTGAGATTAAAATTTGAGATCATTGAGAAAAGATTGAATAATTGTAATAAAATGTTCCGATAAGGTAATATGAACATGAATAGATAAGCGGAATTTAAATAAAGTGATTGTTGTTGAATGTATAAACGGAAATTCCAAAATGAATCAAGATAGATTTGAAATTAAATTTGAATAAAATTGGACTTGAATGAGTGTTTGAAAATATAATCTTGACAATTTGCTTGTTGTGTTTGTTTTTCCACGACCTATCATTTCCTGTCACTTATCGATTCGAACCATTCGTGCTTTAAATTTTGAAATTGTCCAATCTTGATCCCATTCGAAATCCATCTACGAGTTGTCGTCAGTTACCGAGATATATGAATGTAATTCGAGTAAAATAATAAAATCAGTTATTCAAAATGCTCATTTCAAGAAAACGGTTGTGTGTGATGATTGGCGGGTGTTAACAAATAAAGGAAGTATAATGAATGAATATATATATATTTGAATAAAAAAACTGGAATTGAATCTCAAGTATGAGTTGAACGATATTCATCCTATTGTATTAGGATAATATAATATGTATACCTCGAATAGATATCTCAAAGAAAACTATCGACAATGAATTGAGTAGAAGCTCAAATTTTTAACCTGTTGAATAAATTTGATTATTTTAAGCGAGATTTGGATTTTGAGTTATATTTTATAAGCTCAAAAGAATTTGAATGAAAATTTGAAAAATTAATTCAATTTGGAGTATAATTGAAAATGAGATTTGAGTTTTAAACTTGACTGGAATTGAAAATGCGAATGGAAACTCCAGTACTGAGCTAATTTGAACCTTGGGTCCGACTAGAATGTAAGTGAATTGAATTTTAGGTTAAATTGAGTTTAATCTTGAAATTGGAATTGACAATTGTTAAGAAATCTGAATTTTGGATAATTGATTGGGGTTGGATTATTTTTGAAAGTGGTATTCATTATAAAACTATTTTATTTGAAATTATGGTATTAGATTTATGTATATTATTTAAATTATCTTGTTACAAGCCTAAGTATTTTTATTTATTTCAAACCATTTGCAAAACCTAATCATTTAACTTGTTCCCAAAACTATCCATTTATTTAAATATATTGTACATCAATAGTTATTTTACAAAACATATCTATTTATTTCCAACCGATTTTAAAAATATATTTATTTATATAAGTTAATTTTTCATTAAGCTATTATTATTTTTCCAAGATTATTTTATGAAACTTAGTTATTTTGATAAAAGTATATATCCAATTTGAACAAACTAAGATCCAAAATGATTGAATGTAAAGACTCAATTGGATATCGATAGTTATAATGTGAACTTCAAATTGAATGTGAATGTTGATCAGAATCAAATTTGTAAATGTGAATTTAAATTTTGAAATGATATTGGATACTCGAATCGTTTTGAAATTAATTCAATTTGATCCTGAAAGGAAATTTTTAAGATTATCGATATACGAGTATTTTGATGTGAAATTTGAAACTTATACATGAATTATATAGGTATGAGATTCGAAAATTATTATGGAAACAAATCTTATATAGTGGAATATATATAAGAATGATGTGTTTGAAAATATGATTTGGAAAGAAAATCTTATGTAAATTAACCTAAGTGCGATATAGGCAAAACACGAAATGAAGTATTATATGTATATAGTATCTTATGTTTTCAAAACCAAAGATATGGGAAAATACCTTCCATTGAAAGTCGCGAAGGCGCTGGAACTCCTTGTAAGTGTCCATTCGAAAACCACAGCTACGTTAGAGCTCAAATGTTTGGAACCTCCATCGAAATCAGTGCCTGTACAATGGGGACATTTATTATATATTATGATTTATAACCATGGCGAAATTCGAGGGTGTGGTACCCACAGACACAAGCGATTCTACTATGATAGTAGCGTAATTGTCGCTTGTCTGCGATCCATGGGGAAGTGAAGTATTTTCCATATCTATTTTTCTAAATGTTTTAAGTACTTTCATTGGGAGTTGAAACAAGTACAAAATTTAGTACTTGGAGATTTTTAGTCATGCGTCGGTACCACGTATGCCTAAATTTCTGTAAGAACAAAAATGAACTTGTTAAACTTCGAGTTATCAAGTATTTTCGAACTTTATATAACAAATCGATATTATGAAATTAAGGCTTGTATAACTTAAACAAATGAATTAAGAAAGAGGGTTTTAAAAGGTTTTACAAATTCATAGCTTTGAAATATAATAAATTACTTTTTCCAAATTGTCAATACGAGTTTATGATTAAATCTAAGTTTTGTAAATCAAAATTTTGTGGAAGATTATACATATTGGTTTAGCCTATATATGTATTTTTAGTATGATTTTATATATGATATACACGTAGTATTTTGATGATTTGACATGAACTGGTATTCCAAGATTTGATAATTACTCTTAAGATTTTAGTTGTTTCTAATGAAAACATGAATTTTAGATTGAAACCAATATAAATGAAATTGAATGAGATCAATCCAAATGAGAATAAATTAAATTTAAGTGGTAAATGGAGGCAATAGTCTTATTGGAATTCGATGAATGTCAATCCATTAAGCGACTGATAAAATAAAAAATGATAACTCTGCAAGGGAAATTGAACAAAATGTAATGAATAAAATTTAACTTATCGATAAATTTATGAATTGTGTAAAACAATGAGAAATTGGATTGGAAAAAATTTGGAAGTATACGAATGAAATTAATAGGATGTAAAAGAAATTCACATCAATAATAATGAAGTTTTGACGATTAAATTGAAAATTGAGAACATGTATTTGATGTAAACAAACTTAACATGAACGGACAAATAAATGATTGGTATGACAATCTATTAATGTAGACGAATTTAACATGATTGACAAATGTGTAGAATGATAATGTTAGAAGTAGTAAAATTTGTGAAATTAGAATGAATGGCGATAATGTGAATGTTTAAAAAAATGAAATGAGTTGTATTTGAGTGGAAACATTGCTTATGTAAATAAATCTTGTTCATGTATACCGAAATTTACATATTGTGATCTCTTATGCTTTGTATGTTAAGTTGTTATATATATATATATGTGATTCTGATTATTTGTTAAATGTTTTAGTAGGTTGCAAAGGCGTGCGCTTCAATTTGGAGCTTCCTTTTGCGCTCGTTCGCTAAAACATAAGAAAATTTTCTTGAAAACGCTCATCAAAGGTATGTATTTCAGATTTTATATCGTATTTGGGTTTTTTGTGTGGCTTTCCCCTGATTAGGGATGCCTCATCGTATAGATGAGATGTCTATTTTGCCTTTTTGTGTATGGGAAAATTTTCCCGATCGAACCGTGCAGGGGAGGTGCTGCCGAAATTTTGCGTAAATTCAGGCGCTAGAAAAATTTTCAAGTCTTTAAATTCTATAACTTATTTTGTTCAGATAAGTTTTAATAATAAATAATTTGAATAAAATTAAAATAGAACGAATGTGTTGAAAATAATCGTCCATTCGTTTGTTGACGCGTTTAGTTTTCCCTTGACCTGCCGTCACCTTTCGCTTATCGTTTGATTTATTCATGCTTGAATTGTTAACTGTCCAGTTCGTATTCTTGAACCATTCCTTTTGCCTCACATCGATCAATCTAAGGGCAAGTTGTATTAATGATTTGAATTTTTTTCATGGAAATTCGATATGACTTGAAAATTTAAATGGTTTATAAAGTGATTTATAAATATAGAAAGTTCGACGACTTGAATCCTGAGATTTTTGAAATGTTTAAAAACGATAGTGATACTTTTTGAAAGATAAATTTACTATTATTTCGAAATAATTTATAACTTCGGGATATGAAATGAAATGAAATGATTTGTTACCGAGATTCGAGAAATCCATGACTAAAGAAAGATAAATATTTCGTGCTTTGTATTCGGTGTTTACTGTCTGGATGTTAACTGGGAGATACTTAGCTTGTGTTCGTAAATAAAGTATATACGGTGTCCAATGTCTGGATGAAAACCAGGATATATACTTTGCGCTCTGTATTCGGTGTCCGATGTCTGGATGTTAGCCAGGAGATACTAAACGTTATATTGATACGTGCGTAGGCCGTGCCTTATGGCTTTGTCATTGGGAGAAACCTCCCGATTTGGGACATAAATGTTTTATATCGTCTATCGTAAATATTTGAAATTTCGAAATGATTTCGGTTTTAAGAATCCCGAAGAAAGTATGATTCGATATGAAACAATGTAGTAATTCGAATGATTTGAAAACAAAATCGGGATTTAAGTCGAAGAAATAATACCATGTTGATTTTCCAAATTTTTAAAATTCCATTGTTATTTGGTTTTACAATCTCTCCTTTTTTAGGATGAAAAACTTTAAGGGGGGAGATTGTAACGAACCAAGATTTTCGATATTTAAATTTTAGAGAAAAATTAATTTAGTGTTTTTTTAATGTTTGTACTTGATTATTAATTTAGAATTTAAGGTTTTATGTTGAAATTAAACTTATATTAAGAAATTTATTTGTAATTTGAGATTTAGTCTATTTTTAACTAGGGTTCTAAATTAATTTGTGAATCTAAACATAAAATTTTATATTGGAATCTAAATCTGTTTTGTTAAATTTTACGATAATAATAGTTTAGAATAATTGATTTTGTTGTTCGAGAAATTTTATATTTGATTTCCTTTTGATTGGAGAATTACAATTTAATTTAAATAATTTGTTTAGTTGCGTATGATTTTTAAATTAAATGTGTAATTGAAATTTTGGTTGTATCTACTAGTATTGCATTGTATTCATAGTATAAATAAAGGGTATACACACTTAGGAAATTATTTTGTTATTGGGGTTTGCCTCTTGGTGTGAATGTGCTGATAGATATACACTTGTTAAATTCATTCTAAGACGTTTCCCCGTATCCTCATTTTTCTTTGTTCCATGCGTCCTTCTATTTTTCACCATTCTTTCCTGCTAAGTAGCCTTAAATCATCCTGTACCCATTCATTTTTTTTCCATGGCCAAATTAGTTTTCCCCAAATCGAAAATATCAGTCTCTCGCCCAAATCGCTTCACCGTCTCCATCACTCAACGCCTCACCGCTCCACCATCCGTCGGATTCAGCTCCGCAACCTATAGCCGTGACTCCCCTGTCACCTCCTCCGCATGTCGTACCAGACCCGCCGTTCCCAACGCTGACCAGCTACCGCCGGCTTCAAACCCGAGCTCGCAGCCTTCACCTCGTCGCACCCCTAAATCGCTCCACCTTAAAACTTGGAACAGCGAAGAAAAGGAAGGAGGAAGTCATAACCCCAAAACCCACTTTTGATTTCCTACCGTGAATCCCCGTGTCAGCACCTAGAAACCCTAAAAGTCGTCGCCTTGAAGTCCATCACCACCGTGGAGACCGCAAACCACTACCTCAGCGTCCGCTGCTTCCGATATAACTGCCGCGAGCTCCAATCTGTGCCACCTTGTCGAAGCCACCACCTGCAAGCTATCATTACTATAGGTGAGCTTTCACTCACGGTTAAACTTTGGTTCAAGTTTGTTCATTCGACTGAGTTACAGGAGTATGGTAGTTAGGTTTGTTTTTGGTCTTCGCATGAATGTTGGTGTTGCAAGTGATTTTCTCTGTTATATGGGAGGGTTAGATTATGTTGCTATGTCGTTTGTCCTTAGGGCTGCTGTCATTGGGTTCTACTTAATGAATATATGTGCCTTGGACTGGTATTGTGTTGCTTGAATTATATTACACACTCCCTGTTTTGCATTTTTTTAATTGGCATGCTTCATTGATCATACCCCTTTTGCCGTGGTATGTAACATGTACTTCATGTTCAGTTATACACGCACTTCATGCTTCAGCCATCCACGCACTTCATTTCCAGTTATACCTGTACTGTATGTCTTAGTGTACCTGCGTTACATACAAAGAGGGAGGGGAAAATGGGACACACGCCTACTCTAAATGCTCACTGCATATTGATAAATTTTAGTATATTGCTTATGGTATAGTGCCTCACATGTATGGCCTGTAGTTTGAAGTATGGATATCTTGGGTGTTGTTTTAACTATGTGAAAACCCAGACAAAGTCAACTAGTACACTCAACATATTTTTTTGTCTTGTTGTCAACAAATAAAACTAGTCCGAAATAGTAGAAACTCACCAATTACATATAAGTAGGATAAATAAGGAGGCTTATCACCTTTCAAAAGGTATAGAATTTGGTTCTTGTATGCATTGTTTGTTTGCCTGCGGTATCTTATTTATTAGGCTTCACATTCCTGTGTGTTTAGAGAGTACTACTGTTGTCCCTACTTGCCGATCTGTGCTTGACTTATCCTCGTGATTACGTGTCTTATTGGTTATGCTTATGTTTCTCTAAAACCACCCAAAGCAACAAGTTTAATGATTATTCAGCAGCTCGACACATAAATTCGGAATTTATAAATTTTCTTGCTTGTTAGGATTAGCTATTATATCAAGTACTGCACTTGAATAAATTTACTTGAACAAAGATTAATCTTGACTCGAGGGTTCTATATTTTGCATGGAACGCTCGAGTCAGATATGAACATTACAGATTTTAAAGATTCAGCTCGCAAACTAGAGTTAATATGAACACGCATGATGCTTAAGCGCGCAAGGCCCGGCAAAACCGTAAACTTTTTATTCATTTAAATTCTTGTAAATATTTTATTCTTCCGCTGTATACAAAATTTCGTAAACTCTAATTTGTATAATAAATTCCACTTGTGAGATATATTGTTGTCTTCTGTATGTGATTCTGTGTGTTTTATTCTATTAAACCCATAAGCTAAAATAACTACCCGTCGCTTTGAACGTTCTGAGTTGGTTTAAATACCGACTTGGAGCGGTCAAAAGGGAAGGTCGTTACAAGTTATACAATTAAAAAGTTATTGATTATGTAAAATAAATTTAATTAACTTAATTACATTTAATTACCCTTAATCAATACTAATTAACCATGCCTAAATCACGTTATACACAACGGCCCCCCTTTTCCAGCTTAAACGAATGCAAACACGACATCATTTTACTGAACGCCAGCGCCGCTAGGAGTCGTGGAACTCCGATAAAAACTAGCCCTGTCGTCGCCTTCCCCTGCCCTTCCAAACCCCTTTGGTTTGATCCTTTCTCATCAACCACGACAAAAAACCCTACAAACGCAAGCAGTTCAGGCCAAATTTTAGTTGATACACTACCCTGTAGTTCATCACCGCCATTGTAACAACCTGAATTCCGATAAACCGATTTTTTTTTCAAATTTCTAATCCGTCGAAACTCGTGTTGGTTTCTCTGGTATCCTGCAGAAAAGGCAGAGACATAAAATGTATCAGAGCTAAGAAAATACCTCACAGCGGAATTAACAAAATATAATGTAATCAAAACATAGTCTTACCGTAGCAATAATCTGCCTAAACAGTATCCAAAGCTATCATATCTCTGCCACAAATCTAACCTACGAGTATGTTAAGAGGAAGGGTAAGAACACAAGTCCTGGTGGCTGGATTTAAACTACACATCTTGGATAATCCTACATATACCATTCAGTTATATTTTCTTATTTATTAGGTTACTTGGGTTAACAGTACTCAAGGCTTACACACACGTCGTACCCATCAACTTCCTAATGAATTAACTGAATACAATATATATGTAGTTACCCCCAAAATTAAGGTACACCCCATAGT
The DNA here is from genome assembly GCA_030737875.1 of Allium sativum. NCBI lineage: Eukaryota > Viridiplantae > Streptophyta > Magnoliopsida > Asparagales > Amaryllidaceae > Allium > Allium sativum. Next base: position 18,247,924 of record CM060917.1, read on the forward strand.
ATCCCACTCGCACGATCTTCGTCATAACGCCTCAAAAATATACGCAGTCCCTCATCCTACGCCGGAGTGATGTACGGATCTTTATATAACAATGCTACGTTCTGCATAGATCTACCATCGCCATGCTACGTAAACGTATGGACTGCCAACTTTGATCAAATCAGGTAACAGAGTAATGCTCTATGAGTCTATGATACACTACCTAGAGCAGACATGCATGTATCTAGACTTTCCCACGTACGTATCGTCAATTATACTCAATGCCTTAACCGCGCATATCCTCTACTGTGCACCGAGTCCCGTGGCAGGGATGTGCAAGAAACACGGATCTCAATCGGGAGCTTTTCAGATATCTGTTTACACAGATGCTAAGGTCTGCATTTTCAGTGGCTATGGTCCCACCTGACCCCTCCCTCAACTAATGAAAGACGAACAAGAATGAGAACTAATGACCTGGCCCAAGAGCAAACAACAAATCCTAATTGGCATGTACCTCATCCATAGCCTTGATAGCAAAAGGTCTATGGTCTGTTGGTTTATCTCTCTGCCTTCCTGCATCGCGCATCACGTATCAAGCTGACTGTCAATGGTAAGTACCCGACGACTTCTGCTATCTACAGGTTAGACATGTCAGTACATAAGAGTGGTCGTAACCTAGCCAAGTCAGGCAACGGGATCGTCGAATCACCTATGCCACCCTACAGTCCTCTGATTGCCCATTATTGTGGAAATCAAGGCATATTCACCAGGTAGAAACGAGCAGACCTAACCTCTATAAGCACAGTAGAATGCTGTCATATCACAGAGGGCTACCAGGAGTACCCTCCACGTCCCAAGAAGCCGCATGCTTACCTTTCCAGTCCTTCGGAGCTAGCAGAATATCACCAGAATATTAACGTTTTAACATATTAATATTTCAACATTAACGTTTCAAAATATGAATATTCCAACATTTTAACATATTAATATTTCAACATGTCATATTAACATCTCAACGCTTTAATCATTCTAGTAGATTTACATTGCATACTAATGGAGAATGTGAAACGATAAATATACCATTATCAAAAAGATATATTTTAAATCCACTCACCTGATTGCTTTCCAAATCCTGAATCTAGTCTAGATCTAGAATTCCATGGTTCTCCTTACTGAATTTAGACTCCAAATAACCATGATCCATAATTCTTAACTAAAATAAAAAGGGAAGAAAAAGAAGTAAATTAAATTGACCAGATCCAAGAATTTACCTTACTTCGAATAGAATTTTGAACACCTTCTTTATTAATATTCATTCTTTTCCTCCAGATCTTGAATCAGAATTTTCCAAAACTAATTATTCTATTTTTCTAAAGAGAATTGAGGAGGAAGAAGAATGGCAGAGTATAGACGTCGTCTTAGAAAATACGAGATTTAGGATAGGCTCTGCTAGCCTATTTATAGGTGTTCAAGATCTTATCGTACACGCAGCGCTGAGTCAACAACGATTGTGGTTAAGAAAACAATCCAGATTCATTAACGAATCTAGCCAGATCTGGAGGGGGTCGATCTCGGGGTTGACCCCCATGTGTATATGTCGGCCCTAAGGTCGACCCCCCTATGATGTTGTCCACCCCAGGGTCGACCCCTTAGGTCTTGTGAGCTATTTTGGCAGATATTTATCTTTTTGAAGTTTTTTGATTTTTAAACGTTTGATTAGTATCTCGTTATACTTTCTTTGATTTATTTACATATAATCTTCTTATATGTACTCAAATCTTCTAATGACCATTTTACGCCTATATATATATATATACACGCACAACTTATATTTCAATTTAAAAATTCAAACGGCGTTATGCCGGTATTTAATTCTAACCATATTTCTGTGATTGCGGCCTTGTTTTGAACTTTTCTCTTATGTATGTATGTGTGTGTGTATATATATATATATATATATATATATCTTCATGTATACATGCATATATTTTCATATACATATATTTTTTATATATTTCCTTATATGCATACTTTTCCTCATATGTGCGTGTATACATATTTTCTCTTTAGAGCATGCATTATTTTAGTCGTTCCCTTAAACAAAAATATGACGCTGGCGGGGATTCAACTCTGTATCTCTTGCATGAAATCCACATGCTCTAACTAACTGGACTACTTAGGCTATTGTTAACAAGGCTTAGAACAATGGTGGTGATTGTTCCTTTCTTATTCCTCTTTTTCATCTTTGTTGTAACCATTTATTTAAACCATTGTATGCACCTTATCATTTTGCATGCTTCTTTTTCTTTCAGTTCCCCCTTATTATTAATGCATAATATTTGTAAATCATTGCATGCAATATACTTATACTGCATGCAACCAATTTCTTCTTTCTTTCAACGTATGCATTGCATTTTTATTTGCATTAATCTTTTCTTCTTTTTCAATGCATGTATTTATTGCATGCAATCATGTACTAGCATTATTTTATTCTTCTTTTATATATTTATATCTATGCATATATACACACATATGCATTATTTAATTATTTATTTGTCATAAAATGTGGATGTTACGTTCTCCCACCCTTAGGAAATTTCGTCCTCGAAATTTGATAAAGGTAAAAAAAAAACAAATAACTCCTCACATAATATCTATCCATCATGTGTGCATCCAATTTTTACAAACATTGCGCACTTGTGCAAAGTGTAATACAACAATAATACATGTATGCCTAAGCGGTACCTCCTATATGTATGCAATTTTTTCAAAAAACATATAAAAACATGATGCTCACATCATAAATATACTGGCAGTTCTACATGAATGCAATATTTTGAAGATCAAAAATGTTATTTTATCCAAATTTTCCCACACTCTTGCTAAGTAAGAGCGTAGTTCATCCAATTTTTGCATCCGAAACCCTACCAAGCAACTATGTTTTTCGATTTTCAGAAAAATCTAATTTTCTAAATTCGATTTCTTATGTTACAAAAAGGTGGAAAACGGAAAACTTCACATCTTCCATTTTTCTTTTTCGTCCTTTTTCCAACCGTACTTGGATTTTATGAAACTATTTATAAAGATTCCATATTTTCCTATTCAAGCACAGCCCACATAAGAAAATTTTCTTTGTTACTGATTTTTTTTTTCACCTTATCTTGGAAATTTTTATTCTTATCCATCTTTTCTCAGAATTTTCCATCTTTCTTTAACTGTCATGTTTGTTCCTTTACTGAATTTGTTGTTTCCTTTTTAGTTATGCCATTACTCTTTTCTTAGCTTATTTAGCTTAATCCTCTAATATAAGTTTAATTTTAAATAAGCCTTCTAGTCCTTCAACTAAAACAAGAAAACAAATGCTATACATAGCTACTATTAAGGGCCAAAAATCTCAGGATTGTGTCCCCCTCTGAAGAATTCAAACAATAGGATGTAAATACTTATTTTCCCTCTATTGTCTAGTAGTCACCCCCAGTTCTAGCTATGCACTAACAGAAATTTTAAGCAACACCCTAGGCTTTTCAATGCTTACGCATTCTATGAGAACTTACCATTATTCCACGACAAGATAATTCTCACTATCTACTTCATACCCCCAAAACTTTTCCCGTCTTCCATATGCACTAATCCTCACCTAGTCTACACTTTTAAAACACGGTTTGGCCTTTTCATTTCTCTTTTCTTTCAAAAGTTAAAAGTATCAAAACTTTATTTTCCTCGGTAAAGCTTACTTTTGCCAAACCATAAAACATGTCATTTTAAAAAAATATGTAAATCACTTGTTTTCAAATCACAAAAATTGGAGAAGATAAGGACAACTATTTCTCAATCGGGTTTATAACTGGTTCTTACCTATAAGGTCGGTTCAGTTACTTACTACAAGGTGCAAACATCTACTCTATTCTCAATTTCTACAACTTATTTTTGTCCACCCAACAAAATTTTCTCCTTTGAAACAATTAATCAAAAATGATTGTCAAAAGAATGTATATTTCTAAACTTTCTCCACTGAGAATTTTAACAGAATGCAATATTTTCTACGTTTTGCTTTTTAATCCTTTCATGCAATATAACAAGAAAACTAGTGAGCTATACATGCTCTATAATGTGCACCTTTTTCTGAGAGAATTTTAATTTAGACAAAATTTTCACAAGAAATCACTATTTCCACAATATACCCCATTTTATATTAAAACTCAATATGTACTTTTAAATATGTCCTTTACATATTTTAAAATTATAACTTTTAAGATTAAAACTTGAAAACACCATAAACCATTTTCCCAAAACTTTTACAATTTCAAGTTCTTAAAAGTTAACAATGGAGTTAGACTCAAAGTGGGTTTCCACTCTTAACTAGACTTTCCTAGACACTCCCACAAAGTCAATTCTCTCAACTATATATATTTCTAATCCATTTTTCTCTTTTTAACCTTTTCCAATTTGTAAGGTTTTTACTGCCAAACCCACTAACCCAAAATATTAATCATATGGGATTCACCTTCCTCCCATACAAAGTACATTGTACACTTTCCACCCAAATTACCTAAGGGTCTTAGATTTTCATATTCATTCCTTTAGTGTACAAAACAGACATCCTAATTCTTACCATATTATACCCTTTCTATTTAGCGGGTTCCTCTATGGATCTAGGTATATTCATATATAATATATTTATATTTTTAAAAATACAAATATGTTCACTCACTATCTATATAGGAATCCTAAACCTTGGCTCTGATACCATATGTAACAACCTGAATTCCGACAGACCGATTTTTTTTTTCAAAATTCTAATCCATTGAAACTCGTGTTGGTTGCTCTGGTATCCTGCAGAAAAGACAGAGATATAAAATATATCAGAGCTTAGAAAATATCTCACAGTGGAATGGATAAAATATAATATAACCAAAATATAGCCTTACCGTAGTAATAATATTGTCTAACCAGTATCCAAAGTTATCATATCTCTACCACAAATCTAACCTGCGAGTACGTTATGAGGAGGGGGGTCAAAACACAAGTCTTGGTGACTGGATTTAAACTACACACCTTGGATAATCCTACATATACCATTCAGTTACATTTTCTTATTTATTAGGTTACTTAGGTAAACAGTACTCAAGGCTTACACATACGTCATACCCATCAACTTCCTAATGGATTAACCTAATACAATATATATGTAGTTACCCCCATACTAAGGTACACCCCATTGTACCCCACTCGCATGGTCTTCGCTGTAACGCATCAGAAATATACGCAGTCCCTCATTCTATGCCGGAGTGACGTACGGATATTTATATAACAATGCTACTTTCAACATAGATATACCATCGCCATGCTACGTAAACGTACGGACCTCCACCTTTGATCGAATCAGATCACAGAGTAATGCCCAATGAGTCTACGATACACCACCTAGAGCAGACATGCATGTATCTAGACTTTCCCACGTATGTATCGTCAATCGTACTCGATGCCTTAACTGCACATATCCTCTACTATGCACCAAGTCCTATGGTAGGGATGTATAAGAAACACAGAACTCGGTCCGGAGCTTTTCAGATATCTGTTTACACAGATGCTAAGGTCTGCATTTTCAGTGGCTATGGTCCCACTTGACTCCTCCCTCAACTAATGAAAGATGAACAAGATTGAGAACTAATGACCTGGTCCAAGAGCAAACAACAAACCCTAATTGGCATGTCCCTCACCTATAGCCTTGATAGAAAAAGGTATATGGTCTATTGGTTTGGCCCTTCGTCTTTCCTCATCGTGCATCACGTATAAAGTTGATTGTCGATGGTAGGTACCTGACGACTTCTGTTATCTAATGGTTAGACTTGCCAGTACACAAGAGTGGTCGTAACCTAGCCAAGTCAGGCAATGAGATCGTCGAATCACCTATGCCACCCTACAGTTTTCTGATTGCCCACTATCGTGGCAATCCAGGTATACTCACCAGGTAGAAACGAGCAGACCTAACCTCTGTGAGCACAGTAGAACGCTGCCATAGCATAGAGGGCTACCAGGAGTACCCTCACGTCCCACGAAGCCGCATGCTTCCATTTCCAGTCCTTCGGAGCTAGCCGAATAACAGAATAAACAGATGGACATGCGCTCCCCTCATGCCTCATGACAACACGTTGATCTACCCCGTTGGGTTATTCATCCTCAAACGTACGGATTGGTCCAAGCGCCTCATTTTAATGTGTTATTAGACCTTATGTCTAAACATTCAATTATGCGCTTGCACTACCTCATTAGGTTTCCAGTTTTACTTAGTTATCTTAAATCATATTAACTTCTTATCCAGGTTACCAAGTTCTTTCCGAGCCCCTTATATCTCTAAGGAATCCCTATTGCTTATTAATTCCAGTCATATAACTTAACACATTTAAGTTTATTAATAAGCCTATAACATGTTATTCTCTAGATTGTAACTCAAGGTATGTAATATACAATCTCTTCATATTATTGATTATCTGATTCCATAGTTGCAATAACATGTTCTACTTAATATGTAATTAAGTATATCTCAATTCACATGTTTTCTGTTTAACATGTCACTTACTATTTATGATTAAATGTAACTTACTTCATTTGATATGTTTTCCTCAATCCTTCTTATTTAATTATAATTTCATCTTACACTGTCACTACAACTTATCGTTGTTTGCTTATTAACTTAGTTCTCTTAACTAAGGTTTACTAATAAGTTTCCTTTCCATAAATATAACTTATGTTGTCCTTATCAGTAGATTTCAGATTCTTATTCTCACAGATAACTTAATTTACAAGTAAGTACAACTTATATCATTACATAAGTTATTCCATTTTCTTTCTCGTTTATTGAAACGACCCAAACTCGCTCTTACGGGAAAGCCCGGATTGAGTTGAGAACACGACAAATCAGAATGCAAAAAGAAGAACATTTCATTGCTTATTACAACAATTACATCAAAGTACAAGAATGTAACAGAGTATGAATAAATAATATACATTTGATAAATATCATAGATTTAAAATTACAATGCAGCGGAAAAATAATACATAACACAACTGAAAAAAATACACGGATACAAAGCTTTCCGAGTATAGTTTCAGATGTAAATCCAGGATCCTATGAATATAATATTTGCAGAAACCCAACTACTAGCTGCCCATGTGGAAACTAGGGGCACCCAGAATTTAGGTTAAAACAATAAACTCCAGGTCAATCATGTGACTAGTGTGAGAACTAAAACGGTTATTTAAAACTTTACTTTAAACTAGAGTAAATCAAGCGACCACGTCGTACAACACGGAATGGGTTTTCTCCCAAAAACACCAGTGCATAAAACAAACAGCGCAATGCTTTTTGAAAAAATGAAGCTATTATAAGACCAAAGTCCCATCACACAATGCAACGCAAGCCGGAGGATAGAGTTTTCCCTTATAATAGCCAAACATGCTTGGTACGTTTAAAACAAATCATTTGATACTATAATAAGTGTATAGTGTCAAAAACAGCTTCAAATATAAATGTATCAATCATAGACGGCATGGGTACCTTATATCATGTCGTCGTATTAGTTCTATGATTAAAACCGAAATGTCACGTATTGGAAATTGGATTTCCGTCATAAGTCGAGGCAAGGAACCATCCTCACCGGCTTCGAGACACTCTAGCAAATGTCTCAGGATTACACACTCTAGGCAACCCTGGGAACGGAAGGGCCGGTCCTCTCTTACGTTTGAGGAATAGTTATTCCTGAACACACATTTCTCGGTCTTATCGGACCTATATCCATCGGCTCCGTAGTAACCGATATATCCGAGGCGCCTCACTATCCATCATCCACATAGGTAAAAATAAATAAATGTCTGGGCTCCATACCATGACACCACCCATAGCTAGAAAGAAACGTCATGTTCTCTCAACGGTCCCACAACCCGTTCTTGACTCATACCGAGGTGTGAGGCTCGTGAATTAACGCTATACACAAAGCTATGCCATTTAAGGCCATGCTTTGATCATCAACCATAAGACTCTACTTTTCAATAGAAGCCTTGATCATTTGCATCTCAGCATGCCACACAGGCAATTCACGCCATGCGACTGATGTCTATCGATATATAATCTCTAAGCCCGTAAGTCTCAGAGAAGGGTGTTAAGCAAGAGAATAAATTCACCCCCATCAAAAAGATATATATTTAATAGAGATTAATCAACACAGAATAAAATCCAATGTCAGACACACTTCCATTTACTAGTTCGTTTTGGGTCTGAACGAAACCGGAGGCACCTTATTCCTCGTCCCACATGTCCAATACAGGAGAGTTTTCCTCGCATATCCGATCGATCTCCAGGTACGTCTGGACGATCACCACTTATTACCTTGTCTTGGGTATACATCCCAATCAAGACATCAGTAATCATCCAAAGATGTGAAGATCTCTGGTCTTCAACCACCGTCTTCATCGTCAACTTATCGTCAAATTAGTTATTCAGAATGGGTATAAACCCGGCCTTTCCGAATAACTCGCGTATTTTATAAACAAGTGCTATAAAAACACAACATACGCCTCATTCCAATTAGGAATATTCTTTTATTCAAATATTCATATCATTAGGAAAGGTTCCCATTAATTTAAACAAAGATAAATTCTTTTAAATTTATTCTTTACTCTTCCTTTGGATATCAATTCTAAACCAAATTAAGATTTATCAACTAGTCGGGATTAGCGAACTTTACCGAAGTAATCATTTGTTATATTTCCCAGTCCCAACCTATTCATCCCATAGAGCAAAACTGGTAATACTCCATATCTAACACCAAGGTGTTATCGATATATTTAATTACCATTTCACATTCAAATCTAACTAAAGATTTAACTATCGCTTGGAGTAAAACTGATGGTACTCCATTCTCGATCATTTCCCAAATTTGATAATTTAAATTATCACATTTTCATTTCAATATAATTAAAGACTCATTAAAACTCCACTTAGTTTTAATCTTCCCAAAAAATCAATATTAATGATTATTAACTTTGGGAAATCAAACATGCCGCATTGACAATCTACACCGTACCATTGATTTCTGCCTATATATAACCTTAAGCTTGTACATCTTAGAGAATGGTGTTAAGCAAGAGAATAAATACTCCACCACCAAACAGAAATATATTTAGCAGAGATCAACGAATACGATATAAAGGAATCAATGTCAGACATGTATTCCTATATTTAACTGGGTTAAAGAACTAATGTCATTTAAAATACAGTTCACGATAAACCCAAAATCACATTCCATTAACCACGGAATCTTCACGGAAAACAGATCAATATAGAATCGATACCAATTTCCGTATCCGACTAATAATATAAATGGAATAACGATAAAGCCTTTTAAATTCCACATATATTAACAGTCTTCCTCCACAGAAGCTCACTTTGATTATTACTAAATCGAATTCCATTCAATTCCAATTTAATATATTAAATTGGAAAACTTTACGTTGGAAAATTCCATTAAATCTTAATAAAAAGATTTATAAATTCCAAATCATCTCTTCACTGTTAATTAGGTTAAAGAACCAGTGTTATTTAAAACACCGTTCACGATAAACCCAAAATTCCATTTTCAATTCAATTCCAATTAAATATTAATTAATTGGTAAACTTCTCTAAATCTTAATTAAAAGATTTATTTTTTTCTCAATTGGGTTTAAGAAAAGTGTTAATGAAGACACCATTCACGACAAACCCAAAATCCAATTTGATATTAAATACATAGCTCTGAATAGAAATTATATCGTCTCATATTCAATATCAAATTCTGAAACCAACAAATATCGTATTGGAAATAACGATATAAAATATATCTTCCAAATTTCCATAACAATATTCGTATAATCACGGAATCCAATATCGAAATATTCCGAAGATTATTTCCATTCCAAATCCATTCCAATTTGTTTGTTGGAAATTTCTAATTATATTAAAACCATTCACAAATCCAATTTATTTTATTTAAAAGTTATTGGAATTCCAATCTAGTTAATAACTAGTTCATTTTGATAAAAATATATTTTTATCTTTACAAATGTGGAATTTTTCATCCAAATTCTTTCCAAATCATTTACTATGATTTTACACAAATTATTAATATTTTTAATAATTTTATTAAGGCCCTTTCAGTCGATTTCCATAAGCGGTCATCGAACTGCACTTCCAGCGACATTTTCCAAATTTGATTTGGATATAATTCCAAATCCAACCGTTAGATTTCAAATCTCTTATATTCGTTCGAAAGCTCTTTTCGATACGAACCCAACGGTTCTGGATTTTAGGAGAATTCGACGGTCGAATCTCCCGTAACGTCAATTCGAGGTCAATGGTCGAAATTCACGAACAATCGCAGTGCGGCGCATTCTATTCAGGCCATTATATATATATATATATATATATATATATATATATATATATATTGTATATATTTCATCGATTTCCATTTAAAACATATTTTATAAATCGTTTTAAAAACGATTCCAACTTCATTTTCAATTTTAAACCAAAATTGAATACTCCATATCATTATAATATATAAATGATAATGTTTTCAATATATCAGATTTTGAAATCATTTCCTTTTCGATATTCATTATAAAGATGAATAAAATCGATATAAATATCGTTCGCGTCAAAATATCGCACATCTAATCAATACGGCTTCACCTATTTCAATATTTTCGTGTCCATCCAAAATCGGACATTAAAATCAGATTTTAATCCTTTATTGAATATTATTTAAAATATTTTTTATTTTAAATATTCGTTATTTCAAAATATTCGTTCTTCCCGAATTGGAATCAGACACAGTCAATTACCATATAATGTTATTTATATGGATTTCATACACATATGTACACAACAATAATTATACACAGTCAACCATCATCCAGAGTGCATTATACGCCTGCATAAGCATTAAATATAAATAATTAACGCTTACAATAGTCTGTCAACCTATCGATTGACATACAACTAAAAAATTGGGATTAGTGTATGTCAAATATCATCCTAATACCCATGCGGGGTTTCAACCAACAAATACTGAATATTATTTGTATAGTTGGGCGATGTGTAAATTTATCGTCCCAATCGATATCACAAAAATAGGCGAGCATAAATAAGCCGTCCGACTTGTAAATGGATGTGTAAACTTACTTTTAACTATCCAATATTATATTATTTATCGTAGTTATATGCTAAAAATAATATTTTCAACTAACTACATTTTTCTAACACTTTTTAGAAAATTTCGGCAGCATAACGGCACGATACTAGAACCGGAATAAGGTCTAGCCTTATCCCTCGCCTAATACAGGCTCATGCCATACACAAACCAAATTCAATCAATTCCATTCACATCCCAAAACAAATCCAAACAAATAAATCAATCCAACAAACAGCCAAACATCCAAGGTTTCAATCAAAGGTGTCGGGTGCTACTAAGCACCGTCTGCATCCTAGCATATATTTAACTGTAAACAAAATTAGAGTGAGAAGTCCTCACCTTGGGTTTCCACTCTGTCATTCTTTAGTGGACGATTTGGATTTCTTTCTGCTTCTAGTCAGTTCCATCGCAATCTGTTTCACGCGGTATATATATTAAAAATCATATTTTTATTTGATGTCCATATATATAAAAATCATATTTTTATACTATGTTATTATATATAAAAATCATATTTTTATTTCAACCATTTCATAATAAAAATCACATTTTTAACTTCGCTATATATAATTAAAAATCATATTTTTAACTTTGCTATACATAATTAAAAATCACATTTTTAACTCGCTATCTTCATAATAAAAATCATATTTTGATTATTTTGTATATAATAAAAATCATATTTTTATTTTAAAATTATATATGTAAAAGCCCTATTTTTATTTTTAAAAACAATGCCATATTTATTTATAAAAATCCCAAATTTAAACACGATGTTATTCTTATAAAAACTGGTTTTAAAATCAATGCTTTTAATTAAATTAAACTAATTATTTAAAGAAACTAAACTAAAAACTTACCGACGGAATTTGGGGTGGGAATGGCGGCGCCGGAGCCTGCAGGTGGCGGGGGAGCTGCGGCTAGGCGGCGGTGGAGCTATCGTGGCGGCTAGGAGGGCCCACATTGGTCGGTGGTGGCTGTTTTTGAACGGTTTGGGGGTGTTAAAGAAGAAGGGAGACGAGTAGGGAAGTGGTGGCGTCGACGACTAGGGGGAGGGTGGCGGCAGGTGGTGGTGGGGCCAGGGGGTGCTGGAGGCAGCTAGGGTTTGGGCTAAATGGGTTTGGGGGGGCTACAGCCTAAATCAGAGGAGGGGGGAGGAGAGAAGCGATGGGGTGGAGGAGGGGGTGCGGCGACGGCGGCGCCGTTGGGAGGGGCGATCGGATCGATCGACGGTGGGTTGCTTTTTTTAATTATTATTTCCTTCGTTGACTGAAAAAGGGAGGAGAGAGAGGCATATAAATATATATTATATTTAATTTAGTTTTCCAAAAAGTTGCTTTTTCATTTGAACTCCAAATCGAGCCCAATGACTGTCGCCGCTAGCTAATTACCTACATTCTAGACACAATGGGGTATGTCTTGTAAGCCAATTTGACTATTACGATCAATTTTCATCAATATTAAAATATAAATTAATTTAACGTTCAAAATTGATTTTAACGTACATTTTAATTTACCGGAGTCACATACGGGCTCCAAAAATTCAAAAAAAATAAATCCAACTATGTTTAAACGATACGGTCCTAACAAAACTAATTTCGTCGAACTTGGAGACCGTTTGAAAAATGGTCATTTTCCAGTCGATTAAATTCGACTGAAATATACCAAACGCGGTTAACTATACCACGCTCACATATTAATTCCAAAAATTATGAAAATTGGAATCTAGCAATAATTTGACATTCCGGATCCAAAAAAAGTGGTTTCATCAAAAACGAAGGTTGTTTGTAAAATGGTTATTTTTAAAGGCTATATATTATATAAAATATATATAAACTCCACAGCGACTATTTCGAATTTTAAACTGGATATAACTTTTAATTTTCAAAGTGAAATCTCAGTTTCAAACATTCTTTAGAAAGATATAGTTAAACAGATTCAAATATTTTTGGTTTTACTGAAATCCGATTTATTTTGAATCCTATACAATCATTTGAAATTTAAAATCGAATTTTCAAACTATCGCGCCATTTCAGGCTCATTTTATAATTAAAATAAATTTATTCGTTCTAACTTCGATTTAAATAAATTTTAAGCCGTTATTATTTAAAATAAATCATTTTAAATATCCAAAATTCATTAAAATAGCTAAAATAAAAATTTTAAATTGGTTCTGGTTTTCCGGGTTGTTACATTTATTATAACCTAAGTTATAATTTACACTTGTCCCTAGGACAAGCTAACCTATTATATAACATTCTCATTTATATAATTTATTATAATAGGTTATTATCATTCCTCGTTCATTCCACTTCTTTTACTGTTGTTTCGTTCATCTCATATTCATTTGCATTAATCACAATTAGTGCCATTTATTTCTATCATGTATATACATATACTTTTAAATATGTTTATGCACTAGACCTCTCACATTAAGTCGACCACTTGTGGATGCTAAATTTGTCGGGCGGTTCCGGGCAGACTTCTACCACAAGTTGGACTTAACCTTGTGTCTTAGCACTGTTACATGTATATTTACGCACTAGACCCCTCACATTAAATTAACAACGTGTGGATGCTAGATTTGCCGGGCGGTTCCGGGAATATTTCTACCATAAGTTGAATTTTACCTCGTATTTAAGTGCATTACAGTTTTCTATTTACTGTAAATTTTCCATATAACTTAGGTGTGTCCATTCTTCCAAAATTTTACCGTAATTCTATTTTTACATGTCATACTTAATATCATGTTAATTCCATTTTAACTTATAATCGTGTTGCATGTTCTTTCTAACATGTAATTAACTCTATTCTAAAATAATAACATGTAACTATCAATCATGTAATTATTCTAATCTAAAATTTTAACATGTAATTATCCCAATTTCTACGGTTAAGGGTCCAAGCACATAATATGTCATAGGTTAACACATAATTAAAACATGCATGTATACAACAGTAATTATTTCCACATTTTTAACAAGTTTACATTTCAACAGATTTACATTTCAACATGTTAACGTTTCAACATATGAATATTCCAACATATTAACATTTTAACATATTAATATTTCAACATGTCATATTAACATTTCAACACTATAATCATTCTAGCAGATTTACATGCATATTAACGGGGAATGTCAAATGATAAATACACCATTATCAAAAAGGTATATTTTAAATCCACTCACCTAATTGCTTTCCAAATCCCGAATCTGGTCCAGATCTAGCATTCCACGGTTCTTCTAACTGAATTTAGACCCTAAATAACCATGGATTCATAATTCTTAACTAAAAGAAAAAGGGAAGAAAGAGAAAAAATAATTAAATTGACCAGATCTAAGAATTTACCTTACTTCGAATAGAATTTTGAACACCTTCTTTATTAATATTCATTCTTTTCTTCTAAATCTTGAATCAGAATTTTCCTAAACTAATTATTCTATTTTTCTGAAAATATTTGAGGAGGAAGAAGAATGACAGAGTATTGATGTCATCTCAGAAAATACGAGATTTAGGCTAGGCTCTGCTAGACTATTTATAGGTGTTCAGGATCTTATCGTACACGCAGCGCTGAGTCGGCAACAAATGTGGTTAAGAAAACAGTCCAGATTCATTAATGAATCTAGCCAGATCTGGGGTGGGGTCGACTCCCATGTGTATATGTCGACCCTAAGGTTGACCCCCCATTGTGGTGTCGAGCCCAGGGTCGATGCCCCGGGTCCCGCGAGCTATTTTGGCAGATGTTTATCTTTTAGACGTTTTTGATTTTTAAAAGTTTGATTAGTATCTCGTTATACTTTCTTTGATTTATTTACATATAGTCTTTTTATATGTATACAAATCTTCTAATGACCATTTTACGCGTATATATATATATATATGCACAACTTATATTTCAACTTAAAAATTCAAACGGTGTTATGCCGTTATTTAGTTCTTATCATATTTCTATGATTGCGGCCTTGTTTTGAACTTTTCTCTTATATATGTATGTATGTATATATATATATATACTTTTCCTTATATGTGCGTTTATACATATTTTCTCTTTAGAGCATGCATTATTTTAGCCGTTCCCTTAAACAAAAATATGATGCTAGCGAGAATCGAACTCTCTACCTCTGCATGAAAGCCACATACTTTAACCAACTGGACTACTTATGTTATTGTTAGCAAGACTTAGAACAATGGTGGTCATTGTTCTTTTCTTATTCCCCTTTTTCATGTTTATTGTAATCATTTATTTAAACCATTGCATGCAACCTTATCATTTTGCATGCCTCTTTTTCTTTCATTTCTCTCATATTAATAATGCATAATATTTGTAAATCATTGCATGCAACATATTTATATTGCTTGTAACCAATTTCTTCTTTCTTTTAACGTATGTGTTGCATTTTTATTTACATTAATCTTTTCTTCTTTTTCAATGCATGTATTTATTGCATGCAATCATTTATTACCATTATTTTATTCTTCTTTTATATATTTATGTCATATATATACACATATGCATAATTTAATTACTTAATTGTCATAAAATGGGGGGTGTTACAACCATTCACGTTATAGATCTCGATCTCCTCTTTGATTTTGTAGTTGATGATTTCGTGAATCGGTGAGTGGATTGAGCGAGAACTTGGGTTAATTCTGGCCATTCGAAGGGCCTGGGTGGAGGCGCAGACACGTTTGACCGTAGACTTAGTTGACTTAGGGTAAACGAATCGTGAGGGGTATATATGAAAAGTTTATATTAATTTATGAAACTTACGCCATAATTTTAATGCTCAAACTATTACATACGAGCTCTAATTTCGATGAAAATTGAAATCCTACCATAATTTAATATTCCGGACACGATGAAACTGGTTTCATTGAATTCTGAGATTATTTGCAAAATTTCCTTTTAAATTTCACAACGTGAATCGATATGCGTTTATATTGCGCATGATTACAAAATAATTTCAATTGACTTAAAACTGGAAATCTTACAATAATTAACCATTGCTGATTTAGTAAAAGTACTTTCGTTGAAATCTGAGGTCGTTTAAAAATTGGTTATTCTTAAGTTCCATATTAAATCGATAAAATATAATCGATTTCAAAACAAACAAATTTACTGTTAATTTTTTATTATATTTATATTCACACAGAATCCTACATAACTTCGAAATGATTAATTTGGGATTTTAAACTCAGTAATTTAAATTCTAGGTTAAACGGTATTTAATTTATTTAAAATCCTTTTTTATTAAATAAATCTTTATGGTTTAAAAACGATTCCATAATGACTTTCTAAAATTTTGATTTGGACATACTAAAAATTTACAAGGTGAAATCTCGATTTGTCTCTTTCATTAGAAAATTATAATCCGATAGATCCGGATGATTCTTATTTCAAAGAATTCCGACTTATATTGGATCATGTACATCCAATTAAAGTTTATGATGTAATATTACGAACTACCGCGACGCTGCCAGCTCGTTCTACAATTAAATATAAATTATACGTTAAAATTTTATTAATAATTGAATTCCTTATTATAATTCAAATCTAAACTTAAACGGCCTTAATAAATTATCCAATTCATATTGTATCTCAAATTCAGTTTATTCCGACTATTTTAAATAAAATTTATTATTTTATTATTCAAATTAAATTAAATACTCAAAATTACATAATTCGAGTTGTTTAAATTTCAAATCAACATTTAAAACCAATTATAAATGTTTAAACTTAACGGTAAAAATTTGGGTCTTTACAATTCAGTTGACCATAATTCAATGATATTCAAATCGGATGCAATTAGAAATATTAAAATCCAACTACATATCATATTATATCAATTTTTGTCCTGAATCCAATAATTTTAATCCATTGTGGAGCTTAATTAAAGGTGATGGCAGTCAACATCCATGATCATAACTATTGTTTACGATTATAATGTTTCGTCATGATTACCAACGATGGTCAAATCTTTATTTGATAGACTTAAATAAATCATTTGATTCTATCTTCCGAATGGCCAAAAAAAACATCTTACTTGAGTCGACCTAAACCAAACATAAATGCAATATTTTTATTTAAAAATTGTCTCAAGCTATCTAATACACATATAATTATTGGTAAATAAACGTAGTTATAACTTTCATTTCACAAATTGAATTGTTTATCGAATAGGACTTAGACCCATAAAAAAAAATTGATTGAAGAAAAATCGTACCTACATCTATTTGTAGCAGTCAATTGATTATACTTTTGATTACAATGACAATGCAATTTATTCTTTAGAAAGTAGAGAAAGAAAGTTGTAATTCGTCTTCAACATGAGAAGAGATCCCTCAAAATGGCTTACTTATAGCTGCAAAAGGTATGTGCTCGTCCTAAAATTTCGGAGGAAGAAGTGCATTGCAAATTGACTGAATCCCTGACATTTTCATATTTGATCCCAAGCATAGGAGATCGATACAGATCCCAGGATCTGAAGGAATCCCAGACTTATCCATTTCTCATCTCTCACTTTTCTTCAAATCCCATGTTTTGAACTTTGAACAATATAAAATGGTCCAAAGACACGTGATGACCACCCAAGTTCTTCGAATCTGCACGTCCTTTATTTTCTCAATCATACATTCGGATCTGGGCCACCTTATTATCCCCAAACATGTAGACCGATCACGTGAATGTCCCAAAACATGTACTGATCCACTATTTTGCTTGGATCCGCTTATCCCAATTCTGTTCCCTTCGAATTGGTGGATTTCATATCCAGCTCCTGTTTGATTTTTGAATCTAGTCAATATCCAGTTTTCATGAGAAAATTCTCGTTCTACTCACATATTTTAATGTGATCCGCTCCAACTTCAATCTTACCTGATCATTGCACGATTTTAGATCCGGCTGATTGGGAGTAATATCGTTCACCAAATCCTGTTTTTACCCGATGTGCATATCTCCACCACTTTATTTCAGGGAGTAATATCATCTCCATATGTGATCAAGCAAGTCCATCTATGATCCAATCACGAATTTCTGAGTGATCATGTCGTACTGATTACCCATTTTTGGGTGATTCGACTATGTTCCTAAGTTGTACCTATCCGTGTTTTCAACGTAATTAGGCAAGTTTTCGAAGATGATTTCCATGCAACTATCCATCTATTTTAAATGATCGAACCGTGTCGATCATCATTTTTTTAGGAGTATCGATCTGAACTTACCAGATGATCGAGAAAATGTCGGATCGACCTGATCCTTAATTCTAGGTGATCGGCACGTGCTGGTCATAATTTTATGAGGTGATCGATATGATCCCACGCACGATTGGTCAAGTGACTATGAAGTGATGCAATGAGCTAATCTGGCTATTTCTAAGTGATCGAACGATGCCCGGAGGCGATCGATCTGTACCGAGTCATCATTTTTAGTTTCCCAAGCAAGAATCCATTGAGACGTTTAGTCCAATTTCGTACGAGCCCGCACTGAAGCCACGAGTGATTCAGATATATATTATCATCTATCCAAAATTTAAGCTCGTTCCAACATTCCTAGAATAATATATTTGATATTTAAATTTCAACATAACTATGTCAATTATTTTGAGTTCCAAAATCAAATATTGATATATATTAAATAGATTTCAAAAACATATTAAATAATAAACTAATAAGGAAATGTTACTTTTTGGCTTTGGAAAATGGAATACAATGCACATTATAATATGTTTAATTGACGTGGATGTGTTAGCTAAAATTATTTTTGACTAGTCAACTATAAAAATTATTTAAATAATATAAAATTCGAATCTTAGAAACTACTATAATGCCTATACCCTTGCGGTTTCAAAAATAATGCACGTACTCGATTGTATTGTTTTTAAATAGTTTGTTGGGTATCAAGGTTTTCACCTAAACAATGTGACTTTTGCTAGAATTGACAAGACCTTTATTATGATCATGGTTCTAGCCTTTCAAATTTGTTTGTGTTGTATTTATGGTTTATTTTGCTAATTTTTGAACTTAATTTTACAGGTTGATAAGTATCTTTGTTGCATAAAAGCGGTAACATGCAGTAGCAAGTTATCGATTCATAAAACCAATAATAGAAAATCAAACATATTTTTCAAAGAGATATTTTATTGGAAGGGGTTGCTTGAAATACCTAATTAGTGATGAGCATTTATTAACTTAAAACAAATAAACAAATATAACCAACTAAGCCTGGTTGGTTCAATTTAGTTATTTGAATTGTTGAATCCGATTTCTATTTCTGTATATTTGGTATCTTCATCAATTATGGTTTTGAGTATTTTAAAAGCAAACCAACAAACTAAATTCAAACTGGATATGAAACTTAAAATTTTTAAAGTAAAATAACTATAGGCATCAATATTTAATTTATATTACCCCCATAACATTGTATTATGCATTTAATTCATGTCATTACTTTCAGTAAAGAGCCACTCAATCAAGTGGCAAAGTGGCAAAAACGCTCTGCGTTGAAGTTCTACTGGTGTAGGGTCAAGCCTCTAAGATATCAAAAGAGTATTCTATTTTAATAAAATGTCACTTTTATTTTGAATAGAATAATTATTGTAATCGAGGTGTTGTGGTCATGAGTTCGAACCTCAAGACATAAAATCGCATGGTTCGTTTAAAGACCAACAATTGAATCAACCAAACTAAATAACGTTTTTAACTCGATTGATTTTGATTTTGGAAAATATTGATTTGAATTGGTACAAGTTTTATTCTTGAAATGATTAACCTAGATTCTAATTTTGTTGGTCTATTAAGACCAAACCAACCATTTGCTCGTTTCTAAATCAAATAAATTGTAACAACTTGTAAATGTTAGCACAAAAGGAAAAGATACGACTTCCATAATATTTAATTTGTAATCCCAAATTAAAGAAATTAACATATTGTAAAAAAGGGAACATTATGCTTTGTGTACATCTAAGAAAAGAATAAAATTTTATACAAACTAACATGTGTTAGTTTGACCAAAGTGAAAATAAGTCAATTTGATAAATGATATATGAACAATACCCATTGTTCAGTTGACCTTAATTCAATGATATTCAAATCGGATGCAAATACAAATTTTAAGATCCAACTTCATATCATATTGTACGTGAATACAATAATTTAATCCATCGTGGAGCTTAATTAAAGGCGTTAGCAGCCATCATCCATGATCATAACTACTGTATACAGTTATGACGGTTCATCATGATTGCCACAATCATCTAAGATGGTTAAAGCTTTGTTTGATGGACTTAAATAAATCGTTCGATTTCATCTTCCGAAAGGCCTTCCAAAAGGGCAAAAAAACAACTTATTCGAATCAATCTAAAGCAGACATAAATGCAATATTTTCATTTGTATTTTTTTCACAAGCTATCTGGTATACGTATAATTGTAGGTAAATAAATGTAGTTGTCAATTCCGCCGAATAGGACTTAGACCCATCAAAAACAAATCGGTTGAAGCAAAATGGGCTGAATCCATATTGAACTAACTCATTTGCGACTCATTCTTTTTCATCCATTTAATACATGAATCAACCTAACCCACCCACCACGCAAAAGTTTTTACTTCAAAACAAAGAAATTAACATACATGGATTTCACAATGGTAGCACACTGAAAGCATACAATATTTCAAGTAGGTTAAATAACGTATTTAAATTACACAAATACAACTTCATTTCCATGGATAAACATTCATTTTTCATCATAATAAATTAATAATAATATGATTCTCCCAGCACACACAAAATTTCACAAAGGTGCAAAACCTACGATTTCATATTGATTTTAAAGAGTTGTAATTGTCTGACCGATCCCAAAACTGAACGCACACAACTAGAATGGCCAAGGCAATAATTGATAACCGAATGGGGGAAATAGCAAACAAACACAAGGACATTAATGTCATGTCAGAAACACAACTGAACTTTCAGCTTGGTTGTTAAAGAGTGGCGATGATATTAAGATACAGCTGCCAATTGCACTAACTAGAGCTATAGATGTTCTAATAGTTAGACAATATCAGGGTTGTAAGGATACGTTCATTTTCTATATAACATACAAGAAATTAAAGTTACAATGAGACAGGTAAATGCTGAAGTTCTGGACTGACAACTCTGAATGGGGCTAGCTTAAGAATCGTTTTCAACAAAGATATGGACTTGGTTACCAAAGAACTATGTATACAGATGGAAGCCAGCACTCTTGCCGTTCATGCCATTTTCTGTCATCTCTTTGCATATGAGAGGTAAGGATCTAGTGCTATAGTCAGAACATCTGGTCTTTCAGCTTGGTTATAGGTCAAGCACCTACGAATCAACTCCTGAAGGGAAAAAATTATAAATAGGTATCAAAGAACAATTTCAACACACTTAGTGCACACATACCATAGTTAGGTTATTTGGTATGTTTGAGGACAGGTAAAGTGAAATGACATGGTATAAGCCAATAACTGAAATAAGTCATTAGAAAACATGAACCTTTGCATCATTTGATACAGATGGCTTTGATGGAAACTCGACTTTGCGAGCATTTATTATAGTATCCTCTCTTAGTATTCTCTCTTGAGTCTGCTCATGCCCAAATGGACGTTTACCGAAAAGCATTTGATAGAACATGACACCAACCGACCATACATCCACCTGTACTGATATGAATGCTTAATAAGGATAACAGCTAGCTAATTATAATGGTAACTTTAGCCATCATTGAGAAGACAACCATTATTTGGTCAAGGACATTAAAAACGCATAGATAAGCATAATACTCAAAATGGGAATCGGCAAAATACTTATGATGGAATGATGAATTAATATTGTTCGGATATGCCTAGGAGAACAATAGTTGCACGGATGATAAATTTACGCAGAAATTATAATATATTAACATCTAGTAATGCATTAAGAAAGACAGAATGATCATGGCAAATACAAGGATTCAAACCTTGGATGAAATAAACGGAGTCCTGCTGAGTACAAAGCATTCAGGTGGTAGGTACCTGAAAGTTCATGGGAGGTAATATCAAATGTTAACTCTAGTTTTAGCATGAAAAATAGTGTCCATAGTAGAATGATTAATAATGCATCAAAGTCCATGTAGAAAATGAGTTTCTAGCATCTCGCCGTCAAGGGTGATTCGCGCATAGCCTATATACATCAGTGTAGTGTTGCCTTATATACATATCAAAGTGCGTGTGGAAAATGAGTTTCTAGCATGTCACTGTTAAGGGTGATTGGCACATAGCCTATATACATCAGTGTAGCGTTGCCCATCCTAATATCCTTACATAACAGCTGAACTGAAGAAAAAGGAATCAGAAGTATGCCAATAAGTTTGTGGAGATCCCAATAAAAAGGGGTATGCATACATACCCGATTGATACAACATTAGAGTTTCAACATGTAATTGACAAATGAGATCATTTTTTATTTTTTATTTTTCTTCTAAACAGAGATGATCATAAAAGGAGGTTGTTTGGGCAAGTAATGAAAAATCAATCAAATTCATAACTGCCTCAATATAACCTTTTGCTTCCTTTTTCTTTTCTTTTTTGTTGTCTGAATAATCAGTTAAGACCATTCTAATGCTCTTTTCGGAGGCAAGCAGAATTCCAATATATGGCATGATTAAAAGGACTTTTGCAATGTTTCTCAGGTAATGAGATAGACATACCAGTATGTTCCAGCTCCTTGGGAAGTTAGCTCCATACCTTGCGATCCAGCATCATCTTCCATGATTTTGCTAAGGCCAAAATCAGTCACTTTTGCAACACCAACCTCATCAAAAAGAACATTTCCAGGTTTCAAATCGTAATGAATAATCTTCTGAGGCCTCTTATTCAAATAAATTAGGCCTTGAAATATCTGAACTAAAATGATTCTAGCCTCCCTCTCAGATAGAACTGGTGTTGATTTAAGGACAACATCAAGATCTTTCCCTACGTCGATGAAAAAAACGCCTTAATTAGTGTATATCCTTAATTTATGGTACATGAATCTTTAAAAGTGTACATTAATTTAACTTGTTTCAAAACATCAAGATCTCATTAGTTGATAGACAAAAAAATCAATAGCAGCAATGAATAAATTACAATATTCAATATCAAGGTATTTCTAGTTTTCTTTCATCACAGTTTTAGTTTCTCTTCATTTTGTACTCCTTCAGTCGTCCAATATTTCAAGTATACATTGCCCACTTATGATTCTTCATTGACACCTAGAATTGAACCTATTTTGGTATCTCCATTTTCCATTCCCATTTAGATCACATTCTCTGACTCTTGTACCACAATTATTGGCATTGTTGTTACCGAAAGCAGAAGAAAGTTATATCACATCTATTTTATTTCATTTCTGAAGGATGACAGAAACCTAGCCATTCAGAATTAGCCAGGATGGGTACTGTCACGTTTATATTTACCATGGACGTCAGATACGTACAAACCAACATTTTCTAGAAATAGGCTTAGATGAACAAATCAGTGAAGCTTGCATGTGCTCAGTGAATTGTTCTAAAAACAAAATTAAATTGGTATGTACAGCATAGATGTAAAGGAAATATTTACCGCTGCAATACTCCAACACAGTGCAGAATGTGTTGTGGTCAATCTCAAAGATATCCCATAGCCTCACAATATGTGGGTGCACCAGTGTCTTATGAATGTTGTACTCACGAACAGCGTGCCGTATATAACTCTGCTTCTTTTCTTCACTCCATTGAGCATTTAAACCATGAAGCTTGCATGCTACATACCTATGCTCTACAAAGTCGTATGCCTGTCAGAAATTTGCAATTCACATATAAGAAAAAAAAGAAACATATTTCAAACCTGATAACGGGCTAAGGTCTTTCAATCTGTAGTTTCATGAAAATAATGTCAAGGAGTTACCTTATACACTTCACTAAAACCTCCTTTTCCAAGAAGATTCAATAATGCATATCTTTGGTTCAAAATTTGAAAATTGTTGAAACGGGATCCATCTTCATCACGTATACGCTTCATTTCACGTATCAATCTTGCTTTTTCTAGCTCATAACGATCCCTTTCTCGTATGCAATTTTCTTCTTCCTGTTTGAAACAAAACCAGTGTAAAAAATAACATGTAATCTGCATTACGATAGACAATTTCTTGATGCTCCACCAAAAGTCACATGTTATCCGACAAGCTTGAATAATTGCCACTTGTCCACTTTTTCAGACAGATTCGGCAGTAAACCTCCAACAATTTTTTTTGGGGGGTTTGGGGGGGGGGGGGGGGGGGAGGAAGGGGCAAGTGGCAGTAAGATGGGTCCAAGCATGCTTTTGAACAATCCAAGTGAGGCACCAAAATTTTCGTGTATGACTTCCAAATTTCAACAAAAATGTTTCGGCAAAGCCGCCGATTATAATATTTAGGACAAGGAAGTGTTACCCTTTTGATGCTTAGCAAGCGTGATTTGAAAATTTCTTCCTGGATAAAATATTCTTCCTCGGATACTCCATTTTCAGAGTCACTTGTTTCACCCTTATCTGCATGAAAATATCAATAGTGAACCAATATTCACTGTAAGGGTTTAATGAGTTCACGGATACATTCATACAAACATAAAATAGTGTCGTAGCCTAGCTGCTTATGGTTTTGTGACACCATTTTGACATCGGATCAATTTTCTAGGGTGAAACAAACATGTCATGTTGAAACAGAAATGAAGAAGAGCATCATTCATTATATTCATGCTCCAAAGATTATCAGACGATTTGGATTAACCTAGTAGCTTCAATGTTAAATATATCATGAGCAGTTTAAGAACATTCGAACGGACCTCTCATGTTTGTAAGACGTGGCAAACCGGATAATTTTCCAATATTAGTTCTTTGCAAAGCATTTCTGTTCAAACCATGGTTTGAAATCTCGTCCGAAACGACGAGATCTCGTCGTTCTCGTTCCGGTTTCAAAGGTCACCGGGACGAAACAGCATCAGATTCTCGTTTCGGTTCGAAGGGGAAAAAAAAACCTAAATCGCGATTCAGTGAACACCGAAATAAATTACCACACTTTTTCTTCACCATTCAGCAATCTTCACAGTTCGAGCTTCAGAAATCTCCTCGATTCGAAGAAACCGCGCGCTTAGCAGACACGAAACTGAGTTGCAATCGAGAATAATCAACAATCGACTTGCAGGTGATATCGATTTATGAATTCCTAAAAAAATCGCTACCTTCATCTTCGATTTCACTGCGCGCTTCTTTTTTTTTGTTTTCCCTCTTTGTGCGTGAAAGTTTAGGGCTTAGGGAGAGAAATAAAAAATACGGTCCCTTTTTTTTAGTTTTCCTGGGACCTGGTCCGATTACTTCATGTTTCAACGCGTTTATGTGCCCAGTTCATGTTATTTTGTGTCCACACCATGTTATTTTATTTTAGTTTTCCTGCGCCCTGGTCTGATTATTTCATGTTTCCACGCTTTTATGTGCCCAGTTCACATTATTTTATTTTGTGTCCAATTTGTGTTATTTTATTTTATGTGTCCAGTTATTTTATGTGCTCAATTGTAGTATGTTACATCATTATATTTCTGTAGACAATGTTTCTATGTGAATTTGCAATATTTATCATTAACTTTTCCAAAAAAAAAATGTAAAAGTTTGATTTTTGGACCGAAACCGTCCGAAACTAGTAAATTTTCAAATGACCGAAACTGAAACCGAAACCGAGTTTTCGAACCATGGTTCAAACGCAAGAACTAAACAATAAATAGAGATTCTTTGCATTATCGTTAATATACATACATACATATATGTATATAGAGGAGCGTTCAAGAGCACCCCAAATAGTGCAGCACCCCTTTAGCCCCCCTGATTTCCACCACACATTCATGTTTCTCTCTCCTCCCACTAATTCTCTCTCCCTCCACTAACTTATTTAACTATAAATACTTGGCTATAAATGAGGGGCAAAAGGGAGACTAAAAAAATGGGGTGCCATATAACCCTCCTCATGTATATATATATATATATATATATATATATATATATATATGTGTGTGTGTGTGTGTGTGTGTGTGTGTGTGTGTGTGTGTGTGTGTGTGTGTGCGCGTGCGAGCACACACACATATGTATGTATGTATCAAGGTACTAAATTCCGTCCGGCATGCCGGAACACCAGCGTTTCCGTTCCGTTTCCGCCATGGACCGGACCGGAATATCGTCAAAATTCCGTTTCGGATCTAGCAAAGAAGAAAATCGAAAAATAAACCGGCCGTATGAAAACCGAATAGAAGGAAATTGAAATTTTTGAAATTGCCTGGAATAAACAATCAGTTTCGAACAGCGCTTATGAAAATCGAATTTGGATTGAGTCTCTAAATTAATCGATTTCGAATTCATTCAAAATTTGATTTTTCTCCGTTGAATTTTGATGAATGTCGGACATGATTTGGTATGGGCTCGATGTAGAAAGAAGGTGGCCGAGGAAAAAGGAAGAGAAAGAAGTAGCGTTTTCTTTAGCTGAGAGGGTTTTAACTGGATTGGGCTGTGTGGGGGCTAATAATGCTAAGACATAATAGTTCATTTAAATAACTTATGTAAGATACACGGTTAAAATCGAGTCAGCACCAAAAATGTACTTTGCAGTATTGGCATAAACATTGTATAAAATCATTTTGTAGGCTTGAATGTTTATTGGTTATAAGATATAACGGAATTTATAAACCGGAACTAAAGCGGAATTTTCGGAATATCCGGAACGGAACCGAAATTTCAAAATTATGTCAACATCGGAACAGAAACGGAAAGCAGAACTTCAAACCTTGGTATGTATGTATGCATGCATGTATATGTATGTATAGAGAGAGGGAAAACCCTCTTGTAGCCTCCTGATTTCCACCACATGTTCCTATTTAAATATTCAATTCTTTCTCTGTCTTTCCATTAACTCAATATTTAAATAGGAACATGTGGTGGACATCGGGGGGCTGCAATATGTGTGTGCAAACACACACACGCACACGCGCGGGAAAGTCTATAAAGAGACAGAATTTTGACACAAACTGGGGGCAAAATTTCAACCATTGGATTGCCCACTGATTACCACCCCACATAAAGACAACTTAATCGTGTGTCAGAGATTTTGTGTCCTTTAATTTGTGTCAAAATTTTGTCCAAATAGCCACTCCCTATATATATATATATATATATATATATATATATATACACACACACACACACACACACACACACACAAACACACACATACATACATATATGTGTGTTTGTGCGCGCACGCGTGTTTGTGCGCGCGCGCGTGTTTGTGCGTGCGCGCGTGTGTGGCGTTCATTTTCCAAAAAGAATATTCCCTTTGCATTATTGTCAAAATTTCAATTCCCAGATAGTCTACTCTTCCATTTGTTAACATTGCATGTTTGTAGTGTAAAAAGAAAGGAGATCATTCAATAAAGCGAAGAACGATAAATGATACCAGGTTGTCGTTTTTTAAGCAACTTTCGGTGCCTCTCAATTGTCTCCTTGGTTTCCAGCAAAGATTTCTACAAAATAATAGTCATACATCACTATCATTTCACTGTAACCATTAAACATCCACAGAAATGTTAAATGTAATTGCACAACTATCTCCATAAAGGAGATGAAATACTGCCATCCTCGAGTACATTCTTTATTAACAATACCAAATAAGAAATACAATCACAGAACACAATAAAGATGCATTTTTTTAAATATATCCATTGGTCATCTATGTAACATATACTAACCATTAGAGATCAAAAAATTTATCCTTCAAATTCAGATAGGATGAAGTAGTTTCAAGTATAATTCATGAAATAAAAGGAGTCTGCACTTAAAATCCATGTACATGTGATTGACAAATTTACTCGGTGGTTTCACTGAATTTAATTATACTCAAGGGTGTTTTCTTTTCTTTTCCAAAATTGTATTGAATTGAAAAGTTGCTTGAACTACTGGAGCAAACTCATATAACTCTAGTTTAATTATTTGGGTCCAGAAGATTTCTATATCAATCGAAAATTATCTGAGGAAAGAAAATTGACATCAAACTTTTGTACATTGTTGTCAAAAATCTCATGATTTCCCATTTCAAATTGAATCTCTCACATTACAATTTGATTCTCGAATTCCATTTGAAATCAAATTAAAACCACAATTGGAAAAGAAAGATAAAAACAATCATTCAAATCAATGTTGAAATAGAAAATATCAAAGTTCTTTACATAAAATCAACAATTCAAAATTTCACTTTCTATGAAAACTGAAGATAGTACAAGGAAAAAAATAGAATTAAATGTTGAAACTCAAGCATTTGAATCAATATTATACTATTACTATCTGAAAAGTATCCAAAATTAAAAAATTAGCATGCAATTATGTATGTATACCAAAGTTTTAAAACGCGAAAGGCGTACATGAGGCATTTTCCGGTCTACGAGGCGAGGTGTAAGCCTCAAAACATTGAGGCGTAAGCTTTTCAAATAAAAATAAAACGCAAAAACAAATAAAGAAATTCTGACATTTTAAAATTACTAATGCAAAAAATGGAAAACAAATAATTTAAGATCCGATTTTTACCATGTATATATTTTTATTATAGATTAAAAACAAATAAGGGAAACTCATATGACTCAAATTTTAATTTCGTAAAACTATCCGAAGATTACATCAAACTCCAACTTTGATACGTTCTATCTATTCAAATCGATTTGCAAAATTAATTTTGAGATTTAACAAAGTTTATTGAAAAACATTCTTTAAATAATAATGAGAAAATTCATTACATTGCTCGTGATAATTATTTCATAAACAATTTTACTTGATCATGTCGATACTGAATTTGAAAAGTAATGCTAATTTTAAGTCATATGCAACTAAAGATAAAAAGGTTTAAGTCATATGCCTCAACTGTTTGAGGCGTATGAGGCGTACGCTTTATGCGCTTTTTATGCCTCAAGTTGTTGAGGCGTAAGCTTTAGAGGTAAAAAGCCTTTTGAAATAAGCCTGAAGGCGTTTTATCTCTTATTTCCTCGAGGCGGGCCTTGAGACGAGTATCGATGCGGGTTTTTTTAAAATAATTATGTATACATATAATAACATATAAAACGTTCGAATCTATGTTTTATGACGTAAATCCGACTTTGAGTTAAATTTGAACTTTACAATATATATCTCATTTTGGAAACTTCTTTTGTATATAAGTTGTTAGATAGTTGTAAAGCAGAAGAATTTGTAGACCTCCAGTTTCAACCCTCTCATTGATGATCTCTGACCGTTTTACATATAAGTGTTTATAGTCTATGTTTTATACCAAAAAAATAAAAATAAAATCAATATGCAACTCTATAACGTTATGGAAAATAATAATGTTTCTCTAAAATGTAGAGATTGTAAGAACACATAACAAAAGTCAAATATTTACCAAAAAAAAGGTTCAAACTATATTTCATTTACCTCAGCAATTCATCATACTCGAATAACATATTTGATTTTTCGACAATTATTCAAAATTATTTTTACAACAATAACTTGTGAAATGATACTAATAAATACTGCTGTTGTATGTAAGGGTGGACTTATGCCTATCGATATTATAAACATACCTTTATACGGATAAATGCACACCCTACCTAATGTATACATTTTCCATATTTTCATTTTAGTTTGGCACTTGAATCTCTTTCTTGGATTCGTAAATATTTATCATTTCAATTGAAACCATAGCAATTTTGATTCAGTTATACAAAGGCATGAATATTATTAACGTGGCCTTGAAAGATTATTTTTCGCTTAGATAAACATACAACTTTCTCAGTTCATACAGGCCAGACATTATTGCATGCAATTTTTACAATTTAATAATGAAATTTGTACCTGCAGTAAATTAGGGCCTGTTTGGTCTCATTTTTAGTTTCATATTTGTGTTTTTCAACATGCATCACAAAATATGAGAGCGGAGCAAAACATTCAAATATCTAAGTGGTTACGACGATGGAGACAGGACAAAGGGGGTGGATTATTTTTCATGCTTTTGATATTTCTCATAACACTTTTTAAAAAAATGTCTTCCGATTTATATGCTAACCCATTTTCCAAACTGGTTGTCTTTCAAGAATACATGTAGCATGAACGTTTTTTGTTTAGATGAAAACCCAAAACTAAAAAGAACAAACCAAAGTGGGTCTTAGTGTTTCAAAGATTTGAATCTCTTCAAACTACATAAAGCATGCTTTCATCTTTTATGGATTGTCTGCTCATATTGAAAAATAAAAATCACAAACCACATGTCAATATGGATGTGATAACTTACTACGGAACATATCTATTAGTGCACAGATTAGGATATATATATATATATATATATATATATATATATATATATATATATATATATATATAAACACTCCAGCTAAAGCAATTTAAAAGTATTTTGAAAGTGAAATGGTTACTAGTTATGAATGCAGTTCTTGCCATTGTGAAGACAAAATAAAGTTTCTTTTATTCTTGTAGTTCTTACCTAAAGCAAATTTTGAATACTTTTCAGTTCTTTTATTGGCTTGAAGGTCCATGTATGATGTATATAAGTAGATGACGAGTGAATACTAGAGAGGTTGCATCACACACACACACACACACACACAAAAAAACACGCATAAAGCAATTATGTTTTCGTATACTCATACAATAGTTAACATTCTTTTATAATATTAACAAAATTATTATTTGGCAACAAATCAAGTTCGAGATTATACATTTTATTTTCATCACATGCATAATTCTTATAGATGTTTCTAAAATGGAAGAATGCTTGAATAGTTGCTCTATACACACTATTTGATTAATTTGTTAGCTATATGAAATAATATGTTGAGTGGTTTTATTTTAGATCAACTCACGCATAAATTTTTCCAAAGAAAGACTATATGGAATCAGTTTTTTATAGGACCAATTATGGATGTTATAAAAAGCTAAGGTGCGACCGAAAATTACATAATGGAGTGTACAACACACTAATAGTTAATATACCATGTTTTGTTCAGCATCAAAGTTTTAAAATGTGAAAAGCGTACACGATGCGTTATTTTGCTAGCAAGCCAAACTGTAAGCTTCTTTGAGGCGTAATTTTTTGGGTAAATTTTGAGGCACAAGTTATTATTGCTTTTTATTATTAATTATGGTAATAAATAAAAGTTAACAATTGATCAAAACTTGTAAAATATCCAATACAAATACTTAACTGTAAGAGTTCAGTTCTAATGACTCGTCCTTGTACATTCACAAAACTACAAAAATAAATTTAAACGTATGCCCGCACGCATACTATACGATCTTTTGAATAATTCGTATTCACTTTTCAACTCGGCAAGAATATATATTTTCAGCTCTTTTTTATTTGTCTTCGATATTTTCCAAAATTTTAAGAAAAGATCTTTGATCAATTCTAGTAGGATCCATCTCGATTACAAACGGCAGGAAATTATGTACGTTATTATTTTCTTTTACCAATTTTAATCAATCCACAAAATTTATTCAAAGATTCAGTGATGTTTATTCAAAAAAATTCATTAAAATCAATGAGAAAATCCATTAAGCAGCTCTTGATTGTATTTTAAAAAAAAAACAATCTTACTTGATTATGTCGCTATAGAAACCAGAAAGTTATTAAAAAATAAATAAATAAACCAAACCAAACCACTAACTTCCATTTTCTAAAAAAAAAAAAAAAAAAAAAATTGTGTGTGTACAACTAAGGATAAAAACTTTTTAGGTCACATCTCAACGGTTTGAGGCACGGGAGGAACACGCTTGGTATGTTTCTTATGCCTCAAGTTTTTGAGGCGTAACCTTTTAGGGAAAGCCTAAGGCATTTCCCTCCTATTTCCTCAACGTGCTACTCAAGGCGAGTATTAAGGCAGGTTTTTTATATCAATGTTCAGCATACAAAATCTGAAGAGCCCATAAAATTGGTCAATTTTGATGTTGGAAGATCAAAAACATAAAATACTTCTACAAAATAATCAATGTGTTTTCTGTGATATAAAATTGGTGAATTTTCATGTTTGAACGCTTTTCCTGTGATAAAAGGACCTAACTCGACGTGAATATTTTATTTGAATGGAAATACTTTCGGATAACAAACATTAGTTGAAGTTAATTTGAATCTACTTAATGTGATGTGCTGCGCAGATTTGGTCTATGTCTGCAAATATAAGGTCTTAGTTAAAGTACATCTGGACATAGAGCATACTTAATAATAATTCAACGTGTTGTAATATATATAATGGTCAAATCAATCAATGCTATTTCTACATATCATTTTGATTCATGTTATATATCAAGATGAAAATATATTAATATTCTAATATGTGACTCCGATATGTTTTTAGGACTGAGCATCGTAAGCTAAATAAAGGAGAATTTCCCACTCTTTGGATTAAATAGAATCCACCGTTCAAGTACTGAGCATTATAACAATTATTAAATGAAATTATCATACACTGGATATAATCATAATTCCAGTTGGGGATAACTACAGAATTCATGACATGAATGATAATTTCTATCATATGTTTACCATTCTAGTGAAAAACTAATATCGCAGTCGATTGCACATTACACTCACTTTACCACATTAGGAGGTAACTACTGTATGTGCGTTAATTGGGTTAAGGCATTTAATTTTAGTGGGAGAAACTCTGCAACGCCAAGTGGCATAAGTTTCCAACCTCAAAAAAAATTGTGTGAGCAATCTTGACTTTTTTTTAATAATGGACTTATGCTATTTGGAACCTGTGGCCACAAGAAGGTTCAAGTTGTTATTAATATAACAAACTTCGTAAGTTACAGCAGCGGCAGAACCAGCCTTTAATTTTAGGTAGGGACAAAAATAGGAGAAGAAAACAAAATCACAGCACTTACTGCCAGAAATGATATTTTTCCCTTATAAGCAGACCACCTCCCCCACCCCCCCCCCCTCCCAAAACAAAAAAAAACTATGTTTTACAGCAATGCTAAGAAGGTAAAAACATTTAATTGATCTAATGGGCTCATTATTTGAGGTAGGGATAAGGCTTACAACTTTTACTTTTTCTGATTTTAAAAAATAAAATAAAAATAAGCTAGGGCCTCTGCCTTATCTAAACTACACATAGCACCGCCCCTGGGTTACAGTAACAAATTGTCTTTCAGCAAGTTATGATTGTTTCACTATTTGTGTGACTTAATATGTCAACTTGTTAAGCCAAATACAAAGATTGTAAACTAACAAAGTAAGCAATAATATTAGTAGATGGTGAAGTGATTTAGTTCGACATAAAAAAGGAAAAATAACACCTTATAAAGTAGTCCAATGTTTATTTTGGTTGGTTACTTAAGAATGAAATGAGCTAATGAAATTTACCAGGTAATATGTGATACATATAGGTGTAATTAATGTCATCATTTTCAATGAAAAATATAAAATATGTAAAGTGCTTTGGTCATTTATATTAAGCATTAAATGTCGAGGAATTTAAAATATGCAAGTAGACAATCAATTTAATCGACAACACTTACGTCTGTGTTTTTCTAATAACAAAGTAAAATGGAATTGCAACAGATCTGACATTCTGTAGCATATACATATACATACAAATATATAAATAAATATATATATATATAGTATATGCATCAAGACAAATAAGTGTTGTGTCGTTGTTAAACCAAAATAATGTTGACCTAACATGGTTGTCGTTAGTATTTGATCAAGATTTATAAACTTGTATGAACAGTGGAAGTGGGATTAATAATATCATTTAGGAAGTAATACGAGTCGATCATAAAGTGATTTGGATCACAATAAAGAAGGAAATTAATGGTCATATGAAGTAGTTCAACTCTTATTTCGGATATCTATTTAAGAAATGAAATGAGTTGATTTTCAACATCTAATTAATCTTACAAGATAATGATGATATTGGTGCAATTTTATTGTGAGGGAAAACTATAGTAGATTGTTCACACTGAGAGAATCAAAATATGAAAGTGCAAAAAGACATTTGTAATCAGCATTAAAAAGTGAGGAACTATCATATAGTGGTAGATATTTGATAAAATATCAAGACGCCATCGATTTAGTCAATGAAACCTTTGTTGTTGCATTGTCAAAACAAATTTATGGATATCAAGGTTCGTAAGAGCAAAAGTTAAAATGATCATGTGATGACATTTTAAAGCATATAAAGAGAATAATCACCAAGATAAATGAGTGTTACTTGCCATTGTCAAACTAAAACCATGCCAACACATAATACGGTTGTGGTTAATATTCAGTCTCAAACATGAAGTTACATGACAAGTTGCTTACTGAAGTTGAACACAGGATGGTGTATCTAGTCATAAATTAATTTGCAAAATTCAACTATACGGTATACGGAGATTTATGAAGTTAAATGCAGGTTATGCTTGTTAACTGCAGCTGATTGACTGGTCATATAGTACAATTGCAAAAGGTTATGCTTGCATGATAATATGAGTAAAATGGCAGAATGTTAGAAGTTATATGTAACATCGTATCTTTTTAATAAAGTAGAACATTATTTTGTATGAGTATACACCTGTATTGGCACGTGCATATAAAGGGTAACTACAAATTCAAATATTTGAATTATGATGGACGATAGAAGTAGCTACAACAACTCCATGATGGTTAGAGTTATATATGGTGAGTTTCATGCCTACACTTCTAATCATGATCATAATTTTTTAGAAGGCAAAAAATTGTAATGGTTATATTATGTGTTTCCACAAACTATATCAAGCAAAAATTTAGTTCAAAGATAAATAATATGCAACTATTACATTTATGGTGAGTATGAACATGAGTTATTATTTTCTTTGTTTACCATACAATAAAAAAATATGGCATTGTTTCTCAATGTGAACTCAATGGGCTTACGTATGCATAAAAAATAGCTTACCAGATGAGCATTAATATCCTTTAATGTTTGACCATCTTCCCATGTCTCAGATATAATAGTTCCAGCTCTGTAGGCAAGTGACACAATGTTTAAAAAATGAAATATTGACGAGTCATGAGAACAATATGGCTGTGCTCCTGTTGGAATGACCAGCTCACCAATGAACACATACTAACCCACAGGAACATGCATAAGGAATAAAATACAATGACAACGCAAAATATTATAGCTTTAAGTTCATATGACATCATAATATGTTAAAGAATTAGCGAATCTCATCTTTGCTTGGTTCACAATCAAGTCCATAGTTCGTTTAAAATGTGTGTACAAAGTTAAAAGTCCAAATACAAGAATGTAATTGTAAAAGGAGTTGAACCACCTAAGACAAAGTTGTACCACATATAGAGATCATTTTTAGAGTACAGTTCCCATTTTTAATTCTGTTTCTTTCTCAAGTTAAATATTAGAATATGACTTCAAGAAAAAATAATAAATATATACCTTGAACAAACTGATTTTGTTCTGTTTAGTAAAAATTACCTGAGAACACCAACATTGCCAAGTCTCAAAGATTCTTGCCGTACTTTTGTCCTTGCTTCTTGCCTCTCTGCTTTCGAAACGGATATCAACAGATCTGATAGCACTTTCAACCGCTGTGTTTGCCCAGAAAAAAGAAAGTTGCTTGTTAATTACAAACCAGAACATTCAAAGCAATATAATATTTTAACACCCTCTAGTATATGATAGCAGCTAGCTTTTATATAGTAAAAAAAATAAAACAGGAAAAATAAAAGGGGAATCTAGTAAACGACTTTGTATACTGTCTAGACTACTTGTAGCTGATGTGTTGCACACGATAATATTATTAAAATTAGTATTTATCATTTTTAATGTTAAAAGGAGAACTTTATTATGCTATATACAATAAATTTTTGTGAAATGCATAAACTATAAATTGTAAATATAATTTTTCTGTTTGTATTCGGAAAACGAAATAATTTTATTATTTTTGTTGATTTGAATATATTATGCATGTTGAAACTGACTTATGTTAGTGATTTATTAAACGAATTAACAAATATTATTTAACATTATTTGTTTAATTAAGTTAAATTTAAAACTATGAAATAGTATTAAATATATTGACTTAGTAAGAATAAGTGAGAAGAAATTTGTAAAAGATGTATAAATTTGTTATGGAGTTATCGACACTAAAAAGGAATTTTGAGATAGTAGTAACATATGATAAATTCTTTATACAAACGATTCATAATTGATTTACAAATTAACTTTGTTAACATTGCTTATACACATAAGTTATGTTTTTTGATTTATACATCTTTATAGTTAAATGGAAATATACCTTTTTCAAAGGGAGCGGCTATTGTGATATAAAATAAACACACAAATTGTGAACCGTTAAATTTGTTTGTCTCTACATAAAAGGTGGAACTTGAGGGAAATCTAACGATTGAGATTTCTTATATCTAAATTCATGTCACCATTTTTTGTATAAATAGGCGTTCCATTTTCTTTACACACACACACACACATATATATATATATACATATATATATATATATATATATTAAAATTGATGTATATTTTCAAGACCAATTAGAAAAATGAACTCAATGTTCACTAAGATTATTTAAATAAATAGAATATAAGAATTCATGAGTAGTTTAAACGTACAGATTTAAATATAAATATACTGAAAGAAACAAAGGAGGGTCATCAAATAATTTAAGAAATGTTAAAAAATTAGGTATCTGAAATAAAAAAAAAATCTTTGGTGTATGATAAATTATTGAAATAAATGGATGAAATATTAAATTTGTTGTTATTGTTTACGTATATTATTTATATTTTGTCATTTATTTAACTTCATACTTAAAAAAAAAAACTAATTTTATCGCCTTCGTTGATATGAATATGGCATGCATTTTAAAACATTGTATTTTGCATTAATTAGATGAACTAACAACTATTTATTGATTGGGTCTACATTAAATCCAAGATCATTTATTATTTTAAATATATTGACTTAAAAAGTATAACCCTGATATTGTGGAGGGTTTTGTAAACAACTAAGAAAAACTTGTAATGTAGGTGCTTTTAATATTACAATGAATTGATGCAATATGGGGTAAATATATTGGAAAAAGTGAATTAAAATCTAAACTTGTTATTATTTATGTATATAATTTATGTTATGTGATTGATGTATTTAATATACCTGAATGGATTTTTTTTTCTCATTATTGTTATTATGAACATGGTTAATATTGATGTGATTTATCGGGCGAATCAATGAACAATAGTTTGCTAAAATTATTTACATAGTTTTCATATTACGTAATTAACTATAACATATGGCCTTAAATGTGAAATATTAGAAAAGAAATGAGAAGCACTTTGTAAATGATTATAGAAATTTTAAACTGTAGGTATTTGAAGTAAAAAACTAAAAATACATAATTTTGTTATTCTTTAGTATTATAAGAAATATTAGTTAAGTAAATTAATTTAGACAACTTAAATTTTTGGTTATGTAATTAATTTATATGTGGACATAAATATAAAATATTAGAAGGTAACTGATAAATTATTTGTATATAGTTGCATAAACTTTATAATGCCCATGCCAGAATGTAAAATGAAGGGAGAGGTAAAATGATAGAGAGAATTAGTAAATAACTGTAAAGTAGTATACTAATTTGAAAATAAAATATACATAGAGAATTAAGGAGAAGAGAGGAAACTACTAGAATTAACGAGAGAGCTTCAAATTTTTCTGGTTTACCATTATTTAATAGATTATTAGAAAATGGTTCAAATATTGTGTAAAATCAGCATCAACAGCGGAAAATCAAATCCCAAATATGATAAAACATCTAGTAGCATAGAAAGTTCTGAACGACAAACATATAGTATTAGATGAACTTTTACAACTCATGATACAATCCTTTGTTTAGTAGCTTGATCCAATCAACTTCATGAGTTCATGCTATAAGTTTTCAACCATATACAAGTAGGTTTGTCAATGGGCTGGGTTTGTTCTGAGCATGTTAAAACCAAGACCAATGCCTAGTAACTATGATAGGAACCCGAGCCGATGGGTATTTGAAGCTCATTACCCAATCCCAGTACATCAGAGGCTTTTGCAGGTTCACTAGGCAAAAAAGGGTATACTCGGTCCAAAATACTGATGGTCAATAGTCATCCTTTTTACCTTGAACTTCTTACAAAATGTACAAAAACAAAATTTACAAACAAATTAGGTAGTGATGAAAACGAGCTCACAAATGAAAGTTCGAAAAAAATCTATATATGTAAACAAACAAATTGGTCCTTAAACATACACACTTACCTTTTTGGTAAATGGACAAATATTAATTAGAAGAAGCCAAAAATCAGTTTGGGTAGTAGTGAAACAATACCCCTCCCTAATAATAATCAGATATGGGATAAGTCCAAACTGGGTAGTCAATGTTAAACCCATATTCGTATTAACAGTGAGGGTTTGAAGCAAGTTCAAACTAAAACTGGTACCATTGACAGGCCTATATATGATCAGCCATGGTAACCTTTGACTTGTTTTGCAGAATTAATTAAAGAAGCCTTGTACTTAGCACTAAAATCATTGAACATGATATAAATCTCTTTGTAACTATAGCACATGTTTTTTGTTGTGTTTCCATAGCAATTATGAATTTCCCTCATCCTATACATGCAGCTGTTGTCTGTAATTAGTCATGCACTAGTGCATTCTTTACACTTTGAAAACAACTATTAAAGAAGTAATGCACGCATTTAAAGTATCATTATTACCTCACAAAAATGTCATGCTGCCAATATGAAGTGAATCCAGATTCCTTATACTCCATAATTTGTTTTGGAACTTAACAGCATGCATCGTATTATACATTAATATAATACCATTTATATGGTATTCACTCAAACTTATTGCAAATGATTCCTATCTATAAAACAATTCAAAATGCTAATATATTGTAAACGAGGGCTTCTGATCAGAACTTTTATCTACTGTTTTTAATTATAAATTCAAAAGTCCGAAAATTCATATGATGCAAATAATTCACTGACTAGTTGCGTCATGTTCGATAAAATTAGCCAGATTCCAAAAAATACCCGCATATTGCACTCTAATTTAATTAGTAGTAACAGCTAAAATGTAACGTAACTAATATTGCACTGTAATTATAACAGATCATGGCTGGGGGAAAAAACACTTTCCTAACAAATGTATCACGCGTGCCTTTTTGAAGTGTAGTAATTATTTCCTTTGGGTTCTCCATTATGAGTAAAAAGCAATGAGTATTAGCCTTACTATAAACATATAATTTGAAACTGATAGCCTAAAAATAATATTAAGAAACTAAGATAGAAAGTTGTAGACAAGTAGACAGAGATAACCGAGAAACTACAAACCCTTGGAGTAATCTATTATATGTGCTTTCTTGGAGTACTAATAAACTAAATAACTGAGAACCGTAAATCCTTGGAGTACCCTATTATA
This sequence comes from Allium sativum, assembly GCA_030737875.1. Lineage (NCBI taxonomy): Eukaryota > Viridiplantae > Streptophyta > Magnoliopsida > Asparagales > Amaryllidaceae > Allium > Allium sativum. Next base: position 18,287,674 of record CM060917.1, read on the forward strand.
TGTGCTTCTTTAATAACTGAGAATTAGTCAAACTAGTAAGTACCAAGTAAAATAACTGAACAGTAGACAAAGCCTGTCGATGCATCAACCATAGTATTCCCATTACAAAATACTTTTAGATGTAAAATAGATCATTAATGAACAACATAAGAAGAGCTGTATGGCTGTGGTAAATAAATAAATAATGTAACCTTTGTTTTTGTCTGTTGGTCCTTCTCTTTTAGAATTTCCAATTCCTGACATTAAGATCATGAGAAAATCATGCACAACTCTATTGCAGTAATCAACGTAATGATAACATGTGCAAGTTTAAAATGCTGGTACCTTTTCCAATTGAAGACGAATATTTTGCTGATCAGATGTTTCCTGTCTTGATTTACTGAGTTCCTCCTCCAGCTTTGCAATTTTCCCTTTCAACAATGATATCTCTTCCTGATTTCATAGCATGAAAGATGTAACAAGAAATGTGAAGCTCAAAATGAAGCATTGAGCAACTGTACAAGCAACAAAGTAATCATCAACGAGCCACAGCACAAGTACTAGATTATTAGTCATTAAGATACAGACCAACAAGTAAAAATACTGCCAACCTTTAATTCCTAAAAAAATCACCCAATATCTGAAAAGGTAAGGACATTACCTTTTACATTTCAGCAATATGTATATAAGATGTCGCCAAGATTTACAGATGCGTTGTCATCACAAATAACCTTAATAAGAATTACAGTACATAGGCACAAGGGAGAACTTATGGTACCTGTAAGGAAACCCTCTTGGCATTCCTTACAAAAAAGGATGGATACGCAACTAAAACAATAGTCTAAGAAAAACATGGTGACATTAAACAATGGTATGTATTAAGTAATTCTAAAGAAGATTAACAAGTATCTGGAAGGTTCGATTTTCAAGCACCTAAGAAACGGCTTTGCAAAGTATGTAAAGCTAAAGATATAACACCAAATAAAGTAAAACTTGATTTGTTAATATAGCAGTTTATGCTGTAATGTTTCCTTACATAATGGAACCAACAGCTATGTTTATTATTTGTAAAATGACAAACGCAATAACGCATATTGTCAATTTTGACATAATTTTGCATCAACAATGAATAAAAGAGATGAACTTCTGATATCAACAGGAAGGTTAATTTAGACTTGAATATTGTGGATTGAAGTTGGCTGTACTAAACATATGCAGAATGTTCTTCGGTCTATTTAAATGTAACTCTTGATATTTTACACAGTATATAACCTCAAGTCACATGTATGAATGCTAAAGGCATACCTTGTGCAAGGAAATATCACTGTGACCGTTGGATTCCGATAATGAATCTGAAGTAGATATTAACTTTGCTTGATCAGAAGCCTTGGACCCACGTCCCCTACCTGCTCCAGACCGTGCCCCTCTTCCTCGACTTTGTCTCTTTCTGTTGGATTCATCAGTATTCAGCGGTAGATCAGCAGACTCTGTAACCTTAAGTACTCCATTTGTAGTTACCTAAATTGACATCATTAACAAGAAAACATAAATAATGGGTTATTCTGATGGTGCCATTGGAAATTCTCAGGAAAAACAGCCAACCACCTCATCAGACAAAAACATCAAAAATGTGTGTTTTGATGTATAGTACACAACCAGTGTAGTCTATAGCGGCTTGCGCTATGCGCCATTTTGCGCTACGCGCTATTGCGTTCATTTAGAAAAAGAAGTGATCAAGTATATTTTGCCTAACTGAATATATTTTTTGTTTTTTATGCATATTTTGTGTCATATCCAGACCGTTCAAGACTCTTTATACAAGCACTATCATACTTTATGCATGAATTAAATATTTTTTATGCAAAATGTAATTATATTCCAAAAAAACTGATAAGTTCATATTGTACATTCAAAGTAATTGATGGATATAATATATTTGCATCTTACAAATTTAAAATTTATTCTTATAATTATGAGTTATAATGAGATTCATCTCTATTTATCAATTGTGGTAATATAGAACTCTCAGAAAAATGCATGAAAATACACTTTTGTACAAAATGTTTTTAAAAAATCTACTAACAAGCACTAAGAAAAAAGGTATAAATAAGAAAAGTTGTAAAGTGAAAATAATATATGAAGTCTACAATAACAAGATTCAAATAAACAAAAGTTAAACGTGATTCAAGTGTACAATAACAAAACATAGAAATTATATTATGCTTCTAAATTTTTAAAACATATTCACTAGTTTCATGTAAATCATAAACATTAATCATTATTCAAACGATCATCAATCTCTTCTTCTTTTGAGTCATACTTTATGGCATTTTTCCTCTGAGTCATTACAAATACAATAACGTGCTATTTTGCGCTTAATTCATTCTTCAAACATTTAAAAAAGACAAAAACAAAATAATGTGCTATTTAGAGCTATGCGCTATGATAAAAAGCGCGCTATTTTGCGCTATTACAAGTACAATAGCGCAAGCACTGCGCTATGCGCTATAGCGCGCTTTGATAACACAGTACACAACTAATAGGTGTTTGGTTTTTTTAAGTAATAAATGTTATCATTTAGAAGTGCTATCACTTAACAGTGGGAAAAAATGATGGTTCCCTTGATTTATAAGTGCAATGACAACCTATGAAAATTGTGTCATTTGTCTTTTTAATTATTTATAAGTTCAACATTAATGACAAGCTGTTGATTTTCAAGTATCTTGACAATTGTTTGTATTTCAAACTACTAGTATGAAATAAAATGTCTATTTTACGTTTCATAATTTACAAATTATATAAATTTAAAAAGTTGTATTAACTAGAAAAATAAAACAATAACAAAAATAATTATTAAGAACAGAAACAAAATTAGAATGTGTCTTTCGTACACTAGAACGCATTCTCCTTTCGCAAACCATTCTTTATTCACGTCTCTTTCAAATGTCACTTTCGCGTCATTAAAGATTGCACATTATCTTATGTCTCATTATGGTATGGTTTACACTATTATCTTACAATCAATTTTTTTTATTTCTTATCAAAACTAAAAGTATGTGATAAAATCGGCTCAAAGATTAGGGCACAGGTTTTTGGTCTTATTTTAACAAATTTTGTAAATGTTCATCACATAGTTGTTGTGCGCTTAGACGCGCCTAAGGCTCAGTTGCAGGCTTTGCACCTCGGCTAACCGAGGCGAAAGTAAAGCGGCCTTTAGCGCTTTTTCTTGAGGCGCTGAGGCTCAAATATTCGTGTCTCGAGAAATAATTGGTTTTATGCCAAGCTCATTTCGTTTGGATTTGTCCCGACTCTCAGCTCTCAAAGTCGAACAATTTTGTTCGATTTTTAGAGTCTTCCCTTTCGTGTTAACGCATTTGACACTTAAAAAATGAACTCACTGCTTCCGCTACTGCTGCCGCTGCCTCCTCTGCTGCTTCCGTCGCTTGGGGGGGGGAGGTGTATTCAAATATCTACAACAGTTTTTAACTAGTTTTCATTAAAATTAATTAGTTTAAAGTTTTAAACTTTAATCTATACTTGTTAGTTAATTTACTGCATTATGCTTTAAATTTTAATTTAAAATTTAGATATGTTTTAAAACTTATTGAGTTATGTTTGAATTTTAAAGTTTAAAAAGCTATGTTTTAAATAATTAAATTTGTGATTGTTTTAGTTCCAGAATTGCATTTGTGACATCACGAAAATATGAATTGTGTGTCGAAGACTCGTTCCTACTAATCTACGTTATTTTACTATTAAATTTATCATTTTTAGTAGCATTTTGTAGTGCAGTTTTTTTTTATCTAGCAAAAAAGCTCACACTTGTATAAAAGTCCCACAAAAAAGCCCAAGGCTCAAGCCTTGCGCCTTTTTGCGCTTTTGCACCTTAACTACTATGGTTCATCACTTATAAGTGCCAAAAGAAATATAAATTATTTCACGCCCCACTTTTACTTTTACACTTACAAGCGATTGGATCTTATAAGTGTCAAAATCAAACGCCCCCTAAGTGTTTAAACATTCGCATGTAAGCTTCAAATAGAGTCAAGACTTGTGTCAGCTAGTAAACCCACAAAAGGGGGGGAAACTTAATACTAACAGAAGCCGTAAAAAAAATCAATACAAGTGACCCAGGAATATCTACTGGTTCTTGTCAGAACATACCTCATCGTGTTGGAGAGTTTGTTGCTCCTCTTCTTCCAATTTTCTCCTCTTGTTTGTGTTGTGTTGTACCTTAAATTCACTTCCATTCTGGAAGATCGAAAATCAATATCAAACATGTATCACATTTTAAAATCAACAAGTGAACATACATAGCAGTTTCAGAAAGCAAATCAACATAATAAAATTAACCATCTTACTAATGCAGAACATTGATTCATTGGTATGGGTACTATGTTTATCAATGCTATCTCAAAAGGAAAGCCACAGTTACTTTGCCTAGATACAAAAACCTAATGAATTCTCAAATACTGTAAACCTGTAACTACAATGCCGTTTGCTAGGTTTATTAATTTTATATGGCTCAGGAATGCACGAAATTCCAGTGACCCATAACTATCCTTGAAGAACTACTCTATTTCAAACATAACAGCAGGAGTTGGATAACGTATTTTAAGAAAACCAGTCGACGCTACTTGTTCTAAATCACCAAAATAACCAAAATTTTGTGGATAGTTCAAGCTCACATCGTCGTCTGAATCACTGCTAAAGTCCTCACACTCAGGCTCGGCCACCGGAAACTTCGTTTCACTGTTGGACTGCAATGCGGCCTCGAATTCCCTAAAGCTCGAACTCTTTCCAGCCATCCTCGCCTCCAATTTCGCCATTTTGGACTGAAGTGAAGGATCGGACGGGTTCGATGACGAGTTTGATGATAAATGCATCGCTAAATCATCAGGCATGGCGGATAGGATAGCACAACTTCAATCCACTGCTAATTATGCAAACCCAATCAACCAATTTCAATCGCGTCTTTTGAAAATACAAAAAATACCCCCTATGTTTCTATTTAGCTTTTACTCCGTAAAGCGTAATCTGCTGTTTCTCCCCCGTAAAGCGTAAAGCGTAATCTGCTGTCACTAGAACTTAGGCTGTGAAAGATGTTCCGGATGTCGAACTCGAGTGGGAACTAATTTCCACAATCTAGATCTGGGTTGAGAAGAGCTTGTGAGAGCTGACGATGTTCGGGCAGGGGTTTTCAGGGATGATGTCGCAATCGGTAGAGGTGATTTATCAATGGGTGAATTGCGGTCGGGTGGAGAATCTAGATTTGGGTTTGTCGTTTCTGTGTATATCACGGTGGGTTCTATTGGAACTCAGTTCAGTCAGTGACTGGTCGAAGGGTCAAATGATTTTCCACAATCATAATTCAGTTTGTAATTGAACCATTCTTTATTAACAGTTGTTTTAAAAACACAAATTTTTTATTCAATTGTGAACTTTCAAAATACACTTATGAATAAATTTGATGTTGTAAAAGTTGTTTAATTATTAGCTTCTATATTTAAATGATATAATAATAAAAAATATTTGAAGAAATAAAGTTTGCATTTGTAAAAACATTTTAATTATAATACTTTAAAGTTGAATGTAATAATTAAAATGTTTTTACAAATGCAAACTTTATTTCTTCAAATATTTTTTATTATTATATCATTTAAATATAGAAGCTAATAATTAAACAATTTTTACAACATCAAATTTTATCAATTTATAACACAGATGAAAACTAAAAGTAATTAAAAAAAATTATATATGTCAACTAAAAAATAAAAAATTATTTTAACCAAACATTATTTCAGAACAAAAATAGAATTAAAAATTCATGCAACTCATTCTATTGTCGATGTGTTTAAACATATACAGTTTTTAAAAATATGATGCGCTTGCAAAATACTTGTCTTGATTACACACGAAGTGTGTGTAATTACGCTTATTAAAGTGTAAAAAACGTTCCTTTCATAAAAAACGGTTGAAAACTTCCCGCCGTATGAATGCAACGCGTAACGGTCATGTTACATGCTTAAACAAGCCAATATAGGCGCAACATACAAAAAGAACCTTAAAATAACATCATACAAAAGTTATCAAAGTCGATGAAGCATATATTGTGTTTTAGGCAACACTTTCCATACTCAATCGAACAAAATTCCAGATTGTGTGAAACTGTAAAACATGCATTATCTTTTAGTGATTACCTTAAAAACTAAGGTATTTTATTAATCAAGTAAAGGTTACAAAAAAAAAGGAGAAAGTTGGCCAAAATATAAACTATACAAATAAATACGATATAAACGAAAAAGCCAAGCCTATCCAATCAGATAAACATTGTTTCATAATACACGCAAATAAAAAAATACATTAAAAGTTTAACCTGCATGCCTTCCACTTCAACTTCCAAAGCTCCTTCTCAAAAGAGGTAATCATCTCGATCCTTCTTCAAAATTAGATCTAGGAACTGCGCAATTTGTTCGGTCTTCTTCCTTACTTTCAATCTGTGATGACAGGTATGATTAGAGTCACTCTTTTTAATACGTTCAAAAGTTTAGTATATTGCTTTTATTTCAGCGAGAATGATATTGCCTTTGCTTTCATGAGAAACGAAGTTATTGTGGAATTTACTTTTACATCTCTCCTTCCATATTTGATGAATAACCACATTAATATGATTCTGGAAATAAAATTGTAGTTTTTTATTCTTCGAACTTAGTCTGATAAATTCTGAAATAATGTCGAAAAGCCAGTGATTCCCCTTGGTTTTAATTTCCAAATTATCCTTCACAAAATCCCAAATGAATTTCGAATGTGAACAATGGAAGAATAAATGATCTCGATCCTCAATGAAACAATTGCAGAGTATACAAATAATGTCGAGTTATTGTTCCATTTATGAACTATATCCATAGTGGGTAATTTATTTATACATGCTACATAAATAGTAAAAAATACTTTTGAACTACTGGCTTTCTCCAAATGAAGTTTGCCTACCCTAAATAAATATAACGTACTGAAGTGATTTGATATGCTGATTTGATTTAAAATTTACCATTTTTATTATCCAAGTCCAAAAATCTTTTTGCTTATTAGCATGAATTTTAACCTATTTAATGCAGTTAGCAGCTTTTGAAGGCAAATGAAATGTATTCAAATTTTAACCACCTTTGTGTATATTACTGGAAACATTTACATTTAGGTTATCACATTTCACCAAGTGCTGCCATCCCAAGATTGAACCAAATTCTCCCCATGGATCCAAGGATCATAACAAAGGTTTGTATCTTGCCCATAAACAATATTTTTGTTGGGTAATTTCTTATAGTTATCTCTACCTTTTATCATCATTTTCCAAGTGTAAAATGCATTACTATCCAACTTCATCACGCAAAAGTTTTTATCACAAACATATATAATTTTCATCCACTTTACCCATAGAGTATTGACTTTTAGATAAATCCAGATCAATTTAATAGTCATTGCATCCTGTAAATCTTTAATATTTTTCAAACCTACACCACCAAAACAATTCGGTTTTGTATGATTGTTCCCACGAAACTGAATGAAACTTGCCCTTCCAAATAAAGTTAGCAGAAAGAGATTCAGTTTTATTAATAACCTAAATTAGGACTTGGTAAGTTTGAATCCAAAAAAAAATTACAGGGTATATAAATGAATTGACCAATTCAATTATGTCAGTACTCGACAAAATTTATTACTCAAGCAATTTAACTTACCTTTGATAGTATCCATAAGATGAATAATGTCTCTACAATTATTATTTTATTAGTTAATGGCAATCCCAAATACTTGATAGGAAGATTGGAAATTTGAAAATTTAAACAGGAAGATATAAATTATTATGATTGTTCTTAATCAGATAAACATTTTATTTCTCCTCATTCACATTCAAACCAATCAAAGATAGTGAATCCAACACATTTTTTATGGCATAAATACTGCCTTGATCGCATTTAGAAAATGGTGCGTTTTTTATAGGTTCCTATTAAGTTTCAAAATTAGGCTCATATCCGGTCATAAACTTAATATAAATTAAGTCCCTATTTTTCAAAAGTAGATCAAAAACCAAATAAAAAAATATGAAAATTATTATTTAAATAAATTATACATTCGACAAAAAAATCACTAAAAAAAGACAACAAAAAACAGCTAAAAAATGCATATTTTATGCACAAATTCCAATTTTTTGCATATATATGTGCAAGTATTTCAGCGTTGCATCCGCATTTGTTTTTTTTTTTTTGGGCATATTTCTATGCAAGTACTACATTGTTCTTGCATAAAATTATGCAATATTTTATAACAGTGCAACTTAGTTGATTTTTATTTGCATTCAAGTGTGCAAGCAATTTCGAAATATGCACACATGTGGGCAACATATCTGCAGGCAAACCGTTAGCATAATTTACTTTACGTAATAATTGCATATATGTATGCAAGTATTGGCAACACTTGCATACATATATGCAACTTTTTTTTCCTTGGTGTGGACTTCTGTGATTATTTCCAGATTTTAGAAATTTTTTTTTCTCAGCGCCGCATTTTTTTCCTGGCACAAAATGAAGGAGGCGTAGCTAAAAAAGGAAAAGGCGGAACCATAAAAGAAGGAAGCGGATCCAACAAAATAGGAGGCGACAATTCAAAAATAGGGGGCAGGTTTATATTTTAAACTATGACCGGATATGAGCCTAATTAAGTTTGGTTTTAGGGATGTGTGCCTAATTTTCATGTTAGAAAATATAAGCAAATCATCAGCATATATTAATGTGTTATAATAGGACTATTATTAAAAATAGGCCTTAAATTCCCCTTATAATATTCCAAATCAAAAAAATTAAAAACATAAAGCAATATTCCATAGCAATTGCGAACAAATACGATGAAAGAAGGTCACCTTGACATAAGCCTATATTGCTCTTAATGAAACCTTAGGAATTCCATTAATCATAATAGAATAAGTAGGAGTAGAGATACAACTATATACAAACCTGCAAAACTTAAGTGGGAAAATCATTTTCTCCATAATACAAATAATAAATTCTTTAATTATCTTGTCATGTGCCTTTTGCGGGTCAATCTTCAAATAAAGCTTATCAAATCCAGCACGATTGAATCTAATCTGCCTGCTCTAAAAGCATTCCGGTTTTCATAAATCAATCCAGGTAATTAATATTCTACAGACAATGCTACTTTTTAATTTATATAAACACTACAACAAAATATTGGTCTAAAATCACTTGGTTCTGATGTATTCACCTTTTTGGGGATCAAACATATAAAATTGTGATTCAATTCTTTAGTAAATTTCCCCTTCAAAAAAATATCATTCATGGAGTAAAGCGGTTCATCCTTGATTTCATTCTAATGAATCTTAAAAACTTTGATCCTAACCCATTGGGCCGTAGACTACTATCATCATGCATTTTAAAAATGGCATCTTAAATCTCCTCCATGCTGATATAATTGTCCAACATAATTCTTCCAAATTTTGAAATTAATTTTTTAGGGACAATAATAGGGAATTGAGTGATAATAGAAGGAGAGTTGTATAAGTTATGGAAGTAATCAATAACCTTAACAGTAAAAGCATTGTTATCAACCATTGGATTTCCATTACAATACAATATGTATTTAACTTTGAGCTTCTCTTTACTAGCAGCCATTTTAGAATAAAAATACTTAGTGGGCAAATCAGCTTCAACCAGACCCCTTGTTTTAGCTTTCTGTTGAATTTTTATGCTCTGAAAATAAAGCAATTCCTCTAGCTTTCTTAAATTAAATTGATATTGTTGTAACATACAGCTATATTTTGGATTTGAGAGGAGCAAATTGTAAGTCAATCATTCACATTTCTCAACTACTGAATTAGTCTAGAAAAGTTCCAATAATTCTTATTCCAGCATTTAAGGTAGGTTTTAATTCTCTTCAACTTGCATATAAACTGGAGTATATTGCTAACAGATGGTTTACCTTTCAAAATAGGTGAAACTGATTCATTATATCCCTCCATATAGAGCCAGCTATTTTTGTATTTGAAAGAAGGTTTTTTCACATTATCATCACCTATATTTCTACAATTTAGATTAATTAGAAGAGGTGCATGTGAATGATTTAGGCACTAAACAATTAATGAAGGAAACATTCAGCACACTTCTGATTCACAAATACTCTATCAATTCGTGAATGAGTACCCAGATTTAATCCGCCTCTCCAAGCAAAGAAATTTCCCTTAATGTATGGTTCAATAACATTCAACTGAAAGATGCACTGAAAAAAGTCATTGCCAACCCCAGAATGATTTTTATATAAACTAAGTTTGTCCTCATCATATAAAGTATCATTGGAATCCCCAGCAATTAACAAAGCACCCTCAATAGCATTATTAAAGTCTAAAAGATGCTTCCATAACAAATGCCTCTGATTCTGCTAATTTGATCGATAAACTGAAGATACTGTCAACTGTAGACCACCAAAATTAGTAAAGTTACAAGTAATACACTGTAGATCATTTTTTTAACATCGAATGCATACAATATCTTCTATCAAAAACAATTAGAATTTTTTTCTTTGCTATCTGAAGTATTGTTATTAATAAAATCCTAGTTATTAAATTTCAACACATAATTAGCAATAGAATAATTGGAGAGTTTATGTTCAACAATGGCCATGAGGTTAGTCTCCTTACATCTGATCAAATCTTGTAAATCTCTCTGTCTCATAGTCAAATTCAATCCTCTAACATTCCAAAATAGAAGAGATGTATTCAAATTATTTATTCTTTGTTATACTCTGGTTTTAACACATTCAGGGAGGCTGCTTTCCTCTTTTGTTCTTCTTGATTTTGATCTTATTTCAACTTGAGATATAAGATTTTTCACTTATGATTTGATTCAACAAATGGTTCTCCACTAATTACCAATTCTTACCCTTTTAAATTGTTCAAATTAACCTTTTTCCTATTTTTCTTAAAGCTTGTAGAGGATTGATTGGAATTTTCCATGCTGATATCTTCTTGATTGGAATTTTCCAAATCATTAACTTCCAAAGGTAATGGAATATTATTCCTTAAATTTTTCCATCTCTTCCATTATAATTCCAACTTTGGTAGATTTAATACTATCAGTTTCAGCATGGTTGCTATCTTTCTCTATCAAAGCAAATTTATTTCAATCACCATCTTCATTATTGTATTGGTCTTTTGAATTTAATGCTTCAAACATGTTTGATGTGGCAATTCCTTTCATTAAACCATTCAATTGTAGAGTATCAGTAGATTTAATTTCTCCTTAATATTAACATCATCCCCATGTATAATTCCTTCTCCATAACTGCATCTGTATTAGGAGCAATATTAGATTTAATGTCTTGTCTATTATTCACACTAATACTTTTATTAGTCATAACTGAAGTAACATTAGTCTCCTTCATCGTTTGCAAAGATCTATTATCAATATCCATTTGTGTATCCTTACCAGAATTATCATTCATTTCCCTTGTGCTTTGAGTATATTTATTGTCTAATTCCATTTGAGCATCTTTATTAGGAATTTCTTTTTATCTCCATTCTTTTTTAGTAGAATAAGTATTACCGTGATGACCAAGTACTCTACAATTGAAAAAGCACTACACCATAATGGGAATTTCGCAACCCCTTAATGCGGCAGCTTTGCAACGACTATGAGCCGTTGCTAATTGGCAACGGCTTTTGGCCTTTGCAAAGCTTTTTAGAGAATTGGTCCCCATCGTTTCATCTTTTGCAACGGCTTTAGGCCGTTCTAACTGGCAATTGTGCTTCCCTACCCCCTCCCCCCTCCGCATTCAAACCAGTATGCTCCCTTTTCTCCAAAATACACCGTGTCCAAATCAGTACGCTCACTTTCCCAAAACATTCCCAAAAAAAATGAAAGCAAAATCCTAACATCAACTGTCGATCCCAAATCGAAGCTGATTTACTGTCTGATTCCAAATTGAAGATTGCAATTTCAAAGAAGACCATAATCTCGATTGACTCAAGGTATGGAATTGTTCTTCCTTTCAATCATTTGTCGTCGATCCATTTTATTTTCTAACAATCTCGATTGACTCAGGATTGCGATTTGTTTTCTACCAATCTAAAGGGGAATCTGAGGATCCGTTGATTTTTCTCTAAAAGATTGCGCCCGTTGCCTCTATATTTCAAAATATGTCGTTTCTCTATATATTTTTGCCCTCTATTATTTATCAACTGCATTATTGATTAGAGTAAGTCAAAGTACAGCAAGAAGTGATTGATTTATACATATTGCTGAGTCATATTCGTATAGTCATTATACATGAGCAACAGTAATGGAAAAAAAATAGGCAGTGATTAATACTCAACTATTGATTGTTCCTAAATAATATCCGATACTGTAAGGTATGCGAAAAAGTTTTTATACTGATTCTCACATGTTGAAGAGTTAATTAGGAAGATGAAGTTATTTTATCTAATGCATGAATGGGGTTACATTTGCAATCTTGTATCAGGGTTGCTATCCTGTCATGGAACTGATGCCATTTGCAAACAGTATGTGATGCATTGAATATTTGGTCGTATTTAACTTCTATGTATATTTTAAATAATACAAAGCCATAATAAAAAATTAATATTTATATTAATAGCCACTCTGTGGTTTCCATGAAGGAAAGATGCAAATAATACTGTGCATAGGCTTGAATCTTATGGTATTGTGCCTTGACGATATTTAAAAGGTAAACACACATTTAAAATCCTAAAGCATTCTTAACAAAAAAAATCTTAGGTTTATATGAATATAAAACATTTTGTCTTTATTTTTTTAATCAAAGTGACTTAAAGCTTATACATGCATATTTTAAGGGAGGATGAAGCTTTTGGATTATGCAGCAGTTAGGAAGAACGAAACATTTTACATGATGTGCCGTTGCTTTAGGGTTTTCGAAATCGAACTTGACATTGAATTTGAACCAGGTCGACATCGAATTCGACTTAGGGTTTCAACCATTTTGTTCGATTGAACATTTTTTCCGCAGTTTTTGGTTTTTGTTTTACGGCAGTTCTTTTTTTTTTTTAATATACAATATAGTTTTTTTCTAATATATGCAGCAGTTTTTTTTTTTTTTTTTTTTTGCAGCAGTTTTTTTTTTAAAATATATGCAGTAGTTATATATATATATATATATATGCAGCAGTTTTTTTTTTCAACAATTTTTTATTTTGCAGCAGTTTTTTATGTTTTAAAAATATATATGATGCAGGATTTTATGTTGAAACCAAGTGTTTTGCTTTGAAATTACAAGATATCATGTGTTTGGGAAATCAAGGACATGGTGAGGCCAACCGTAATATTTTATATGTCGAAAATGTACGTATATGTGTTTAAACATTTTCAACATTCGATCCAGGTATTTTCATTGTCTTTATATGTCGATTAGGAATGAAATCAGGGACATGGTGAGGCCACTGCCTAAGTCCACAAAAATTTATAACATTTTCTTTTTTGGAATATATATTCAATTGTGTATCGCAATCCATGCGTAGTACAAGCATCCTGTGTATTTCAAAAACTTAGAGAACAGACAGATGTGCATGTTTATGGTAAAACTAAAACATATGACATTACAAAATCTTTGTCATTTGGTAGTATAGTAATGCTTAACGACCACATTTATTTCATTTTCGTTACTAATATTGGTCGAAATTCAATTCTAGTGGTTTTGCACACAGATTCCTACTTCTGAAGTTGTTATATGAAATGTCCATGTAAAAATAGATAAAATTCATAACTTTTCTTTCATTAGAAAACGCAAACTAATTTGCGGGTTTTGATAGAAAATACATTTTAAGGTTCGCTAATTTTTAAAAATTCAAAGAATCTAAGGTGGTGTTTGATTTATTATATTTAGTTTTTGAAAATTCAGAGTAATATTCTAAGTATAATTTTAGTTAATAACTGAATTTTTTCACCATTATCAATAAATTTTAACTTTTTTTTCTAAAAAACAAATCTACTAGAAAAGTGCATGATATCTTGTAATTTTCCTTGTTTCAAAGATATAAATCTATTACGGTTGGTTACCAAGTGTTTTACTTTGAAATTTGATAATTGAAACCAAGTGTCTTGCCTCAATTAAAACTGAGAGCACAATTTTTAATTGAGTTTACTGTTCAGATTTTAACTGAGCTTACCGCTCAGTTTTCACTAAGCAAAGTACTCGGTTTACTGAGCAAAGCACTCACTTTATTGAGCTTCGCCTCTTTATTAATACTTAAGGTTCATCGCTCAGTAAAAAGGAGCTCGCTCAATTTAAAAGAAAAACTGAGCTCGCACTGTAGCATATGACATTGGTGTACCGCACGACTAGATGTCCAATATATTATTTGTTTAGTACAAATTAGATACTTTACGTTAACTTTGGACAAATTTGTCGATTTACACAGATAAGGAATATTACACTTGTAACATATTGTTTGTTTATTATGATTTATGTCCTTATATTGTATCGTTTGTTTATTATAAAAAAATAAATTTGTCAACACAAAGTTAAATTTTTGTTATTTTGTATATAACTCTATCTCTATCTGACTTTGGACCAAAAATTGCACATCAGTTTTGAGGGGGTTGTACCTAGGACCAATGAACTAAACTAGACACATCCCATCATTCATACAACTCTAAGCCTTGATAATGAAAATCATCTTAGGTAATCATTAATGTTTGCTCAAGAAATGATTACAATAGATTGCATAAGAACTATTCTCAGCCCTTCACTAGAATACATTTCAAAGTCATCCGAGTAGTCCACAAGCGAACACCCCACACACCAAATGACCCAATTATCCCAACTATTATTTTCAAAATTTTGGCATAGCTAATACTTCACAACGCAGATTAGTGCTGCACTAACTGAGGATCCTTTAAGAAGTGTCATAAGGAATCCAAATCATATACGTACAATTAGGGATTGAATGTTGAAAATGTATGTATATGTGTTTTAATTCATATACGTACAATTAAGGATTGAAGAGCACCAATCGTAATATTTTATATATTTATAAAGCCTTAGAGAGTTTTTTTGGCCCCGTCTGATAAGTATAATATATGATCGTTATGTGAATGTTCATTTTATTAACAGAACGAACATTTATATTCATCATATACAATATTTGTTGGATTTGTCCTTCGTATTGGACAAGTTACGAACATAATAACGAAATTAAATCTCGTAAATCATTTCATTTTAATTGGTTCTCGAAATTTCGAAAGCACTTCCTTTATGTTCCCTGTGTACATGCAATCGTGTACTGTCCAGGGAACTAAAGCGAAGTGCTGTAGAAATTTTGTTGAATCATTTAAATTGAAAAGATTTATGCGATTTAATTATGTTATTGTATTTATAATGGGAGGTAGGATGACCCACCAACAAAGTGTAAATGATCCATACACCAACAGAATCTTTGGAATCCACTGTTCCTCTTGTAGTGTTGGTATAAAAATTTGAATATATCCAAAGCTCTAAAATAAGCGGAAAGCCATGGCATATTACTGAAAAGACATGAACTTAGTAACCATAAATTATATTTTTAATTTATTAAATATTAGCTTCAAAGATTTGATCAAAGTAGGGAAGGCTAACTTAAAGTAGCAAACCAGTTCTATTTAATTGCTTGGTCGAAGAAAAATAATTCATGGCATGTTATATTTGATACACAGGTCGGTATGTCTTCTAGCATTGACAAACAGTGGATGAAAGAATCCAATCGTAGAGCTCCACGATATTTGGAAGGAGTGCAGGAGTTTATTAATTTCGTTGAAGTTAATGGTGGTAATAAGGAAATCTATTCTTGTCCTTGCGCTAAATGTCAGAATATGACAAAAAAGATTAAATTAGAAGATATTCATTTTCATTTGCTTAGATGGGGAATTGATCAAACGTATATCATTTAGCATTTTCATAGAGAAGAATTGACGGGAAAAGAAAAACAACCCATCAGTCAAGTCATGCATGTCGACGATGGCGAATATCCCAGAATGGAAGATCTAATCAATGATGCCAATAAATTTCATAATTTTCAATCGACAAGTCAATTCCATGATAATGTTGACGAACCGCCTATCATTGATGTTGACTGGCAAACCGATCAAAGTAAGAAGTATAAATCACTTTTTGATAGTGCAAAAGAGCCATTGTACCCTTCTTGTCCAAAAGGGATAACAAAAGTATATGCCATTGTGAAGCTGAATGGTTTGAAAACGCAATACGGTTTCTCCGACAATGGTGTGACCGCACTCCTCGAATTTATAAATGAGTTAATTCCTGAAGGTAACAAACTACCAGCAAAATATTTGGACATGAAGAAGATAATTAAACTAGTTGGGATGGATTATAAATCTTATAATGCTTGCATTAATGGTCGCATGCTATATTAGAAAGATGATGCAAACAGAGTTTCTTGTAGAATTTGCAACGAACCAAGATATAAGACAACATTTAGCGAAGAAAAAAGGGCGACCAACGTAGCACAAAAGATTTTGAGACATTTCCCTTTAATTTCCAGATTGAGGAGACTTTATACAATACCATGGATAACAGAAGCTATGACTTGGCATAGTCGTCCAAAATCAGATCCAACTGTAATGCGTCATCCAAGCGATACTTCACAGTGGCAAACTATAGATTCTTTTGATAAAACTTTTGTCGTTGAACCACGAAATGTTACGCTGGGAATCTCAACGGATGGTTTCAGTCCACATGCGTCTCTAGGTACCCGCTACGGTTGTTGGCTAGTAATTGTAGTACCATATAATCTTCCTCCATCAATGTGCATGAAAAGAGAGTTTTCGATGTTGACACTGTTGATCGCTGGACCAAAACAACAAGGGAAGGATATTGATGTTTATCTGCAACCGTTGATAGACGAGTTAAAGCAGCTATGGGAAGGAGTAATGGATTTTGACTCATTTAACAAAAATGAGTTCATAATGAGAGCTAGAGTGTTGTGGGAAATTCACGATCATCCTGCATTTCGGACATTATCGGGGTGTACAACTCATGGCTATTTTGCATGTCCTACATGTGGAGAAGAAACATGTTCTTATTATCTTTCTGCTAGTAAGAAGATGTGTTATATGGATCATCGAAGGTTCCTTCCTTCCAAACACAAGTTTCATGATGAAAAATCAAATTTTAATAATAAACTAGAGAATCGTCGTCCTCTAAAGGCACTGAATGGCTATCAAGTTGAAGAGAAAGTAGCGAATATCAAGATGAAAGTTGGTAAAGATAAACCTGAAATTGGTCGAAAACGAAAAAAGAGAGTCGAAGAAGAATATGAAAATGTTCCTGCACGGTACAGGAGGTCCATCCTCTTTGATTTGCCATATTGGAAAGCAAGTTTGATTCGACATAATATTGATGTTATGCATACAGAAAAGAATGTCACTGAACATCTCATTAGCACAATTTTAGGTCATAAAGACAAATCAAAAGATGGCATCAATGCACGGAAGGATTTGAAAAACATGGATATAAAACAGAAATTATGGGTGATGGAAGATCCTGAAACAAATAAAACAACTATGCCAAAAGCTACTTTCACCTTAAACATGGAAGAAAAGTTACGATTTTGCAACATTTTGAGAAACTTGAAAGAACCGAGCAAATTCTCTTCGAACTTCCATAATAATGTGAGCATCAATCCTGTTAAACTGATAAATATGAAATCGCATGATTATCATGTCATAATGCAACTATTACTTCCTGTATTACTTCAACATTGTTATCCGCAACATAAGGATCTACATAATGTTATAATCGCATTAGTCGATTCTTTTACATTTTATGCTCAAAGGTGATAAATAGGGAACATCTATTAAAAGCAAAGGCTAGTTTGGTAGAAGCCATTTGTGTGTTTGATAAACATTTTCCACCTGCATTTTTCGATATTAGGATCCATCTTATGGTCCATTTAGCCGATGAAGCATAGACTTGCGGTCCTGTTAGATACAGATGGATGTATCCTTTAGAACGGTAAATTACTAATTTCACTTTTATTCATCATCGTTCGATTTATACAACTATTAATTATTTATATCTTATATTTTTCATAGGTTGATGACAATATATAAAGGATATGTTCAGAATAAAAGATATATTGAAGGGTGTATTGCGGAAGGATATATTGTTCAAGAATCTAGTCTTTATTGCATGGAGTATATGACGAAAGGAGGCGACGGCACACATAAACATACCCATGAGTTGTTTTTAGACGATATGACGAGTTTGCTAATGAGATGCATGTAGATAATGGTAAAGATGTAATTTTAACCCAAGTGCAGTATGAACAAGTTCGTAGATGGGTCCTTAATAAGCATGATGGGTTGGAAGAATGAGAGAAGTAAGTTTAAGAATTTGTCTTGAATTTCCATTAGCATAAATCAATTTACTTATACGTTTTAAAATTTATGTGTTGTAGAAGGTATGAAATCTATGTAAAAATACTAAATTACAATCTCGTGGTGGAGTTATTCCTACAGAAACTTGTCAAAGTTTTACTCTATGGTTATGTGACGAGGTAAATATAACATCGTATTAAATATTTCATGTGCATTTAACTGGTCTTATTTCTTCATGACCATACTTCCCACATATTAATTTTTTTAGTTGGCGAGGATCGACGATGTTGATCCAACTCTTTGGCGACTGGTGAATGGGCCGATGTTCAAGGCACGCAGTTATGTAAAGTACTAAGTAAACGGATTCAGATTTTCCCCGAAAAGTTACGAAGAGCGGTTGTTAACACAAGACAGTGGTACATGTATGAGAGCAATTACCAAATTTAGAGCGAGCTGGAAGGACAAAAATTACAAGGAAGCAGAAACCAAGTATTACTGAGTTATTCAACAAATAATTGAGTTGGATTACATTGACTTTAAACAAATAGTTTTCTATTGTGATTGGGTAAAGCTTGACGACAAGGTCAATGGTTGCAAGATTGATCCCATTTCAAACTTGATCATAGTTAACTTAGGAAAATTGAAGAGTAAAGACAGAGTGAACGATGAGCCGTTTATTCTTGCATCGGAAGCGACTCAAGTGTTCTATTTGAAAGATTTAAAACATGACGGATGGTTTGTGGTTTTACACACACCAAAATGGATGACTAGTAATGTTGATGACATTGGGTTTCTTACTATTTACCAATCATCTTTTGAAGATAATGAGAAGTTAGAAGACCTTACATAATGTGTTTGTTAATATTAAATGAATTTCTTACGGGAATTGAGTGGAAGCATTTCTTTGATGTATGAAGTGACTAGAAATTGCGTATAAAAAAATGTTGAATTCTACTTGCTATTTTTCACTTGAATTGTTAATTTTCATTTGCTATTTTTCACTTATGCGTAATAGGGGCATTAGTAATTGATTAGTTTCTTGAATTAACCAAAGTGGAAGCATTGACCTTCATAATCAACTGCTTGCAATAATCTGATGATAAAGGCACTCAAAGATACTTAACTGGTATAAGTTGTGACTCTTGTATTTGTAGAATACTTAGAATATAATTCTTGTTTTGAAATCTTGAGCTAAAATATATCATGGTTTTCAGCAGATTGATGTGAAATCCTGCTATTTTAAACGTGTTTCATAATTTGCTTATTTTTTTTTAAAACTCTTCTCATTAGCTAAAGAAAAAAACCATTATGTCGTCAACAAATTACAAGTGTGAGATACATAGCTGTGTATTATTTATAAGGGTACGTAATTTTTTTAATTTCTTTTAGCATATTC
This sequence comes from Allium sativum, assembly GCA_030737875.1. Taxonomy (NCBI): domain Eukaryota; kingdom Viridiplantae; phylum Streptophyta; class Magnoliopsida; order Asparagales; family Amaryllidaceae; genus Allium; species Allium sativum. The sequence goes on from CM060917.1 coordinate 18,307,459, forward strand.
TAATTGTAGAGACTAGAAACAGATATTCCATGGCAATGAAAACAAAATTTCCCTTCATATATTATTATGATATTCCTTGACCTGGTTGTGTACAACCTACTCTTTTGTTTTTCGTATGCGTGCCAACCGATCATTGGTCGGCACGTACTGTTATGTTCGAAATATCTGCACCGCCATTAACGATTTCCTTGGTCGTTACAGCAAATCGCGCTCATGTTTAGTACATATAATCTTAAAGCACGACAATAAATACCACAAAAAATTCAATGTAATATCTTTCATACTTTAAATTGTAATACAAACAACAATTGATTCGTATAAATATTTGTACAGCAAACAAAATACTTGGTTTGACCTACATTGTTGATTTAATTGTGGTATACCATTAGTTTGAAATGAGAGAAGGTATTACTGTTTATAATTAGGATCTTGTATTTTTTATATTCGCACTCTTCCATAATGCAAAATTGTGTTGCTATTTTTCGTTTAGTATTGCATAACGAACCATAATGGATGTTAGTTTTTTCTATAAATTAATTTCAGTTTCCTTTTAAGTGGTGATAGATATTGTTTAGGTGTGTGAATAATAATATACTTTTTAAACTCCATTTAACATTCCATATGCTATTGTTTTTGTTTTATAAATAGTTCTCAAAAATTATTTAAAAAGTAAATGAATTTCTAAAGATGATGTAATTTAGTAAATTAGATATTGATTGTGATAACAACAAAGTATGATATTATGTAAAATGTAAGTATTAATGTTTTATCAAATTATACAGTATATGATGAAGGGTATTAGACATGCATTAAATAAGAAGATTATATGGCATTCAAGATACTAATATAAACATTCAAATGTTATAGATGAACACTCGTGAGTTTAAAGAATCAAAATATCAAGATATGAAGACTATAGTCGTAGGCTTAAAGAGTAAAAGACTATATTGTTAAAGTCTCAAATAACACTACTTCGATCTTTTTCTCTCTATTTTCAGAAGGTTGAACTTAAAAAATAGAAGCGTCTAAAAGGAAGGCGATAATAGAGGAGTCAAAGCAGGTGAATCTTGAAGCGGGTATGGTGAACTGGAATCTACTAGGCTGTAAGACCCAGTTCGCCTACCTTGCGATAGCGGAGCCATGGCCGAAGGTTTCGGGGTTTGCAAAAGTGGACTTGTTTATGGGAGAAGTTGAAAGGTGTATGTATGGAGAGAACTGTTATGGTAGTGAACCTTATTGTGTCCCTAAAGATGTAGGGTATGGTGATGAAGATGAAGGGCATGTCCTAGCATTTGTGCATAATGAAAAGAAAGGGGAGTCGGAATTAAAGGTGGTCAATGCACGAGATATGAAGGTTGAGGCAGTGGTGAAGTTCCCTACAAGAGTGCCTTACGGGTTTCATGGAACTTTTGTTAGTTCAAAGGACCTAGAGACGTAGGCGTAAACATATATATATTTTTACTGACTAGGGAATTTATTTCCAGAGGGATATATATACTGCAGAGGTCCCAAAAGTTCATTCGTAGCTGGTCGTGTTATCATCTTAGTTTTGATTTACATGAAACAACCCAAACTTCCTCGTAAAGGAATGTACGTATTGAATTGAGAACAAGGCAAATCAGAACACAAACAGAAGAACATTTCATTGTTTATTACAACAATTTACATTAGAGTACAAGAATATAATAGAGTATGAATAAATAACATACATTGGAAATACAATATCAGAGATTTAAATTACAAAACAACGGAAAATATAATACAAAACACAACTGAAAGAAATACACTGATACAGAGCTTTCCGAATATCGCCTCAACTGTAAACCAGGATCCTATGAATATAGTATCTGCAAAACCAAAACTACTAGATGCCCGTGTGGAAAATATGGGCACCCAGAGTTTAAGTTAAAATAATAAACTCCAGGTCAGTCATGGGACTGGTATGAGAACTCAAAAAACAGTTATTAACTTTATTTTAAAGTGGGGATATCATGGGACCACGTCGTATAACACGGAATGGGTTTACTCCACATGAATCTAAGTTTAAAATAAAACAACGCAATGCTTTTTGAAAAACAAAGCTATTATAAGATTCAAGTCCCATCACACAATACAACGCAAGCTGGAGGATAGAGTTTTCCCTTATAATAGCCAAAAATGCTTGATACGCGAAATTTCATCTTTTATTATTACTATAAGTGCAGAAATCAACTTCGAATATAAATGTATCAATCATACGCGGCATGAGTACTATATATCATGTCGCCATACTAGTTCTACAATCAAAAACGCATGATGTCATATTGGGAGTTGGATTTCCATCTATGAACCAAGGCAAGGGATCGTCCTTACCGAATTCGAGACACTCTAGCCCGTGCCTCAGGACTCAGAATCAGGTGATATCTTAGGAGCACCAGGGCCCGTCATCCGTCAATGATTAGTTATACCATAAACTATATGTTAGCCTACCCTATGGGGCATAAAATAATCTGGTCAGTAATGTCGACCAGACCACTATATATATATATATATATATCTGAGGTGCCTCTTTATCCATCAAGTAATAAGCAACATCCACATGAGTAAAATGCCAGGGCTTGTAAACGCTGACACCCTCCTAGCTAGAACTAATATATGTCCATTTCCCTGGGGTGCTTCCCCCGTTTCCGGCTCATACCGGGGTGTGAGGCTTGTGAAGTAACGCTATACACAAAGCTATGCCTAAAATGGGCTGTGCTTTGATCATCTACCACGAGGCTCTGCTTTTTAACAATAAGCCTTGATCATTTGCATCTTAGCATGCCACATTGTCAATCTATACTATACCATTGATTTCTGCCAATATATAACCTCTAAGCTCGTACGTCTCAAAGAAGGGTGTTAAGCAAGAGAATAATTTCTCCGCCACCAAACAGATATATATTTAGCAAAGATCAATGAAAATTGCATAAAGGAATACAACGTCAGACATACCATCCATTTACAAGTCCGTTCTGGGTCTGAACGAAACCGAAGGCACCTTATTCCCCGTCCCATATGTCCAATACAGGAGAGATCAGGTCCTCGCATATCCGTCGATCTCCAAGTACGTTTGGACGATCACCACTTATTACCTTGTCTTGGGTGTATGGCCCAATCAAGACATTAGTAATCACCCAAACAATGTGAAGAACTCCGGTCTTCAACCACCATCTTCATCTTCGACTCTTAATCGTCGTAGAAATTATTCACAACGGGTTAAACCTGGTCTTTCCAAATAATTCATGTATTTTATAAACAAGTGCTATAAAGCACATCATACGCCTCATTCCAATTCAGAATATTCTTTAAATAAAATATTCACATTATTAGTCTAATTTAAGATTCATTAAAACTCTAATTCAATCTTAAATCTAAAAAATCATTACTTAATGATTATTAAAATTTAAGAAATAAATCTTATCTTTGACTGGGTTAAAGAACCAATGTTATTTAAAACATTGTTCACGATAAACCCAAAATCGTCTTCCGTTAAATATGGAATCTTCATAGGAAACGGATCAATATATAATCGATATAAATTTCCGCATCAGACTAGTAATATAAATGGAATAACGGCAAGGCCTTTTAAATTCCATATATAGTAACGGTCTTCATTCACAGAGGCTTATCTCGATTATTATTAAATCGAATTCCATCCAATTCCAATTTAATATATTAAATTGGAAAACTTTACTTTGGAAAATTTTCCATTTAAATCTTAAAAAAAGATTTATAAATTCCAAATTATATTTTCACTGTTCATCGGGTTAAAGAACGAATGTCATTAAAAACACAGTTCACAATAAACCCAATTCACATTTCATTTTATTCCAATTACAAAATATAATTGGAAAATCTGATAATCTTAATTAAAAGATTTATTCTTTTCTAAACTAGGTTTAAGAACAGTGTTATTAAAGACACCATTCACGACAAACCCAAAATCCAATTTGACATTAAATATAAGGTTCTGAATAGAAATTATATCGGCTTATATTCAATATCAAATTCTGAGACTAACAAATAATGTATTGGGAATAACGATATATATATATATCTTCCAAATTCCTCACAATATTCGTATAATAATGGAATCCAATATTGAAATATTCTGAAGATAATTCCCGTTAAAATCCATTCCAATATATATCAATATATATTGGAAAATTCTGGTTATTTTAAAACCATTTTCAAATCCAATTTATTTCTTTCCAAAAATAATTAAATTATTTTAGTTAATAACCAGTTCATTTCGATAAAAAAATATTTTTATCTTTTCAAATATGGGATTTTCATCCAAAATCTTTCCAAGCCATTTGTTATAATTTTACATAATTTTTCCATATTTTTGATATTTTTATTATCGCCTGTACAGTCGGTTTCCAATAACGGCCACCGAACTGCATTTACAGCGACCTTTTCCAAAATTGATTTGGACATATTTTAAAATCTAACCGTTAGATTTCAAATCTTATATTCATTGGAAAGCTCTTTTCGATACGAACCCAAGGTTCCGGTTTTAGGAGAATCCGACGGTCGGATCTCCCGTAATGTCAATTTGAAGTTAATGATCGAAATTCGCGAACAGTCGCTGTGCGGCGCGTTCGATCCATGTCATTAAATATATATATAATATATATATATATCGTCGATTTACATTTAAACGTATTTTATAAATTCGTTTTAGAACGATTCTAACTTCATTTTCAATTTAAATCAAAACTGAATATTCTATATCATTACAATACTAAAATGATAATATTTTCAAAATATTAGATTTTGAAATCATTTCTTTCCTACATTCATTATAAAATGAATAAAATCGATTGAAAAACCCATTCGGGTTAAAGTGGCATTTGTTACTTAACACAGCTTCATATTTCAATATTTTCGTGTCTATCTAAAATCGGATATCAAAATCATTATCTTATTCTTCACTGAATGTTATTATAAAATATTCGTTATTTTAAAATAATCTTAAATTTAAAAGATACTTTATTATAAAACATTCTTTATTATAAATTGTCCTTTATTTTAAAACATTCTTTATTATATAACATTATCTATTATTAAAATACACATGTTAAGTGTAACATTTCTAATGACAAATCCTATTTTGAAAAGTAATTCTTTTTATTTAAATAAACATGTTAAAAATTATGCTTTTAACTAACAAATACATTTTAACATGCATTTCTATTTATTCTATTTAACATATAAATATGTACTTTTAAAATGTTCTTTTACATTAAAATGTTCTCTATATTAAAATGGATCTTTACATTAAAATGATTCTTTTTCATATAAATGATTCTTTTCACTAAAAATGTTTCTTATAAATATAAATGATTCCTTTACATAAATATGATTCTTTTACATATAAATGATTCTTTTCATTAAAAATGTTATTTTATTCCAAAAATGTTCTTTATTCCAAAACTGTTCTTTTTATCCTAAAATGTTATTTTATTCTAAAAATGTCTTTTATAATAATAATGTCTTTATTATAAAAATGTCTTTATAATAAAAATGCCTTTTTTCCATTCTAAAATGTTATTTTATTCAAAAATGTCTTTTTCATTCTAAAATATTGTTTTATTCAATTTTCATTTCTTATATGAATATTCTTCATATTTTGTACATTCAGTAAAAAAATGTAATTTTTATTATTTCAACATTTTATTTTAAAATATTCTTTATATTCTAAATCGGAATGCGACTCAATCAATTACCATATAATTTCGATTATATGGATTTCATACATCGCACGTGTGCACAATAGTGATAAATAATCAACAAACAGTCCATTCACAACCAGAGTGAAATTTACAACTGTGTGAGCATTAAAATAAATAAATAATGCTCATCACAGAATGTCAATCCACCGATTGACATACAACTAAATATTGGGACTAGTGTATGTCAAATATCATCCCAACACCCAAGTGGGGTTTTCAAACAACAGCTTATTTAAATAAATTATTAGTTAAGAAATTTAACCAATTTTCACTATGCAAATTATAAATGAATATTTATAATTTAATTTCACTATCACATTAAGGTTAACATTATTTTTAATACGTTCAACATTTCAACATCACAAACAACACACAATACAGTCAATTTAAATCGTCCATGGTTTGTGGACTAGGGAAGTTGTAACGACCCGCATTCTACGCATCATAGGATCGTAGAATATTTATTTCTTTCACATACTAAGTTGTATGGTCATGTAACTTTGGGAAACGACTATTGGGGTCATTTCCCATGTTCATGATTTTTCCCGATTTTTAAATGACCATTTTACCCCTAGTTGGTACTGTTTTGGCCATAAATTTTGACTGGGAAGGAATTTTGACCTGAAACCACTTCCATTGGCTCCGGATGATGGTTTCTCTTTCCGTAGAGTGGTCACATTAGCCAAACGGACTCACCATTTGGGATATATGGCTGAAACAAGTTTCAGATGGTGAAAAACAGCTTAATTGGGCTTAACCGGGTGATTAGCAGCTAGGCCCAGAGGGGAATTTCGGGTTTAGAGGTATAGGAGGACTGATTAGGGTTAGGAAATCACTTTCATTTCAGTTTTGAGCCGCCACAAACCTTCTTGAGACCCTAGTAATGGCTTCCATCCTCTAAAACCACTCCAAAACACATTTTTAGTGAAGATTAAGTCTAAACTACATCAAAGCAAGGCCAAATAGCAACAAAGTAAGGTTGGAGCTGCTGCTATACATAGGAATTCGACCCAAACAGAGATTATTTCAGATTTTGTGTTCTATTTTGTGGCCAAGGTGAGTGATAGCATCGTTTTGACACTAATTACAGTTAATTAAGGGTAATTAGTGAAGATTAGCGAATTTATACACTGATAAATTCTGGAAAAATGTTTACAAATTCTTAAATAATGTTTTATGCCTCTGGTTGAAATTTGGTTCGATTTGATTAAGTTTTGTTAACCCTATGATTAGATTTGCTTAAATATGCTTAAGGGAAAAATAGGATTTTAGGCATCTTAGATCCATTTTGACATGTAAATTCATGGTTTTGGTGTTTATGGTTGCTCTTACATGTTGCTATGACTCTATGGTATGTTTTATGATTGATTAGAATAGTTAAATTGGTCGAAAACGTCGTCGAATGGCGTAGAAAGCTCGCTGGAAAGTTGCAGAAGTGTGCAGGTTCCGAACCGGATCGGATCGGATGAGGGCTCGGATCGGATATGTGGACTGGGCAAGGAAATCCGACCCGAACTGGAGTTTGGCACATAAAAGACTTGGCAAAAAGGAAGGCCGTTTACTTAGAGTTGGAGTGGACAAGGGGATCGGATCGGAAGAATAATGGAGGCCAGATCGGATCGGCTCAAGAATGGAAGGCTACGACTAAAGTAAGGCGAAGTGATCGGATCAGATCGGAGTAGATGGAAACGAGGGAGCTGATCGGAGAAGGAGCATGAGCTGGAAGGAGGACAGCAACCCGACCCGACCCGGATGAGGACATCGACCCGACCCGGAGGAGGACACCGACCCGACCCGGAGTGAAGTACCCGACCCGAGCCGAATGGAAGATGACAAGGATGAGGGACCGAACCGAACCGACGAGGGCAATGACTACCGAACCGAACCGAGTTCTAGGACTGTTACTGCGCGACAACTCTTCTGAAGACCCACTCCAATTCGATCAAAACCCGAGATGCAAAGGAAGTCCAAATGAGAAGTTAGAGCTCAAGATTTAGATGGGAATCAACGAGTTCGCTTCATGGTTGGGCTTTGCTGCGGGACGCGTGTTAAGGGGTTATCGATGTCTATAGCTTTGGACCACTATGGTAGGAGGTACGAAGGCGGATTCAGGGCCATTATGGCATCGGTAGAACCAAGGGCTACGACCAATGAAGTGGGTCATTGAAATGTTTAGTCATGACTCCAAGTGTTTGGCTTGGTCACAGCAGGGTTTCTACAAGTCGGGATTCGTCGTTACCTCAATTTGTCTAGTGTTCCAAAGTGGTAGATATCGTATGCTTTACGCACTGAGTGAGAGATGTGAGGATGGTTGCTATGGATGATATGTTTGCTATCATTATGACATGCACACCCCACCCCCGTATTCTTTACACTATTCATTATGGCACCTTGGAGTACTGTACGGTATGTGGTACTAACTCTTTGGTTGCAGGTCCAGGTTCAGGTATGGTTTAGTATACCTGTTATTGTTATGTTTAGATGCTTATCGCTCATACCAGGCTTTATGTCTGACCCAGAGTTTTATGTCTCCTCTTATTACTCTGGGTGCTCACACGAGCAGACTAGAGACATGTTAGCTGGTGATGAATGAGTAGATGATCCGGAGACGAGCAGGAGGCTTCCACGTAATACATATATATAGTATTCTCCCTGTGTTGTTGAAGATCACTGCTTGGGCATTGGTGGTGTATCTTCTACTTTGGATTTCTTTTGTTTAGAGACAATAGATTTTGAAAAGTTGTAATAAGCTGTATTTGGATTTCCGCTGCTCTGATGATGATGTTGACTTTAGTTATCAGCTTATGCACTGTCTCACCTGTTTTATGTCAAGTATGTTATCATTATTATATTTTATCCCATGCGCTGTGAGACATTCTACAGGTTCCTCGATTAGTTCATTCTCTTCCTTCCTTTCTCCTGACGACCGTCCCGTGCTAGTCGGGCATGTGTACAGCGCACTTATGGAGGAAATGCAGGCTGGTGCGGGGCGGGCCGTCACAGAAGTGATCTCACAAGCACTGTATACAGTTTAGAATGATTAAACTGATAAAAATCTACCCTGGCAATTTTATATATTTTTCAGTTATAAAAATAAATAAATAAATAAATTAATAACTGTGTAGAAATTTTTATTGAGGAGTTCTCACCTTTGTTTTCCACTCCGTCAGTGTGTATTTCTGAATTTCTGGTACGGTTTGGATTCCTCTTTGTTTCCAGACAGTTCCATCGCAATTTGTTTCACGCGGTATGTATATTAAAAATTATATATTTAATCCGTGTTATATAAAAACCATATTTTTATTTTAAAATATTTCTTTATAAAAATTTCATTTTTATAACAATGTTATTATACTAAAAATTTACACAAAAACAATGTATATTTTATTTACAAAAACATTGTTTGACATTATATATTTTTATTTTGAAAGCAAATTTATTTTTACCTTTAAAAGAAATCTATTTTTACTTTGAAAACAATTCTATTTTACTTTTAAAACAATGTTCTTTTACTTTTATCAAAATAATGCAAATTTTAAGATTAAAACAATGCTAATTATATGATTAGAACAATGCTAATTATATAATGAAAAACAATGCTAATTATATAATGAAAAACAATATTAGTTATATAATGAAAAACAATACTAGTTATATAATGAAAAATATTGTTATGTTTTCCTTTTAAAAACAATGATATGTTTTCTTTTAAAAACCTTGCAATTTCATATTAAAAACAATGCAGATTTCATACTAGAAATAATGCAAATTTCATACACTACAACAAAAATACCCTATTACAACGTTCATTTTACAACGGGCATTAATTGCCCATTGTAATAGAAGGATATCACAACGGTCCCTTAAGAACCGTTGTAATAAGTACCTATACAATGTCCTTTTTACAATGGGCAATGATTGCCCATTGTAATAGAATGCTATTACAACGGTCATTTAACTCCCGTTGTAACAGATGCTAATTTTACAACGGGCTAAAAATGCCCCTTGTAACAGGTTCCAATTTTACAAGTGGCTAAAAATGCCCGTTGTAATTAGTGACAATCAATAATTGGTAATCACAGCCTTATCTTAAAACTAATACTTATTATTTATTAATATTTCATAATTAATCTTTAATAATATTATAATAATCTTATGTTGCTAATTACTAATTATAATATTATATTACTAATCATTAACTACTAATTGTTATTATTCCAACATACTTAATTTTACTTTCTAGTTATTAGTAGGTAATATCGAGTAATTAAATTTAATATGCAATAATTTATAATTAACAAGACATATTAATAATTGCTATTAAATTTAATAATTAATATTAAAAATTAATAATATATACGTATTAATTATTAACAGTTACTAATTAACATTAAATTATAACTAGTAAATATGAAAGTAACATTTAATAATAATTTTTACTAATTAATAACTATGATTAAATAATTAAGGAAAATGAATAAATAACAGTATATACTTAATATTAAATAATTAGTTATTAATAATTTATTATAATTCATAATTAATAGTCCATAATTATGATTAATAATTTGAACTAATTATTTACAACATAATGAATTATGATTAATATTTTTAATAATTAACAAGTAATATTTTAGTTATTTTTTTCATAATATACACTTATTCGAATTAAATAAATATTAACTAATACTAAATACTTTTGAAATTTTTGATAGAACTCAATTTTTCAAAACTTTCAAAGATTTATTATTATTTAATAATTTTTCCTCCATCATTTTAGTCCTTCTAAATTTTAGGAGTAGCCTATTTGTTTTAAATTTCTATAGAACTTTTGAACTTGTTCCTAAGAAAAAATTATTTCCACTGACTTTTTTCCAAATAGTATATCCTTTGAAAATATTCTATTTAGGATTTTTCATTTTATTGTTTTCTTTAGAATTTCCACTAACTTTAGCTATATTATTATCTACCACTTTCTATGTTGAGGTCTTATTTAACTACAATTTTGGTTATTATTTTTATTGTTTCTGTAAAAGGTCTAGTTACAACGTGTTTATATGTAAATAAATAATCAACCCGACCATTAGGGAGGTTTCCCTACTATAAGAGAGGCTAAATCAATTTGTCCGTCCCAATGAATATAACCTCAAATCTAGCAGCGTTGTCCGACATATAAACATTGTCTTCTCGTCTCCCTATTTCTCGTTCATTCTTCTTCCCTGCATAATTTGACTCGCATCTCTTAAATATCTACTCTTTTTTCTCAACCATTATGACTAATTCAGATTTCACATGTCTCCTGGAATCTCTTGAATTTCATTTACTCAATTTTTACTTGCCTAATTACCTTAATTCTCTGCACTTTTATCTCCTTAGATCTCTCTAATTTCAAATATTCTCTATCATATTATTTTTTGATTTTCAACTAAGATTAATAAAAAAATAGTTTTTTTTAAACTGTGCAATCTAACTGTTGGTTCCTCACTGTTATGCGAAACCGACAGTTATGGATGTTTGTTTACTGTCACTTGGCCAAAATTAATTTTTCCGAAGCCCAAAGAACATGAAACATGTATATAACATGTCTCCTTAAATCTCTTCGGTTTAATTATCTCCACTTTTGTCTCCTTAAATATCTCTAATGTTAAATTTTCTTAATCACGTTATTTTCAATTAAGATTAATAAAAAACTATTTTTTTCCTTTTTTAAACTATGTAATCTAACGGTCGGTTTCCCACCGTTATGCGGTTATACTAGTAATATAAATAATAATTAAATAAATAGTAATTAAATAAATAATAATATAAATAAATAATAACTAAATAATAATAGTTAACTAATGATAACTAAAACGTTTTGCTATAAATATTTGTAATCCGTAAATACTGATAATTTCAAGCGGTGATAATTTCAAGCGGTGAATATTTGTAATCCGTAAACATTTGACAAATTATTTAACACAGATCAGTTTTTTTTCCGCTTTCAAGCTGTGAAAATTTCAAGTTCCACCACAAATTGTCTGCCTGTAGAGCGCAGCCTATCAAAATGCTCATCGGACTCTAAATCAATGACATAAAATTAAGTTCTCCACCGCTTCCACATTCTTCAGATAAAATTAATTTTTCCAAAACTCTAACTGAAAAGTCGTTCTTGTTTCAATCTCATCAAACCAAAAAGGCAAAGTCATCTGGAAGATGTAATTGCTCCAATCTCCTCAACTTTGATCTATCAGGTGGTATCGATCCATTTAATTATTAAATTAATTTAGACATTTAAAGGTTTAAAAGGTTTTATATATTTGCATGCAGGAATTAGGCTACAATGAAGATTATCATCAAAACAGATTTGACGAAGACTGACAGGAAGAGAAGAAATTGCTGATGGTATCTGGCTTCTCAAATTATTACCTACAGGCTCTAGTTCTTTCAAGTAAGTAAAATTGTTAAAAGATTTGAGAAATTCACCAATAGATTATTTATTTTTTAATGGGGACGGCATTCATTCTTCCACCGCATTTCTTCTCTTCAGATCTTTCAAGTAAGTCAAAACCCCTGAATCCGTGCTTTGCGAAAACTTCTGATCTCAAGTCGTGCTCCATCATTCCAACTCAAGCAATCGCAGGTATGAATTATTTTTGAAGCTTGCATGGTATACGGTATTTCAGGTTTTGAATTAGTTCGGTTTTGAAGTTAGGGCAAGTATTTGGAATGTTTGGGGCTTCAGACTGTTAAACTTCGGTGTTGGAATGATTTGTATTCGACTGAAGTGGGTTTTGACGTTGTGGTTGTGTTTGAGGAGTTCCAAATGCATTGTTCCTCTTAAAACACCAGTTTTGACTTTTTGCTCACAAAGTGTTTGACAAATTGTTTAAGCTAGAAACCCTTTAATTTTTATGTTGTTGTCGTATAATCATATGAAATTAATTTGAATGCCATTGTGTTTGAGCCATGTGAAACTCCATTTTGAACTTGTAATTCTCTTGTCTTAATATCTCAATATCTCTGTCTTTTGGCTAGATTGAATGATTGAAATGAAAACACCGTTAGTTGTTATCATGAGATCAGAAGCAGCTATCAGAGAATAAAGTTCCATACCATCTTACCAACATTAATTTTTAGGCTAGCCATTTGAAGTATTATGTTATCAAGTTTCTCTGAAATATTAAAACTTTTGAATACATTATTTTGCTCACATGGGCAAGTACTTAGTTATGCAGTCCATATATTTAGTGTAGATTTCATTTATTCTTGTCCAATCTTCCAGGTTTATTGATAAATTTAGCACATGTTATTGTTGCTGTAAAGATGGGAGGGAAGGATGTGATATATATTAAGCAACAACATTCTTCCAGTCTTCAACCTGCGGAAGTTCAAAAGAGATTGAAAGAAATGGCAGATAAAAGGTTTTTTGACATGATTCATGAATACTAATGAAGTATTTGGGAAGGATAAGGTATTGATCATTTAGTAACCTTTCTACATATGTTTATAATGATTAGGAATTTATGGATGCTCATTTTTGCATATGATGCTTGTTTTTACAGTTCACTGATCACATATTCTTTGTATGCACTTGAAATTGCTGTCTTTTGTTTATTTAGTTGACTTCACAAACTTTGACTTTTATAGCAATCATGTGGATGGTAGGATGAAAGATTTGGACCCCGTGATGCAAATAATATTATTTTGCCGTTTTCACTAGCAAGCAAGAATTAGTAAACTTTCCAATAAAAAGTTTTGATAGTTTTGGTTAGACACATAATGATAACAAGTTCGATGAAAAATAGTTTGTATTAACACAAAAGCATATTATAAAAACTATATGTGTTTCTTTATACATGTGTGTATTGCTTGTATAAAACTGAATGACACCCCTCTTCTGTATTGCTTGTATAAAACTGAATGACACCCCTCTTCGTTGCATTAGCTTCCTAACCTCAGCTTTTAGTAATTCATTAGAAATTGTCTACATCCATGCAGCAACCCACCGTTAACATAAAAATATTTTCATTTCCTGAACAATCCAATGTATTTTTTAGCTGATTATCTAATTTCATCTCACCATAAAAGTAAAAGAAATTTAAACATACTTTCTATATATTTCTATAGTGAAACAGACAAAGTAAACAAGTGACCAATTTATTGATCCTAGTTCTTCTTCTTTTTCTTCTTCTTCTTTTTTTTGCCAGAACACAATTGCTAATCTTTTGAACATTAGTTATGGTTAAGCTGCGAGGTTCTGGAGTGTATGATGGATGAGTTTTAAAGGTGATGAATTACTGCTTGGCTAAGTTTTGGATTGTTTGATGTCTTAGAGTATTTATTAGTTTGATTATGAAATTGTCTGCTTTCTTTCTTAATCTATTCCTCAAAGTATTTGATTTCTTAAAGTATTCATTGGTTTGGTTATGAAACTGTTTTCTTTCTTTCTTAACCTATTCCTCAAAGTATTTGACTTGATATTCATGATGACAGATTCATTGGCAGTTTTAGAAGAAAATGCAATTTTAACTACATCCAAATATGAAAAAGAAACGGAAAACTCGTGGGACACAACATTATGAAGGTGGTTTACAAAGAGATATTTTCTTATCGTTTATTGCTACTCTAAAGGTACGATATCTGAGCTAGAATACATGTACATTTATGATGCATATTTACATAATTGAACATACATGCAGGAAAGATGCATAGCCCATGAAATATATGAAATATGCAGGATAATCATTTGAAGTTATATGGTATGCTTTAGTTGATGTTTCTATTATTTGTTGAGATACGCAGGCTCAACAGGGTTTTTATTTTGTTGGTCTTGAAAAGTCAGAATTTTTTCAATTGAAGTTTCTTAAGTTAATTGGTGAAGAAACTCAAATATAATATAGTGACAAATATTGTTTACTGTTTTGACAATTATATGTTTGCTGAAGACATGTTTTAGAGCCATGTTTAGAGCTTTGAAAAATATTGTTTACTGTTTGTTGTTTTGTTTTAGAACCATGTTTCAGAACAAAATATTGTTTACTATTTGGCTTTTTAACTTTTAAGAAGTAAAAGCACTTATTATATAAGCATAAGCCCTTTTGCATTGGGTTGCCAAACGAGCCCTTATTGCTTTTATTTTATTCTGATAGGTACAACTGGACAAAATCAAGAGCAAGAAGCTAAAGATTTAAAATAGAGTGAAGCATCTTGTTTATTGGCTATTTATGTATTTAACTAAGATGAATTTGAAGAAGGTTAATTAAGGTATCAGGTATCTCATGTTTTTAATCCTCAGAAAATTCACTTATACAAACTTTATTCCAAGTTTTTAATGTATGTTGCCCTGCTCAATGCACATTTTTTTAACTTGTTTGCTCTTATTCATCCAATTCTTTTAATGCACATTTTGGATCAATCACCGAAGACGAAGACGAAGACATTGAGCATGAGAGGGTGTGAGTGAGTGTAACTAAGTGTATGTAGTGAAATAATATTTTTACAAATGAGTATTTTCATAGTTTGTACAGTAATTGTGTAATAGAAATAAATAAAACTATGTATTGTTCAAGATTGCAATAAAATATTTATATTAAAATAAGAAATTTTAAGTTCAATATTTAATTTATGCAATATTTTTATATTACTACGATCAGATTTAAAAAAAAAACAGACTTATTACAACGGGCTATGCCTGTTGTAATATAATGTATTACAACGGGCAGAAGCCGCTTGTAATTTATTAGCTATTACAACGGGTTTGTATCCATTGTCATAGAGTTGTTTGCACGTGACAGAGCACGTTATTACAACGGTCTTTTACAACAGTCACTGACCGTTGTAATTTAGTGAGCACCTATTACGACGACGCATATTAGGACGGGCTTTTGCCCGTTGTGAAAAGCATATAACAACGGTTTTTGCCCGTTGTAAAAGGACTATTTTGTTGTAGTGATACTAACAACAATGTATATTTCATATTAAAAACAATGTATATTTTATAAACAATGTTATTCTATGTTTAAAACAATGCGATTTTTATTTACAAAGTAATGCGATCTTTATTTACAAAATAATGCCCTTTTTATTTTCAAAACATGTTCTTTTTATTTTTAACAACATGTTCTTTTTATTTTCAAAAACATGTTCTTTTTTTTAATTTGAAAACAATGTTCTTTGTTTAACTTGAAAACAATGTTCTTTGTTTAATTTTAAAACAACGTTCTTTATTTAATTTGAAAACAATGTTCTTTTTTTAAACATAAATTTCAGATTTAAAACAATTTGACTTTAAATAAATTTCAGATTTAAAACAATTCGAGATTTGAAACAATTTCATTTAAATAGAAAGAACAAAGAGAAAGGCTCACTGTTTACTTATCAGCACATCTATCTTCCTACTGTACAACATCTGGAACTGTAAACCCAAAACCTCGATCTCGTTATGCTATCATTGCCGTCGATCTGAGCCGCCGTCCTCCGATCAGTGACTAACACAACGTCAAGCTCACCGCTGCTGTCAAATCCCCCACCCCCATGTCCAACTCGACATCGCTTGAACACCAGAAAATGAGTGCGAACGGTGCCCGTTTCAAACACAAAATCGTCCAATCCAAAACACGCTTTTAGATCATAGTCGTATGGAATGATAGAGTAGAGAAGTCTTTATCGATTTTTCTTTAAAACCCTAATCTAATTTGAAGTATACTGGGAAGGATTAACGGATTTGTTTGGGAAGATATCGGCCATAGAAAAGGAGGAGCGAGGCGGCTGTAGTATACGTATTAGGGTTGTGTATATGAGGGAGTATATATACTAGTATTTTTATTCATTTAATTTTCTTTTAAATCCGATAATTCTTGTTTAATGCCACCAACTCTGAATCGAACCCAATGACTGACATCCCTAGCTAAATACCCCCGTTCTGGACGTAATGGAATATGTTTCGTAACCCAATTTGGCTATTACGATTAGTTTTTTATTGAAATTAAAATATAAATCATTATATATTCAATTTAAACGTACATTTTAATTTACCAGGGTCACATACTGACTCTAAAAATTCTAGAAAAATTATTTCTAGCTTTGTTTTGACAATATCCTAACATCTTCCAAATTCCTCACAATATTACTTATATAATGAAAAACAATACTAGTTTAGTAGTGAAAAACAATGTTATGTTTTCCCTTTAAAAACAATGATATGTTTTCTTTTAAAAACCATGCAATTTCATATAAAAAACGATGCAGATTTCAAACTAGAAACAATGCAAATTTCATACTAACAACAATGTATATTTCATATTAAACACAATGTATATTTTATAAACAATGTTATTCTATATTTAAAACAATGCGATTTTTATTTACAAAGTAATGCGATCTTTATTTACAAAATAATGCCCTTTTTATTTTCAAAAACCTGTTCTTTTTATTTTCAACAACAAGTTCTTTTTATTTTCAAAAACATGTTCTTTTTTTTAATTTGAAAACAATGTTCTTTGTTTAATTTGAAAACAATGTTTTGCTTAATTTGAAAACAATGCATTTTTTTTACATAAATTTCAGATTTAAAACAATCTGATTTTAAATAAATTTCTGATTTAAAACAATTTCAGATTTTTAACAATTTGAGATTTAAAACAATTTCATTTCAATAGAAAGAACAAAGAGAAAGGTTCACTATTTACTTATCAGGACATTTATCTTCCTACCGTATAACATCTGGAACCGTAAACCCAAAACCTCGATCTCGTTCTACTACCATTGCCATCGATCTGAGCCGCCGTCCTCTGATTAGTGACCACCACAACGTCGAGCTCACCGCCGCCGTCAAATCCCCCGCCCCCATGTCCAACTCGACATCGCCTGAACACCATAAAATGAGTGCGAATGGTGCCCTTTTCAAACACAAAATCATCCAATCCAAAACACGTTTTCAGATTATAGTCGTATGGAATGATAGAGTGGAGAAGTCTTTATCGATTTTGCTTTAAAACCCTAATCTAATTCGAAGTATACTGGGAAGGATTAACTGATTTGTTTGGGAAGATATCAGCCATAGAAAAGGAGGAGGGCGGTGGCTATAGTATACGTACGTATATGAGGGAGTATATATACTAGTATTTTTATTTATTTAATTTTCTTTTAAATACGATATTTTTTGTTTAATGCCAGTAACTCTGAGTCGAACCCATTGACTAATGCCTCTAGCTAAATACCCCCATTCTGGACATAATGGAATATGTTTCGTAATCCAATTTGGCTATTACGATCAGTTTTTATTGAAATTAAATTATAAATCGTTATACATTCAATTTAAGCGTGCATTTTAATTTACCGGGGTCACATACTAACTCTAAAAATTCCAAAAAAAACATTTCTAGCTTTGTTTTGATGATACAATCCTAACAAAACTAATTTCGTCGAATTTGGAGACCGTTTGAAAAATGACCATTTTCTGGTCGATCCAAATTGACTGAAATTGACAAAATACATTGCCTTTTGCTACGCTCACATATTAATTTCAAAATTTATGAAAATTGGGATATAGCAAAAATTTAACATTCCGGATCCAACAAAAGTGGCTTCGTCCAAAACGGAGGTCATTCTCAAAAATGGCTATTTTTAAGGGCTATTTATTATATTAAAATATAATTAAATCCTACAACGACTTTTCTGAAATTTGAACTGGACATAACTTACAATTTATAAAGTTAAATCCCAGTTTCTTACATTCATTAGAAAGATATTATTAAACAGATTCAATATTTCTTGTTTCGTCCAATCCTAATTTAAAATGAATTCTGTATATTCATTTGAAAATTGAAATCGAATTTTCAAACTGTCGTGCCACTTCAGGCTCGTTTTATAATTAAAATAAATTTATACATTTTAACTTCAATTAAAATAAATTTTAAGTCGTTATTATTTAAAATAATTTATTTTAAATATTCTAAATCCTTTAAAATTGCTAAAACAAAAATTTTAAATTGGTTCTGATTTTCCGGGTTGTTACATTACAGTTGGTAGTTAATTAGTTACAGCGCCAAAGTACATACTGATTGTTTTATGGCTTGTTTGTAGTTTAACTATTAAATGAGCTTGGCCTATGTCTGTTAGTTATTTCTTTTTTTTATTATATATATATATATTTATATCGAACTGTTTTTTTTTTATATATCGAACTGTTTCTTCCAATTAACTCGTCCTTTAAATATAAAAGAGTAGCCATGGTTTCTTCCAAAAGGCCTCAAACATAGCAGTGTTACGTTGAACTCTAAACAATACAGATTTTAAATGTAAGTGTATTTAAATACAAAATAGTAACATAATTCTAGACAAACAATTTCAACTACTAAATTACATATGCAATTAGAATATGGCGAGGGGGTGGGGGTGGATTTATTCCTTTGTCTGTGAATACTATACAAATTAGTGTCCGGTGCATGTTATTGTGTAATTTAGTAATGATAAAACTTTGCATAAAAATGCTAATCTCTCTAGCTATCACGTGATAATATCATATGATAGGAGTATGTTTATACTTTGCCATCCAATTGAAAACAGATAAACAATGATTGATAACGTATAGTTAATTAACTAAGTGGTAGTTATTGACTAAGTGGTAGTTACTAGCTCAGAGCATGATTAACATTTACAAGGGTACGGAGCAATTTACGACAGAACACGTATTTTTCACTGAGTATGATTAGTGTGATCAAACAGGCAGAATTATTTTCCCCCTCTTTTTTGATGTGACCGGATATCTGCTATGCGTAAAAGATGAGAAGGACAAACGTGCATACTATGCATTGGCGAAGCTCACGAATTTGTCGGGTGGATGGTAAAAGACAATATTCTCTGACCTCGACTCATGTACACCAGATGATCGAACAAATGAATGCATAACTGGTGCGGTATATGTACAAGAAACAACAAGTAATTAAACTGCATTTTTACTCGTCAAAGCTACCTATTGTACAGTTATACTGTGTACCAAACTGATAACAAATTATTATTGTGTAAAAGTCTTCGATTGGTCAGCTATGTTCCAATCCATGTGAGAAAGGCCAAAATGAATTATTACAGGTGATCAAATTTTGTTTTGCTAATGTTTCAGAACTTGTTTGCTTTGCGTGATTCTAATTATCTTATGTTTGACCCTAACAAAGTTTTCTATTAAACTAAATTACCTAAATTACGCTGCTTATTGTTGTATTTCTAATGCATCATTTATCAATTTCTCTCTGTCATCACATAAATTTGAAATCTATCTCTACATAAATTTGAAGTCCTTCATTATATGGTCTTATTTTTGCTTGACTTTACCAACTTGGTTTGTCGGCTTGTGCATTTCACCGGTGGAATTTAAGTACCAGATTCAAAATAGCTGTCTATAACTTGATTGTTTCAAGTTCTCAAGTTTGTATTTGACCTGGAGCGGATAGGTGGAAGTACTCTGAAATTTTGGGTGAAAGCATTATGCTTAGAAAGATAACTGAAATTTCCTGAATGTTATTTGTGTATGTTTTTGTTTTTTCATAACAAAATAGCTGTTTTTTATTGTAATTAAGCCACAACGTTTCTATTTGTTATTGGGTTAACATCTCAACGGACGGTTGAATTGGTGATTCAAACTGCATTAGAGTTTCAGTTTAACTATCAACATTTAATTGAATCTGTTAACATATGAAATAAGTAGAAAATACATATATGAGATGGTAGAACGAAATGAAAGCTCAAAGATGCATCCTTTATTAATTAAACACGACCTTCTACTGGCAGTACATATAAAGTCACTGACATAATTTACAGCCATAAAACTAGACATTGCACACTGGTTCAAGATATTTTATATTTGCTCAATTATTCCTTAAGATCATGAGACAAGTACAAAAAAGTCCACATTACCTATTTTCTAGCTTACTTTAAACAAATACTTCCGTACCACTTTAGTTACTTCAGGACTAAGTTTGTGTTTAATTGATACTTAAATAGGATATGTTTGATCAACACTTGATAGAGTACATAAATAATATTTGGAGCGTTTAATCCTCTACATTCCACACTATCAAGGCCATTAATTATCAGCAACCTTTCGTTGAAACATTAGGATCTGTTGCTTTACAGTTATTTTTATTAGTATTTACACATTTTGCCTGCATAAATAATGGAAATAGAGATAATGCAAACCCCTACTGGTTAATTAGCACCATGTTCTCGGAATTAGTAATTGACATTTAATCAGTAATTTTTCTTGTTGCCATGTTGTTCTTCTTTGTGCACTATAAAATTATATCACTTTTTTAATAACATAGATTTTATGTTTATGGTTTTTATATTGATTTTGATTGAGACAAGTCATGTGCTAACTGCTATAAGTTTATGTACAATTTACATTTGTGATCTGTTATGCATTCAAGTTAACTGTTGTGCTAACTCCTTATTTATATATGTGCAGATTACCAATTGTTCGAATAAAGAATGTTAGAATCCTGAGAAGCTCCAACCCAATCTACACAATCATCAACAACACAACTCGAGAAGGTTGACATAAATGGAGCTCCCGTTTAAAAAAATGCGGGAAAAATAGGCAGCCACATTGTAAACTTGTGCGGATGCGAAAGCTGGGATAAAGTACTGCCAAAAAATAAAAATGACATGTGGGTTGCATTGTTGGTAAGTATATTTATCACAATGTAAGTATTTTTTTTATTACAATGCACTTTTTAGTAAATAATTTGTAATTTTTGCAGAAACGTTTTGAACTTGATGTAAATACAAAAGAATTTTATTTCAAAAAAATGTGTGAGTCTTCTAGGAGACATAAGTTGAGGACAAAATACTATGACAAACTCAACAATTACGATGAAAGGTTGAAAAACTGTCCACCCACTATTAGTCAAGACGACTAGGAGGGATTTTCGAAGAACGAAGAGAAACCCGGTGTGAGCGAGCGAAGAGAGCTAGGCAAAAAAAAAAAAATCTGGATATAGCTATGGCCACCACACCGGTCGAACAAGTCATGATGTCATACAACATGATATGGTACGTTTTTCAATTTTAGTACTTCTCTTGTGTATTTATATAAAATTGTGATTACTGATTTTGTCTGCATGTCCATGAACATTACTGATGTTATAGTCTGCATTTTTGTGTTATACGCTTGTATCCATTCTTTAATGTTCTAGTTTTAATAAATTTATACTATTATTTTGGAATGGTCCAAGTGTCCAATAGTTTATTATATGTAACTATCGCTACAAAAAGTATGTACTAATATGCAAGTATAGATGGATTACAGTGGTTGTCTACTTGATCATCATATTTTATCCACATATATATTTTAATTATTAATTGGCTATGGACGATGACAACATATATTAGGAATAGATTGGTCTTGGTTAGAGGAAATTAAAATACAGAAATATCTATTATGTGCATGTGCATTCATCATTTGCTCTCGGAGCACTACTAGACGCCGTCTGTTCTTATAATATTTGCAAAAAAAAAACATTCTTCTTTCTTCTCAGTCCTGTTTTGTTATAATTATATGGCTTTAGTGATTTTTAATTTTCAATTTGATTTAACAATTCAGAAAATTTACGGTTTGGATCGTTTTCGATAAAATGGCTGATAAGACTAGTCGTAATAATAGCTGGCGTTGTTTTTTTGTTATTAATACGCACAACCGTTTTGATTAAATATGGGATTGTTTTGGGTTATACAAGCCGACTTTCAAAATACATTATACATATGGTCCATTATGGCTGCACTATGAAAATCGAGAAAATTTGTCGGGTGAGCTGCAAGGCTAAGAGTTTGAAGTTTGTAGGCACCAGTACCACAAACCCAACATGTTGTCTGTGAAAGTTAACTAAAAAAATATACGAGAACAGATATCAGAGTGTAAGATAGGAAGAAATTTTATTGTAATATTTTTAGTGATTTTCGAAATCTAGGTAGGCATGTTTATTGCCCACAAAGGGATGTATCCGATAGTCAAATTTGGGTCTTGCACGGGCAGCTGTCGTTTTCTATACTGCTTCCACAGTGGCTTCATTTGTTCAGCATTGTCTACATTAAAACTTCATGGTCAATACAAAATTCTTGCTTTGCATATTTCAAATTGGTTACATGGTGATATAAAAAAGAAACACATTTAATTATTACATTATAAAGCAATTGATTTTGGTTACGCGCTTCGACTTTGATGCGATGATCCGTCATAAATTCCAAACTTGCATATCATGATTCAAACATATACGTATTAGTGGTATGATGATACTATCTCAAACTTGTAGTACTAAAATGTAGTGCCATGTAATTACAATGCGATTTTTAAATAAATAAAACGTTAATTAATATATGCTTATGTTTGGTCTATGCAAATTCGTCTCCTGAACTTGCAACCAAGGACCTGAGATGTGTTAAAATGAACTCTCAGATTGGATCAACAACTGGGAAACATTGAAGCATGTGATAGCCTTTTAAGTTATGGGTCCTAAACAATATTACCCTTATTATAAAAAGCCTTCATTAGTAGGTTTTGGAAACCAACCGGAGACTAGTGAATTTACTCTAAAGACAATGCTTCTTTATAGCTGACTTCTACAATCAATCAAACTGCGATGTTATACTAGCTAATGATCCATATTTTTATGATTAAAAATTGATGATGATTAAAATGTTGGTTGCGGGATGTAATTATTTTAAGTGCTTTGGTCATGTGAAAAATGCCTGTCATTTCACAAAAAGAGCTCCTAAGTCAACCTAGAACAATAACATGTAGGTGGATCATAACGTTAATTTCATGCAGAATAATTCATCTGACAAGCAGAATTAAAAAATTCAAAATCGACCTAGTGCTAATAAATCAGGTTACACTATGCAGTCCCAACTTAAACATACCATGAATTCTCAAGCAAATGAACTTAACAATAATTTTACTAACAATAAGCTACACGATATATATCATGAATGTTTCCTGTTTAATGTTCTCGTCATATTCCTGGATCGTTGTTGTTATTTTGTTTCATGTTTTATTGCAGGCTGTTGCAAATCTGGAAAAAGAAATAACACGTCATGAAGTATGGGAGAAAACTCATACAAAAAAGGATGGAAGCATATCCGATTCCACTTCTCCATACTTTGTAAGTTATCCAAATAATTGCTTATTTGAATTATTCACAATTTCAATTTATATATTTAAGCTTCATGATTAGGATAAAATTGCGAAGGCAAAGGAAGCAATGAAAGACGGTGAGGAAGAGGAGTTGCCGCTGGATGAAGACATACTTTCACAAGTTTTTGGAAAGGATAAAAGAGGGCGGACTCGTAGTATTGGAACCAAGATATCAAGGACCCAATTTAAGGCCTCCAATATTGCCCGCAAACAAATTAAAACTGCTCAAAACATGGAAGATCGGATGACCAATGTAGAGGGTGCATTGTTGTCTTTAGTGGACTTGATTAAGGGAAAATATGAGAAGCAAATGCCAGACAATGCTTCAAATGAAGGAGGAAGTAATGCATGTCACGATGCTTCGAATGAAAGACAGCCGGTCAAAGACATTAGCAATCCACATAATTCTTCCGATTCGGTAAGTTTGAAGTGTGAAATCTTAAACTTTAATCTAGAGGTCATTGCGACAGGTACAGTATGCAGAGGTTCGATGGGTTCAATTATTCATGGAAAATCTATACCGCCAACGTATGAGAAGTTGGTTGTGGACAGCATACTGCTGCCAGATGAAAGCACAACCAAGCAAAACCATCCTCTTGCTATGACCTTTGAAGAAGTTGGAGTT
The DNA here is from genome assembly GCA_030737875.1 of Allium sativum. NCBI lineage: Eukaryota > Viridiplantae > Streptophyta > Magnoliopsida > Asparagales > Amaryllidaceae > Allium > Allium sativum. The sequence continues at coordinate 18,332,009 of CM060917.1, forward strand.
GGCCGTTTTGTGTGCCATCCGAAGAATCTTCTTTGATACCTGTAGACCCCGGTTCAGTGCTTATTCTCAGTTTCATGTTTTTGTGTGGTGATCATTTAATAACTATTTTTATTCTGTGTGATCATTTAATATCCACAATATGTCATGATGTAGATCAATAATAAGGTAGAAAAAATGGACCAGCAAATTTAGAATAAACATTAATAGTGGTACTGAATGTGTTTACATTGATGCTTTTCTGATGTTACCTAGACACATAGCAAAACACAATCCTCTTTTATCTTTAACGCGAATTTGGCTATATTATCTGAATTTTGTTTTGGACGATGTTATTACTGCCATTGTGCTTTGTTAATGTATACTATTTCAACATGCATTACAATTAGTTTCGCTTGAGGATAATTGTAGTAATTTTAAGGGCCTTATATATAACCACATTAAAAAAATGAAGTAAATTCAAAAAATAAAATGAGAATAGTTTAACAAATATGTAAGCGATGTACAAATGCAAATTATATCCATACATCATCTACTGCGATCAATGACTGATTTACTAAAATCGCATCTAGATTAAGCAAATCAAGTTACCATTATCAAAAAATGACATGATACTTGCCTGAAGCCTTGTGCTGTTAGTTTTTTGGACTCGGTCAATCTATATATTTATAATACAAGCCAATTACCAAACATCCAACCTAACAAAGGTGTTTTCTTAAATATAGTTATATTGTTGGAATTGCTCAAATGAGATTACAACTTATAACCGGCTTCCATGAACATGAATCCAGAAATAATCATGTCTTAAGCAAGATAGTATGTTTGATTTCGTGCTGAAATGTTAGTTTTTTACACTGATGTCCTATACTCAATCATGTGAACTCTGAAGAACCGATGAGAATATCATACCTTACCAACGAAACAACAGTAACATCAACCGATATCGTCTTTTTTTGTGTATGAAGCATTGGTCACTCATTGGTTCATAAACTAATGAATTACGGTCCCCCAGTACACCCGACCCCTCCCCCCTCCAAACAGCAAAAAGAGAAAAGAAATAGGGAAGCAATTTCGTAAAACATTGATTCTTTTGTAAATTGGCCTTTGCCTTAGCTTTATATACTAAATGGTTTAATTAAGGATGAACTAAAGTTAAGTGAAGGGTAAACTAAATTTAGAATCAATACTTTGAATAAATTGAAACCTTGAATAAAATAAGCATTTCAAAGGAAATTTGAATGAGTTATAGCTTTATGAATTCATATACATTAGGTTAAAGGAAATCAGATTGAATTATATACAATTGTTAACTTATAAATCTTATATTAAGAAATTTAAACAAATAGATTTGAAAATTGATAATTTGAAATAATAATTTATTTATATTTATAAGGATTGTGAAAATAAAATACTCTTCAAATAAGTTATAATTATAATTATTTTAATTTTTAATTTTTATTCTAAGCTTATATTTAATCTAATAAAATAAATAATGTAAGTGAACTTAAATAAGATTTGTGTGAATATACAACTCAACTCTAAACAAATGGTTGTATAAATTAAACTAACTAATTTGAAAATTTCCATTTTATAAATTACTTATGTTAAAAATAATTGAAGTACAGATTTAATCTCTAATAGGTCGTCATGCGAGTGAGTTCGAATTTAAAATTTAAGTGGACAGATTTAAATATCTTAAATGCTTTGGCCTAGTGTATATCTAATAATACAGATATGGTTTTAAATCATAAGATTTTAGATTAACATTGATGAATAATATCTCAATGAAATGTGGCGGCTTGGCACAGATTGTATGCAGTAGTAGCAGTTTGCTTTTGAAAAGATCTGGACATGCAAACATTACTTTAATATAAATATGTAAACATTAAAAAATTGTCATATTTATTGCTGCTAGACTGTGATCATAATTGCTGTTAAAGGTGGGGGGATAAGAAAAAAAAACTCTCTTTATATTTGGTTGGAATAAATAGGTGTGCTATGCATGAACGAATCTTGTTTGGTATGTGCTTCTGAGTTCAGATCTATAGTATTCTTTTTTGTAGTCCCTTCTTATTAATTATAAGTTTATTAAGAAAGCCCTATAAAAAAAATTGGTGCGCCATTTGCTCAGATTGATTACAGTTGATGCAACAAGGGGCCAGTCGCTTTTATCAGCAAGGGTAGAAAGCACCATTTCCTCAGATTGATTTTCCTAATGATATTTGTTGATGCATTTTCTTATGCTTAAAAAATGAACTAATATGGTCAATATAATATTGAAAGGAATGCAAAAGAACATGCAATTTACTTAGATTGTCGCGCCAATTGAGTGTGCAATTTACTTAGATTGCAGTTCCTGTCATTACTGAGACATTATGAATCATTTTATTATATTGTGATTTCAGGTTTCATTCCTGTCATTACTGGTTACATTGCAGTTCCTGTCATTACTGAGATATTATGAATCATTTTATATCCATGCTGTAGTTTCTGTCAGGTTACATTGCAGTTCGATTTATGAAGCTCGTACTTTCATCTTGCAGTTTTTTAGCTTAAGTTGTGCTCTTAGTTCGTGTTGTTTTATGATATGTTGTCTGGATTTCTTACTTAATGCAGCTACTTTTCTTGGCAGGTTAAAACGTCGTGGCACACCCCCCCCCCCACAAGCACCCCCCGGCGAAGTATGAAGGGAGATGCAATCTACTTTTCTTGGGCAACGCTTATGGCTTGTAGTATGATATTTTAATTATGACGAATATTTGAAACTGTCAATTATGGTTTATGCTTGTAGTATTAGTACTTTATGATGGTATATGTGTAGTATTAGTACTTTATGATGGTATGTGTGGTGTAATATTGTTTTGGTGAACTCAGAATGTAAGATCAGAATAGTATTTTGGTATTTGTAGTTTATGAAGCTTATCATAATATTATGAACAGTTGTGGTATTTATATAAAATATTAATAGATTCTTGCTGAATATGAAATGCAGGGAAAGAAATTAAAAAAAAATTGTAAAAATTTTAACATAGCACAGACCCAAAACCATTGCTAAATAGAATTGGCAGCGGCCAATAGCCGTTGCTAAACAGAAATTATTGGTTGTATTACAACATGTAGCAAGTAGGGGTGAACGTTCGGTCGGTTCGGTTGGTTTGGACGTAAAAAGCTCAAACTGAATTGAAACCAAACTTTTTCAAACCGAACCGAACCGAACCAAATTAAGTTCGGTTAATTCGGTCGGTAACCGATTTAACCGAACTTGAAAGATATACTATAATTTTAATGATGCATTCACTCAAAGTAAACCATAAATTGATGTTTGGAGAAAGTTTATATAGTAAATTTTATGTTTATGATAAGATTTGATCTATTTGCAACAAATGTCTTTGTATTATATAGCTAAACTAATTATTTAAAGTATAACAATACCATAAAATTAGATAAAAATTTACAAGTTTGGTTAATTCGGTTAAACCGATAACCAAAAAAAAAAATACAAGCCGAATTCAAACCGTTTAGTTTTGAAACCGAACCGAACCGACCGAAATGGACCGGTTTGGTCGGTTAATTCGGTTTGAACCGAATATTGCTCAACCCTAGTAGCAACGGACACAAGCCGTTGCTAAATAGAATCTGCGACGGCTCATAACCGTTGTAAAATATAATTTAGCAACAGCTTAAAGTCGTTGCTAAAAACATATTTAGCAACGGTATTGAGCTGTTGTTAAATGTTTGCAACCCAGGTCGTTATAACAGCTTAAAGCCGTTGCTAAATTAGTTTGTAATGGATTAAAGCCGTTGCTAATTGAGGAATTTGGTGTAGTGAAGGTTGTCATTTATATATCATTCTCTGTTTAACAATCCTGCCATTATAACATAGATAGGAATCTCTGTAGGAAAATAGAAATTGATATCCATAAGAATTCTAGCAAATGAAATTCTAAATAACTCTTCTTTCACTTGATCCAATTTAATGGGTTGACCCAGCACCGATGCTATTCTGTTGATGGCTTCAACAGACCAAAAATCAAGATTAAAATTTAGCAATTAAACCCAGATAGGGATTGTATAAAGGAATTCATGAGAGAGCTTCATCCTTGGCTGCCATTTCTTCATAAAAATAAGCTTTTTATTATAGAAATATGGTCCTGCAACTAGTATGTTGTCATAATCTTCTACTTTGTCAAATTTTATATTGAAAAAACATTTTCCCTTATATAAAATTGATAACTTCCCTTAATTGACCATGATTTGTCTATGTATTCTTTAAGAAATTTGTAATAAGGCTTGTTTCAATATACATAAAAAACAGTTGAGTTCTACCATTTTTCTTTGACTTGATTTACCCATTTTTCATCAATGCATGCATACCTTATATTCTCCTTTACTATTGGCTCAAAGAATTTTAGCTCAATTTACTTGCAGTGATATTTATTCTCCTTAATTATTTGTATCCATGCTTTATAGTAGTTGTTCTTATTTATATCCTGTGAAATGTGCGAATCAGGATTCAGTAAAGGGAAATATGAAAGTGAATTCAGATTAGGGTTTCCCTATAGTTTGTTGGAATCTTTAAATTGTGACTATTTACTTGCATTAATTAGTTCGTGACCAGTTGAAGAACGACCATCATGCATACTTTTAGGAGGTCACCACAATTCAGGAGATGGAGCAAGCGATTGTTATAAGGTAGAAGACTCTAATGAAAGTCAAAAAAATTTAGTGGCTATCTTATTTTGACATCTAAATAAATTATATCTATCAATCTATTTCATGAAATAAGACACCAATTCACTTCTCCTAGTAATGTAGCAAGGTTAATCAACAGGGTAGGCATTGCTTCTGATTGATCACTAAAAACTAAATATAGGGCTCTACATCGGATTTCTATCTTATAGAGCTAACATTTTAAAGGAAGAAATATTGATCGGTATGTCATTTATTAAATCAAATGAAAAGAAAATTTAAAATAGTTATTTTATGGGAAACAAATAGTAACTTATCCAAATGGTTAAGACACTAGGACATGAAGCAAGAGGTCATGAGTTCGATTCCTACCTTGTAACAACCCGGAATTTTGACAGTGAATAGTTATTTAATTAGAAGCTCAAAAATAGGAATTTCTACTAACGGTGAAATTTGACCACGAAACTTTAACCGTTGCATTCGTTTTGGAATTCCGGTCAACTTTCATGTTTGAAGTTTCGCGAGCGGAGTCCATATGAAAAAGTTACGGACAAAATACGAAAACGGATGGAAAATAATTAAACAGAATAATTAATATATATTATACCATATATGGACGGCTCACCTAGGCATTTGAATGCCCAGGCAGTCGAACATAGCAGTCGATCACCACGGTCGACCTACTAGGCGATCATATGCCCAGTGACGGCTGGGTCATATAGGGTTTTGGTTTATAATATTTATAACATATGGATGTATATAACTTAAAACTGATATGACAGTTCTAGGCCATTTCCACCCCTATAAATAAAGGGGTAGAGCCTCACTCTTCTTCCATCCAGGTCTATAAAGGCAGCGGAGCTCTACCATTTTTCTTCATCTTCTAACCTAATATCTAAATAAAATATATTAATACATATACCAAATCAAATCAAATTCATATGGAATTAGATAGATTAATAAATTCAATGGAAGAGGGTGCTCAACGATAGATTTCTTCGCCCTTTTCCCTTTTTCTTACATTTCTACTCATCTAAAATTTTCCCCTTTTCTAGATAAACTATAGATTTATAAGAATTTGGGCATTGTAGGCCTAAAAAGATTCAAAATTCAGAAATTGGAAGCTATAAGGTGAGTGGGAAATTTACTAATACATATATAATGATTTATTTATTTCGTTTGAATCCACTCTATGTTTTATGCCTATCAGATCTGTTATTCAAATAATTATAAATTGTGATAACCATCGGATCTGATTATGAATATGTTTGAAATTGGTAAATGATAAAGTTGTGATTATGTATAAACATGAATTGTAGGATTTTTATATAAATTCTCACATATTCCTACAAGTTATGTCATGAATTATGAATATTTTGTATATGCCACATAACATTGTGGATCTGGATATCAGTCTCATTAAACATAAATTTGTTGTAGTTATGTTCCAGATCTTTAGTTCAGTGCTAAAATATGTAAATTAGGGCAAAAAGATGAATTTGTGTATTATGTCATTGTAAGAATAAAGGAAATAATCCTTATTTACATTCAATATTGTCAGGTTTTTGGCTCAAGCATTGTAAATTATGTCGTTTTCCTCACTTTTAAATAAAGAGGCATTATTTTAGAGTCACAAGAAGTATGACAAAAAGAATTAAAAAGGGAAAAGTGTTGCAAAGGTACATATAACAATAAATACATGTTTTGTATGTAATTTGCATCGACTATTCCAAAATAAAAATATGGTACATATATTTCGTGTGATTTGGAAATGTGTCAAGTCCACAAAATAAGTAGATTTACAGTGATTTTAGCTATCGATCCATGTGAGACGTGAAACCTTTTTGGCAAGACTGAATGTAAAAAGGGGATGTTTGGATTAATTGATTAGACCAAATCATTGATTTAAAAATAAGTATTGTAAAATAATAAATAAATATTAATAACTACGTTGACCGCACGAAAACACAAAAATGAATATACAGATAGATAACTTGGGACTGATAAATAGTTGCCTTAGGAAAATATGACTGTTAGAGTCATAAAGGGCAATAAAAAGGAAGTAAAAAGAAATGGGTGTCAAAAAGGGGTTTAGTAGATATTGATTGTCGTTTAAATGCTAAGTCCAAATTAGGGAAGAAATTAAATAAATATCCGGGAGAAAAGGGAATATAACCTTCCTTATTTATGTCAATAAAACTTATCAATAAAAATATAGTTGGACTTAGTAGGTTAATAATATAAGACATTATTAACCATGTAAACCCATGATACAAATAAATGGTGTACGTGTAGTATTTCCGTATAAAGGAATTAAACAGGAATGACTTAATAACGTAGCCCAAAAAGGGAAAGGTGTTAAAGGAAAATAGGGGATGAATGAATAACCTTCGCGTATAGTCCGCTACCTTGGGTCTTAAGTAACTAGGGTTGAGGAGTCCACCTGGGAATAGGGTTTAGGGGTCTTAAATGGTAGGTGTGTGTGGGCTTACCCAAACCTGGAAACTAAAAACGTCGGAAATAGCTACCTATCCTACGGGAAGTAATAAGCGACTAAGGAGGTTATCTAATAAGGTTAGCTAGAAGGTATAACGAACGATAAAATACCTACTCTCACCTTATGTGGGGTAAAGGTATATGCGTGAATGATGGAAGCCTTAACTAGTAGGGCCTGTAGCTAGTGCCCTCTAGTTTTATATTAACATTTAATATATTATCGAGGGTTAATAAGAGACCAATAGTTCCGCCCATTGTCTTAAGTGATCAGGGATAATCCATCTTATCTATCACTGATAGTGAGACATTAAATAATAAAGAATAGAGAATAAGGATATAGATAGGAACTCCAAAATTTGGGGCCCACTCTCGATGTAATTAACTAGTTGAACTTTGGTATAAAGGCTTCACAAAAATGTATGTAAATGTCATGTCTCGGTAATATAAATTAGGAATACTACTTTGGGCTAAATAGTAAAGTCGTGCGTAAACATTTACTAGATTGGGATAGAATTACCAACTTGGTTAGGCATACAACTTGGGTTGAACCAAATGGAATATATCTATGCTATAAACTGTGTTGTACATTTCTTAGTTACCAGAACCTGTTGGCATGCTTATGATTAGATGATAGGGGGTTCTTGCTTCACGTTAGGTGGAAAACGAGAGACTCTTACCCCTACACCTCCCGGGTGAATGGGTTGGTTAAGCAGTCTAGAGGCTGGCCGTAAAACAGGTGATTTGGGGTAATCATTTGTAGCCACCCCTTAAGGGGTGGGCCGTGTGAGCCTGTTACATTGGGTATCAGAGCTTAGGTCACATGATCAGAGGAATTAGTTAAATTAGGACTTGTGAGAGAACGGAATTCGATTCCCTTTTCTGTTTTTTTTCGTCTTTCTTACTCAACTTTGACCTATTTCGACAATAAGAATTAGTCGTGGGCCTAATAATTAAAATGGGCTCTAATCGACTTAGTGTTGAAGTATGTTAAGTTCGGGTTTCTACCCAATTCTATCTTACCCCACAATACGTTGGCGATTTCGTCGTGAAGAGCATGAGGACGACATATGGTAGATTTCGTTGATTTAAGTTTGGAGACTGGACAAAAATCTAGCTACAACCGAGATAGTCGCAATTCCTAATGTTTGGTTTCGTTGGTAGTTCCAGTTAAGACCATTACTTGATCCAAAATGGAAAGGAAAATCCCACGTTGGTATGTCGTATCCATTTCGAAAATATAATTGTGAGGTGTATCCATTTGTTACTTTGTTGGATTTTCGAATCTACCTTTGTTAAAACATTCAATTGAGTTCTTAGCCTTGTATTCGAGGAAATTTTATTTTTAAAACTATATGAAAATAAAAATGGATTTTTATGGTTTTGAAATACAGTTCGGAAAGTAGTTTGTGAAGATATGGTTTTAAATTTTTTGGGGCCATTTTGTAATTTTAATAAATATAGTGTGATTGGTCGGAAAGAAGGAATTTAAAATGACAAGGAATAAACTAAAACTCAAGAATAATAAATATATATTCCTTGTGATTTTCAGTATCCATCTTCCTATATATATTGGATAATTTATTAAAGTTAGCAAATTTTATCTCAATTGTTTTAGAGCTCCAATGTTTTTAAACATGAAAAGGTTTTTCCAGTTTTGAATAAAAAATTGGAATATAAATAGTAATTATAAATTGGTTTATGAATACGAAACCGTTAGTTTACAATTAAATTCCATTTTTGGAAATAGTTTTAAAATTTTCATCGAAAAGGCTAAGGAAAATCTTTCGTTCAGATTTTTGGGGTATTTGACTTTGAATCATTTAGTTTATGTCAGCTAGTAAGGCGAAAATCCATTTTGAATTCTATTATGGATTTCTAGCTGAATTATTTTGGAATTTGTTCGTTCATTGTGTAGTAGCAGCATCGATGTTGAGACTATAAATCCTTGGAGTTGGTTCGGAGTTTAACCGCGGTCTTAAAATACCGCAGTGATGAGGATAATTATTTCGGATTGCGTCAAAACTTAAAAGATAATGCGGGACGATTAATATTTTAATCTGGCGTAACAAGGTCAAGGTCCATCCTCTGTCCATAACCCATTTGGTTGTTGACCGTTTAGTGCTATACTAGGACGGCCAATTAGTTTTGGTACAACTTGGACCTAGGACTCAACCCAGTTAATGAGTTTTGGTACCCCTTGACTTCCTCCTTTCTTCCTTCCTTCCTCATCTGGCCAAACCATATCTCTATCCTTCTTCTCTTTCCTTGTTATCGGCTCGTCTCCACTTTTCCGCGCTTGTTTGCAAATTAGATCTCGCCTCACTAATACTCCAAGATCTAATTTCTTCTCTCCGGACATTTCTTGGCCTATAACACCTAGTTGTGCAATTCGATCTTACTCACACCATTTAAGTCTCATCCTTGGGTAGAGATCATTTGGTTGGATCGGAATGAGCAAAAAGGTCTTGCACCGGCCCACTGCTTTGAGATCTTAGAATAGGGTTTGTGTTTGTGCTGCATCCGCCTTTGCTATACCTTGTTCGAATAGTTTCTTTTGAAGGCAATCGTCGTTTTGGTGATGAAGATTTAAGTTATCTTTTGATGGCTTTTCTAAGGAGAATCTCGTTGAGATTTTAGAGGAATCCGTGTTGAACGCGGACTTGAATGGCCTTTTGTTTGACTGGCTTTGGAGATTTTGCAGCAAATCTCTTTTTCTTTATATCGGTTTTTGTGTTCGAGGATCTGTTTATCCCTTAAGAATCATACGAGCATTGAAGGATTAAATCTGTAATTAAAACCGTAAGACGAGCACTCACAAGGTTCACATACTCATGCTTTAACCAAGGTCGTTCGTGCGCAACAAGGTCAAACATAAGCCATGGCTCGAGCATGGGAGTAAGGATCAGTCATTTGTATCAAACAAAGTCGCTCGAACATCAGAACAAGTTGGGTCGCCTGCTCAACACAGTCAGGATCAGTAATGCAGCATAGCACGACCATATAGAGAGGTCGCGCACACGAGGCAAGCTCAAGAGTGGCACAGTGCAAAAACTGTAAGGCTCGTACATCCTGTAAAGGTCGCTCATATTAAGGAAGTCGCTCAATTCTTATATCAAAAAGGTTGGTCAAGCAAGACAAGAAGAAGAATTAGTTCTGATTGCCTATTCCACTCTATGGTCATTCATAGTACCCTGGTCGGTTGTACGTGTCTTTTGAGCAAGAAACAAAAAAATACCATAGGTCGCACACACATCTTGTGACCGCTCATAGATTGCAACCCAGTCTCTCGCTCCTCAATCAATCACTAATGATACAATCATATGCTGCCTACCGGTCCGACAAATGTCAATTCCAGAGTGATCGCACATATGTCTGCTCTACAAGCTTTGGTCGATCGCCCATCTACAACCAGGTATTATATGCCGGTCAATTATAAAAGGCTTAACATAATGATTCGGTGGGTCGTTCTTATACTAACAAGAAGCTTTGACAAGCCGTCTGTACACTGATCGCCTATCCGCCCATTCAATGTGCTCAGACCTATACAGTCACTCGCTCGTATGCAACCGCTCTCTCCCACAAAGTTGCTCGTACAGGACAGCTGGATACAACTATCGACAGTTGGCCACAACTGGACGATGACATTTTAGTAATTAATGAAACAAGCGACCCGTAGCCTGCATATATGAATTTCAACTCATTTCTTTGGGGGAGCTCACCTATAAATAGGCCATGGCATTCACCATAAAGAGGGAGGGACTCCTTGCTACCACGAAGTGCTGCCGAATTATCTCCTCCGCCATTCCTTAACATCCCAACCATCATCATCATCTCGACCTGAAGATCGTTCATCCATTTGGTCATGGAATCCATTAGGATCATCCAAGCAGGGAAAGGATTGAAGATACTCCTCCCAAATAAAGGCATTCTCCTTCTCCGTCACTGACTTATCCTTCTCCTCCGCGGATCTCATCATTTCCCCATTAAGTTCAGTCTATCTAAGTGAGATTTTTATGTGGGAAAGAGAGTAAGTTGTGAAAGTGCGAAGATGAATGTACCAAGAGAGTTTATATGCCTTGTAATCGTTGTCATGATAATGCAAGCTACCTTTACAGAGGATGTAGGCCTAGCTTAGGGATGAACCACTCTAAAACCCTTGTCTCCATTTCATTTTATCTATTCTTTCGAATCGAAGACGTGATGAACTCCAGGTGCAAAGCACAAGACGGGTCGGATCCTCCTATGCCGACCTAAACCAATGTTGCTCCAGAGTCCCAAAGCCAATTCCAAGTCATCCATCATGAAGCGGGTTCAGATTGGGTCCGATCCGATCCGAAACCCCCGATCCGAACCGAGGTTTTGCCCATGCCCATAATCCAAGTTTGTGAATTTCCTGTTCTGCGCGTGTTCACAGAAACGGGCGTAACTTCCAAATCGTAAGTCTTTTTTGGCCGAACGAAAGTTGTACTTGAAGCTAATTCAAAGGGCTACAAAAGTTACCATGCTAAGCACTATAATTGATATTTTTGAGTCCAAAAGAGGTCATCTGTTAGGACTTCGGGCTATTCTATGTGTAACGACCCGAATTTTTCGGTCTTTTGATTTGATTATTTAAATATATTTTAAATATTTTATTTGGTATTTTAACGGATTTAATATCAAATTAAGTACGTCCATTTTTGTTTTGTTCGGGGTTCATGTAAAGTGGTACGTATGGTTAATGTTCAACGCTAAATGGTAGAGGAATTTGTTAACCGTATAAAATAAAAATTTAATAAAATTAATCTTTAAGCCTAAGCAAATAAAGATATAAAATAAATTGAGTAAATATTTTCCTTTCTGTCGAAGAAAGCTTTAAAGCAAACAAGTAGTATAAAGTCATAACACTATTCCTTACATGAAATACAATAGCATAAAAGCTGTCATAGTACATACTTCAGCTCTAAGCGATGAAATGGCCTAATCTAAGCAAACACACTTCACAGCTATGCACGTACAGGCACGTGCATTGTACTCAATTAAATCTGCAGTTTATGTAGATAACTACGGCACTGTTCTCTTTGAAATTTTCCACCCTGCAGACCTACTCTAAAGTCCTATTTTTAGGTCGGTATGTAAACACATCAGTACATCACATACCATACGTATGAATGCAATGTAGTGTACAAACAGTAAGCTGCATCCTTCACGATGTAACATGACAACTGCATGCAAACAAATCTCTATTTCATCAAACAGCTACCCAAACTTTTTCTGTAAAACTCGACTACAAAAAAAAATCCAATGCCTTATGAAATGAAAACATTAGCCTGTCCCAAATACGTTTCAGCCTGTCCTCGCACAGCAGTGTGTTTCTTCTGAGCAGACAAGGTGGTTCTTCCTACCATCTATTTTAAATACAAGTACACAGCTAACCCATGTTAAACCTGTCGAGATGTTCCTCCCCCACATTCCTTGCTTGCCACGGATTCATTGCCTATAAATACAGGAGCCCATTTGATGTAAGAAAAAAAACGCAAAGCGAAAATACAGCGAGGTAATAAAAATGGCGAGCGTTCCTTTAAATAATTAAAAGAGAGTAAAAATATATTAATATACAGATGTTCGCACCTCTAATACTGGGCTCGGAAGAACTGGGAAATGGAAGAGGTGTAAGTGGCGGGTCGTGTTGTACAGTAGGGGAATGCTCACGTAAAACAGGGGAGTAGCGGTGGTGTGCAAGTTGAACGTGATGGGTCGAGTGCTAGGTGGTGTCCGTGACGAGAACGTGATGAGGTAGAGGAGGGTCGGAGCGCTGACTGGTAGCGGATCATCTGCAGTGGAGGAGCAGGGTCCCGGAAAGGCGAGCAGGGGATGAGAAGCGGTACATGTATTTTGGAGAAGGAAAACAAAACAAAGTTGGGGAACAAAACAGTGCAAAGAAAAATACGTGAAGAATGAGGACGTGTGCACTGCATGCGTGAGGAGTAGCATTCATTTGTGGACAAATGAGAAAAGAAACAGCATTCATTTGTGGAAAACGGTGAAGAAGCTGTAGCAAGTTTTGGTGCGGTTTCACAAATACATGGACTGGGTATGCAACTATGGCACCGGGGCTTTCATGAGGAGAAACCGATGCATGGGGAGGGGTGTTTAAAGCTTCAACTAGTTTCCATTTTGACGCAAGGGGACGGTGAGGCTTGAGGCGAGCTGTAGTATGGACGAGGAAATAGGACAGTACGTCAAGAAGGGGAGCACGGACATTATCGGCCCTGAATCGGTAAATTAATTAATAATTAGATAAATTAAGTAGTGAATTAATTGTGTTAGTTAAAGCGTATACCTATAATTTTTATACGTTGTGCGTATATCATCAGAAATGAACAAATCAAGAGACACCGGAAGGGAAGTGCGGTACCAAACACCGCATGCTGAGGCAGACTGAGAGGATGCGGAAGCAATTGGGAATTCTAGCTAAATTAAACGTCGTTTGATTTAACCGAAAGCTGAACACTACAACGATAAATGAAAAACAAGGTGAGTTAAACTCACTCAGTTCTCCACTTATATTTATTATAAGTTGGGGTTTATCTTTGTTTGCTATGATTGCTGAATATTGGTTGATTTGATGATTGTTTGAATGGTTGTTAGATATGGTTATACCGATTATTTAAATTAAACGTTGTTTAAATTCAGTAAAACGGCATCGTTATTTTTAACGATGATTTCCAACAGAGGTACCTTACCTTGTTGGTTACGTTTATAAAAATATAAACGTATTTAAATGAAATTGGATGTTGAATTATCATTGTTGGTTGACTACCATCGGTTGCATTGATTACTTGCATATGACCCTTACATGAATTGTTTAACCAATATGATTGAATTCCTTATCGTTGAATATGAATGCAATGTTTGTTTGTCATCAACAAATGAGTGATATTGGTTGGAAACTTATAGCAGATGGCCGAAATGTACAGTGTTTTATAAAGGCCGATTCACCGTCAATCGATAGAGATGAAGTTATAAATATTTATTTTATAACTGAAGGTCAAATTTGAAAATATATTAGTTTAAAAAGGAAGTTTACAAAAAGGGAATAAACCAACTATGTTTACATTGATTTGTTTTACCCACCAATCACTATCTTTGATACTAAATCCATCCGTGTGCGAAGCACGTGCTTAATGTCAAATTATTAATGATCTTATAAAGATAACTATGATTAATGTGATGTTTAATAACTGAGATAAATTGTTTTAAGTAACAATTTAAAATGATATTATATTGATTTGATTATTGTTTATTAATAATCAAATGGAAGTATTTAAAGTAATTTAATTTGGAATTAATTGAAATGGAAAGACGAACTGAGATTTGATTAGTGAAGTTAATCATGTTTAGAGTAAACTAAGTCAATTGTGTTAACTGAAATGGATTTATTCATTAGAAATAATTAATGGTTAAGCAAAGATTTTCTTAAATGTTGATATTTGGAAGTGGAAATGGAATTTTAAAGGCAATAAGGGAAGTGTATAAATGATAGGGCCTATTTATAATTAAGTGATATGTTAAAAGCAAATTATATTAGTGATAATTTAAGATAAGTTTAAATTGTACTTTTAAGGTGAACTCTTATTTGGAATTCTATATAATGGGGTTTTGTCGAAATTGAACGGAGTTTTAAACCCAAGTTTGAATTAGAATAGTTAAAAGAGTGGAGTTATAAAGATGGAATTTAAATCCATGGTTTCAATAAAAGATGATGTTCATCAAGCTATAATCAAATGGGAATTGTTTTGACATTGGGAATTAATATTAGTTTTGGATATTGCAACTAACATCTATCTTAAGATAAGAATGTGGTTGATCAAGGTCTGAGAGGTAATTAAAATACCCCAACTTGAACAGCTTCAGGATTATCGAGAGATGATATTAGTTGTGGAGATGTTTGAAGTAATTTAATTTGTGAATATTAATGTAATGAATTGATTTATTATTTTGAATGGCCAAGTGACGCTGTATAATAAACCAATGGATCTGTTTTATTTTTATGGTTGTTTATTTTGATAGTTAAATAACCGACTATCAAAATCATGTCCAATGCGTTGTTGGTATGGAAAGACCGGGATCGAATTTATATTCGAAAACCATTCCGACCAACAGAAACGTAAGCGAAGAAGATATCTGATGCTGATCGAGATGGAGCAAATGAAGACCGTAAATCTTCATGAGCGGAGGAACTATTGTTGAATTTCTCTGGCTGATCCCCAGAGATATTTTCGATAATGATTTTGTCGTGATTGGAATCTACGGATTGCAAGGACTACTCGCTACTGATCCATGGGGTGACTCCTATATTGGATGCAGTAGGAGGGTGCCTTCGGTTCATCCTGTTCCTGGATGACTTGTATGGACGATGTGAACGATGGCCAGGTGTTCCAAAAGTCGATTATAACCTCATGCCTCATCAACCGGGAAATGACAAAAATCGGCCAGGCAGCATGGCTATGTGGGTCGCACCCATTAGGGTGTATAATCACCTATCTAGAGAAATTCCTTTTGTTTCTTAATCTATCGATGCTGGCCCTGTTCGGGAAACGGTGGTTTGAGTCCAACCGTTGGTGATATACATTCGATACACTCAAGCGAAATGAGTGGTCGGTCATGTGAGGGCCGGGTTGCAAGACGTTCTTGTTGAACCCAGTGTATTCGCCTCTAGAGATACACGAGCGGCAGGTGGTCCCATACCTTGTCAAGGTCGGAATCCAATCTCCAATAAGCGCCCACGGTTTTGATTGTATATATATACGTGGAACGTGAGATGCAAGCGTTCCACTAGATTGATATTTACTTGTATTTAGACACTATTATAATATCAGAAAAGATATTGATTTCAAAACTGTTTTGGGTTATCGTAAGGTAAAAACCGTCCGTGTTTATGTGTGGATTTTGGTCTTACGATTATCCTTTTCTTTCGAAAGGATTTTAACTTTAAAATCAAGTTGTGTGATACCCTTAATACTGTGCGAGTTTATCTCACTCTGGTTCACCAGACTGACCCGGTGTTTTGTAAATGCTCGGGTTAGACCGGGTGTACAGGTTCAGGTTATCGGATGCTGTGAAGTCCAAAGACGAGCTGAAGTGTGTCCAGACGTATGCTATTACCTGGTATTATTCCGCTGTGTGATGTATATAAGGACAGATTATTATAACTGTCCCAGTGTATTGATGTACTCTGATGATTGTAAGTTTTATTTCAAAGCTCTCTATAAAGTTTATTTATATATTATATTTTGTTCCGCTGCGATGTGAGATTCTGTGTAGTATTCTTCTTCTTCTTCTTCTATTCTAACTTTCTTTCTTTCTTTTCTCACCCTCTAAATTCTTTCTCCTAGCTTTCTGGGGTTTTCGGTACTTGAATTCTGGACGAGAGATGTGTAAATGTCAGGATTCGAGAGCCGAAATTCCCGGGTCGCTACAGTTGGTATCAGAGCAATGGTTTAGGAGTAACCTTGGCTCTGTGGCATAACTCGATAGAGATGGGGTTAGTAATACCCTAGATCGAGATTGAGTGTATATATGAGAGCGTATTTGTAAATTTTATATACAAATGATTTTGTATTGTGTTGTTTGCTCGGTTCAAGTTGAACTGGCAAATTGATACAATATTGTTTTGTAAATAACGTAAATGGAATAATTTTACCTAAATATATTTTGGTATATGAAAAGAAATATTTTTCTCAATTATTGAGATATTGATTTGATGATTAATTTGAATTTAATTTAAATTGGATTTGAATCGTTTAATTTAACTAGAATGGGAATTCATACTTGATTTTGAATTTGAATAAGTAGAATTTGTAAATCAGATAAATCAGAATTTAACTTAAGTTAAATATGGATGATTTGCTTGCATTGATTGTTGCTTGGGTGTTTATTGGATTGGTTGGATATAAAATTCATCCACGGTTGAGTGAACTGAAAACTAGAGAATAAATTTCAGTATAATCCAAAGAAGATCAAATACGAAATAAAACTCGATAATTTAACATGTATCGGCTATTGGCATTAGATAAAGGATCAATTGCAGGTTGGAAGAAAAGTATGAGTGTTTAGTTGATTTGCCTCATGACTGGAGTATGGGTTGCTTGACAAATAGGTAAACCTTAAAATATAGATTTGGATATTTGATTTTATACCCCTGAGATGGGTAGCCGCTTGGCTTTATTTTCTCTTGATCAATGTGAGGCCCAGAGTGACGAATTATAAGTTATTTGGATCGAACAATATAGAGGAGATACTGGCAAATTTTTCGTAAATCTTAAAAGCTTAAATATTTTTGATAATATTGTTACAATAAAAATATTTGAAAATAAATTGGGTTTGGATCATCCTTCTTACTTAGCAATTTCGGGGACGAAATTCTTCTAAGGGGGGAAGAATGTAACGACCCGAATTTTTCGGTCTTTTGATTTGATTATTTAAATATATTTTAAATATTTTATTTGGTATTTTAACGGATTTAATATCAAATTAAGTACGTCCATTTTTGTTTTGTTCGGGGTTCATGTAAAGTGGTACGTATGGTTAATGTTCAACGCTAAATGGTAGAGGAATTTGTTAACCGTATAAAATAAAAATTTAATAAAATTAATCTTTAAGCCTAAGCAAATAAAGATATAAAATAAATTGAGTAAATATTTTCCTTTCTGTCGAAGAAAGCTTTAAAGCAAACAAGTAGTATAAAGTCATAACACTATTCCTTACATGAAATACAATAGCATAAAAGCTGTCATAGTACATACTTCAGCTCTAAGCGATGAAATGGCCTAATCTAAGCAAACACACTTCACAGCTATGCACGTACAGGCACGTGCATTGTACTCAATTAAATCTGCAGTTTATGTAGATAACTACGGCACTGTTCTCTTTGAAATTTTCCACCCTGCAGACCTACTCTAAAGTCCTATTTTTAGGTCGGTATGTAAACACATCAGTACATCACATACCATACGTATGAATGCAATGTAGTGTACAAACAGTAAGCTGCATCCTTCACGATGTAACATGACAACTGCATGCAAACAAATCTCTATTTCATCAAACAGCTACCCAAACTTTTTCTGTAAAACTCGACTACAAAAAAAAATCCAATGCCTTATGAAATGAAAACATTAGCCTGTCCCAAATACGTTTCAGCCTGTCCTCGCACAGCAGTGTGTTTCTTCTGAGCAGACAAGGTGGTTCTTCCTACCATCTATTTTAAATACAAGTACACAGCTAACCCATGTTAAACCTGTCGAGATGTTCCTCCCCCACATTCCTTGCTTGCCACGGATTCATTGCCTATAAATACAGGAGCCCATTTGATGTAAGAAAAAAAACGCAAAGCGAAAATACAGCGAGGTAATAAAAATGGCGAGCGTTCCTTTAAATAATTAAAAGAGAGTAAAAATATATTAATATACAGATGTTCGCACCTCTAATACTGGGCTCGGAAGAACTGGGAAATGGAAGAGGTGTAAGTGGCGGGTCGTGTTGTACAGTAGGGGAATGCTCACGTAAAACAGGGGAGTAGCGGTGGTGTGCAAGTTGAACGTGATGGGTCGAGTGCTAGGTGGTGTCCGTGACGAGAACGTGATGAGGTAGAGGAGGGTCGGAGCGCTGACTGGTAGCGGATCATCTGCAGTGGAGGAGCAGGGTCCCGGAAAGGCGAGCAGGGGATGAGAAGCGGTACATGTATTTTGGAGAAGGAAAACAAAACAAAGTTGGGGAACAAAACAGTGCAAAGAAAAATACGTGAAGAATGAGGACGTGTGCACTGCATGCGTGAGGAGTAGCATTCATTTGTGGACAAATGAGAAAAGAAACAGCATTCATTTGTGGAAAACGGTGAAGAAGCTGTAGCAAGTTTTGGTGCGGTTTCACAAATACATGGACTGGGTATGCAACTATGGCACCGGGGCTTTCATGAGGAGAAACCGATGCATGGGGAGGGGTGTTTAAAGCTTCAACTAGTTTCCATTTTGACGCAAGGGGACGGTGAGGCTTGAGGCGAGCTGTAGTATGGACGAGGAAATAGGACAGTACGTCAAGAAGGGGAGCACGGACATTATCGGCCCTGAATCGGTAAATTAATTAATAATTAGATAAATTAAGTAGTGAATTAATTGTGTTAGTTAAAGCGTATACCTATAATTTTTATACCTTGTGCGTATATCATCAGAAATGAACAAATCAAGAGACACCGGAAGGGAAGTGCGGTACCAAACACCGCATGCTGAGGCAGACTGAGAGGATGCGGAAGCAATTGGGAATTCTAGCTAAATTAAACGTCGTTTGATTTAACCGAAAGCTGAACACTACAACGATAAATGAAAAACAAGGTGAGTTAAACTCACTCAGTTCTCCACTTATATTTATTATAAGTTGGGGTTTATCTTTGTTTGCTATGATTGCTGAATATTGGTTGATTTGATGATTGTTTGAATGGTTGTTAGATATGGTTATACCGATTATTTAAATTAAACGTTGTTTAAATTCAGTAAAACGGCATCGTTATTTTTAACGATGATTTCCAACAGAGGTACCTTACCTTGTTGGTTACGTTTATAAAAATATAAACGTATTTAAATGAAATTGGATGTTGAATTATCATTGTTGGTTGACTACCATCGGTTGCATTGATTACTTGCATATGACCCTTACATGAATTGTTTAACCAATATGATTGAATTCCTTATCGTTGAATATGAATGCAATGTTTGTTTGTCATCAACAAATGAGTGATATTGGTTGGAAACTTATAGCAGATAGCCGAAATGTACAGTGTTTTATAAAGGCCGATTCACCGTCAATCGATAGAGATGAAGTTATAAATATTTATTTTATAACTGAAGGTCAAATTTGAAAATATATTAGTTTAAAAAGGAAGTTTACAAAAAGGGAATAAACCAACTATGTTTACATTGATTTGTTTTACCCACCAATCACTATCTTTGATACTAAATCCATCCGTGTGCGAAGCACGTGCTTAATGTCAAATTATTAATGATCTTATAAAGATAACTATGATTAATGTGATGTTTAATAACTGAGATAAATTGTTTTAAGTAACAATTTAAAATGATATTATATTGATTTGATTATTGTTTATTAATAATCAAATGGAAGTATTTAAAGTAATTTAATTTGGAATTAATTGAAATGGAAAGACGAACTGAGATTTGATTAGTGAAGTTAATCATGTTTAGAGTAAACTAAGTCAATTGTGTTAACTGAAATGGATTTATTCATTAGAAATAATTAATGGTTAAGCAAAGATTTTCTTAAATGTTGATATTTGGAAGTGGAAATGGAATTTTAAAGGCAATAAGGGAAGTGTATAAATGATAGGGCCTATTTATAATTAAGTGATATGTTAAAAGCAAATTATATTAGTGATAATTTAAGATAAGTTTAAATTGTACTTTTAAGGTGAACTCTTATTTGGAATTCTATATAATGGGGTTTTGTCGAAATTGAACGGAGTTTTAAACCCAAGTTTGAATTAGAATAGTTAAAAGAGTGGAGTTATAAAGATGGAATTTAAATCCATGGTTTCAATAAAAGATGATGTTCATCAAGCTATAATCAAATGGGAATTGTTTTGACATTGGGAATTAATATTAGTTTTGGATATTGCAACTAACATCTATCTTAAGATAAGAATGTGGTTGATCAAGGTCTGAGAGGTAATTAAAATACCCCAACTTGAACAGCTTCAGGATTATCGAGAGATGATATTAGTTGTGGAGATGTTTGAAGTAATTTAATTTGTGAATATTAATGTAATGAATTGATTTATTATTTTGAATGGCCAAGTGACGCTGTATAATAAACCAATGGATCTGTTTTATTTTTATGGTTGTTTATTTTGATAGTTAAATAACCGACTATCAAAATCATGTCCAATGCGTTGTTGGTATGGAAAGACCGGGATCGAATTTATATTCGAAAACCATTCCGACCAACAGAAACGTAAGCGAAGAAGATATCTGATGCTGATCGAGATGGAGCAAATGAAGACCGTAAATCTTCATGAGCGGAGGAACTATTGTTGAATTTCTCTGGCTGATCCCCAGAGATATTTTCGATAATGATTTTGTCGTGATTGGAATCTACGGATTGCAAGGACTACTCGCTACTGATCCATGGGGTGACTCCTATATTGGATGCAGTAGGAGGGTGCCTTCGGTTCATCCTGTTCCTGGATGACTTGTATGGACGATGTGAACGATGGCCAGGTGTTCCAAAAGTCGATTATAACCTCATGCCTCATCAACCGGGAAATGACAAAAATCGGGCAGGCAGCATGGCTATGTGGGTCGCACCCATTAGGGTGTATAATCACCTATCTAGAGAAATTCCTTTTGTTTCTTAATCTATCGATGCTGGCCCTGTTCGGGAAACGGTGGTTTGAGTCCAACCGTTGGTGATATACATTCGATACACTCAAGCGAAATGAGTGGTCGGTCATGTGAGGGCCGGGTTGCAAGACGTTCTTGTTGAACCCAGTGTATTCGCCTCTAGAGATACACGAGCGGCAGGTGGTCCCATACCTTGTCAAGGTCGGAATCCAATCTCCAATAAGCGCCCACGGTTTTGATTGTATATATATACGTGGAACGTGAGATGCAAGCGTTCCACTAGATTGATATTTACTTGTATTTAGACACTATTATAATATCAGAAAAGATATTGATTTCAAAACTGTTTTGGGTTATCGTAAGGTAAAAACCGTCCGTGTTTATGTGTGGATTTGGTCTTACGATTATCCTTTTCTTTCGAAAGGATTTTAACTTTAAAATCAAGTTGTGTGATACCCTTAATACTGTGCGAGTTTATCTCACTCTGGTTCACCAGACTGACCCGGTGTTTTGTAAATGCTCGGGTTAGACCGGGTGTACAGGTTCAGGTTATCGGATGCTGTGAAGTCCAAAGACGAGCTGAAGTGTGTCCAGACGTATGCTATTACCTGGTATTATTCCGCTGTGTGATGTATATAAGGACAGATTATTATAACTGTCCCAGTGTATTGATGTACTCTGATGATTGTAAGTTTTATTTCAAAGCTCTCTATAAAGTTTATTTATATATTATATTTTGTTCCGCTGCGATGTGAGATTCTGTGTAGTATTCTTCTTCTTCTTCTATTCTAACTTTCTTTCTTTCTTTTCTCACCCTCTAAATTCTTTCTCCTAGCTTTCTGGGGTTTTCGGTACTTGAATTCTGGACGAGAGATGTGTAAATGTCAGGATTCGAGAGCCGAAATTCCCGGGTCGCTACACTATGTCTGCAATGCGACTTCAACCAAATTGCTCCATGTTTTCAAATGACGTTCTCTATGCTTGAGCGAGTTGCTAGCCGGAGAATTCTTGTATGACGGCTTTTGCCAAAAAGCGTGTCAACATATATATCCTTGTTCGCTCATTTTTGTTTACTTATAAACTCAAATTCAATTATTTAGCAAGTTACAATAATTAAATGGCAACAACTGGTTTATTTACATATGTCATTTACTTCATGCTAGCATGATCTTTGTTCATATTAAATTGTAATAAATTTATTAATTACCATTTGAATTCCCTAAATCCATATTACGTTCGTAAATTCTCCTTTTATGCCTAACTGGAGTTCAAAATAACATAAAGAATCAGCTTGTTTTCAGAAAAATTCAAATTCAAACAAATGGACTAATTCAATAAATACAAACACTTGTATTTAATTTATACGAATAATTTTACATCTGTTTATATTCATCAAATCACTATTCTACACTCAAAGTTTTATTTTGTATAAATGTCGTAATCAACTACATAAATTGTAACTTGTCCCAAATTAATTTCACTCTTTAATTAAAAGATAACATATATTAACAAATGTCTTTTCTCAATTAATTACATCCAAATCCTTACAAATGAATTATAGTTTAAATTGATTCTTAAATCTCACCTTTTTAATTGCCATAAATCACAATGTTTAAATTCAATTTGCCAAGTTTGATTATAATATATTAATTAATGGATAATGAAACTGGTCATAACTTACAACTCTAAATATTCTTATTCCTGTATATATATATATATATATATATATATATATATATATATGAAAAATGCATGCTAATATATTTTCTTAACAATTCCAAGTTATGTCCCATATTTAAACTAAAATAAATGTCCTTACCTTAATTTCTTATTTTTGAACCTTATGTCCTTTAAATTTCACAACACAAATCCTAAATAAATTTAAATTGGAAAATTTTTACTTATCAAAATTTTCGGGTTGTTACAACATTCAGGAATCTGATACACCAATATAGAATGACAATGGAGACAACAGAGTTAATCAATTCTGCTCTTCTCAAGAAATATATACGTGTGTATATATATATATATATATATGTGTGTGTGTGTGTGTGTGTGTGTGTGTGTGCATATATTTATATGTTTGTATGTATGTACACACACAAACATGCACATATAAATAAATCTGAACTTGGAATTTTGCACCAGATTTTTCGTACTTATACAATTAGGAGAGGTATAGATGTTCTCAAAAATCTATTTTTTTTTTGTTGCGGACCATCACACTTGCTACATAAACTATACCTCACTGCTAATATTTATCAACTGCAATGATCAAAGACACATATAAGGAGGATGTATGCTCTAATAATGCACCAAAGTAGAGTAAGTGATCCTAACCTAAAATTTAATATCTAAAAAAATACAAACAAAAATACAATGAGACTAGTTTTTTCTGAGGTCCATCTAAAGTAGAGTCTCCAGATATGCTTTTACGACTCATAGTTCACATAAGTATTTCATATCAAAACCAGTTCTTTCTTTCTTTCTTTCTTTCTTTTTGAAATTTCTATACAAGTAGCCAAGAACTATCCCATAGAATCATGTACCATAACCATTAATCATCTTCAGCAAAAAAATTGGAAGAGCCAAAAATCACATCTACAGTCACCGAAGAAGTAGCAACATATTCATTTTTATTAAAAAATTTTTTTTTTTTTTTTGGTAACTATAACATATCAATGGAACTAAGTATATCTGTTACAATTTATGATATGAACATTTTTCTTTAGTAAATATTATTCAACTAAATCTTCAGTTTTACCCGAAATAAATAGTAAGTTTATTTAGTAAATGAAAATATATTTTATTTCAGTTAATACAATTATTTGTAATGCATTTTATTAACCAAACAAGGTTGAAGCACAAATTAAAAAATATAGGAAATTATCTCCCATGGAAGTCCCTCTGTTAACTTATATATTCCATTTAGTCTTGTTCCTTAAATCTCATTCGTCATAAACTCAAACTCAAAATAATGCTTTTAGCGTTTCACACAACGAAACTTGAAAACTAAATTTACAAAGTAGACAAATAGTACTAAAAGAAATGTTGAAAAATGTATTTTATTTACGTTAAAACTAAAAACAAAGTATTATATCTCTTGTTATCCTCATTTTTTAATGTATTTTATTTCATTAAATACATCAATTTGAAATATATTCTATAAAGAAAATATTTAAATTTGAAATCGAAACTGAAACGAAACTTTTTAAAATCTTAGGAAATCAAACTAAAACCAAACTTTTTTAAATCATAGGAAAATCTAGACTAAAACAATTTTCAACAACTTTAACTTTGGTACACCATAAGAAATAAGACAATCTTGTCTTACTACAATAATTTAAGAAGAAATAAGATTCAAAATTCAGAATTCAAATCACTAGTATCTTCTAGTTTCAACAACTACATTTTTGTGTGGTTACCAGTTGCAGTCGCCGGTTAGGAGTTGTGACCTAGCTCAGTGGTTGTAGTTGTAGTCGCGAGTTAAAATGGAGCAGTTGCCGGTTACAATCGCCAATCGCGGCCCTTGGTCATTGTGCCATAGCCGATTCACAACGGATGTAAAAGGAAATTTTGGATCGAGTTGTTCGAAGAGTCGGTAAGCGAAGGAGAAATGCTATGCATTGAATTTGAAGGAGGAAACATTGGATTTGAACGATTGATATAATCGAATGTGAGCGGGAACATCAGGTTTGAATGATCTGTAGAATTAGAGAAAAAATGGTATATGCAAGAAAAAAATATATAGCATTAGATGACTCTGTTGTAGAAAGAGCGGTTTTGTTTGAATTTTAGAAAAATTAATTTTGAATAATAAAGGTAAACAAACTTTCCTAACCATCCTCTGCAAAACGATCTGCTTCTTCTACATGGAATTTATCCATTCAATTTCACCATCGTTGGATTCCATCAACTTCAACATGATTTCAAACGTCTTCCCAACGTTCATTATTGAGAAGAAAAACGTGTGTTCAATACCGTGTTCATGTGTTTCAAATATAACAAACATTATCATTTATCCACGTGATGCATCTGTCATTAACGTGTATCTATCCTCCCAGTTCGAAAATCCTATCCCATAGAATTTGCACGTTTTCCAAAAATGCAAGTCAGCAATTGGATCCTTTTGATTCACAATTTTGATCCATATGCTTATGTAATATGTGAAAATGGAACTCATACCGTGGGTTGAGAGGTCCCTTAGGGGCGATCGATCGGACCGATCGGTTACCCAGCAAAAGTTGCAGTGGTGACTATGGTTTGTAAGATGCATATTTCAATTTAGTGTGTTGGAATTATTTAATTAATACATTCTTTTAATTGGACAATTTTTGTTTTTTGAGCATCTATAAATAAGATCCTAGACCATTACTTGTGTTCACAATTTCAAGGACAAAGCATTTTAACTCCACCATTATTCTGTCTCTCTAGATCGAGGAAACAACTTTAAAATTTCACGTTAGATTTCTCTTTCTTTAATTCCTACTTCTTCATCTTCTATTTTATAATTTTTTGGATTTGATAGTCTTATATATATATATATATGTGTGTGTGTGTGTGTACATATATATACATATACGTATACAAAAAGAACTAATTATGGGTGAGATCGTAGGGCAAACAAATCCAAGGGATAAAGGAGCAGCTTGTGTCACTGATTTGTTAGTGGAATCTTAAATATATGTTTTAACAGTTTTAAAATGAATTCTCATGGATTTGGATATGCCTTAGCGTATTGGAGATACACAAGAATATTATAGCCAAAATGACGCAGCGGTATAACAACAATTTCGAATTAATGATGAAACACATACAATTCCCAACTCCGTTGATCGACGACGATACCAAAATGGTAATTCAAATCTGTGGTTCTCGAAGATTTTTGTGATGAACCGAGATAATATCAATTTCCGTTGATCGAGATGATTCCAGAAACTTGGTCATTAATCTTCCGTTGATCGAGATGATGCTGGTAATCTTGGTCTTCTAATTCGTTGATTCACAAAGAATACCGAGTTGGAAACAATAGGAGTTTCCTCCAACAATGGCGAAAATGCCAAATTTTATAACAGAAAAATGAACTAACTATTACATGGTTTAACCGCCTATGTATAGTGTTCTAAAGTTGAATCCGATACCGGCACAACAATTACAAGATAAACGATATCGAAACAAATACAAAGCTAAATGACATCGAAACAAAATATAAAGGTAAATTGGAACCAACACAGAAATGCAAAGAAGCTACCCCAAAACCACAGAACTTGAGCCGAAACTAAAGTAGAACCACTTAAATCAAAGCTAAAGCTAGAAACTTCTGAAATAGAATATCTTTGATAACAATACCGAAACAAAAATGACACCGAAGTAGCGACACTAATACCAACTGATCTAAAAAAGAAAGCTAACACCGTAACTTATTTTCGATACCAACAACAACTATCGATACCAACACAAAATACCACCGATGCCACTTAATCCTGTGCTACACCATCCTCCCCCAGTTCAAAAGAATTCGCCTACGAATTCACAACAGTCTCTTCAACCAAATCATTTCCGTAGTATGGTAACAAATATTTGTCATTGAAAACATCATCAGTGCAAATATGACTTGGTAGCCTCAGTTGATAAGCGTTGGGGTCGATCTTTTTAACAATCTCCAAAGGACCAATCTTTCTAGAAGCTAGTTTGTTAAATGTACAGCAAGAAATTGGTCTTTTGTCAACACAATCCACACAAAATCACCTCCCTGGAACTCAATATGTCTATACTTTGAATCTTCGGTTTTCTTGTACTTGTGATTTGCTTCAACCAGCCGTTCCTGTATTGCACGATGAAGCTTCTGTAACCTCGAGACAAGATCAATGGTTTTTCTCTGATTTTATCTTATCGTAGCAATGGAGTTAAATCTAAGGGCCCCTTCAGAGCTACTGAATATACAATCTTGAAAGGGCTGAATTGGTACCGTGATTGACAGCACAGTTATAAGCAAATTCAGCTTGGCATAACTAAATCCCAACTTTTCAAGTTGTCAGTAATTAGGCTTCTCAATAAATTTCCTAATGATCTATTTACCACCTCTGTTTGTTCATCCATTTGTACATGATATGCACTACTAATCTTCAACTATGTACCCATCATTTTCCACAAACTCATCCAGACTCAAGAACCGAGTATCACGATCTGAAACTGGTAATCCATGAAGACGATATATCTCCCGAAAGTATAGTTAGTCACATTCACTGCATCTGCCATTTTTTTGCAAGCAATAAAGTGAACCATCTTCGAAAACCGATCAACGACCACATAAATGGAATTTTTTCCTCATTCTGTTCTTGGTAAATCCAAAACGAAATCCATGCTCACATCTACCCATGACCGAGAACAAACATATATAACCCAACATTAGTTGTCGTCCCTTCCCCTTGAACATTAGACAAATGTGACATCTCTGCACAAATTATTCCACAGCTTCTTTATGCACCAAATGCCAGTAATATGAATCTAAGATCACCTACAGTGTACGGTCTCAACCTATATTCCCTTCACCGTGAAGTTCTGTGATTATCTTCATTCGAAGACTACATTCAGGAATGCACAGCTGATTCTGTTTGAATAGAAAACCCTCCACCAATGGAAAATCAGTTGCTTCACCTTTCTTTACTTTGTCTAAAATCTTTATGAAAAATAAGGAGCAGAAGTCGGTAATTCTGAAAGAGAGTCAAACTCCAGCCCTTCAACTCTCATGGTTTTTAAAGGATTACCCCTCCAACTTAATGCATCAGCTACTTTATTTGTAACTCCAGCCTTGTGTTTCACTACGAATGTGAACTATTGCAGGTAGACAATCTATGACGCATATCTAGCTGCTACTTTGTCTTGACTCCGGAGATGATTCAAAGCTTCATGATCTGTGTACAAAATGAATTCTTTATGGAAAAGATACTGTCTCCAATGCTTAATGGCTTGAACGACAATATAGAACTCAATATCATAAGTGTTGTATCTCATCTTCGCCCCAGAAAATTTCAAACTGAAATAAGCAATAGGCCTTCCATTCTAACTCAAACTCCTCTAATCCCAACTTTTGAAGCATCGGTATGAAGTTCGAATGGTTGATGGAAATCTGGAAGTACTAGAATTGGTGTCAAAGTTAACATATTCTTAATACACCCAAAAGCATGCTCAGCCTTCTATGTTCACATAAACTGCTCCCCCTTCATGCAATCAGTCACTGGAGCCATAATACTGCGTACTGAAATGCGGAATGAATTGCTTGTAAAAAGACGCCAAACCATGAAAACTCCAAACTTATGAAATAGTCTTCTACTGAGGCCAATCTCTGTTTGTCGCAAATTCATTCTGATCGACTTGCAAACCTTCTTTCAAGACAACATAACCCAAAAACAACACACTCGAAGACATTAATATACATTTCTTGCTCGCTGCGTAAAATTTTTCTTGACGAAGGACGATCAAAACACACTTAAGTGTTGTAGATGATCACTTGGACTAGCATCATAGATGAGAATATCACCGAAGTAAACAACCATAAACTTTCCGATATAAGGTCTGAATATTTGGTTCATCATTCTCATAAAAGTACTTGCTGCATTTGACAACCCGAAGGGAATAACAAGCCATTCATATAGCCTCTCTCTAGTCTTGAAAGCAGTTTTCCATTCGTCATGTGGACTAATTCTGATCTGCTGATATCCACTCTTCAAGTCAATCTTTGAGAAAATAATTGACCCATTAATTTAATTCAGCAAATCATCAAGACGTGGAATAGGAAACTGGTATCTCATAGTAATCTTGTTAAGGGCTCGGTGGTCAGTGCACATTCTCCATGAACCGTCTTTCTTTGGTACCAATTATGCTGGCACATCATAAGGACTCAGGCTTTCATGAACACGACCTTGACTTAATAAATCTTGCACTTGTCGTCACGATTCCTCATGTTTCCTGGGACTCATTCTATGATGTGGCCTGTGTGGTAAAACAACACCTGGTTCCAAATCGATCTGATGTTGGATGTCTCTTCGCGACAGTAGACCATTCAATAAGTCTTTTGGAAACACATCTTCAAATTCACACAATAATGGCTTCACTGGCTCGGGAATTTTGTCACTTTATGTAGCATCGAATCCCACTTGCAAATACATCTGGCCACCCTCTTTTACCACTTTTACAAAGTCGCTAACCGATAACAAGCTGAAGGTCTCAATCTTTTTATCAGGTTTAGATCCATTATGATCACGCCTCTTAGAAACCAAAGTAATTTTAGTGCCTTCAAACATGAAGCTATAGCTGTTTGTACCCCTATTATGCTACATAGCCCTGTCATATTGCCATGGCCTCCCCAACAAGAGATGACATACATCCATATTCATAACGTCATACCAAATTACATCTTTATACTTAAGTCCATGAGAAAAAGGAATAAATGCTCATTTAGAAACTGTTACCTCATCTCCTTTTTTCAACTAAACTAGCTAGTATGGTTGTGGATGTTTTTCTGTCTTAATTCCAAGCTTTTGAACGGCTTCCTATGAAATGATATTGTCGCAGCTTTCCGCATCAATCACGAACTGACAAACTTTTCCCAATATGGTACATGTAGATTGGAAAACATTACTTCGTAACCATTCAGATTCATTGATATTTTCGGAGTTAGACAAGCCCACCTCACACCAAATTAAACCCTTCATTACCCGTTACAGTTTCCTCTTTATCTTCATCAAACTCTGGTGGGTTTGAAAAATACAACTCTTCCTCTTCGTTACCTTCTTCACTGTCATCTGTCACCATAGTTATCATTCTAGGCTTTGGACACTCAAAAATTTGATGTCCCGTTTCTTGGCAATTGAAACGCTTCAAATTACTACCTTCTTTCGCCTTCGTTGAATCTATAGTATTAGGTTTACTTGTTGGTGCACTGCCACTAACAATCTTTTTCTGACTGTTCGAATAGTTAAACTACTTTCGAGTTGACTCTGTTTCTCCCATGCAGGAGCTCTCTGATGTGCTTTAGTGACTGAATTTGGATCAAACATATTGACCTTCTCTTGGATTTGGTTTCGAAGTCCTCTAATATATTTTGCAAGAAACTATTCTTCAGTCTCCGATATGTCATTACGAGCAATTAGTTGAAAAAAATTCTTCTATATAATCATCAGCTGAACGAGCTCCTTGCCGTAAATTCTATAATCGTTGCAATTGATAGTTGTAAGGCAAAAATTCGCCCTCATCATTTTCTTCATTTTCTCTCATGTCACCACCTTGGACTTACCCATCCTTGCTACAGTCAATTTCTTTTGCTGCAACCTGGCTGTAGCTCTACCTCTCAATTTAGTAGCAACCAACTGAACCCGATGATTTTCCAGTACTCCTATATACTTGATAATTTCCTTAACTGTGGAAATCCAATCAATAAATTCTTCGGTTTGCATACCTCCCTTAAATTCTAGAATTTCTTTTCTCATTCTCGCTTGCCGTCTTCAATCCATCACAAGAATTTGGATTTACGATCTCATATCCTTCTGATACTGAAATTGAAAACTTCAACCACCTTCGTTTTCACTAAATATGTTTTTCGACATAGGTGATGTCCTATTTCCCTAGTTTCGATTCGTATCGAAAATCATCTTCTCAAGACAACCAATATCCTCATCAATCCTTGCATTGAGTCGTTGCTCCATTTGAGTTGCATCTTCCTGTCCATAAACCTCCACCACATTTCGATTTTGATTAGCTCGTCTCGATGACATTCTATGATCCGAAATGATAAAGAATCCTTGGACCTGTGGGTTTTGAGCTGAACATCAAAACAATGAAGAGATTGAACCGAGATGGCTTTGATACCAAACTGACGCAGTGGTAGAACAATAATTTCGAATTAATGTTGAAACCAATACAATTCCCAATTCCATTGATCGACGATGATACCGGAAAGGTACTTTAAATTCGTGGTTCTCAATGTTTTTCGAAATGAAATGAGATAACACCAATTTCTATTGATCGAGATGATTCCGGAAACTTGGTCACCAATCTTTTGTTGATCGAGATAATGTTGGTAAGCTTGGTCTTCCAACTCGTTGATTCACAAAGAATACCGAGTTTGGGAATAATAGGAGTTTCCTCCAACAATGGCGGAATTGCCAAATTTTATAACAAAAAAATGAGCTAACTATTGCATGGTTCAACTTCCTATTTATAGAATTCTAAAGTCAAAGCCGATACCGGCACAACAATTACAAGATAAATGATACTGAAACAAATACAAAGCTAAACGATACCGAAACAAATATAAAGGTAAACCAGAACCAATATAGAAATGCAAAGAAGCTACCCTGAAACAATAAAGCCGAATCCACCGAACTTGGGCCGAAACTAAAGCAGAACCACTCTAATCGAAGCCAAAGCTGGAAACTTCTGAAATAGAATACCTTCGATACCAATACCGAAACAGAAATAACACCGAAGTAGCGACACCGATACCAACTGATCCAAAACAAAAAGCTAACACCACAACTTATTTTTGATACCAACAACTACTATTGATACCGACACACAATGCCACCGATACCACTTAATCTTGTGCTACACCACAAAACCTCCTCAAAATTCTTTTTATCTTGTAATGTCAAATTCTATGGATATGTATAACATTTTATACATAGATCAATTTGTTTATAATATAACTTGTTTAATCTCCTAGATTATTTTAATTCCCCTCCTCTATATGTTTTTTATATTTTCTTTCTAGTTGTTCAACAAAATAAGTAGGATATGAATTTCATTTGTATTCTAAATCTTTTAACCGACATATTCATATGGATTTTAAATTAAAAAGTGAGGTAAAATGTAACATGAATGATTTGAATTACATTGGTTTGTGCAATAAAAATAAATAAAATGCTAGTCCTTTATTGTTATTTAATTATGTCCCACCATGGGTGTGGGCATACCCCTCCTTTTTACTTTGGGAATGTTATGTAAATTATGCATGTAGTGGACTTGCTATGTTTTTGAATTGAGAATTTGCATTATAATGCTAAACCAGGATGCATAACTCATTCATAATGAATAGAGAAATATATATATATATATATATAATATGTGTGTTTGTGTGTACGTATGTGTGTAACGACCCCGAAATTTCGATGAGTTGTAAATAGAACTTATTGAAGATTTAAGCTTTTGCAACAAATTGGATATTTGGTTTAGAGATTTAAAATCAAATATTGTTTTGAATATGAATTAAAACTCAATATTTAATTCGGAATGATTGGTCGAGAATCAAATATTTATCGTTAAATATTTGAATTAAATTTGGTTGAATATTCAAATTGGATTGAAATTCAATTCGAAAATATAAACGGTCAAATTTATAAAATAAATATTATTCACGTTAAATAAATTAGCGATGTTATTTGCTGAAAGTATATAGAAATTGGTCTGAATATGTGTGTATTTTCTTGTATAAAGAATTTGGAATTTAACGTTTCAAAGTTTGAATCGAACAGAGTGTTTTATAGACAAACCGAAACGAATCAGTGAACCCGTTAATAATTTAAATTTAAGAATATCGTTGTATAAAATGGGAGTCGGATTACGATCGGGATAAATTTATTGAGTTTAGAATGCGAAGACGAAAGGGTGCGTGTAATTTTTATTGCGTTTAGAAGTTGTGTTAGCGGTACGAAGTCAGAACATTACAAGGTATTTCGTGGGCGAAATTAATATTAAATTTTAATAAAATATAACCTACCTCAGGACAAACTGACGTTAACCTATTTCTGAAACCGCCACTCCCTATAATCCTGTATGATGGAACTCCATTCTTATCTTCAATAGATTTGCTCTACAAAAGTCATGCCATCCACCCATATTTTTCTTCAATCAGAAACGTTTTCCCTTTCTAACATTAATGGCCGAAATCGGTTATTTTTCCCCAAATTGATCTTCTTCTTCAAAGTAAATCGGCCAAACCCCTCTTTCTTAAAACCCAAAATTTTATGGCATCCTCACAATCGCCAGGACCTCCACGAAGAACCCACTTCACGTTTTCCTAAATCGGATCGTTGCCTTCTTCATATATTTTCACGGATCGAAGCTTCAATCGAAGTCCTAGTTCTCGAAGCCAAACACCACTGCATCGTGCAAAGCTCCAACATTACAAATTTGAAGCCCTAACTTTTAGTAGCGGCACCGAGCTTCCATCGTCTCATCAAAAGCCAACTACTTCGCTTAACGATTAGGATAACACGGCCTTTTGGTGAGTTATCTCACTCACGATTGTCTTACTTCAAGTATTTTGATTTCAATTTAAACTGGGAATAATAGCAATGCTTGGATGTTTTATTGGTGGTCTTGCGGGTAATTGTTGATATTTGATTACGTTACATCTGAATTGGTGGCTGCGTATGTCAAATATTACACTTGCTCTGTTGATAGTATCCATATTCTTTTCACTGGTTTGTTAAGTGTAGGTATGCTGGGAGTGTGCGTATGTGCTTTGGGGTGTGTAATCCTGTACTAATGTTGACACTAAAAACTAAATATGGTGAAAACAAAACTTGTAAACAAAAGTGTTAGAGAAAACTGAAAGACAGAGACACAACCTTGTGAGGAAACAATGATATAATACCTTGAATTTAATCCTGCTAATCATCCAGTCACGTATACTTGTTTAATTGCTTAAAATCGTGCTTACTATTAACTGAATGGAATGATGTAGTAGGTTATTGCCTTATGATGTTATGGACAAAACCCTGTGGCTTATTGCCATGGTAAGATGAACATGAAGTAATCAAGGTTCTTAAATCGAACCCTGACCCTAGGATGTCATAGGTGGTGGGTAAAAACAAATGATAACTAAAAGCTTGCACAGATTTCTACTCAGCGCTACTCTTTACATGCTCACTAATTTTATTAAGCAACTTATTATTGTTTACTTAGTTTATGTATGTTCAGTTCTGAATATTAAAAAAACCAAGCATTTACGAGTAATGTCCTGATAAATTTTCAAACAAAAAGTTATCGTGGCAAAGTTGGAATTTGATACACGCACTTAGGCCAGTGTTTAAGTTAACAGCTTTGGAGCCAAATGCCGGTGATGTTTTCGTTTCTCAAACTAATAAAACAGTGCCTGCAACACAAAAATTTCAATTAGCATTGCGTGTTGACTCGGCACTTCCATGATATTGAATTTCCATTTTCCATTGGTGCACTGTTTTCTTATTATATGTTATCACACCCTGTTATCACATAATTGTTCCATTATAGACATAGTTGATGCCCTCCATATATGCACATCTTATTTTGTAAACCGCAGCCACTGTCTTAAGGCACATACGATATATGTACATCCTATGTGTGTTCCTATCATTCCCATACATGTGATACCAGCACAGTTGTTGGTATATTTAAAATGTACTTGAATTTATAACCTCATTATAGAAACTGATATGCACACATTGATGTATACTTACATGTCTGTCGTTATAACAGTATCACTCTTTGGCCTACGTCCTTTTCTGCTACCATACATATTTGTTGTGGCATCCCTGTGGTATGGCCAATTCTGGTTTTGCTGGTATTACCTTTATTTCAGGAACTTGCCCATGTACTACATACTCATGTATGAAATACACACGTTGCATCTAAAATAACCATGGTTCTAATATTAAATTTCATGTTAATATATTTTCTGAAAATAACACAAAATGACCATGGTTCGAATATTGAATTGCATGTTAATATATTTTCCGAGAATAACACATAATGACCTTTCAGTTGGTATATATATGGGTCCACTTAATATAAACTGCATATATTAATGTCTTGGCCACATTTGTTTAAACTGCATGCATTAAAGTGTACCTATGCACTAAACCTGGAAATTTGTTTGCATTAAACTCGTATTGCATTAAATGGTATGCATTGAAGTGTATATATGCATGAGAGCATACATATGTTTTATTCTAAATAACTGTATGTGTCTTGTTTCTCACTACTTGTTCTATTAGCCAAATTTTGGGCCAAAAACTGAACTTCATACACATTAGAAGCTCCTGATGTTGATTTACCATTGCACATACAAGCCTACTGTCCTTTTGGTGAGTCATCTTCAATATGCAAGTTATCATTTGTGTTATATATATACATATATGGCTGATATGTGTCATTGGAAAATTACCAATTTAATTGACAAAATATGGATTGTCTTGGCGAATGAATGCATTTGCCTGCATATTCAATTATTTGCATGGAACATACCAATTTGTAGGCTTGTGTCTTATGTAAAATAGCGGGGCCCAGGACTTCAACTCTACCTTGTATGAAATGGGACTTATGATGACACATAGTTGTAAATTATAGGTACACATCTCAGTACATATGCTGCCTTGACTGTATAATTTAGTAGTCATATTCTTAGCCGTTCCATGTTGCAATTATGCAGCTATATCCGAAGTTAACCTGGTTCATGGTTATTCATTTGTATGCAAGAAATATGTTTGTTGGACCGCCTCTAGATGCACTGTTTGGTTGCTATTTTTGTTGTCCTGTTGATTGTTTGCCCACGCAGCACTGGAGAACTTCAGTCACCTATTATTTGTGGTTGCGGGATGCTGGGGCAGTGCAAGCGTGTACCGATACATGTGTGTACATGCAGGCTTCCATGATCGTATGTCCCTGAAATGAAACAGATAAGCATAGATAATATATTTGATGTTGAGATTAACTATTATATTCAGTCTATATTGAAATTAATTTACTTGAACTATGATTAATCCTGACTCGAGTATTTTGTGTTTTATATGAAATGCTCGGGTCAGACCCGAGCAGTACAAATTTAATGATTTCAGCTTAGGATTCAAAGATTGAAGAAGCTGGGGATTTCAGAAGCCGACGCACTTTGATGTTTTAAAACAGTAACATTTTCATGTATTTAAATTTTTGTTTAAAACCACTGTATAGAAAATATTATATCAAAAATTCTGGTTATATAATAAAGTTTATTTTGCTGTTCAATACTGTGTTATTTATTTATTCTGTGTTGATTCTATTTTCAAACTCTGTAAGCTAAATAATGATCCGTCGATTTGAACGTTTTAAGTTGG
Source organism: Allium sativum (assembly GCA_030737875.1). Lineage (NCBI taxonomy): Eukaryota > Viridiplantae > Streptophyta > Magnoliopsida > Asparagales > Amaryllidaceae > Allium > Allium sativum. The sequence goes on from CM060917.1 coordinate 18,368,712, forward strand.
TTTAAATACCGATTTGAAGCGGTCAAAAATGCAGGATGTTACAAGTGGTATCAGAGCTTTGATTTATTCAAAGCATAGCTTATTGAGTTTAAAAATGGATCTTGAAAATGAAAAGGGTTTTGAAAAATAAATTTTTGAAAGATAAATTATTTTGAAACTAATACAGCGGGAATAGAAAAAATTATTTTGAGATTTGAAAATTCTGTTCGGAATCCCCAGTCTTTGGAAATCTTCGAATCCAGGTCTGTGGGAGCTTTTCTTCGATAAGTTCACTTAGATTTGAGTCTTGAATCCATCACCGAATAATATCAAAAGAGGATAAGAAAATCGATGAATCGATCTCTCTAATTGTGTATTTTAGTAAATCAAAGATAATTGAAATTTATTAGAATAAGAAGTCAGATGGGAATTTGAATGAAAAAGAGAAATTTGGAATTGCTTCAAGAATGAAATGATGAATTTTATTTTGATATTTGGAATATAAATTAATGAAATAAAATTAAAAAGAATATAATTGGAATTCGATTGTGTTAAGTTATATTACTAATTTGTTTAAGTTATTCGGAACTTGGCAAGATATAATTGGTTTCAAATCAATAATGTATAATCGAATATATGAATTCGATAGTAAGTTATAGATTTGTTAATTAATTAACAAGAAGTATATGGTAATCAAGAATTATAAATGAAGTGAATCGTAAATGAGATAAAGCGAAATGTGAATGAAGATGTTAAAGAGATTTGGACCTGTATTTGAATGAAATCAAAACTAATTTGATATGACGAGTCCAGATAAGTATCAAAGGAATGATATTCACTTTTAAAAAGTAATTAACGTTTGAATGCAAGGATGTTGCAAAGAAAATGGGGAATAAAGGAAATGGAGTTGCCCTGGACGATGAGATTATTCTGAAGTTCAAAATACAAATCAAATGGATTTTTTCCGAAGTTCGGAATATATTATCGAATAGGAATTATCCTAAAAGAAGTTATTCATGGGGGGCAATTATGTCAAATTTCGAAAAAGTGTCATTTACTTCCCTTTTTAATTAAAATTTAATATATTATTGATTAATTATTTATATATTCAGAATAAAGGATATTTTAAAGTTAAATATTGCAAAGGTGTGAATTATTGTTATAATTAACGATTATTGTAAAGAAAATAAGTTCTTAGCTTAAAATCAAAAATTTCGAGAATAAACGTTTTGTTGGTGTATAAAGTGGTGAATTTTACCCGTTTCGAAGTTAATAATGTTGTTCAGTTAAGGTCTGAGAGGTAAATATACTCCAACTTGATTGACTTCATTGTTGACTAAGAAATGCTTAAAGTTCGATAACCAAAGTGATTAGATGAAGTAAATGAGTATTAACAGTTAAGCGTAAATAGTGGTGTTAATTCAATATCTGTTTTAATTCAAATAACGAATTTAGAAATATTTCCCCCTGAGACTAAAATGTATTTTCTGTAGAAAAATAAAGATTTGTGAATATTTGGAAATGTTTTCCAGTGGTAATAAGTGATTTTCTAGAATTATAGAAGATAAATATAATAATGTTTTTCAAAAGGGTCGGGAGAGACTAACGGGTTTCGATAAATTTGAATGGCAAGAACTGAAGAACAAAAAGCCGCACATCGAGAACGAAGGGCAGCAAAACGTGAAAGAAGGGAAGAATTAATATTGGAATACGAGGATAGGATTAAAGAAAAGAAAACAGCTGGCCCCTATGACAATGTCGTATGTTACAGATGTCAGAAAAAAGGACATTATGCGGCTATGTGCGGAGAGAGAGGCAAAGGAAAGAAAAAGGTAGGAAAAATTTACCGATCCGAGATTTTCTGTTTTAAATGTCGAGAGAGGGGACATTTTCCCAGTCGTTGTCTTAAGATGAAAAAGAGAAAGCCTGTCATCTCTGAGAAGCTCGATGAACCAATCGTTTGTTATCATTGTAAACAAGTTGGACATATAGCTCGGAACTGTTCCGAGAGACAACAAGGAAGACATGAAGTGTTGTGCCCCGCTAGAGAGAAAGCAGTGAAGTACGTAGATGAAAATGGCTCCATCTCGTATTATGGTAGAGACTGCAAGGAGTGGGGTCATGTGGTTGAGGAATGCACTAATCCTTTTGTGGATACTCCAGAATGATGAATACGTGAAGCAATCGATTATGGATATAAAAGTAGACAATCATCAATGATTGTGGATTCTAATTAAGTTAACTTCGTACTGTCCTTTTTAATCTCCTATGTATAGGTTTTGAATAAGTTGAAACTATGTATAATTATTTAACTAAAATGGGTATGGAAATTTTGATTAGTGTTTTAATTGCATTATATGAAGTATTCGAGAATCTGGAATAGGGAAGACCGGTATTTGTTTGATAAACCAAGTTGGTAAATAAGTTAATATTAATAAGATGAGTTTATAAATTTAAATTTATATATATAAAATAAATAAAAGGGAATTAAGGAAATTAAGGAAATTAAGAATGTAGTTAAGAAATTTAGAAATTGATCGAAGATGAGTTAAGTTGAATAATTTCCCGAGTGTTAATTTGATGTTGGTTTCGGCCTTTTGGGTTGATACTTAGGAAGTTGTTCGCTTGCTAATTTACGGTCGAAGGATATGAATATGGAGGAGTAATAATGTGTGAACGAGAAATTAGTACGAAAATGGGAAATTTTGAGGGTATAAAGTTTGTATTAAGTGAGGAACTCGATAATTGCAAAATGGGAAGAAAATTGGGTTTGAAAGGGATATCAAATACCCGAATTAAAATTTTGGAGGATCAAATATCTGAGAGATCAAAACAGAAATTTTGGGAATTTAAAAAGAAGTTTGAGAGTACTCGGTTTGAGATATGGAATGTAAAAATTTTCAGAACTTATATGAGAAATATATGAGAATTTAGTAAATTTGAAAACTGCTAGATTGGAAGGTAAGTTATTTGAGATGAGATCTTATATAACAAAATTTATATAAGAACGAGATGTTTGAAATATGAATTGGGAAGATCTTATGTAAGTAAAATAAGTATGATTTATGAAATGAAGTACTATATGGTTTCAAATCAAGATAAGGGAAGTACCATCCTTCTCCTTTGAATTTCGAGCTTAGTTGAGATGTGCTGGTGGTGGTAGTAGGTTGTCTGGACATAAAACTCGAGTTGTTTGAAAGAACATGACCGTGTAGCGTAATTCGCAGTGCTGTAGATGACATACGGCGGACGGATGTTTCTTGGGGGAACCAAGCATAATGATTGTGTCTGCTGCGATCTACAGTCGTGATAATGGCGTAATCCGCAAAGCTGTGAAAGCTTACGGGTATAAGCATAATGATTGTGTCTGCTGCGATCTACAGTCGTGATAATGGCGTAATCCGCAAAGCTGTGAAAGCTTACGGGTATGGATGTTTCCTGAGGGAATCAGGCGTAACCATTGTGTACCTGCGGTCCACATGACATATTTACAAGTGAAAGAGATGTAACCACTAGAGTTACTAAAGGTAGAATGAAGCCATGCAATGTGTGAGATATCTTAGTAATGGTGAACCACCTGGTTGATGCAGCACTGTGTCTTCGTGACTTGATTCGTCTTCATGACGTGAATTGTCTTTGTAACTTGATTGATCCTCATATCTTGAATTAATTTCAAAGCATGATGATTTGTTCGTGGTTCTGTGATAGAGCAACCAGAGCTCAGTGACCTTAGATTTTCTTTTGATTCTAAAATATCTTCCGTTGATTTGTCCATGACGAAATTCGCAAGGAAGTAAATCCCTACGGTTGCGAATGTTTTCTGGGGGATCTAGACGAAACCATTGTGTATCTGCGATTCATGAACAATCAATATCAATGTCACATTGGTACTTTCCATATCTGTTTTTTTAGGAATTTTTGAAACATTTTTCACTTGGAGTTGAAGCAAGGATATTTAGTACTTGGAGATTTTAGTCGTGCGCCTGGCCAGCGTATGCCTAACATCCGTGAGAACGACAATAGACTTGTCAAACTTCAAGTTATCAAATATTTCCAAATCAATAATTTGAAATTAAAATGTACTTGATTTAATAAGTAAAGGATTTCAAAATATTTTTGAAGTAATAATATACAATTATTTCTACACGGATTTCGTGTTCTAGATAAAAATAGTATGAATGATTTCAGATTTTGGAAATTTTCAAGTCGACAATTTGTAACTTAAAGAGGAGATGTTATTTGCACTCTTCAATGAGTGTGAAAAGGTTAAATGTTGTAAGGAGATTGGGTTGAGGGTTGCTAAGCCTAGACCCATAATAGTTGCAACGATGTATAAGTAACGTTGATAGATGGGGTTTATAATGAAATTTGGAATAGTTGAGATATATAAATTCAACTTATGCAGAAATTGGAATTTAAAATGAGATTGGTTTGAAAAGAAATTACATGACTTTAGATTTGTTCGAAGATTAGAAAAAATGAGAAATGGGGGAATATCTCGAAATATTTTGAGATAGAAATGGGTAGAAAGCTGAAAAAGCATAAATAAAGTTCAATTTGGAGGATAAAGGAAATTGTGATTTGATCAAAATTGACCCCCAAAGAGATAAATTCGATTTTTCAAGATTAATGAATACAATGGATAAATAAAGAAGATAAATGACTTAAATATCGATATTTAAATTGATTATGGGAAAATTCCCTCAACCATAAAAATTAGAAGTATACATCGGTATAACTATAACAATCTCTCCTTTTCGAGGACGAAAAGTTTTAAAGGGGGGAAGATTGTAACGACCCCGAAATTTCGATGAGTTGGAAATAGAACTTATTGAATATTTAAGCATTTACAATAAATTATATATTTGGTTTAGAGATTTAAAATCAATATTGTTTTGAATATGAATTAAAACTCAATATTTTAATTTGGAATGATTGGTTGAGAATCAAATATTTATCGTTAAATATTTGAATTAAATTTGGTTGAATATTCAAACTGGATTGAAATTCAATTTGAAAATATAAACGGTCAAATTTATAAAATAAATGTTATTCACGTTAAATAAATTAGCGATGTTATTTGTTGAAAATATACAGAAATTGGTCTGAATATATGTGTATTTGTTTGTATAAAGAATTTGGAATTTAACGTTTCAAAGTTTGAATCGAACAGAGTGTTCTATAGAAAAACCGAATCGAAATCAGTGAACCGATTAATAATTTAAATTTAAGAATATCATTGTATAAAATGGGAGTCGGATTACGACCGAGATAAATTTATTGGTTTCAGAATGCGAAGATGAAAGGGTGCGTATAATTTTTATTGTGTTTAGAAGTCGCGTTAGCGGTACGAAGTCAGAACATTACAGGGTATTTCGTGGGCGAAATTAATATTAAATTTTAGTAAAATATAACCTACCTTAGGATAAACTGACGTTAACCTATTTCTGAAACCGCCGCTCCCTATAATCCTAAATGATGGAACTCCGTTCTTATCTTCAACATATTTCCTCTATAAAAATCATGCCATCCATCCACAATTTTCTTCACTCAGAGACGTTTTCCCTTTCTAACACTAATGGCCGAAATTAGTTATTTTTCAACAAATTGATCTTCCTCTTCAAAGTAAATCGGCCTAACCCCTCTTTCTTAAAACCCAAAATTTTATGGCATCCTCACAATCGCTAGGACCTCCACGAAGAACCCACTTCACGTTTTTCCTAAATCGGATCGCTGCCTTCTTCATATATTTTCACGGATCGAAGCTTCAACCGAAGCCCTAGTTCTCGAAGCCAAGCACCACCGCATCGCGCAAAGCTCCAACATTACAAATTTGAATCCCTAGCTTTTAGTAGCGATGCCGAGCTGCCATCGTCTTGTCGAAAGCCAACTACTTCGCTTAACGATTAGGATAACACGGCCTTTTGGTGAGTTATCTCACTCACGATTGTCTTACTTCAAGTATTTTGATTTCAATTTAAACTGGGAATAATAGTAATGCTTGGATGTTTTATTGGTGGTCTTGTGGGTAATTGTTGATATTTGATTATGTTACATCTGAATTGATAGTTGCGTTTGTCAAGTATTACACTTGCTCTGTTGATAGTATCCATATTCTTTTTACTGGTTTGTTAAGTGTAGGTATGCTTGGAGTGTGCGTATGTGCTTTGGGGTGTGTAATCCTGTATGAATGTTGACACTAAAAACTAAATATGGTGAAAACAAAACCTGTAAACAAAAGTGTTAGAGAAAACTGAAAGACAGAGGCATAACCATGTGAGGAAACAATGATATAATACCTTGAATTTAATCCTGCTAAATATACAGTCACGTATACTTGTTTAACTGCTTAAAATCGTGCTTGCTATTATTGAATGGAATGAAGTAGTAGGTTATTGCCTTATGATGTTATGGACAAAACCTATGGCTTATTGCCATGGTAAGATGAACATGAAGTAATCAAGGTTCATAAATCGAACCCTGACCCTAGGATGTCATAGGCTATGGGTAAAAACAAATGATAACTAAAAGCTTGCATAGATTTTGCTCTATGCTACTCTTTTCATGCTCACTAATTTTATTAAGCAACTTATTACTGTTTACTTAGTTTATATATGTTCAGTTCTGAATATTAGAAAAACCAAGCATTTACAAGTAATGTTCGGATAAATTTTCGAACAAAGAGTCATCGTGACAATGTTGGAATTTGATATACGCACTTAGGCCAGTGTTTAAGTTAACAGCTTTGGAGCCAAATGTCGGTGATGTTTTCGTTTCTCAAACTAATAAAACAGTGCCTGCAACACAAAAATTTGAGTTAGCACTGCATGTTGACTCGGCACTTCCATGATATTGAATTTTCATTTGCCATTGGTGCACTGTTTTCTTATTATATGTTATCGCACCCTGTTATCACATAATTGTGCCATTATAGACATAGTTGATGCCCTCCGTTATTTTGTAAACCGCAGCCATTGTCTTAAGGCACATACGATATGTGTACATCCTATGTGTGTTCCTATCATTCACATACATGTGATACCAGCATAGATGTTGGTATATTTAAAATGTACTTGAATTTATAACCTCATTATAGAAACTGATATTCACACATTGATGTATACTTACATGTCTGTCATTATAACAGTATCACTCTTTGGCCTACGTCCTTTTCTGCCATCATACATATTTGTTGTGGCATCCCTGTGGTATGGCCTATTCGGATTTTGCTGGTATTACCTTTATTGCGGGAACTTGCCCATGTAATACATACTCATGTATGAAATACACATGCTGCATCTAAAATGACCATGGTTCTAATATTAAATTTCATGTTAATATATTTTCTGAAAATAACACAAAATGACCATTGTTCCAATATTCAATTGCGTGTTAATATATTTTCCGAGAATAACACATAATGACCTTTCAATTAGTATATATATGGGTCCACTTAATACAAAATGCATATATTAATGTCTTGGCCACATTTGTTTAAACTGCATGCATTAAAGTGTACCTATGCACTAAACCTGGAAATTTGTTTGCATCAAACTCGTATTGCATTAAATGGTATGCATTGAAGTGTATATATGCATGAAAGCATACATATGTTTTATTCCAAATAGCTAGTATGTGTCCTTTTTCTCACTACATGATCTATTAGCCACATTTTGGGCCTAAAACTGAACTGCATACACATTAGAAGCTCCTGATGTTGATTTACCGTTGCACATACATACCTACTGTCCTTTTGGTAAGTCATCTTCAATATGCAAGTTATCGTTTGTGTTATATATATACGTATACATATATGGCTGATATGTATCATTGGAAAATTTCCAATTTAATTAACAAGATATGGACTGTCTTGGCGAATGAATGCATTTGCCTGCATATTCAATTATTTGCATGGAACATACCAATTTGTTGGCTTGTGTCTTATGTAAAATAGTGGGGCCCTGGACTTCCACTCTACCTTGTATGAAATGGGACTTATGATGACACATAGTTGTAAAATTATAGGTACACATCTCAGTACATATGCTGCCTTGACTGTATAATTTAGTAGCCATATTCTTGGACGTTCCATGTTGCAATTATGCAGCTATATCCGAAGTTAACCTAGTTCATGGTTATTCATTTTGTATGCAAGAAATGTGTTTGTTGGGCCGCCTCTAGATGCACTGTTTGATTGCTATTTTTGTTGTCATGTTGATTGTTTGCCCATGCAGCACTTGTGAACTTCAGTCACCTATTATTTTGGTTGCGGGATGCTGGGGCAGTGCACACGTGTACCGGTACACGTGTGTACATGCGGGCTTCCGTGATCGTATGTCCCTGAAATGAAACTGATAAGCATAGATAATATATTTGATGTTGAGATTAACTATTATATTCAGTTTATATTGAAATTAATTTACTTGAACTATGATTAATCATGACTCAAGTATTTTGTGTTTTATTTGAAATGCTCAGGTCAGACCCGAGCAGTACAGATTTAAAGATTTCAGCTAAGGATTCGAAGACTAAAGAAGCTGGGGATTTCAGAAGCCGACGCACTCTGATGTTTTAAAACAACATTATTTTCATGTATTTAAATTTTTGTTCAAAACCGCTATATAGGAAATATTATATCAAAAATTCTGGTTATATAATAAAGTTTATTTTGTTGTTCAATACTGTGTTATTTATTTATTCTGTGTTGATTCTATTTTTAAACACTGTAAGCTAAATAATGATCCGTCGGTTTGAACGTTTTAAGTTGGTTTAAATACCGATTTGAAGCAGTAAAAAAAGGCAGGACGTTAAAATGTGTGTGTACACACACTTAATATTTAACGCACATTATGTATCGGTAATGTGTATCATGCGTAGTTTAGGTATTTTGTTTTATGCGTTTGTCATCCCTAATTCAAAGATTTATTTATTTATTAAGCTAATTTAAGTTAGATTTATACTTTCCATACTAGTGTGTAACTTGTGTGTTTTCACCAAAAAATGGCTCAAACACCTATGGTACGTGAATTGTACTTCACCAATGTGGTTAGAAAATAAATGGAGCCTAATCAACAAAGGTTAAAAGTAAAAATGCAAGGAAAGTAAAATGAAGACAAGGTTTTAGAGTGGTTTGGCCCTAAACTAGGCCTACGTCCACACTGAAGGTAGCTTGCATTATCATGGCCATGATTATAAGGTATTCAAACTCTCTTTGTACATACATCCTCTCTCTTTTACAATATACACCCTTTCTCACATATTAATTGCACTCAAGTTCATGAAACTCAATGGAGAGATGGTAAGATTCGTGAAGGAGATGGATAGGTTAGCGGAGGAGAAGGATAATGTCCTTGTTTGAGGGGAGGATGAAGGAAAGTCTTCGATCTCTTTTCCACTTAGGTGATCTCAATGGATGCCATGGTCAAATGGATGAAAGATCTTCCAATGGAGATGACGATGATGATGATTGAGATGCTAAGAAATGGCGGAAAGAAGAATTCGGCAGCACTTCGTGGTGGCCCGACCTCCCCCTTTATGGTGGAAGCCATGGCTTATTTATAGGTCCGCCGCCCTCAAGAAATGAGTTGAAATCCATATATGCAAGCCGCGGGTCGCTCATCCTATTAACTACTAAAATGTCATCGCCTAGTTGTAGCCAACTGTCGATAGTTATATCCAGCTGTCCTGTGCGGGTGACTTCACGGGAGAGAACGATTGATAGATCCGAGCAGATTGAATGGGCGGTCAGACGTTGAGTACACGTGCGTCTAGTCAGAGCTTTTGGATTGGTGTACGTGCAACCGACTGAGCGCTATGTTAAGCTTTTTAATGATTGACTGATAAATGGTATCTTGCTGATGTAGCTATATCTGATTGTAGATGATTGGGTGACCAACATCGTAGTCTATAGGTGAGCAATCAAGTCTTGTAGATCAAAATGTAAGTGCAACCCTTTAGGAGCTAGTATCTGACCGACCGATAGGTAGCATCTGATTGAAGTATTAGTGACCGATCGACCAGGATTGTATGAACGAACGACTGTAGAGTGGAATATTCGATCGACACCAATTATCCTCCTTGTTTTGCACAACTGACCCTCTTTTGATATAGGAAGGTGCGACTAAAAAGAAGAAGAACGGGCAACCTCATATTGTATTTGAGTTGTACTGTCCTTCAGTCTTGGTTCTGCATGTACGACCCCTCTGCATGGTCAACTTATACCTGACCACGTTATGATGAGGGAACGACCCGAATGGTCTGATGAACGGAGCGAGCTATGTTTATGTGCGAGCGGTCTCCCAAGGTGTTCAAGCTGTGTTGCGCCTGCGTTTCCTGATGTTCGGGTGACTTTGTTTGAAACAGACGACCGACCCTTGCCCCCATGCTCGACCCCGTCTGTGCACGAACGGCCTTGGTATGTTTGGTTGGAGTATGAGTGCGCGAGCCTTGTGAGTGCTCGTCCTATGGTTTTAACACAGACTTAATCCTCCAATGCATGTATGATTCTTAAGAGATAAACACCATGCATTACACATAGCAATATTATCAAAAATAATATTTATTATTCTTATGTTAAAAGGAGAACTTTGGTATGCAATATATGATTACTTTTGATGTGAAATACACAAACTATAAATTAAAATCATTATTATTGTTTTTGTGTAATTAATGCATTTTTAATGTGAAATACACAAACTATTAATTAAAATCATTATTGTTGTTTGTGTGTAATTAATGTTCGATAGCTTACGCAAACAATATGTATGCATTTGCATTTGAGAATTTTTTTAATCAATTTTGTTAATATCATACATGTTGAAATTTAAATATGTTAGTAATTTATTCAATGAATTAGAAATTATTATTTAAAAGAATTTGTTTAAATAAGTTAAATGTGAAATTATGAAGTTAGTTGAACTACAAAAAATTGCAGGAAAAATTGAAAAGAAATTTGCAAAAAAGGTATAAATTTATTGTGGAGTTATTGATGATCAAAAAGAATTTTATAATATAACATATGGTAAATTCTTGATATAAATGAACCATAACATATTTATAAATTAAGTTTGTCATTATTGTTGATATACATAGTTCATGTTATGTTATTTATACATCTCTATAGTTGCATGGTTTTTTTTAATATGAATATATACATAATAAAATTGGCGTATATTTTAAAGAGCTATTAGAAATATGGACTAAATACTCTTTATGATCATTTAAATAATTAGAATTTAAGATTTCATGAATAGTTTAAACATATGGACTAAAATATAAAATATCACGAAAGAATTGCGGAAATACAATAAACAATTATAGTAATGTTAAAATGCGGGTATTTCAAGTAGAAATTGTTTTGTTCAATTTATGATAAATTTATTGACATAAGTGTATAATACATTAATTTTATTATTATTGTTACATATATTATTTAAACTATGTGACTGTTTTAACCTTATATTTCGAAGAAAAACAAATTTTGCCATTTTTGTTGATATGGACCTGGTGTACATTTTAAAACATCACACTTAGCGTTAATTAGATGAATTAACAATAATTTATTGATTGAATTCATTTGTTAAATTCATTATATAGGCGTTTGACATTAACATTACAATGCAATACACGGTGAATATATTAATGTAAATGAGTTTAACTTTGAACTTGTGACAGTTATTTATATGTTTAATTTATATTATGTGATTGATGTGTTCATATATTTGATTTTTTTCATTTCTGTTAATATGAATATAGTTAATTTTAATGTGATTTATTAGGCGAACCAATGAATAATAGTTTGCTAAAATTACTTAAGTAATTTTAATATTATGTAATTAATTGTAAATATGGTACAAAATGTAAAACATTAGAAAAGAATTATGCAAGACTTAAATAACTGTAGAAAATTTAAAGTGTAGGTATTTGGAGCAATATTATTTTTAGTCATTTTTTGTATTTTAAAGAAATATTAGTTAATTACATTTATTTAATTTACTTAAATTTTAGGTTTTTTAAATTAATTTGAATATGTGGACCTAAATATCAAAATGTTAGGGGCTAACAATTAATAAAAATTGTATAAACTTCAAAATGTCCATATCAAAATGTAAAATGACAGAAAAAGTAAAATAATATAAGAGGAATAATAAATAAGTGTCAACAATTGTTTAAAACCTCGAGCCCAACAACTATGGCAGACGCTGCCATCCCCTCTCCCCAAAATCCAGCACTTCCCATCATCGATAACCCCACTCCTCTGTCCTTTCAATCGCCGAAGCGTCCTCCAGATCTGATACCACCTTGCCAGACTCACCACCAGATCTGAAATCTCCCCATCCTTATCTTCAACCTCCTCGTAATTCAGCTTTGCTTCCAACAGTGAAATGGTCCTACTGAGTCACTGTTTGCTTCTAAACCTGTAAATGTCGGAGTGTACTCACACCCTCCCTTCACGCTTTAGTTTTCTGGCAAAAGATTAGCCCCAATCGACGACATTGTTCAAGCAAGTGTTGATGTCGGGAAGGATTACCTGGTTGGTTTCTTCTTGGATACCCCACTTTCATATATGACAATAATGAATCATATAAAGAAGATCAGGCATCCTCGTGGCTCCATCAAGGTGAAATATAATGGAAATATTTCTTTCTTTCTATTGTCTGATGGCGATGATATGAAACGTATTGTTGAGGCTGACCCTATCTGAATCAGAAATAATCTTTTTATAGTTGAAAGGTGGGATGCTATGATGTAGGATTCAAATAGTAATTTTAGGAAAGTCCCTGTAGGGATTAAGATGCTGAATCTTCCCCTGTTTACCTGGTCGGCTCTAGGTGTTAGCTAGTTAGCGCCTTGAGTAGGGAAGTTCTTGTGTATGGGCTCTAGTACTGAGAGAATGTAGGGACTTAAGTATGCAAAATGTATGGTGGAAGTTTCCCCTGAAAACGACATGCTAGACTCATTCTGTTTTCTCTTGAACGATGGTTCAGATCACTTTATGAAGGTCGCTTACCTATCGAAATTAGACTTATGTACTAAGTGTAAGGTATTTGGGCATGTCTTGGAAAATTGTACTAACATAGGAAGAGGTGAGGGTACCGAACTGAGAAAGTTTAGTACATAGAAAATGTGATTGAAAAGGAGAATGATGACAAGGTGAATGAGCATAGAAGGGTAACTGATACAGTGGAGGAATCTGCGCCATATAAATACTACACCATAAATGCCAATTAGGTAGTGCTCATGACCGTATCTAATTCGATTTTTGCAGTGCTATGGGACATATCAAATTTTGGCGTCTTTGTCAATTTGATATGGCTAATGGCCGTATAAAATTCTCAATTTGATATATCTAATGGCCGTATCAAATTTAAAAAAAGATACGACCATTAGCCGTATCAAATTTAAAAATAGATATGGTTAATGGCTGTATCAAGCGTAACCAAAGTCGCGAATGCAATAGACCACAAGGACGTAGAATCTACCTTTTTCACTTTTAACAATTTTAAATAGAAAACATGCTACTGGACTCTTTTACAATAAAAAAAATATCGGCTTTGATTGGACGACCAATTGCAAGTCCTTCCTAATGACTTTTATAAACCAGTTAATGTTTTCGGCAGAATTGAGACGACCCGAACTTCCCCGGTAAGGAAAGCCCGGATTGCTTTGAGGACAAGCCACATCGGAACACAAACTGAAGAACATTTCATCGTTAATTACAACAATTTCATCAGAATACAAGAATATACAGAGTATAAATCAATATTACACATTTACTAAATATCAGAGGTTACAATAAATTACTGCAGCGGAAAAATAATACAATACACAACTGGAGGTAATACACGGATACAGAGCTTTCCGAATATTGCTTCAGCTGTAAATCAGGATCCTGTGAATATAAATCTACAAAACCCAAAACTACTAGCTACCCGTGTCAAAATAAGGGCACGCAGAGTTTAGGTTAAAACAATAAACTCTAGGCCAGTCATGTGACTGGTGTGAGAACTAGAACAGTTATTAATCTTTATTTTAAAGGAGAGTAATTCAAGGGATCACGCCGTATAACACGGAACGAGTTTCCTCCCAAGAATACTGGTGCATATCGATAAACAGCGCAATGCTTTTTCGAAAAATGAAGCTATTATAAGACCCAAGTCCCATCACACAATGCAACACAAGCCGGAGGATAGGGTTTTACCTTATAATAGCCAAAGAATGCTTGATACGCTAAATTTCATCTTTTATTATTACTGTAAGTGTATAGTGTCAAAACAATTTCAATCATAGACGGCATGGGTACCATATATCATGTCGCCATATATAGGTTTATAATCAAAACCGCAATGTCACGTATTGGAAGTTGGATTTCCATCTGCGAACCGAGGTAAGGAATCGTCCTCACCAAATTCGAGACTGTCTAGCCCGAGTCTCAGGATCAGAACGCATCGACCCTTGGATCCTTAGGGCCGGTCCACCGATGTGGATTAAAATTCCTGAACACTGCGTTTCCTCGCCCTTTAGGGCGTAAGTGAGCCAACGAATGACTCCATCGGTTCGAGAACGACCGATATATCCGAGGCGCCTCGCAACAGCAACAACGACACAGGTGAAAAGTATATAAATGTTAGCCAGTTTAAGCACTGACACCACCCTAGCTAGAAGGAAACACATGCCCTCCCTGACGTCCTCTCCCGTTTTTGGTTCACACCAGGGTGTGAGGCTCGCGAATCAACGCTACACAAAGCTATGCCACACAGGCGGTGCTTTGATCATCAACCACAAGACTTTGCTTTTCAACAGAAGCCTTGATCAATTGCCACTTAGGCATGCCACACAGGTAGTTCACGCCATGCGATTGATATCCATCAATATATAACCCCTGAGGTCGTACGTCTCAGAGAAGGGCGTTAAGCAAAAGAATAAATTCTCCGCCGCCAAACAGATATATATTTAATAGACATCAATCACATAGAATAAAATCCAATGTCAGACACACAGTCCATCTACAAGTTCGTTCTGGGTCTGAACGAAACCGGAGGCACCTTGTACCTCGCATATCCATCGATCTCCAAGTACGTCTGGACGATCACCAACTGATTCCCTCCTCTTGGGTGTACAGCCCAATCAAGATCATCAGTAATCACCCAAACGACGTGAAGACCTCCGGTCTTCAACCACCGTCTTCCTCTTCGACACCACGTCGAATCAGTTATTCAGAATGGGATAACCCGGTCTTTCTGAATAACTCGCGTATATAATAAACATGTGTTACACAAACACAACAAATGCCTCATTCCAATTCATCAGTCACTAACCGTAAATCAGCGAGAGAATAATTCCCCAAACATTAACCCCGAAGGCTGAAACCAACATCAGATCAATACCCAGGAAACCATTCTTCTTAGCTAACCTACAGTTAGTTTCTAAATTTCACATTCTTAGGGGAAAGGTTCCCATTAATTTTATCAAAGGTAAATTCTTTTAAATTTATTCTTTAATCTTCCTTTGAATATCACTTCAAACTAGTTGGGATTAGCGAACCACACCGAAGTAATCATTTATTTTATTTCCCAATCCCAACCTATTCATCCCATGGAGCCAAACTGGTAATACTCCATATCTAACACCACAGTGTTATCGGTAAATTCAATTACCATTTCACGTTCAAATCTAATTAAAGATTTAACTATCGCCTGGAGCAAAACTAGTGATACTCCGTTCTCGATCATTTCAATCTAATTAAAGATTCGTTAAAACTCTACTTAGTTTTAATCTTTAACTGGGTTAAAGAGTCAATGTCATTTAAAACACGGTTCATGATAAACCCAAAATCACATTCCATTCTATCAGCCTTTAACAGTAAAATAGCAAATGAGCAATTCCCTAAGTATTAACCCCGAAGGCCGAAACCAACATCAGATCAATACCCAAGAAACCATTCAACTTAACTAATCTCCAGTTAGTTTCTGATTTTCTTAACTCCGTTGGGTCTAAGAACAGTATTGTTGACGATACCGTTCACGACAACCCAAAATCACATTCCATTAATTATCGGGTTAAAGAACAAGTGTTATTTAAAACACCGTTCATGATAAACCCAAAAATCAATCCCGATTCAATTCCAATTAAATATTAATTAATTGGTACACTTCATTAAATATAAATAAAAAGATTTAATCTTTTTCTCAACTGGGCTTAAGAACAGTGTTAACGAAGACACCGTTCATGACAAACCCAAATCCCATTTGATATTAAATACAAGGCTCTGAATAGAAAATATATCGTCTTATATTCAATATCAAATTCTACGACCAACAAATATCGTATTGGAAATAACGGTATAAATATATCTTTCAAATTTCCATAACAATATCTGTATAATCACGAAATCCAACATCAAAATATTCCAAAGACAATTTTGATTCAAATCTATTTCCACTTTATATATTGGAAATTCTGGTTATTTTCAAAACCATTTCAAATCAACTTTATTTAT
The DNA here is from genome assembly GCA_030737875.1 of Allium sativum. Lineage (NCBI taxonomy): Eukaryota > Viridiplantae > Streptophyta > Magnoliopsida > Asparagales > Amaryllidaceae > Allium > Allium sativum. Next base: position 18,385,189 of record CM060917.1, read on the forward strand.
TTTAAAAATAAATAGAATTATAATTCTAGTTCAAAACTAGTTCATTTCGATAAAAATCTATTTTTATCTTTTCAAATATGGAAATTTTCATCCCAATTCTTTACAAATCATTTCTTATGATTTTACACAAATTATTGATATTTTTAATAATTTTACCAAGGCCCGTACAGTCGATTTCCATCAACGGCCATCGAACTGCACTTACAACGACCTTTTCCAAATTTGATTTGGACATAATTCCAAATCCAACCGTTAGATCTCAGATTTCTAATATTCATTGGAAATCTCTTTTCGATACGAACCCAACGGTTCTGGTTTCAGGAGAATCCGACGGTCGGATCTCCCGCAATGTCCATTCGAAGTCAATGGTCGGAATTCGCAAACTGCCGCGGCGCGGCGCGTTCTATTCAGACCATTCTATATATATAATATATATATTATATATATTTCGTCGATTTATTTTCAAAACATATTTTATAAATCGTTTTAAATTCCTTTTCAAAACGATTTCAACTTCATATTCAATTTCAAATCAAAATTGAATATTCTACATCATCGATATACAAATGATAATATTTTCAAAGCGTTCTATTTTGAAATCACTTACTTTTCTACACTCATTTTAAAAACGAATATAATCGATATAAATATCGTTCACGTCTAAATGGCGCATATCTAACCAACACAGCTTTATATATTTAAATAACTTCATTATTCTATTCAACAAATGAATATTTTCTTCAACACATGAATATATATTTTATTCAACACATGAATATATATTTTATTCAACACATGAATATATATTTCTATTCAACACATGAATTTATATTTCTTCTTTTCCAAATTGGAATGAGGCCCAATCTATTACCATATAACGTTTATTATATGGATTCCCTACAACACATGTATATAACAGCAACGATAAATAATCAACCATCATCCAGAGTGCACCACACCACTGCATAAGCATTAAATATAAATAATTAGCGCTTACACAGTCCGTCAACCCATCGATTGACATACAACTAAACAATCGGGATTAGTGTACGTCAAATATCATCCCAATACCCGTGTGGGGTTTCAAATCAACAAACACACATTTTATTTGTGCAGTTGGGCGATGTGTAAAATTTATCGTCCCAATCAACATCAGTCAAATCAGTGTATATAAACAAATCGTCCGATTTGTTCATAAATATTTATTTTATATACACGTTGAAAATTATATTTTTAACTATAAAATATTTTATTTCATTCCACATCACACAATCAAATTTCACAACACAGCAATCAAACAAACAAGTCATCCATGGTCTGTGGACGACGGGTGTCGGGTGCTACTAAACATCGTCTGCATCCTAGTATATATTTCAAACTAGAAATAAATTAAAGGTGAGGAGTTCTCACCGAAAAGCTAAACCAAACGCCACGACTCTTCATATGTAGGAAATCTTCGTCGTGCTTGTCTTTTGTCACTTTCGTTGCTCGTAGCCACTACATATATAAAAATCACATTTTTATATTGTTGCTATGTATATAAAAATTCTATTTTTATACCGCTACCATATAGATAAAATTTCTATTTTTATCTTGCTATTAATATAATAAAAATTATATTTTTATTACTCTACATGAATAAAAATTATATTTTTATTCTCTACATTATTTAAAAATTATGTTTTTAATACTCTACATTAGTAAAAATCATATTTTTATTCTCTACATTAATAAAAATCATATTTTTATTCTTCCTATCATATAAAAATCATATTTTTACTTTGCTACTTCATATATATAAAAAATCGAATTTTTTTATCCTATCGCTACATATATAAAGATTAAATTTTTACTATCTATATAATATAAAAATCGTGTTTTTATATTCTTTATCTTATAAAAAAAACAAATCTTTTTCTATTTTTCAAAATCTAGTCTTTCACTTCATAAAAATCAAATCTTTATCAATTTACAAAATCTTATCTTTTAAACAAATAAAGATCTCGCCATTCATCAATTAAAAATCCTAACTTTGATATAAATAAAATCAGAATTTTATACTATAAAAATCAGATTTTTAATGCTTTAAAAAAAACAAAAATAAAATCTTACATCCATTCGAAGGAGGAGGGGGCTTCAGTGCTTTGCTGCGACTCAAGAGAGGGAGGAGAGAGAATCGGAGCAGAGGGGTGTGATGGTGGAGGCGGTGGAGGTCAGGGTGGACGGCGCTAAGGCTGTGGAGGGGTTGCGGGTTTCTTCGATTCGAGATGGGGAGGGGAGCGAGCGTCGCTGAGCTGGAGAAGAGGGGGGCCTCCTTGCCGGAACGGCGGTGGGCGGCGCCGCCTTGAGGGGTGGGGGGGGGGGGGTGTGGGGGGGAGGGGACGACGGCGGTTCTTCCGCCTCCATCCTTCTTCTATTTTTTTTACTCTTTTCTGATTTGAAAAAAAACGAACGGGGGGTGGGGGGTTTGACTTAGAGGAGAGAATGAGGGAGTTATAATATATATTTATAATTATTTAATTAATTTATTTCTCTAAAAAGCAACTTTTAATTTCGACCTCGAAATCGAACTCATCGACTGTCGTTCCTAGCTAATTACCCCCATTCCGAACACAATGGGATATGTTTTGCAGGCTAATTCGACTGTTTCGATCAGTTTTCGTCAAAACCAAAATATAACTCTATATATTGAATTTGAACGCACATTTCAATTTACTGAGGTCACATACTAACTCGAAAAATCCCAGAAAAATATTTTCTAACTTCATATTGACGATACGGTCCTAACAAAACTAATTTCGTCAAATTCTGAGACTGTTTGAAAAATGTCCATTTTCCAATCGATTAAAATCAACTAAAACTGGTCAAACGCGTTTTCCTTTGCCACGCTCACATATTGATTCGAAAAATTATGAAATTTGAAATCTAGCAATAATTTGACATCGCGGATCCAACAAAAGTGGTTTCGTCGAAAACCGAGGTCGTTTGCAAAATGGCCATTTTTAAGGGCTAGAATTCCATAGCGACTATTCTGAATTTTCAACTGGGCATAACTTTTTATCCCCGCTATGAAATTTTGATTTTTCAGATTCATTGGAAAGATATTCTCAAATAGATTCAAATATTTTTGGTTTCGCCAAAATCCGGTTTATTTTGAATCCTGCACATTCATTTAAACTTTGAAATCGAATTTTCGAACTACCGCGCCATTTTCAGTTCCTTTTATATTTAAAAATAAATATTTATATTCTAACGACGATCTATATAAATATATACGTTCTAACTCTATTCAAAATAAATTTTTCTTCATTATTATTTAAAATAATTCATTTTAAATATTCAAAATTCATCAAAATTGCCAAAATAAATTTTTTAAATTGGCTCAGATTTCCGGGTTATTACAAGAATCCTGGTTTATTAAGGTAAAATGTCACACTTGTTGAAAAATTTATGTTCCCTAATCAATTCATGCATGATTCTCTTCTTTGTGTATCTATCTATATTTATCAGTGATTTTTTTCTGCTTCCTAACCAATAATTTGTTGCCCACGCTCCTCCTAAATCGATACCATTTTTTATTTTAATTTTCCTAAAGCGTAGGTGACAATTAAAAACATGTAATGAAACGAGGCCCTATAAGGGATCTCAGCCTACTCTATTCAATTTTCTATTGTCAGATCAAAACTTTATTACATAAATTAAATTGATTTATAAGTAGCATGTGTTTGAGGACAGTTGAATATGTACTTATAAACTGATCTACTAACTGAATAGATTTTAACTGGAGTTGGAAAGTCAAAATGAACAAGAAATAACTCACAAACTTGAAAAGGTCATTTATAAGAGCAAAGAGACGACATTGGTTGTAATGAACTACTATTGTAACGTCCCATATTTTTGGTATTCAACTATTTAATTTAATTTATTATTTTAAATATTTATTTGGAATTTTAAATGGATTTATAATGTAGAATTCGTTAATAAACGAAGTTTGAACGTCTGATTTATGACTAATTATAAAACGAGCTCGTAGCGTCGCGGTAGTTCGTAATATTACGTTTTGAACTTCAATTAAACATACAGAGTTCACTTTAAATCAGAGTTCTTATAAACAAGAATTGTCCGAATCTATTTGATTACAATTTTCTAATGAAAGAGAAAAGTAGAGAATTCATTTTATAGTTTGTGAGTTGTGTCCAATTCAAATTTTCAGAAAGTCGCTATGAAATCGTTTATAAACTATAACGTTTATTTAATAAATTTAAAAGGATTTATATATAATTTGAATATCGTTTAACCTGAAACTGTTAATGTTGAGTTATAATTCCATTTTTATTTATTTTGAAGCTGTATACAAATAATTACATTTGGTTATATTTAATAATAATAATATACTATTATTTAAATATAATTGTTTTGGAATTAACAAGTTTGTTTATAATTAAAAAGATAACCACTCATTAGAAATGGCGGACGTCTCTTTACTGCCGGCTTTCCAAACCATATTTTCTTGCGCCTCCACCCTATAATCCCCTTCTGTCTCGCTGCACTTCTGCCTCCCGTCATATGGACAAGAAAAGAAAATCCAAACCATGTCTTCCCTATTCTATAACTACCAGATCTGGAAGCCGTGTGAATTTCGTGCAAGGTCTCTCTGAATCTGATGCCGAACTTGAAGAAGCATCATCTCCCCCGACGAGATATGTATTTACTAGACTACGATATTGTTCCCACGCAGGGTAAAAAATGACATTTTAAATTACATTTCCAGGAAAACAAACCAAAGTCTGCAACCAACAATTTCACAAGCCAAAAAGGCGGGAACATCCCCTAGCAACCGTGCTGAAAAATCCACAGTCGCCAAAAACTTTGCTACACGGTCTTCTATCATGATCTAGGGATCCAAAAAATCTACTTTTCACATAGCTAAAGGCAAAATGCAGCAGGACAAGAAAGTCTCATCAGCCACTACCTAAGTCAACATGTCCAGGGCAATCCTAGATCACCAAAAGATTCCACATACTCCATGTAGGGAGAATAACATACACTGTCAATACAGTACCGCAAGGACAGAAGTCACATACTACAATAAAAACCCAATGTGGCCAAGTACCACAAACACTGTGACAAAACATTACAGAACGGTAACTAACCATACTACAAAGCTAGACCCCAGGTCTCGAGCACCACACCATTTGGGATATGATGCCAGAAAAACTGGGTTGATGACAAATTTAACTTCCTAGCTTAGTAGCCTTCCAAGGAGAGGCCATCTCTAGTAGGGGAAGCTCGGTCAGGACAGAAAGGAGGGAACTGATATCCTCCATCAGATTCAGCAAGAACGGGAGTCATAGCTTCACTAAGTTTGCCAATGAGGAGACTGAGGAGCAGAGTGATTCCAACATACCAAAAACAGCACCTAACTAAACCGAAGCCTACCGACATTTGCCAAATAGAATACCCAACACTACAAGAAAAACAGCATTTAGCAGCGGCATAATCCGCTGCTAGTCCATCGCTATATCGGCTTTAGCGACAGATTTCCTGCATAACACGGTGGTCGGTAAAAATCATGACGGTAATTGTGTCAGATTTAGCGACGGAATATAGCATGAGTTTTCCGACAGTTTTCCGTCATTTTACTATTTATATAATAAAAATATAATTTTATTTATTAATTTAATTTTAATTTATTTACCGACTATTCAACGATGGATAAGTAATTTATAATAAATTATTATTTATAAAATGCGTTGGTAAACTCTTACTAATTTCCAAAGGATTAGCGACGGAAAATAAATTAGGGTAAACTTAACCTCACTTTTTTTGTTGGTAATCTGTCGCTATTCCCCTTCTGATCTGCCAATATATATATATATATATATATATATATATATATATAACTAATATCATTCAACTGTGAACACTAAAATAAATAGCATACCCAAAAAAGAAGAAGATAAATTTGCTAACAATATTAACCTGAAAAGAATATCCATAATTTTCCATCACTTCATTTATCAAACTGAATTATGAACATCAAAATTATTCAGCTAATGCTAACATTATCTCATACATAAACACATCTCATCCATAATAGTGCTAAAACCACATAACCTTATATTTACATCAAAATAGTCTTAGCATACCCAACTAATCTACGAAGACGACAACGGCGAAAGCTCAAGGAACGTGAGGCTTGACTGTCCCAGTCTTGTCACTGTTTCAACCCTTCTTTTCTGCACTGCATTGATTTTTTCCAACGAGCAGTCCTCAGGTCAGGCCAATATGTTTCTGAAGGAGCACTAATTAGGTAAATCTATCCCACTATGTCTACCAATAATTTCTGCATTTAGAAATATAGTATTTAGATTTCAGAATAAGCGCTACAACAAGATGAATAGTTAGATTTTATAAAATAAGTAGCGGTACTTGAAACATATCTTACACCTTTATTTGAAATAAACAAGTACTGCATTTTATGTTATGAAATTCAGGACCATAATGACAACTTTATTAGCATAGTCTCAGATGATAATTAATTACAAACTAAAACACAATTAAGGTCTCAACATATGGTAGGAGCCATGTGGGTTCATTAAAGTTCATCGTTGTTACATTCGTTGTCACAACAATAATGTTAACAACTGTATAAAATATCCAAGATAGTGGCAATCCAGTTACTGCTTCTATTGATGCTTCGCAAAGTTCAACCCTATTGATTCGGATGTAATATTCATAGAAGAAAACCGAACACTAAAACTACTTCACAAAATTACAATACTGGCAATACCTTATTTCAAAACTATTCCACATATAGAGTTTCAGAGCCATTAATATGAGTCTAAAATTATTATTCTGTAAGTAAAATAATAGAAAAACTAACATATAACAGTGTTCAAATCTTACTGTTAGTACAGATTCATATGACTGGAGGATGAATTAGCATGTTTTATCAGTTGCAATCTCCTGAAATAGTTGTTTGATATATACCCTGTCAAAAATTTAAAAACTTTAACATATTTATTCTCTATTTGTGCATTGTATGTTCCAAGTCTATCAATGAATGAATGGGAAATTATTAAATGTTCCCAGTATTTGTTGTTCAACACAGTTTCACCCAGTACAACCCTGTCATGATTTAAACACAATCATTTAATAACTTATAACATGATTAACTGATTTAAATAAAAAATAATAATAATTTTAATTAAACTAATTACAAATCTGATTACTTCCGTTTGTAAACGTCAGGCCCGATGGATCTGGTTAGTGGTTACTGCTCCTTCCCGTTCTTCAATTCCATCTTTCCCCAAGCTGTCTTCGTTCCCCTACGCATGAACTATAATATCTTAGTTATAATATTAGAAAATCTTACCCTTAATTGAAAAATAAATGCTAATTACTTTACTCAACCCTGTTAACAGCCAAATTTTCTTTTGCTTCTTCGTTACTCTTCACGCAAGCTTTCATATAGACAAACTGTTCAACTCCAATCACCATGATGCACCAGATTTAAATACTTTAATAAATACGATTTATAATAAAAACATTTATCCTTAATCATAAATTAATAAAGTTTAATTACGTTTTAATTAAGGATTAACAACCCATTTACTTCCTTCTTCTTTGCGTCTTCTTGTTCCGGACATATATTTTCGAACATGACCTTCCCCCTTCGTTCACAGTATTGTTGACGCTGCCTCCCCTGCTCGTGGCCGACCCTGGTGATCATGACCTCCTTGCTCTGCCTAGAACGTTGGCACACCACGCTCTTTTGCCCTCTTGTTGTAGCCCTGACAAAAGCATTGAACATATTTCTCACAAAAGCAATGAGATTCACAGTAGCCCAGACAACAAATTTCGCATCGGTAACTTCGACTGCCAGGTAATCAGATCTACCAATTTCAAAAAAATATAACAAAAAAGATGTAGAAGTTTAGCCATCTTCCAATTTCAGATGAATACCTCAACCGGATCTAACAGTGAGATGAGCTTCAGGAAAAATCTAATTAATCCCATCATGACAAACCCAATAGCAGTCGGAAGGCATCCTTTGTAAACTCCTTGCAATTAGGCTTTCGGCATCTTTTGATTAGGTGAAAACTATCCTTCACGAATTCCCAAAGAGCTATTGAATCTACAACGTCCATGTGGAAGAAAAGAAAGAGGAAATTAAGATGAAGAGCAGTAGCTTTTTAGTAGGGACTAAGAGATTTGGGATTAGGGTTAGAAAGAGGAAAGTTTAGTTTGTTGGAGAAGATGGGACGGGAATAAATTGCGAAATCTTGTTCCTGAAGCCATTTACGAGAAAACTGGCGCGGATTGAAAATTTTGCAATCTGGAGCCAAATATTCGATGTTAGCCTAAAACATAAAGTTTGGAGCCAAAACTTGAACTTTGGAGCCAAAATAACTTGGTAAATGTCAAATAAAAGCAACTGACGAGAATTTACATATGCATATGTAGATAAGAGTTTATATAATTATACAGGTTTAATGCATTTGGCAACGTAACAACTAAAAATATATTTGAAATTTAATTTCTTTTATGAATTTACTAGTGTATTGAATATTTTATGAGATTTTAAGTTTATTCAATTTTAGTGAAAGTATAAAAAAATTGATTATAGAATGTAGCTATTAATTATTAATATTAATTATTTCAAATTTCAAACAAATTATTTCTTTATTATTTATTAGTAATTAATATGTAATGTAAATATCATTTATTACTACTTGTTTAATTATTATTTATTAACTATTATTTAGTTTTAATTAAGAATTAACAGTTAACTAATACAATGGATAAATGAAAATAACAAATTATTTAATTGAAGATTAACCAATCAACTTCTGGATTAAGTAACATATCATTTGCTTAATCAATATGGCTAGATGTAAACTGTTGAAAGTAACAAATTATGATATTCATCTCCTAATTTTCTATCTTAGAGCAATATCATTTTATATTGCATGATACTGACACTTACCGAAATACAGACCGGATTGCCTACAAAGTGTAGTAAAGCTGAATATTATAATCCAACTTTTATTCATTTTAATCGATTTGTTTAGAATGCTTAACATTAAATCAACGAGTCAAAAATTTGAGCATAACTCCACCCCAATCTGTCTACAATATTTCAAAATGAAACTGACAGCAAAAGGCGCAAAAAATTATAACTAATCGGGTATTGCAGTACTACTCTACCCATGTAGACCATCCAGAATATATACTATCGAATATTTTCGAATATTTTGAAGTTCTTTAATCATTTTGGAATTCTTTATAATTTTGAATATTTTACAAACTTGTCGATTTATTTAAAAGAATATTTTCGAATCTTATGAAAGCTTCAAAATTTTATATTTAAAATTTATGAATAACATTAAATATATTTTAGAAAATTTCAAAATTTTACTTTTTATTAATACGTATTAAATATGATTTCAATTATAATTATTAAATATTAGAGATTAAATAATAAATATTATTTCTCAATTATTAAAGACTATATATTAATCATCAATTATAAACAAGAAGCTTAGAATTGGCTGCATAACTGGTTTTACCACTTCCCCCGATCATAGGCAGTACTTCTTCCTCCTTCTTGTCCATATAATTTAATTAATCGTATTAAAGACTATTAAGTAATCATTGATTATGAAAACAAATTTAATAAACATCGAACAACAATGTATTTTATTAATTACTATTACCTCTTATTTATATTATATAGTAATTAATAATTAATCAGCATTAATTTTCAAAAAAAAATTAATCAGCATTAACTATTGAATTTTATCAACTTCTAATAGTTATTTATTATTAATTACTAATGTATTATTAACATTAATTATTTAAAATTTAAATTTACTAATTAATTACTAAGTAATAACATAAATTTAAAACATTTAATAAATAAAAAAAATATAAATGTTCGTTTCAAATCTCTTGGAAAACTGCAGGAAAATAGCTTCAAAATTATGTCGACGGTAATCCGACTCTATTAGCAACGGAATTTAGCATCAAATATTATATGATGGTAAAGAGCTGCAATTTCCATTGATTTAGCGACAGAATTAGTATTCGACGGTAATAATTTATGATAAGATGACATATAAAACCCAAAATATTTTCTCTTACAAAGTCCACGAAAATCCGCCGCTAATTAGCGACGGAAATTTCCGCTGCTAAAAATATGTCGCTAATCTTGGTTTTTCTTGTAGTGCAAGCATTCCATAACAGCCAAAGTGCCATCCTCCGAATTTCTACGAAAAACAATCCATAAACTCACACAGCTAGTAACAATTTGAAACCAATAAGACGATAACTATATGCACACTGAAGACCAGAATTCACGAAAGGAACCAAGATATTCAAACCAACAGACTGTTGAAACCTAACAGTTACTAGCTCTATCCCACCGAGCTAGGAACAAAACACAACTACTCGATTAAAAAAAAAACTGCTCGATTTACCTGTCAGGGAGGTTAAAGAATAGAGAATCTCCTCATGAAGCTTGAAGTTGCTGCGCAATAGAGTTACTCCATGAAGGAAACAAATCTTCCATTCCAAAACAAGCCGAAATCACCTTCAGTAATTGAAAGACATAACCCGTTGACTAATACATCACAGTTGACCCAACACCACAAGAAACGGCGCCCTTCCACCTAGCAATGGCCAGACAAATGTCAGGCAATATATCATAAAGCAATGAAATGCACATATTCGCTTGGACACCTAACGCTGCACATTACTGGAAGTAACACGGCATGACAAATGGAAATTAGAACTGCAGAAGCTTTATAGGCGGGCAAGTGATTTCCTGAAGGGACCACCACGTTTTGAAAAGGAAACAAGGACAGGTGCGAGCTAGAGTAGAAGGTAGTATTCGTGGAGAGAATTGAAGGGAATAGGGGAAATCGGAGATAAGGTTTAGTTCTGACAAAAAAAATAAATGGTTTCATGCGGGCACCCACGCAGTCGAAATCCGGAGGAAGAGAAAGAGAGAAGGGGGCTAGTGGATCAGTATGAGAGGAGAAGAAAACAGAGGCAATTACAAATGAAAGATCGAAGAAGAATTCCTATCGCCATTAACCAGCCAAATAAAATCACCTGTCCTCAAAATTCTCTATCTCCCTATACCCAACCAAACAACACCCCCGAATTCCACCTTTTTGCAATTAAAACCTCCTTTGTTCTTGGACTTAATTGTAAAAACATGAAAATCAGAGATTTTTATTAGTTGGATACAGGGAAACAACAAATTTTGGGAATAGAGGATTAACAAGCACCCAACCCGAAACCTCGGTACATCATATTTCATGCACTGGACTCGTATGTTTTATTATTTTAATATAATAAAACGTGTTATGGAGCACTCTACAACCCGGTCGATCTTGCCAAAAATAATAAATAAGCGTAAAGTGTTAAACTGATTTAAAAATAAAATATCCAAAGAGAATTAAGGGGACCAGAGATAACCTTTAAATTTAAGGAGAGAGTTTTAAATGGTAATGCTTTACTGTTATTTAATAGATTTAAATTGCGTGTAGAATATATGTTTATATATTAATCTCCATTAATTGTTCGATTTATACTTTTCATTTAAAAAAATAGCATTTGGTTTAACAAGAAATATTTATAAACAAAAAGAAGGAGATGCGTAATTTACAGATTTAGACACCGTAGCATACACTGCCTATTCAAAGCAAAAATATTATTTGTTTATTGTTACTTCAAATGGTGTAAATCTTTCATTTTTGTTAAACTAATTTATGGAAATCAAAATGAGAAATCCACCTAAGAAATTCAATTCTAAAATAATAAATATGGAAAGTATGGTGATTAGTCAAATTATTATTATTAAAGCAAATTATGGGAAATTCCTTAATAGGACATAATTTCGTTTTGATGAGTTGACATGACTAAATCATAGGAATACTTCCCTATGATAAGTAGCATAAGGACGCGAGGTTAGTAAATCTATCTAGCTAATCTAGTTGCTAGTTCTTGTGGAAAGTTGGACTAGTGAGAAACATCGTAATGTTATGGGTCATGTTAGGATGAAATGCATGCTTTGGGAACTTAGGTATTATGTGGTTTTGAGATCCTCATTGGTGTACTAGTGAACACTGAGGGCCGCCCTTATTTCCTTATGGATTTTCCTTAAGAAGCACATGTACTAAGTGGTTAATTCATCCTGAGATACTAAGTGATCCATGGGCCTGCTTATTTTATGCAAAATATTAAGTGGACGAAAAGGGGTTAGGAAATGATATATCTGGAAGGGTCTGATTTTTATTAGGTATTAAGTGACTGAGCTAGAGTTCGCTTAGCGAATAAGTAAGGGAGGTATTAAGTGGCTAAAGGATTACCATGTAATGTCAGCGAGATAGTACCAGAGAGGCCTTCTTAGGAAGGACTTTTCCTATCTGCAAGGTATTAAATGGTTTCATACTATCTCTACCATTATATATATGTATGTGTGTGTTTTATGCATATGTGTTTATTAGGATGGGATATATAGTCTACTATGGAATGAGTATACTAAGTGGCTAGATGAATCCACCTTTGGGTACTTTGTGATTGTGGGAACTTGTCTATTTTCTTATGGAATGATAAAGGTGATAACGGTACTAAGTAGTTAGACGATCCACCCTTAAAGGTATTAAGTGATTATGAGACCCACACCTCTTCCTTATCATATTTAGTGAGGAATTCCCCATTTATGATTGTTTTTCATAGATGCATTCTATGATGAAATTTATACCGCTCAAGTACTACCAAAGGTAGGATTTAAGATTATTTCACCATATTGTTGTTGTTCTGACTCCCTTATCATGACAACACAGGTTAGAAAGGAAAGGCTGCAGTACTATTTGTGTTGGTGTTATATTTTATATTCTATAATTTTATGTACCCATGGAACTATGTACCAAAACGAATATTATACATAATTTCATACGTTGTAAGCTCTGAACGAATAACAACTGCTTTGTAGTGTTGTTTTATTTACTTAACGACTTACCTTAGAATGGTTCTAAGTTTTAATGTGCATTTTCTAGATTAAAATTTAGACTCGTTCCAGAGGGGTTGTTACATCTTAAATCAGAGCATAAATTATCCAATCAACGCGGAGAGACTATACATATGAGAGACATACTTATTATTTGTGAAAAGCGCTTTTCAAAGTCTTACATGTGCGTGTGTGTATATACACGCCTATCTTTATAGATTCCAACTATAAATATAGCTGCGACCATATTCCTAGAGGATGGACGAAGTAACTATGAGTTGGGAGAACAAATATGTAACAACCCATATTCTATGTCGAGGATTATAGAATATTTATATTATATCCACACTAGGTCGTATGATTCTATAATTTAGGGAAATAACTAATTGGGTCACTTCTCATGTTTATGATTTCTACCGGATTTTTCTATAATCGTTTTACTCCTAACGAATCTTGTTTCAAGCATAACTTTTAATCAAAAAATAAAATAAAAAATCAAGACCTAAGGCGAATAATGAATTTTCTTTTAGTAGAGTGGTTGCACTAAGAAAATGGGTTTATCATTTCAGAAATACTGTTTGCATCACTAATATTCACTTGATAAGAACACGTTAACGAGAAATTTTCCCTTGGCCCTTAGATGAAGTCATATCTATCTTCTTCAAATTTACTAATGGACGGTTAAAACATACATTAGATGACACATATTGATCATTACCAATACTCGATTATTTATGGCCAAGCCAACAAATATTTTTTCAGGGACGAGTTCTCATAACTTCAACTCAATGCATCACTTACAAGGAGTACATAGGTTGCCTTATTTAATGCATCACTAACAAGGAGTACATAGGTTGCTCTACTCAATCATTCAACAGTATTTTTCAACAGGTTCTCATCCACGAAGTTTACTCAATAACATTGTTTCTTACCTCCTGAAATGTACTGGTTGGTGCCTTTAGAGCATCTCCAACAAAATTTAAAATCGTAATATTACAATTTTGAATATTCAAACAAAATTTGTGAAATTTGCCCAACAGAAGGGCAAGCGGACGCTGATTTTATCAGCGCCCATTTATTATCAGTTTGGACGCTGATTTAATCAGCGTCCGAACTAATTAAAATAATATAAAGAAACATTCATGTGGTTTTTTATGTCTGTTTCGCTGGATGTCAATTAAATTAGCTTCCAACGAATGACGCTGATAAAATTAACATCCGAAGCCATATCAAGATTCAGAATTGACCACGTAATATTTTGCTGAATATTCACACTTAGAATACCTGTTGTAGAGGCAATTTTTGCTTAATTCATGATTCAGATTATGAATCGCAGAGTTGCTTTTCGGAATAACTTCCTACGTATCAGTGCAATTATTCCAATTTCATATAAAGAATTATGTACATTAAACAAGCATTACAACATCATGAATACTTCACACTAGTAAATATCATATATATGCACCGTAGTTTAAACACATATAATCAAGAACAACAATACAATTTTAATTTAACACATGACCAACAACAATAATACATTTTATTTAAGCATGCATGATAAGAAAGTCGTTTTCTCACGCTACTCACCAGCTTCATATTCCTACAAAGAACTTCACTTCTGAGGCTTCACTATAAGAACGGGACATTTGGCATGATGAGCAACGTAATCACGCCAATTCTTCTGTCCCGAAACCCGCTGTTCTTGTATGCCCAACGGCCTCGATTTCTCTGATTTGCACCTTTTGCAACTAATTCCTTCAACAACCAAGGAATTTAACTGCAAAAGGAAGAAATCAAGGGGTTGTGATTGGGTGGGAACAGGGGGGACAGGGGAGTTCGGGACAGAATAATTCACGGCCGTAATCACTTACACTCCCCGAAAATGCTCTGCTTCAAAAAAACCAACAAAATAAATGCTTCTACGTATCTATGGATGACATTTGTACATGTATAGGTCCAGTTATACGTAGAGCTAAGATCAATTAACACTATCTTAATCGCAACTTTCATTGAAAATTCAGGAGAGTTATCTCCATTTAAGAATTAGTCATTCATTTGTTCATTGCCACCATCCCATTTAATATAATGAGATCCTCTCCTACAAATTATGTACTTAAAATGGATGGTTGAGATTCAAAACACAAGAGATAGAAGTGTAGGATAGAGGAATTGATAAGGGTTTTCTGAAGTGTTGTTGAACACTCCTTGATTATATATGCATATACATACACACAAATCAAATTGTAAACATAAATTAACACCTTTTAATTTTGGAGAGACCACGACTGCCTACAACAAGAAGATCAGCGTGTATTTGTTCTGCGGTCTCGCAGATTACCTCCTTCGGCTCGCCATCTACTATCAAAGTATCTGCCTATACCTACCAATATATCAACCAAAATGTAAATATACCTTGCGGTCAAGTTTAGGTAGTATATATTCATGCTACAATATGGAAGTGGATTCAGTTTCATTAAAAAATGTCTCAACCAGTATGGACAAGTGTTTGCTTGAGTTTAATGTTCAATTTGAAAATACAAAACAAAAATTACCCCCTTTTCTTCACAAAGTTTCAGTGTTGTAGCTAGTAAGGCATTGTTAGTCTGCTCCTGCGAGCTTTTGATGGATTCTACCACTGAAGTTGTTGCATCCACAGCTGTATCTTACACAAAGTAAAATGAATGGTTAAAGAGAGTGGTGTAATATCATCAATATGTCGCGGTTAGAAGCAAAAATAATAAATAACAGTGTAATTAAGTAGAAAGGTGTCTTACTAAGTCTAGAAGAAAATATGAAGTGCTGAATAGGTCGCTGAACATGAACAAGGGTAAGCATGTTACCATTACTGAGGAAATTTAGATGATCAAGAGCCCATGCTAAAGCATTCAGGCTCCCTTCAGTTTCATCTATCGCCACCACTACTTTCATGGCCCTCTTTGTACCATGGTCTTCTGTTGTTGCTGCTACTTCTTCAGTTACTGCAGCTGTGATTTTTGGCTCTTCCATTTTCTTTTGATTTTTTAGGAAAAAAAAGGTCAGACATAAAGTCTGACGAGTCTAGTGATTTTTAGCATAAGCATAAGTTAAAAAGGTATCAAGACAGATCAATAATACTGGACATGAAAATACAGTAAAATACACAAATAAGAAATAAATGAGATAAGGTAAGATCGAATAAGCTTCTCACATATCCCAAAACAGAATTTCTGCACCAACTATCAGTATATCAAGATTAGGTTTTACCCTAATTACTACCCAGTGATGGCTCCTTACAGGCGGGAATAACCTGTGTCAGTTTGGCAATCGAGGATATCAGTCTCGAACCCGTTAACTTTAGAAGACACAACCCTATCCACCAGTGTTACATCATCTTATCTTCCCCCATCAGACCCATGCATGCTCATGACTCCGCCAGAATGCGCCCGTACCCTCCACCAAGATTTGAACCTCTTACAATCATCCATCAGTTAAGCGTTCCCTAGTCCCTACCTAATTCGGGACTCGTTTGATAACAAGAGGGTGTTGATTGATATGGATTCCAAGCAAACAGCAGTTTGACACACGCCACCCCTGTGATTGGTCCCCCAAGTAAACTAAGATTTTAAGAGTTCCCCCAAGATATATTAACAGCAGACATGGAACCTCTTAGCTTATTAATCAAACATGTTTAACTTAGCAGTTTTAAGTTCATTAATAAGCACCATATAACCTTATGTCATATTTCCCATTGTAAATGACATTTCTTAAATATAACAACCCTTCCCCCAAATCATATCGGCACTTGCTCAGATTTAAATAGATTACAGTAACGTGTTTTACTTAATTTACATTTGGTTTACATACTTCCCCACGACATGTTCTACTTAATATAAAATTAAGTTCAACATATTTAGATTAACGTGCTTACAAGTATCCCAATTATACAGTCAATGGTTCTCATAATCTGATATGCCCAAAACTCCTACTTTTTATTATCATTATGTAATATTCTAATTTATCACAATTTTACGCAATTCTAACGGAAAAGGCCTGGGCTCTGGATGGCCTAAGTTCAACGCAAAATAAAAAGGAAAAGGAGAAATATAGCCAAACTCACATATGAACAAACTGATAAAAAGTCATATTAAGACTACAAATTAAATAGTAACAAAAAGGGGATAAGGAAGATAGATGTACATATAAACAGGTAAAACTGAAACTGAACATGTAATTGGCAGTACTAAAAGAACAGTAAGAATAAACTATTACTTTTCAGATCCAATATGTATTTACTATCAAAAATCCTTTTTAAATTTGCAGATCTAAAAATAACATGAAACTCATAGTGATTTGTATTAGATCTAGAAAAGGCCATTGAATTAGTTGTAGAAGAAAAACAAGAATTATCCCTTCAATCTATGTTGGTGGTACCTTGGCATTTTCTTAGTTTTATTCCAGAAATAACTTAGAGGAGGAAGAAGATGAAGAAATGTTTGTGTAAGAAAATGGTGAGGTTGTTAGCCTATTTATGGATATGTTAGGATAATATAAACCGAAGGATATTAGGTTTTAAAATCAAACCGTTCAATACACATCATCGTTGAGTCAACAAAGAATAAAACAAGAAAACAATCCTGATTCATTCATGTTCTATGCCTGAGGTGGGTCGATCATCTACTACCTGAGTCAGCACTAGTGTCGACCCTAGGTTCGACACAAGGGTCGACCCATATAATTTGTTTATTTTAAACTGTTTAAAATTTTAGTTCAAAGTTCTTTAGCTCATAATTTCTTCATACTTAGTCCCATTTACGAAAATCAAGAGTCTATCAGAACCATAATTTAGTAACGAACGCAACATTAAAGTCTGTTTTACTCAGTTTCGAATATTTAGTTAATTAATATTCATTTTATTATCTTCTTTATATAATTATGGTGTATTAAATTATGAGGTGCTACAGAAGTAAAATGCAACATGAATGATTTGAATTGCATTGGTTTGTGCAGCAACAAAAATAAAATGCAAGACATTTATTGTTATTTAATTATGTCCCACCGTGGGTGTGGGCATACCATCATTTTTATTTTAGGAATGTTATGTGAATTATGCATATAGTGGACTTGTAATGTTTTTGAATGGAGAATTTGCATTATAACGCTAAACTAGAATGTATAACTCATTTATAATGGATAGAGTGAATATGTGTGTGTGTGTGTCTATATATATATATATATATGTGTGTGTGTGTGTGTGTACGTGTGTGTGCACACATTTACTATTTGACGTATGTTGCGTATCAGCAATGTGTACCATGCGTAGTTTAGGTGTTTTGTTTTGTCCGTTTGTCATCCGTAATTTGAAGATTTCTTGATTTATTAGGCTAATCTATGTTAGAATTATACCTTCCATAACTAGTGTGTAACCCATGTGTTGCACACAACAATATTATCAAAAATAATGTTTATCATTTTTATGTTAAAATGAGAACTTTGTTATGCAATATATGATAATTTTTGATGTGAAATACACAAACTATTAATTAAAATCAATATTATTGTTTGTGTGTAATTAATGTATTTTTTTGATGTGAAATACACAAACTATAAATTAAAATCATTATTATTGTTTGTGTGTAATTAATGTTCGATAGTTTATGCAAACAATATGTATGCATTTGTGTTTGAGAATTTTTTAATTAATTTTGTTAATATTAAACAAGTTGAAATTTAAATATGTTAGTAATTTATTCAACGAACTAGCAAATATTATTTAGTAGAGTTTGTTTAAATAATTTAAATGTAAATTTACGAAGTTAGTTGAACTATGCAGAATTAAAGGAAAATTTGAAAAGAAATTTTCAAAAAAAGTATAAATTTGTTGTAGAGTTATTGACAATCAAAAAGAATTTATGATATAATATATGGTAAATTCTTGATATAAATGAATCATAACGTATTTATAAATTAAATTTTTCGTTATTATTGATATACATAGTTCATGTTATGTGATTTATACATCTTTATAGTTGCATGATTTTTTTTAATATGAATATATACATAATAGAACTGGCGTATATTTTAGATTTATTAGAAATATGGACTGAATACTCTTTATGATTATTTAAAAAATTAGAATTTAAGATTTCATGAGTAGTTTAAACATATAGACTGAAATATAAAATATCACTAAAGAATTGAGGAAGTTCAGTAAATAATTATAGAAATGTTAAAATGCAGGTATTTAAAGCAGAAATTGTTTTGTTCAATTTATGATAAATTTATTGAGATGAATGCATAGTACATTAATTTTTTTATTATTGTTACATATATTATTTAAACTGTGTGACTTGTTTAACCTTATATTTCGAAGAAAAACTAAATTTGCCATTTTTTCATATAAACATGTGTACGTTTTAAAACATCACACTTAGCATTAATTAGATGAATTAACAACAATTTATTGATTTATTTCATTTGTTAAATGTATTATGTAGGCGTTTGACATTAATATTACAATGCAATACATGGTAAATATATTAATGTAAATGAGTTCAACTTTGAACTTCTAACAGTTATTTATGTGTATAATCTATATTAGATTACTTTTTTCATTTCTGTTAAATGAATATAGTTAATCTTGATGTGATTTAATAGGCGAATCAATGAATAACAGTTTGCTAAACTTAAATAGTTTTAATATTATGTAATTAATTGTAAATATAGTACAAAATGTAAGATATTGGAAAAGAATTGAGCAAGGCTTAAATGATTATAGAAAATTTGAAAAGCAAGTATTTGGAGAAAATATTTTTTGCCATTCTTTGTATTAAAAAAAAAAATAGTTAATCACATTTATTTAATTCAGGAAAATATTCCTAAGGACAAAAATTAAGACTTTTTAAACCATAAGGACAACATCTCAAAAATTTAATCCCAAGGACAAACCCATTAATAATTTAATTAGAAGAACATTACACTGTTTTTTTAATAACCTAAATCACGAGCGCTTTATTCCTTCTTCATCTTCGATCTTCGATCTTGCACGTTTCACCTTTTCTTATATCGATCTACAGTTTTTTTTTCCAAAAATCGATCCCACTCACATATCGTGTTCAAAAATCGGTCTTAGCTAATATTAGATTAATTTTTTCCCTCGTTTTCTATCTTCTAAATTTTTTCGTATCATGGTTGTTGAAATTTGATGTGATATATTGTGATCATTATTGCGATCATGTGTTTTTAATTGATTCGGTGATTAATGGCGTATTTAGGTAGTATGAGCAGCGTCGTTCTAATTTTTCTTTGTCTTGTTATTTGGGTATCAGTTTATAATTTTTTTTAAGTATTAGTTTTGTTAAAAACAACAATTTATTTGTTTTGTATTTATATGCTTTAATTGTCGTGTTTCTTTGTATTATTTCTTTCAATATAAACTGCTGAATTGAACTTCTAATATTTTAATCTATCAATCTATGATTTAAGAGTTTTAGTTATTTTTTGTTTTAGCATTATAGCGGCTTTCCGGTATCAGTTCTATTTAATTAGGTATCATTTTAATTCCTGTGGGCATCAAATACAGCGTTATGCTGTTGGTTACTTGAATTCAAGACTGGATCATGTAGAAAAACAATGTTTTTATGTTAGTTTTATGTGCAAATAGTTCTATATGTTTTACATATCAGTTTTAACTGAATTGATGTATTCAATACTAATGTTGGTCATATATATGCTGATGGATAAAATATTCATAATATTGTTGTTATGCATGACAAATTATTGAAGTGATATCAATTTTAATGCAGTGGTGATACCGTGACATTCATGCATGACTGAATTTTCAAAAAAATATACCTAAATACTGTAAAATTGATACCCATAAACTGCAGACAACAAAAAATGGAAAACTGACACCTACCAAGTCATAAAACTGATACCTAAAAACTGCTATAATATTTTAACGAAAAAGTAATGCATAAAATGTTTACATCACAATTTGATTGATTAAAATGAAATAAGTTTTTTTGAGTTGCAAAGTTAATGCAGCGGTACAACTACAAAATTAACACAGCAACAAAATCACATGAGTAAAAACATAACACAGTTAATACTGTAAAACTGATATCTAAAAAAAAATATAAAACTGATACCTAAAAACTGTTGTAATGTTTTATAAAAAAGTAACACAAAAACTACCTACATCACAATTTGGTTGATTAAAAAGAAATAACTTCGTCTGAGTTGCAAAGTTAATGCAACGGTATAATTACAAAATTAACACAGCAACATAATCACATGAATAAAAACATAGCACAGTTAATACAACAAAACTGATACCTAAAAAAAATATAAAATTGATACCTAAAAACTGTAGTAATGTTTTATAAAAACAGTAACACAAAAATTACTTACATCACAGTTTTGACTGGTTAAAATGAAATAATTTCTAGTGAGTTGCATAGCTAATGCATTAGTACAAGTACAAAACTAACATAGCACCAAAACTATAAACACAACAGCATAATACAATTAATGCAGGAAACTGATTAAAAAATAGCAAATTAATACCTAAAAACTGCTGCTAAATTCACCATCAAAAAAGTATTTTCAACCTTCAGATCCAATAATATTTCCAAATTAACATTCGTTAAAGACGATGAATCATTGAAAAATAAACATTAAATTATAACGATTATAGCAAAAAAAAAATCAGTCGAGGTTGATTTTTGAGGTTGACTTTTTGCTGAAATTTGTTGTTCGATTAATTTTTGAAGTTCGATTGGACGAGACGCCACATATTTGATTCGATTGCCAGTATAAATGATTTCGTGATTTCATGGTAGAAAATCGAACGAGAGGGATGAATAACGGAAAGTTTTAGGCATATGTCCTTATGAATAAATTTTTAGATGCATGTCCTTATGAATAAATTTTTAATACCGATTGTCCTTATGAATAAAATCCTTTATTTAATTTACTTAAATTTCAGGTTTTCTAAATTAATTTAAATATATGGACTTAAATATGAAATGTTAAGAGCGAACTGCTAATAAAAAATTGTGTAAACTTCAAAATGTCCATATCAAAATGTAAAATGACCGAAAAAGTAAAATAATGTAAAAGGAATAATAAATATCCCAACAACTATGGTAGACGCTGCCATCCCCTCTCCCCAAAATCCATGACTTCCCATCGTCAATAACCCCTCACCTCTAATCTTTCATTCGTCGAAGCATTCTCTAGCTTGGATCCCACCTTCGTGAGACTCACTACCAGATCTGAAATCTCCCTTCCCTTCTCTTCAATCCTCCTCGTAATTCAGCTTTACTTCCAATAGTTGAACGGTCCTCACTGTTTGCTTCCAAACCAAGAAATGCGAGAGTGTACTCGCCACCACCCTTCACGTTGGAAAAAAATTAGTCCCAACTGAAGACATTGTTCAAGCCAGTGTTGATCTCTGGAAGGATTACCTAATTGGTTTCTTCCTGGACACCCCACTTTCATATAAGGCAATAGTGAATCATCTGAAGAAGATCTGGCATCCTCGTGGCTTTATCAAGGTGAAATCTAACGGAAATATATTTTTCTTTCTACTGTCTAACAGTGACGATCATAACATATTATTGAGGCTAACCTTGTCTTAATTAGAAATAATCTTTTTATAGTTGAAAGTTGGGATGCTACGATGGAGGATTCATGTAGTAACATTAGGAAAGTTCCTATATGGATTAAGAAGTTGAATCTTCCCCTATTTAGCTAGTAAGCTCTAGGTATTAGCTAGTTAGCATCTCGAGTAGGGAAGTTCTTGTGTATGGACTCTAGTACTGAGAGAATGGAGGGACTGGAGTACAAAAAATGTATGGTGGAAGTTTCCTCTGAAAACGACATGCTAGATTCATTTCATGTTCTCTTAAACGATTTTTCGGAGCACTTTGTGAAGGTCACTTACCTATCGAAACCATACCCGTGTATTAAGTGTAAGGTATTTGGGTATATCTTGGAAAATTGTACTAACAAAGGAAGAGGTGAGGGTACTAAATTGAGAGAGGTTAGTAGAGTAGAAAATGTGATTGAAAAAGAGAACGATGACAATGCGAATGAGCATAGAAGGGTAACTAATACAGTGGAGAAATCCGTGCCATATAAAAACCTTTAGGGGGGGGGGGGATTTCCAAGAACGTCAAACAAGTCTAGTTCAAAGCTGATAGGAATAGGGATACTAGGAAAGATATTGTTCAGGAGGTAAAACTCTGACAGGAATGTTGAAAGTGGTTGCTAGTTGGATCCCTCAAATCCAGGTGAGGCCTATTTAGGTGACTTAACTGCTTACCCGTTTGATATGCTAGGGTAGCTAACATTGAAACACATAACCCTTTTGTTTCTGTGAGTAAGTGCTTTGGTCCAAGTAAAGCTCAGAACAACCTTATAGAATTAGAGGATGGTGAAATTGATGATTCTACTGCACAGTATACGGAAGATCATGTTGGTGAACTTATAGGTACTCTACCTCGGGATAAACTCAATGGCTCTATGTTAGGAAAAATAACCAAAGGAAGTTGTATCGACAAGGGTAAAACGAAGATGGTGCAAGGTGGTGAAGGCAACAGTGTGCAAGCTGATAGAGCCATATAGACATGAACAACTCTTATGTGTCTTGTGAATCCAAAGAATAAGATTATATTGATAAGGATGATGCCATGGAACAACTGTTAGATGATGTGCGTGATTTTGAAAATGCCATGTTGTCTGGGCATTTGGATTTAGAAGAACAAGCTGTCACTCATCAGACTACCTCTTCTCCTACCAATACCTCATCAGCTCCTAATAACTTCAATTTCAAACCAGGGTTTTTGAACCTTGTCAAACCAAAAGTGAAAACCCCTGTTGGGCCGAATGAATCAGTAGCATGTCCCAACGACATTGAAGCTTCTACTTCAACCTCGTTTAACAAAAGAACTATGCCTAAACATAATTTTTCTAATGCACACATCCTACTTCCAGCAGCATTTATACCTCCCCCTCCCAATCTTGTCTTGGTTCAAGCACCTACAACAAGATCGCCAAAGTCCGCTCCGATCACTAGAAGTACAAAAGTTGAGCTACTCAAGGGGTTGCAATTCAACAATGGCTAATGTCTATTCATGGTCTTGTTGAGTCAAAAAGTGACTCCTATGTTATAAATTAAGTTATGCATTTTATTGTAAGGTGACTTTATAATGTTGTGTGGCCTCTTAACTTCCATTGTAGATTTTATTGGGCTTTTGTCGCAGCATCTTCCCCTACGTGGAAGTCTTATTGTAGTAGGTATACGCAATGTATATCTCTTGGACTTGTATAGTTTTTTTTTGGTAAAGGTGACCAGTTTTTAAAGTGGCAACAAACACTTTCTATTATAACAAATAATAAATACATTTTTACACGTGATAGACAGAGTGACTACCAACTACATTCGATTTCTAAGGTGGACCGCCCACCACAGACGTTTTTAAAGTGGGTCAACCACTGCTATGGCCTAACTTACAGAACATGAGCTAATCCCTAAGACTAGAGTATTATATTATTCCCACGTAGAGGAAACAGATGAGATATTTTAAATTACATTTCCAGGAAAACAAACCAGAATCTACAGCGAACAATTTCACATGCCAAAAAGGCAGGAACATCCCCTAGCAACCATGCTGCAAAAGCCATAGTCACCAAAATTTTTGCTACACACTCTTCCATTCTGGTCTAGGGATCCAGAAAATCCACATTTCACATAGCCAAAGCAAAATGCAGCAGGACAAGAAAGTATCATCAGCCACTACCTAAGTCAGCACGTCCAGGGCAATTCTAGATCACCAAAAGATCCCGTATACTCCAAGCAGGAGAACAACATACACTGTCAATACAAGAAAGCAAGAGAAAAAGTCACATGTGCAATAAGTACCACAAACATTATGACAAAGCATTACAGGACAATAACTGACAATAATGCAAAGCTAGACCCCAAGTCTCAAGTACCACACCATCTAGGATATGATGCCAAGAAAACTGGGTTGATGACAAATTTAACTTCCTTGCTTAGTAGCCTTCCAAGGAGAGGCCATCTCTCTAGTAGGGGCAGCTCATTCAGGAAAGAAAGGAGGGAACTGATATCCTCCATCAGATTCAGCAAGAACGAGAGCCGTAGCTTCACCAATTTGCCAAAGAGGAGGTGGAGGAGCAGAGTTATTCTAGCTTACCAAAAACATCACATAACCAAACCAGAGCATAACAACACTTTCCAAATAAAATATCCAAGCATTCCATAGCATCCAAAGTGCCATCCTCTTAATTTCTATGAAAAATAATCCATAAACTCACACAGCATGCAGACTTACACGCAAACAAAACAACACTACCAACAATTTGAAACCAACAAGACAGAAACTATGTGCACATTGAATATTAGACTCCACGAATGGAACCAATGCATTCAAACCAATAGACTGTTAAAACCTAACAGTCACTAGCTCTAGCAAACCGAGCTAAGAACAAAGCACAACTACTCAGTTAAAAAACAGCTCGATTTACCGAGCATAAAATTTGACTCAACACCAAGGGTGTATCAAAACACTTCACCAAACTGGTAAGGAAGAACAAAGTGAGGCCGCAATCACAAACATACAAAAAGCATAAAAATAAGAGCATGGAGTTTTTATAGTGGTTCGACCCAATGAGGATCTACATCCACTCTCATAAGAGATTCCATTATCAACATGTTGATTACAAGATTAATTTCACTCTTACAACAAATTTGCCACTCTCACACTTATAGATCTTATTTAGATTCACCAAGGATCTTCACTTGATTTTGGAGAAAAAGCATTTAGGATTGCTTGAGACAGTTGTAGAGAAATTTCAACAACACTTCGTGGCCCAAGAATCCCCCCTCATAATGAAGGAATGAGGGGAGTAATTATAGGCGGAGTTCGGACCAGGTGGCAATTATGTAAATATTGTACTCTTGTTTTAGGTCGCAGACGGGCTAAAGGAGACGTTATACGGTCCAAAGTAAGGCAGGAGTGACCCAAAACTTCCTGATACGAAGTGATATGAATTACAGGAGTATAAGGCGACCTGACACATTCTGGCTTAAGGTGGTGCAAGCTAAAGGACGCAGAGCGGGCCAGGTTAAGGTGTCGCGAGCTTGGGCAAAGGGGGGCGACCCAAGCACAGTTAGAATGAGCTAAACCAGAATGATGTAGTTCGGGCCTTCATGAAGCGGGCTAAAACCTTTAGCAAACTGGCGATCTAAGAGCCCTGCGAGCTAGCAACTAAGAGAACCAAGATGCCCCAACGACTTAAGATGCTCAAACGAGCCAAAGCTTCCTGAACATCACATATTATCTGGGCGACCCAAGACATCATAACGACCTAGAGCACTTGCGTGAGCTAGAGAGCCCATCGAGTTAGAGAACGACCCAAAGGGCCTAACGACCTAAAATAATAAGTCAACCTAAACATGCACTGGAACATATTTTATGGGTTAACATTTGCCCCTCGAAGTTCGTATTTATTAAAAATAACATGGGCTTCGAACTAGGTGAGATTAACATGTAATTTAAGATTTTAAGTCGTTTGGACCTTCAGACCGCGTGAGTCACTGAAATATTTTATTCCCAGGTCGTCCAGGTTCTTAGGTCGCGACATGGTTGATCGACGCTAATCTATGAATTAGAAAAGCGCGACATTTGTAATAAATTCTGCAAGCATACAGGTGTGTAGCATACAGGTCGAACACAGGGAGGTGAATTAAATCAAATTATTTATCTAATCTCTTGGGCGAGTTAGACGATTTTCGAGGTTGGTTTTTGAAAATAATAAAAATTGAAACTGTGATCCAACTCAGAACAAATCTAATTGAACCGACACTCAAATCACAATTATCAATTGGGAATTAAAATGCAAAACAGAAATAAAATGCAGAAAGTAAAATTGCAGGAAAAGAAGAACAACAAAAAGTAAATTAGGATTGTCGTTGAAACTAATCAAACGACTAATCACTAACAAAAAGTGTAAAATACAATTGGTGTTCTACCGAATCTAATCGTGTAGACAACACTAATCGCTAAGAAAATAGAAAAATGCTAGAAAATAAAAGAAGAAAAAGAACTTTTATTAATGGAGTGATGGAATAGAAAATAGGATGGTGGCTACAATGCCATTACAAGGGTATATATAGAGTAGATAGCCAAACCCTAACCCTAACCCTAATGATAAATGGGCCTGGTCATTACACCACTAATTAGTTTACAATGAGAAACATAAATGGGCCTTAGATAAATAAAGCAAATTTGGGCCTTTTCTCTTTTTCCTCTTGCTTCCTTGATATTTCTTTATTGATTTGTGATGTGCAAAGCCTTGTTATCAATCCTTTTCTTGTCCAACTGCAACCAGATGTGATATCTTCATCTACAATTCTTCAAAATGCAAATACACAGCAAATTGAACTCTATTTTTCTACATTTCTGGTTGCATGCGGGCTGGGTTGGAATATCTGTAAAAGTAACAAAACAATACCCAAGTAATATTTATTTATATACAAAAGATAAGATATAAGAGCATAAAATAAACACATTTCTATGTCAATCAAATACCCCCACACTTATCTTTTACTCGTCCTCGAGTAAAAAGAAAATGAAAAACTAACTAGATAGGTCACACTTTCGTAGGAAACACGATTGCATTGAGCGTATGCAACAAGCCGTTGAACCTCTAGGTGTCCCTAGTAGGACGAGTGGTGTCTCGTGAGGGTTTTCAGCGGATACTACCCACAAAATCCCAATGCAGTATGCTATGATTCGAATGAACTACATGAATGCAATGGACATATGCAAAAAAAAAAAAAAAAAAAAAAAAAACGGAAAATGACAACACGACTTATTTCAGGAAAGTGGTACAACAAATTAAGTTAATAATTTCTAACCAGTTGATTTTATTTTAGATACCTCGACTTGTCACAAATTTTCAATATAAATCAAGTTTTCAAATGTTAAATTCCAGTTGGCCAGTTAGTTCGGTCGATAACATAGTGCAGCCATGAAATAAATTCTTAGTTTGCTTGGCACAGTTTGCAAAGTGGTATTCTAATTTTCTCATGTATGGCTAGTCAAATCAATAAGGTCAAGAAGTGTTTGGGTATCATCGCTTATTCTTTATTCTATAAAATTCTAAAATTTATGATTGAGTACATACACCTAAAAAGACCAAGGTTTACCACCCATGCACTGCCTCGCGGACTAACGGAGAGTGGGTAAAGAGCTTGGCGGATTGTGCAGGCCGACTTTGACTTGGTCAACAACGTGTCGGTAATCCTTAGGTGTCCAATCCCATAAAATGAGACCAAGATATTCCAACTTTGACTTTGTCAACAACGTGTCGGATAGAGCTTGGCGGGTTTGCACACCAACGCTCGATATACAAGCAATGTTGGATACCCTTGGAATATTATTATTATTATTATCGAAAATTTAAGCACAAAAGAGAGTTACGCGAATTCAACTTAACACAACTTAGTTTTAAGGAATTGAATAGCCAATATAAGTATTTTAAGTCCTCCACTTATTTAAACAAAGTCTACAATATAGAATAGATTTCATGGCCATCACCTAAGAATCTCCCTATGTACCGGTTACACTATTATCCCTCAAAATTAAACTTTTTATTATATTTCAAATTCGATCTAAGTTGAGAGAGAAAAATACTATCAACTGGCTAAAAATTGTAAACTTATTTTGTTGTATCAATTGAAAATGAGTCGTAAAAAAAAATAAAAAAATAAAAAAATTATGGTATGTTACTACAATCTAAAATGTATGATGGTCCTACTTAAATGGTTGAAAATAAAAAGAAATAAAAAAAAAATGAAAATGGATGAAATGCAGACTCCCCCCCACACTAGAATTATACAGTGTCCACACTGTATTTTTTTCTATATTTGAAAGATAGTACCCAAAGGTGTATCAAATGCAAAATAATTTGAAGAATGAAATGTAGTTGAGCTATATGTAGGGATGGATCATATGTACAATGATATATGTGTTTGCGATGTATGCGATGCAAAGAGTTCCACCAACTTTTCCCCCCACACTTGGTTCTAGCCCGATGAATCCCATTCCCACTATGTCTAGACATGTTTTCTAACAAGCAAGAGTTTTTAAAAACCATCTCATCTTTATACCTCGACTTGTAGTCCAGGAGATAAATATCCAGGGTCGTCCTCACATGAAGTTTTTCAACCAAGTCAGCATTCCAAAAGTAATTCATGTATTCAACAAATTTGTCAGTGTAATTTTTCAAAAATTTGTGATCGTATATAAATTCGGTGAAAGTTGAAATCTGACTGTTGTTCAATACTATGTGATCACATTTCTCAAAGTTGTTCAAGACACTGACAATTTCAAGCTCGTTTGAAATTTTCTCAAAGCTAAAATTTTCGAACTCGTGACGTGAATCTACGTCTTCTTCATTTGGCAACTCTTCCTCATACAATCCAAAGAATTCATGTTCGTTAAAATCCTTTTCCACATTTGAATTGAAAAATTCAACATTTTTATCTTGTTCAATTTCAAAGATTTCAGGTTTCTCACAGCCCAAAAGAGGAAGATCAAAATCCAAGCTTAAATCTGTTTGAAAAGAATCGAAATCCAAATCATTTATTGAATTTTGAACAACTTCATTTAGATCATCATTCTCAATTTCGAAAGTTGTTGTTTGAAAATTTTCAATGTCAGTAAAAATTGGATTATTTTCTGATTCAATGCCCATTTGATTTTGATGCTCTTGTTGCTCTTTCAAAGATGTCAGTAAACAAAGAAGTTCGTCTGCCCTCTCTCTAAGAATTTTAAGATGATATTCTTCAGAATCGTCGAATTGAGAGCTATCGTTTTGGATTCCTTGATTCTCAAAAATATTTGAATTTTCAGAAAGATGATAATGATGTTGGAAATCATTTTGATTTTGAAAATTAGGTTCGTAACCAAAGCTGTCGAAATTCGAGGGAAAATTGCGATTTTGGTCATATTCAAGATGTGGATATGGGTTGTAATTTTGAAAATTCTGATCGAATTGAAAATCATTTTCAAAATTATTTTCGAATTGGTTTCCAACCCCATATTGTTGTGGATCAAAGCTATATTGGGATTCAAAGTCGTTTTGATACGGATGTGGCCCATAATCGAAATTATTTAAATTTGAATTGAAATCGCCATTTCGATTATATTCATGATGTTGAAAATGTTGGTCATTTTGAAAATTTTGAAAATTGTTGACATTGGACTCACAAAAATTCGGAAAATTTTGCTTTATGAGTTGTAATTCATACTCATACTCTTCAAGAGGACGTCTACTCAGGTTATGATTCCACATTTCTCTCAAAGATTTTTTTGAATCAGACATTTGAATGCAATCAAGAGAAGACAGAAATTATTCTTAGTTCAAAATAGTATAAAAGAATGAGTTGTGCTCTATTAATTAACTGACTCAATTGGAAAGGGGAAGAGGGTCTTATGGCCGTTCACGTATAGTATAAAACTAAGGGATACGACCAATGTTTTACGGGTAGTATGCAACCTCTTTTGCTAAAAGTTCAATAAATTGAACTAATATATATCCGCGATCCAATTGTACGAGACAGTCAACTTCACAAAGCACCACTTTTCAGTTATATTATTTTGAAAATCAAAATCACGTGTTAAAATTGAGAATCGATGAGAGTGAATAGTTATGGAAAACCGTTCCTCACCACAATTTCAGAAATATCAGTCACAGAATAGACACAAAAATATAAATTGCAGAATTAAAATTTACATTCAAGCCGCTTCCCCTGCAGAAATTTTTTACAACAATTGTCTATATATTATTTTCTTTTTCCTTTTGCAGCAGAGCACCTGTAGAGTTTTAAAAGTTTTCATCTTGATCGGCAGTCCTCCAGTGAATTTGGGAAGCGCTAGCGCGTTCACACCCCACTTGGTGTGCAACCGCTCCAACCCATCTGAATCGTCCGCTGCTTTCTGTTGTTGTCCCCTTTTTTAAAAATTTCAGCTGTACCTGTTTTGAATTTTTTTTTTTAAAGAAAAGAGAATAAAAACAATCGAAAAGTAAAAAGAAAACTTGAAAAAGAAAAGGAAAAAAAAATAAACTGACAACTGACTCGACTAGAAGAAATAAACAACTAAAACTACTTAGCAAAAAAAGAAAAAAAATTAAGAACTATGCCTAAAAAAACTCAATGCTTTTTTTTTTTTTTTGAATAATTAACTTAAAAGAAGAGGAAAGATTAACAAGGGAAAAAAAACAAAGAATACACTTTTACGCACCAAGAACTCACACCAAAACAAAGCAAAATAATATCTTAAGCTCTCAATTCAATCAGGTATGTACCAAGCAAAACTCCAAGGAAATAAGGAGTCTCACGCCTCAAAACACATTTGCAATAAAGACATGATTTTTTTTTTATTAATTCACAACCCAACCTAATGCACCAATAAAAGGAAGCTCACGCCCCCTGTTGAAAGTAACAAATCACGACCCTCCTTCAGAACACTATAAAATCTAGATACCCTAAAAGAACAAGAAGCGCCGCCTTCCTCTTTAGTAAACAAATCCCACAAAGAAAATTCGACCCCTTTAATTCCAGCAGACAAACACGCCCCCTTTCACTCCTTTTTTTCTTCTTTCGAATCGATTAGGAAAATTAACCGCAAGTTAAAGCATCGAAGTAGGGTTCGATTTTGGGTATTTGTTTTGAGTGTTCTTCGATTGTCTGTGAAGGATGATAATGGATTTTTTTTTTTTTTTGGGTGCGAGATGGTGCGATGGGGGGTTTCCGTGAAGTGGTGTTGGTCTGGAGATTGTGGTTGGTGGCGATTTGAAAGGGAAGTGCTGATGGTTTTTGCAGTGGGGGAGTGGGGTTTTAGGGTATTGACGTGGAGATGAGTTGGAAAGTGATGTTGCTGTGGCAACGTTATATGTGAGGAAGGGTATGTTCGCTAATGGTTTGTGGTGGTGTAAATGTACGGATTGGTGTTAGTGTGGTGAAAGTTGGTGATTGCGTGATGATCTGTGGGAGTGTTGCAGTTTCAGTTCGTTGTGGCTTTCTGATGTTCGCAGTATTGATGATTGCGTCGTTTTGTGGATGTGAACTGTTCAGCAATGACTGCTTTTGAAGTCTGATGGTGTTTGAGTTGCAGAAGGGGGGGGGTTGATCACAGTTTGGTTGAAGGATACAGGGAGTTGGTTTTGGACAGCGAAGGGTGCGAGACTCTGGATGTCGTGGTGGTTGGAGTGGAGCAACGGTGGTTTGGATGATGTTGTCGTTTTTTTTTTTTTTTTGTTGAGGGTTTCTGTTAGGAGGGTATGTGTTAGGAGGGGTTTCGAAATCCCTGTTCAGTGGTGTTGCCTTCAGAGTTTAGTCAAAGTGGTGGATGCTTGACGCAAGAAGACGGTGCAGTGGGTTTGATGAGATGGGTGAAACCGTTGAAGAGAACGATGCGGTGAAAAGGTTTACGGATGTTTGTGGTTGTTCACATGAAAGATGGTGAGCTTTATGCCGTGGTTGATGAGGAAGGATGTGTAGGGGTTTGGCAGAGGTATGATTTGTGATTCGGCCAAGGGGGTTATTACAGTTTAGGAGTTTCTGAAGTTTTTATTCGATCGTTTTGTGATGAGTATTGATGTACAATGGTTGAAGTAATTGCGGATTTCTGTTTGTGGCAGAAATATAGAAGAAAGAAATTTTGGGAAAGAAGGAATGCAATTGTAAGGAGATTTTGGGAAAGATTCTGGGAAGAGGAAAGAAAGAAAGGAAGATTGGAGGATTTTTTTTTCTTTTTTTTTTCTTTTTTTTTACGCTTGTAGAAGGAAGAAAAAACTATGTACTGAAAATAGGAAATAAATCAAAGGAAATTTGGCAATTCTTTTTTTTCTTGCTTAGTTCATGACAGAATCAATGTAATTGATACGCCACACCACTAATCGAGATTTTTATATATCTATATATATACAAGAAAACAAAATAAAAGAAGAAAATAAAATACTAACACGAATCAGAAATTAAATAAATAATAAAATTTAATCGTTACCTCCCCGGCAACGGCGCCAAAAACTTGATCGACGCTAATCTATGAATTAGAAAAGCGCGACATTTGTAATAAATTCTGCAAGCATACAGGTGTGTAGCATACAGGTCGAACACATGGAGGTGAATTAAATCAAATTATTTATCTAATCTCTTGGGCGAGTTAGACGATTTTCGAGGTTGGTTTTTGAAAATAATAAAAATTGAAACTGTGATCCAACTCAGAACAAATCTAATTGAACCGACACTCAAATCACAATTATCAATTGGGAATTAAAATGCAAAACAGAAATAAAATGCAGAAAGTAAAATTGCAGGAAAAGAAGAACAACAAAAAGTAAATTAGGATTGTCGTTGAAACTAATCAAACGACTAATCACTAACAAAAAGTGTAAAATACAATTGGTGTTCTACCGAATCTAATCGTGTAGACAACACTAATCGCTAAGAAAATAGAAAAATGCTAGAAAATAAAAGAAGAAAAAGAACTTTTATTAATGGAGTGATGGAATAGAAATAAGATGGTGGCTACAATGCCATTACAAGGGTATATATAGAGTAGATAGCCAAACCCTAACCCTAACCCTAATGATAAATGGGCCTGGTCATTACACCACTAATTAGTTTACAATGAGAAACATAAATGGGCCTTAGATAAATAAAGCAAATTTGGGCCTTTTCTCTTTTTCCTCTTGCTTCCTTGATATTTCTTTATTGATTTGTGATGTGCAAAGCCTTGTTATCAATCCTTTTCTTGTCCAACTGCAACCAGATGTGATATCTTCATCTACAATTCTTCAAAATGCAAATACACAGCAAATTGAACTCTATTTTTCTACATTTCTGGTTGCATGCGGGCTGGGTTGGAATATCTGTAAAAGTAACAAAACAATACCCAAGTAATATTTATTTATATACAAAAGATAAGATATAAGAGCATAAAATAAACACATTTCTATGTCAATCAATGGTCTTAAGTCGTTGCGGCTTCTGGGTCACGTATTGATAAGAGTCCTTTGGTATTCACCTTGGGATTAGATCATCGTGGGCCTTGCAAACTTGGTTTATTTGTTTAAACCCCCCTCTATTTCCTCTTAAACTCATCATTCTCTTAGAACGCTCACTTAAGCTAGAACACCTCATTAATGGCGGCCATTATCAGCTAAATCCACCGATCCATATCATCATCAAAGCAGTTGAAGTCCACATAATTCCTTAGTCCATTAATCAAATTTGGAACTTCTCATCACCAAGAATCAGGTGCGATTCAAAGCTTTTACTTCCTATGTATACATATACATATACATTTTAAGTTGAGTTTGATATTTTTGGACTTTGTGGGATTATTGTTTGGTACAATTTCAATCACGCGTTCGATGACAATGTTGATTCATGTACCGAGCCTGAGCTTGCCTATTTGTGATGGTTTCAGCTTAAATTTTATATATAAATTCTCAAAACTCGGTTACGGCTTAAACCGCTAGGTGTTATGTACACTAGGATAATAATCTTGCTCAATTCCGTTGTTCATAGACGTCCTTAATTTTCAATATCATGCTTTGCCATTCTTTTCAAAATTGAAGCGCACCTGTTGGTTGTACATCTCAGGTCGTTGTTCTGTAATGGCTTGTGTTGAATTAGGTCATCACAACCACTCTCAGGCTTTAGACCGTGACCCTACTCTAGGTCGTTATGATAGTTCAAGGCCTTAGGTCGTCATTTCAGCCCTCATCTTTGGGTCGTATAAACCCTTGAAGTCTTAGGTCGTTTATGACCCAAAAGACTTGAAGTAGAAAGACTTCATGAGGAATAGGACTATAATGGCGACCTAAAGCTTCTTGGTTGTATAGAATGACCTAGAGCCCGGTACCATACAGAATGACCCAAAATTTTAAGGTTGGTAGGAACGATCTGAACATCTTGAATAAGCTACTTTCTGATTTGCTATTCCCTTCTTAAAATAGCTATTCGCACAGGATGTCTAAAAGAACTGAAGGGACCTCGAGCGAGGACACAACTTGCAAGCACCATAGGTTGGAAAAACTTCCGATGTCAGAAACTGAGACTGCCCCTGCTGCCCCCACCTTGGCCGAGCTAAAATTTATCATAGACATGCCTAGTTACGCTTCCAAGCCACACACCTCTGAGCTTGCTGATCGCCTGGTGTCTTCAAGGAGTGAACTTTGATCAATTTGATTTGGACATATATCCGTCCGACAAGCGAACAGTCCCCGAAGATTTGGACATTCTAAAGAATCACTCGCTGACGCAACTTGATGCTATTAGGACTTGGATGGAAAAGCACCTTAAGGAAATCGGTCAATATCACGCGTGCAAATTAGGAGCCTGGAACACCTTACCTTGCGAGCTCCATAGGCTGAACAGGGAGTATATTGAACTCATCACCACTTTGGAGAAGGACAAA